>CM038678.1:161013397-162213397 GCA_021605205.1 Aegilops longissima | reverse complement strand
TCATATTATGATTCTTTTGAGAAAGTGTTGTCATCCGAGATTTATTATTATTGCTCGCTAGTTGATTATGCCATTGATATGAGTAAACATGAGATCTAAATGTTATTGTGAATATGGTTAGTTCATAATCTTTGTTAAAAACTTGAATGTTGGCTTTACATATTTACAACAACAAGAGCAAACAGAGTTTGTAAATCTTTTTCTTTATCACTTTCAATTTATCAACTGAATTGCTTGAGGACAAGCAAAGGTTTAAGCTTGGGGGAGTTGATACATCTCCATCGTATCTACTTTTCCAAACACTTTTGCCCTTGTTTTGGACTCTAACTTGCATGATTTGAATGGAACTAACCCGGACTGACGCTGTTTTCAGCAGAATTGCCATGGTGTTATTTTTGTGTAGAAATAAAAGTTCTCGGAATGACTTGAAACTTCACGGAGAATATTTTTGGAATTAATAAAAATACTGGCGAAAGAATCAAGGCCAGGGGGCCCACACCCTGTCCACGAGGGTGGGGGCGCGCCTACCCCCTCGGCGCGCCCCCTGCCTCGTGGGCCCCCTGGTGCTCCACCGACCTCAACTCCAACTCCATATAGTCACGTTCGGGGAGAAAAAATCATAGAGAAGGATTCATCACGTTTTACGATACGGAGCCGCCGCCAAGCCCTAATATCTCTGGAGGGCTGATCTAGTGTTCGTTCGGGGCTCCAGAGAGGGGAATCCGTCATTGTCGTCATCATCAACCTTCCTTCATCACCAATTTCATGATGCTCACCGCCGTGCGTGAGTAATTCCATCGTAGCCTTGCTGGACGGTTATGGGTTGGATGAGATTTATCATGTAATCGAGTTAGTTTTGTTAGGGTTTGATCCCTAGTATCCACTATGTTCTGAGATTGATGTTTCTATGACTTTGCTATGCTTAATGCTTGTCACTAGGACCCAAGTGCCATGATTTCAGATCTGAACCTATTATGTTTTCATGAATATATGTGAGTTCTGGATCATATCTTGCAAGTCTATAGTCACCTACTATGTGTTATGATCTGGCAACCCCGAAGTGACAATAATCGGGACCACTCCCGGTGATGACCGTAGTTTGAGGAGTTCATGTATTCACTTTGTGTTAATGCTTTGGTCCGGTACTCTATTAAAAGGAGGTCTTAATATCCCTTAGTTTCCAATAGGACCCTGCTGCCACGGGAGGGTAGGACAAAAGATGTCATGCAAGTTCTTTTCCATAAGCACGTATGACTATATTCGGAATACATGCCTACATTACATTGATGAATCGGAGCTAGTTCTGTGTCACCCTATGTTATAACTATTGCATGAGGAATCACATCCGACATAATTATCCATCACTGATCCAATGCCTACGACCTTTTCACATATTGATCTTTGCTTAGTTACTTTACCGTTGCCACTGTTACAATTACTACAAAACTGCTACTGTTACCTTTGCCACCGTTACCGTTACTTCCATACTACTTTGCTACTAAATACTTTGTTGTAGATATTAAGTTATCCAGGTGTGGTTGAATTGACAATTCAGCTGCTAATACTTGAGAATATTCTTTGGCCCCCCTTGTGTCGAATCAATAAATTTGGGTTGAATACTCTACCCTCGAAAACTGTTGCGATCCTCTATACTTGTGGGTTATCAAGCAACACCAGACGTTGTGAACGCCTAGCAGAGCAAAGCTGATGACTACTCGATAGTTCAGTGTGCCATGCTTTACGGCTTAGAACCGGGACTTCAACGACTTTTTGAACGTCATGGAGCATATGAGATGTTCCAGGAGTTGAAGTTAATATTTCAAGCAAATGCCCGGATTGAGAGATATGAAGTCTCCAATAAGTTCTACAGCTGCAAAATGGAGGAGAATAGTTCTGTCAGTGAGCATATACTCAGAATGTCTGGCTACCACAATCACTTGACTCAACTGGGAGTTAATCTTTGGTTGATAGTGTCATTGACAAAGTTCTTCAATCACTGCCACCAAGCTACAAAAGCTTCGTGATGAACTATAATATGCAAGGGATGGATAAGACAATTCCCGAGCTCTTCGTGATGCTAAAGGCCGCGGAGGAAGAAATCAAGAAGGATCATCAAGTGTTGATGGTCAACAAGACCACTAGTTTCAAGAAGATGGGCAAAGGGAAGAAGGGGAACTTCAAGAAGAACGGCAAGCAAGTTGCTGCTCAAGTGAAGAAGCCTAAGTCTGGACCTAAGCCTGAGACTGAGTGCTTCTACTGCAAAGGGACTGGTCACTGGAAGCAAAACTGCCCCAAGTATTTGGCGGATAAGGATGGCAAAGTGAAAGGTATATTTGATATACATGTTATTGATGTGTACCTTACTAATGCTCGCAGTAGTGCCTGGGTATTTGATACTGGTTCTGTTGCTCATATTTGCAACTCGAAATAGGGAATACGGATTAAGCAAAGATTGGCTAAGGACAAGGTGACGATGCGCGTGGGAAATGGTTCCAAAGTCGATGTGATCGCCGTCGGCACGCTACCTCTACATCTACCTTCAGGATTAGTTTTAGACCTAAATAATTGTTATTTGGTGCCAGCGTTAAGCATGAACATTATATCTGGATCTTGTTTGATGCGAGACAGCTATTCATATAAATCAGAGAATAATGGTTGTTCAATTTATATGAGTAATATCTTTTATGGTCATGCACCCTTGATGAGTGGTCTATTTTTACTAAATCTTGATAGTAGTGATACACATATTCACAGTATTTAAGCCAAAAGACATAAGTTTAATAATGATAGTGCAACGTATTTGTGGCACTGCCGTTTAGGTCATATCGGTGTAAAGTGCATGAAGAAACTCCATGCTGATGGGCTTTTGGAATCACTTGATGCTTGCGAACCATGCCTCATGGGCAAGATGACTAAGACTCTGTTCTCCGGAACAATGGAGCGAGCAACAGACTTATTGGAAATAATACATACTGATGTATGCGGTCCGATGAGTGTTGATGCTCGCGGCGGGTATCGTTATTTTCTGACCTTCACAGATGATTTGAGCTGATATGGGTATATCTACTTGATGAAACATAAGTCTGAAACATTTGAAAAGTTCAAAGAATTTCAGAGTGAAGTGGAAAATCATCGTAACAAGAAAATAAAGTTTCTACGATCTGATCATGGAGGTGAAAATTTGAGTTACGAGTTTGGTCTTCATTTGAAACAATGCGGAATAGTTTCGCAACTCACGCCACCTAGAACACCACGGCGTAATGGTGTGTCCGAACATCGTAACAACACTTTATTAGATATGGTGCGATCTATGATGTTTCTTACTGATTTACCGCTATCATTTTGGGGTTATGCTTTAGAGACGGTTGCATTCACGTTAAATAGGGCACCATCTAAATCCGTTGAGACGACACCATATGAACTGTGATTTGGCAAGAAACCCAAGTTGTCATTTCTTAAAGTTTGGGGATGCGATGCTTATGTGAAAAAGCTTCAACCTGATAAGCTTGAACCCGAATCGGAGAAATGTGTCTTCATAGGATACCCAAAGGAAACTGTTGGTTACACCTTCTATCACAGATTCGAAGGCAAGATTTTCGTTGCTAAGAATGGATCCTTTTTAGAGAAGGAGTTTCTCTTGAAACAAGTGAGTGGGAGGAAAGTAGAACTTGATGAGGTAACTGTACCTGCTCCCTTATCGGAAAGTAGTTCATCACAGAAATCAGTTCCAGTGATTCCTACACAAATTAGTGAGGAAGCTAATAATGATGATCATGAAACTTCTGATCAAGTTACTACCGAACCTCGTAGGTCAACCAGAGTAAGACCCGCACCAGAGTGGTACGGTAATCCTGTTCTGGAGGTCATGTTACTTGACCATGACGAACCTACGAACTATGGGGAAGCGATGATGAGCCCAGATTCCGCGAAATGCCTTGAGGCCATGAAATCCGAGATGGGATCCAAGTATGAGAACAAAGTGTGAACTTTGGTTGACTTGCCCGATGATCGGCAAGCCATAGAGAATAAATGGATCTTCAAGAAGAAGACTGACGCTGACGGTAATGTTACTGTTTACAAAGCTCGACTTGTTGCGAAAGGTTTTCGACAAGTTCAAGGAGTTGACTATGATGAGACCTTCTCACCCGTAGCGATGCTTAAGTCCGTCCGAATCATGTTAGCAATTGCCGCATTTTATGATTATGAAATTTGGCAAATGGATGTCAAAACTGCATTCCTGAATGGATTTCTGGAAGAAGAGTTGTATATGATGCAACCAGAAGGTTTTGTCGATCCAAAGGATGCTAACAAAGTGTGCAAGCTCCAGCGATCCATTTATGGACTGGTGCAAGCATCTCGGAGTTGGAATCAATGTTTTGATAGTGTGATCAAAGCATATGGTTTTATACAGACTTTTGGGGAAGCCTGTATTTACAAAAAAGTGAGTGGGAGCTCTGTAGCATTTCTAATATTATATGTGGATGACATATTGTTGATTGGAAATGATATAGAATTTCTGGATAGCATAAAAGGATACTTGAATACGAGATAGATCAAGACACTTAATTGGGCTTTCACAAAGCACATACCTTGATAAAGTTTTGAAGAATTTCATAATGGATCAAGCAAAGAAAGGGTTCTTGCCTGTGTTACAAGGTGTGAAGTTGAGTCAGACTCAATGCCCGACCACTGCAGAAGATAGAGAGAAAATGAAAGTCATTTCCTATGCCTCGGCCATAGGTTCTATCATGTATGCAATGCTATGTACCATACCTGATGTGTGCCTTGCTATTAGTTTAGCAGGGAGGTACCAAAGTAATCCAGGAGTGGATCACTGGATAGCGGTCAAGAACATCCTGAAATACCTGAAAAGGACTAAGGATATGTTTCTTGTTTATGGAGGTGATAAAGAGCTCGTCGTAAATGGTTACGTCGATGCAAGCTTTGCCACTGATCCGTATGACTCTAAGTCACAAACCGGATACATATTTGTATTGAATGGTGGAGCTATCAGTTGGTGCAGTTCTAAACAGAGCGTCGTGGCGGGATCTACGTGTGAAGCGGAGTACATAGCTGCTTCGGAAGTAGCAAATGAAGGAGTCTGGATGAAGGAGTTCATATCCGATCTAGGTGTCATACTAGTGCATCGGGTCCAATGAAAATCTTTTGTGACAATACTGGTGAAATTGCCTTGGCAAAGGAATCCAGATTTCACAAGAGAACCAAGCACATCAAGAGGCGCTTGGTTCCATCCACGATCAAGTCAAGGAGGAGACATAGAGATTTGCAAGATACATACGGATCTGAATGTTGCGACCGTTAATCGAGCCTCTCTCACGAGAAAAACATGATCAGCACCAAGACTCCATGGGTGTTAGAATCATTACTATGTAATCTATATTATTGACTCTAGTGCAAGTGGGAGACTGAAGGAAATATGCCCTAGAGGCAATAATAAAGTTGTTATTTATATTTCCTTATATCATGATAAATGTTTATTATTCATGCTAGAATTGTATTAACCGGAAACTTAGCACATGTGTGAATACATAGACAAACACAGTGTCCCTAGTATGCCTCTACTAGACTAGCTCGTCAATCAAAGATGGTTAAGTTTCCTAGCCATAGACATGTGTTGTCATTTGATGTACGGGATCACATCATTGGAGAATGATGTGATGGACAAGACCCATCCGTTAGCTTAGCACTATGATCGTTTAGTTTATTGCTATTGCTTTCTTCATGACTTATACATGTTCCTATGACTATGAGATTATGCAACTCCCAAATACCGGAGGAACACTTAGTGTCCTATCAAACGTCACAACATAACTGGATGATTATAAAGATGCTCTACAGGTGTCTCCGATGGTGTTTGTTGAGTTGACATAGATCGAGATTAGGATTTGTCACTCCGATTGTCGGAGAGGTATCTCTGGGCCCTCTTGGTAATGCACATCACTATAAGCCTTGCAAGCAATGTGACTAATGAGTTGGTTGCAGGATGATGCATTACGGAACGAGTAAAGAGACTTACCGGTAACGTGATTGAACTAGGTATGGTGATACCGACGATCGAATCTCGGGCAAGTAACATACCGATGACAAAGGGAACAATTTATGTTGTTATGCGGTTTGACCGATAAAGATCTTCATAGAATATGTAGGAGCCAATATGAGCATCCAGGTTCCGCTATTGGTTATTGACTGGAGATGTGTTTCGGTCATGTCTACATAGTTCTCAAACCCGCAGGGTCCGCACGCTTAACGTTCGATGACGATTCGTATTATGAGTTTATGTGTTTTGATGTACCGAAGGTTGTTCAGAGTCCCGGATGAGATCACGGACATGACGAGGAGTCTCAAAATGGTCGAGACATAAAGATTGATATATTGGACCATGTTGTTCGGACACCGGAAGTGTTCCGGAGAGTTTTGGATAAAACCGGAATGCCGGAGGGTTACCGGAACCCCCCGGGAAGTTATGGGCCTTAGTGGGCCTTAGGGGAGAGAGAGGGCAGCAGCTAGGAGGTGGCGCGCGCCCACCCCAAGAGGAGTCCGAATAGGACTAGGGGAAGGGGGCGTGGCCCCTCTTTCCCTCTCCCTCTCCCTCTCCTTCCTTCTTCTCCTAGTTGGACTAGGAAAATGGGGAACCTACTCCTACTAGGAGTAGGATTCCTCCCCCCTTGGCGCGCCCCTTGTGGTCGGCCGGCCTCCTCCTCCCCTCCTTTATATACAGGGGAGGGGGGCACCCCATAGACACACAAGTTGATCTTTAGCCGTGTGCGGTGCCCCCCTCCGCAGTTTTCCACCTCGGTCATATTGTCGTAGTGCTTAGGCGAAGCCCTGCGTTGGTAACTTCATCATCACCGTCACCACGCCGTCGTGCTGACGAAACTCTCCCTCGGCCTCAGCTGGATCTAGAGTTCGAGGGACGTCACCGAGCTGAACGCGTGCAGATCGCGGAGGTGCCGTGCGTTCGGTACTTGATTGGTTGGATCGCGAAGACGTTCGACTACATCAACCGCATTACTAAACGCTTCCGCTTTAGGTCTACGACGGTACGTGGACACACTCTCCCAGCTTGTTGCTATGCTTCTCCTAGATAGATCTTGCGTGATCGTAGGATTTTTTTTGAAACACTACGTTCCCCAACACGTTTTCGTCCTTGTTTCTCCGGTAGAAATCTTGGGGCACTCTTTGAGGTTCTTTGTGTTGGATTGAATATTATGAATCTGAAGTTGTTTGATGCATATCGTATAATTGACCCACGGATACTTGTGATGACATTGGAGTATCTAGGTGACATTATGGTTGCTTGATGCGTGTCATATGGTGTTATTTTACTACGAACTCTAGGGCTGTTTGTGACACTTATAGGAATAGCTCAATGGATTGATCGGAAAGAATAACTTTGAGGTGGTTTCGTACCCTACAAGCAATTTCATCTTATGTTCTCCGTGATAGGAACTTTGGACTGACTTTTGTCGCACGTTGAGGGATTGCCATATGATCTAATTATGTTATCATTGTTGAGAGAACTTGCACTAGTGAAAGTATGAACCCTAGGCCTTGTTTTCAAGCATTGTAATACCGTTTTCGCTCACTATTGTTACTAGTTACCTTGCTGTTTTTATATTTTCAGATTACAAAAACCTATATCTACTTTTCATATTACACTTGTATCACCATCTTTTCGCCGGACTAGTGCACCTACACAATTTACCATTGTATTGGGTGTGTTGGGAACACAAGAGACTCTCGGTTATTTGGTTGCAGGGTTGTTTGAGAGAGACCATCTTCATCCTACACCTCCCATGGATTGATAAACCTTAGGTCATCCACTTGAGAGAAATTTGCTACTGTCCTACAAAACTCTGCGCTTGGAGGCCCAACACGAGTCTACAAGAAGAAGGTTGCGTAGTAGACATCAGTGCCATATGCAAGCATCCGGAGTGCAGACATGCACTTCTGGTAACCAAAGAACCCAATCGTTCCCACGGCGTCCTTCTTCGGGATGAAGTAGTCATCATAGGACCGGACGCCATGGTACAAACGATCGAAGACAGTCTTGCGCATCCGAAAACACTGGCAAAAATGGTCACCGAAGAGTGCATCGAGGGCAAAGTAGCCGGCCATCAGTGGCAAATGGATGCGCGCCCTGTTGCGATTGGGCACTCGATGACACTTGATCGAGCCGTTGAAATTGAGAACATGCTGCTCGACACGCTCCGCGTCTTCAAGGACCGAATGCATCATCGCCGTTTCATCAAAGTACTCCTCATCCGACGAGCCGTCAGACGACTGAACACACTGCTCGTATATGTACTCCAAATCAGAATCCATTGCTAGAAAGAAGAAGGGAAAACCGTTTTTAGCTCCCGCGATTCATCGAGCACTTGCCGGACATGGTGAGTATAGCAGTAGCGGGTGGTACCTGGTGGGGCGGAGAGGAACAAACATTGTCTTAAACAACACTCATCCACTTATTGACATTGACACGTATCAATCGGCGTTTATCAATGGTCGCGGAGGACAGGGGTTGAACGACGATGGAGGAGAAACAGGGTGGAGCCCTGGAGGTGACGGGGACGTAGAGTTCCGGTAGGGGCGTGGCGTGGCGGCCGAGGTGGTGGAGCGATGGCGAAGACAAGAAAGAAAAAAAGGAAGAAGAGAAAATGTGGAGGATGGTGGCGCGGGTTTCGGGAAGGGTTTTGGGTGGGCCAGGGGTATCGGAGTTCTACGTGTCTGATGTCCGGACTCCCGCAAAGCTCCCTCACGTTTGTCTTCAGTTTGCGGGAGGAAACGCGTCCGGACCGCGCTATGGACCGATACAGGCCCACCTTGGATGGCTTTCACGATCCGAACAGCGCGGTCCGAACGGATGCGGACGGTTTGTGGGTCCGCCTTGGAGATGCCCTAAAGTTGAAGTGGAGTGGACAGCACGGTCCAGACGGATGCGTGCAGTTTGCAGGTCCGCCTTGGAGATGCCCTAAACTTGAAACGGAGTGGACAACACGGTCTAGACGGATGCGTGCAATTTGTAGGTCTGCCTTGAAGATGCCCTAAAGTTGAAGCGGAGCGAACAACGCGGTCCGGACGGATGCGGGCGGTTTGAAGCAGAGTGTGATTGGTCTGTGGTAATTGATTCAGTCAAAGACCCGCAAGTTTCCTAATGGAACGTAAGACAGCTACAATTGTTGAATCCTCCCAACTTGCAAGGAGCTAGCCCAGGTTGATTCACAGTACATGCAACCGTGAGTCAACCAACTTGCTGAGCTCGAAGGTTTCCTCCGCCTGAGACGCCGATGCCCCTGGTTTTATTTCATCGGTGATTCTAAGTGATACTCTCATCCTTTGACGAATGAAATCATTACCCCGACAAAAAAAAAGCGAGATGAAAAGCAAGAGCAATCGCTGTGCAGTGCTGTTGCAGTATTAAGAGGAAAAAAATTACTGCTCTGTTCCTCTGTTTCCTACTCCCGCATTTCAAATTGGCCTACAACCATTTTCCATTGTTCTGTTTCTCAGTTTTCTAATCCCGCATTTCAAACAAACCTTAGATTCCAAGTAAAGCAAATTTGTACTTTTTTTTTGCTGCTTGTCCGACGTTGTTTCAGCCCATGGACAACTCTGACAGAAATCTTCAGTGGTAAAAAAAAACCATGCCAGATCCAAACACAAAGAAGGTTAAATTATGGACGCACAATGTTTATCCCACTATGTTCACAGAAAAAGCAGCGAGCTGTCATTTAAAAAAGGTTAAATTAGATCGTCGGCCTCAACATAAAAAGAGAAATAACTAAACAAGGGAATCAACCAAGCCATCACAGCTGCACTTCCAACAGATAGCACAGAAGTTTACTGCCATAAGAACAAAAATAGCATTCCTGATTAGTTGTATTTGTATTGTTAATTAGTAATTCTTAATGCTAATTCAAAAACCACGCAAGGAAACTATCATGAGATGCATATCTAGTGTGTACAAGAAAAGTGAGCTGAGAGCATACTGTGATCTATCGAAGAACCCAAAACCGGCAAGCACAACGATGGTCTTTCCTCCTCATCTTTATCACCATTGCTACACTCAGCGAAGAACAATTCTCGAGGTGTGGTAGCAGGATCTGATCCCTTTGGTGTTGCCAAGAAGTTGATGTGGAAATACTCATATTTGAACCTCTTCTTGTACAGATAAGTAGTTGAACCTTCAGATACCTTGGGATTCACACCGCAAATAATATGAAGTTCATAGTCCACCTAACAGGGCAGCAGAAATGGTTGTGAGTCACTTTGAATCCTGATACACATTTAAATTAATGAATAAGTAAAAGAAGCAAATGTACCAACCCCTGTTTGCTGAGATTTTTTTTTCAATGCATCATTGACCTTCCTGACATAGAACTCTTGGTCGGCCTTAAATTTCTTCCGAATGGCCGGAATTAACATCTTCTGGTTTTTATTCAAGATCTCTGAGCATGATGATACTTTATTCAGTAACCGAGCCCGCTTCTTTGATTTGGTAGGTGAAGATTTTGACACAAGCATAGTGAGGTGCTCAACTGTGAAGTCGTCAAGCGCGTGAGCTAGCATATGCGACAACTTGGTGGGCTCAATGTCCAGGGACAATGTCGTGAATTTCACCAGTGCATCAGGGTCCGAGTGCCATGAATCAACCGCAGCTTTCTTATAGGCATCAAGGTCAGTGCCGCCGATAAGGAAACCAGACTGTTGTACCATCTCAATGGCTAACTGTAAGTCCACATTGGCCAAAAGAAGGTGCCAGAGAGCACCATGCTCTGAGAGAGAAGTGAAGCGAGCACGGAGGAAGGCGACGATGCCATAGAGGGAGCAGCACTCGATGCGCATAAGGGTCCTTGTGCATATCATGTCCACCTGAAAGTCAAACTCGAAATCTTGGTGCATGGGGAATGCAGTGCCATACCAAATGGTGTTGAGGATGATGTTGGAGACATGATCCATGGGGCCATAGCAGTAGCTGCCCTTGATGAGGCTGCAGTGGTGAAGCTTGCGCAGGCCATCCCTAGGCAGCAGGGCGAGTGCCTCTAGGTAGAAACCATGGATCTTGCCGAGGAGCAGCAGCTTCAGAGTCTGTGTGTGTCTGAATGTCCCATGCATACCCGGCCTCCACTCAGCAGATTCTGTGTTGCTGGGTGTCGGCTCACCCCTCTTTCTCTTCTTCTTTCTACCGGCACCAAGATCAATCGAGGCCCTGAGCAGCTTGGCAAGGCGCTTGACAGCTGCAGAGGGTAAGCAGCAGTGTGCCCCAAGAATCTTGGACACCTTGACCGTCCGAGACATCAATGACAGCGAGACGCCCACCAGCTCTGCTGGTTTGGGATGCCTCGCGGACAGGGCAGCACACTCCAGGGCTATTCTGGTTGTAGGTGACATGATGTTGAACACGGGCTCGCCGGGGCTCCTGTTACGGTCTTGCTCGACGAGCCCTACAGCGCCGAGGAGGTCGCATCCGGCCAGGCGCAGGTAGCGCAGTGCCTCTGTTTTCTCCAAGTAGCGGTACTGAAAGCAAAGGAAGGTGACAAGACCCTTCAGCGACCGCCGTGCCACGGTCATGGAGTCGACCGTCTCTGGGTACAGCGGTATATCAAAGATTCGTTCATCTTTTGTGTTGGTCCTCACCTTAGAGATGATGATTTCCTCTTCCTCCTCAATTTCGTCCTCGGCGCTTGGCGTGTAGGAGATGGTGTTGGCGATGATGTTGGAGACCGGGTCAAGGAAACCGAAGCAAACGCCGGCCTTGAGCAGGCGCGTGGTCAGCGAGGGTATCCTCTCCGCCGGCAGCCGGTCGAGCGCCGACTCGTAGAAACCGTGGATGCGATCGAGCAAGATGCATATGTCCTGCCTAACGCTCTTATGCGCAGCGCCATCAGGACAATCTTCGCCGATGCGGCGGAGAGGCTTGCCATGCATGTCGGCAGACGCGGGATCTCCTATGTGACGCATTTTGCGTCAACTAGGTGGAGCTTCGCATAGAGCACTGCTCCGACTGGGCCGGCCCACGCATGAGCTGCCAGCAGTGTTAAAAAAATAAGAAAAAGCGTGTGCGTCGCGCAGGATTCAAACTCGAGATCGCGCTGTTGCAAAGCCAATAAGCTTGCCACTGCGCCTTACTGCTATGCGTGATACACAAGCAACACAAGTACTTTAATACTAGATAAAATCGCGAGAAAACTCAAACATTTTTTGAGAAATTTTGAGAAAAATTTTAATACTCAGTTTTTTGCCTGTGTACTTTAATACACAGGCAACGCAAGTACTTTAATACTAGACAAATTTTGAGAAAACTCAAACATTTTTTCAACACACAAACGAATTTTGGAGACGCGAACATATTTTTTGGAGCGGAAACATTTTTAAACTACCCAAAAACTGAACAGGAACAATTTTTCAAATTTCAAAACAAAATTTGGAAACACAAACAACTTTTGAATTTCCCAAATATTCTTGGAATTTGTGACATTTCTTTAAACGAACAATTTTTGAAAGCACGTACAATTTTTGAATGTTGAGAACAAATTTTGAAATGGAGAACAATTTTTTAAGCGCGAACAATTTTTGAATGTTGAGAACAAATTTTGAAATGGAGAACAGATTTAGAAGCGCGGACAATTTTTTAAAGCATGAACAATTTTTGAATGTTGAAAACAAATTTTGAAATGGAGAACAAATTTGGAAGCACGAACAAATTTTGAAAGCACGAACAATTTTTTAATCTTGAGAACAAATTTTGAAATGGAGAACAAAATTGGAAGCACGAACAATTTTTGAAAGCACGAACAATTTTTGAATGTTGAGAATAAATTTTGAAATGGAGAACAATTTTTTAAGCGCGAACAATTTTTGAATGTTGAGAACAAATTTTAAAATGCAGAACAGATTTAGAAGCGCGGACAATTTTTTAAAGCACGAACAATTTTTGAATGTTGAGAACAAATTTTGAAATGGAGAACAAATTTGGAAGCTCGAACAATTTTTGAAAGCATGAACAATTTTTGAATCTTGAGAACAAATTTTTTAAAAGAATGTTCGTGCTTTTAAAAGAACATTTTTGGAAAGTTGCAAACAATTTTTGAAACGGAAACATTTTTTGAAATCGCGAACATTTTTTTAAAAGTTGTCAAAATTTTGAGGAAAAACATTCTGAACAATTTTGTTAACACAAAATAGTTTTTGAAAATTCCGAACATTTTTTGAATTTATGAACAAAATTTCAAAACACGAACATTTTTCAAATTTTGAACATTTTTGTAAAAGCGTGAACATTTTTTTGAGAGAGAAAACATAAACTTGAAAAAAAAGAAAAAAAAATAAAAATAAACAGAAATAGAAAAAGAAAGGAAAATAAAAAAACCGGTTCAGGAACCTTCTAGAAGGTTCCCAAAACCAGAAAAAACCGACTGGGAAAGTCTAGAAGGTTCTAAAACCGGGATCTGTGAAGTGTGTTAAACAGGCCGGCCCATTTAAATCGCTCGCCTTGGTTGCCTGTGCGTTTGCCCGACATTTTGACGCAACGAGCGTCAAGTAGGATATTCCGGCAGACGCACTTGCTCTTACTCTCCGGCGTCCGGTGATGGGGTGGGGGGTTACTTCAGGTCGGGTGGGTGGGCGTGGGGTGGGATTGGGGGCGGCGGCTCAAGATGGGAATGGGCCGGGTCGGCCCGCTGGGTCGCTGACCCGACCCAAAAATTAGAGGCCGATGGGTCACATGGGTCGGCCCCCAAATTTTTCTGGGTCAGTAGAGCCGGCACCAAGTGATCCGTTGGGTCAGCAGGATCGGCCCACCTCGTGGTCTCTATTCTCACGACAGCTATGTCCTAATCGTCGCCCTCGCCAATCTCTGCCGTGCCGGTGGTGCTGCCTCCCGCTCATCATCCCAGTCACGTCCAGCTCATTATCCGGCTCACCGTCAGCCCGTCCTGACGTCCTCCCGTGCGCCGTCCAGCTCTCTAGTGTAAATTTGAGACTAGTAGGTAGAGCGTCAGTCTAATGTCAACTAGTATTACTAGCGGCATCCGATGGCTGGACACAGTTCACCCGTATGAATGCATCTCTGTACAATGCCTGGAAAGAAACACACGAGCTTACTATGGTCTACGTAATGTATGCTTGTGCAATGAACAGATGCAGCAGCTAGACCACTTGAATCTTCTTATAATTTTTTTCTTCTATTCCTAGATTACTGCTCTATTAGGATTTTAGCTATCAGCACATCACAAAAAAAAAAAGCGGCACACATCACTAATAATTGGGTTGATCCGAAATACCCATCAGGCCAACAAGGTCACTACTATTCACGATATGGGTCAGCCCGTGGCCTCTTATGTTGGCCCTGAGGCCACCAGGGCCGGGTCCAAGGCCAGGGCCGGGTCGACCCATTCCCATCTTGAGCGGCGGCAGCAGCGGTGGCCGCGATTACTAACTAGGAGTATTTCATATTTTATTTTCCAGTAACTTGGCCGGAAGGAAACCCTACCCATGACACGATATCTATTCCTTTGGTAGCAAGACATAAGACCATTTTTTTAGCGAACCAGGGACAGTGGTATCTCAGCCCACCAGAGTTCAAATCATGGTGCTCGTATTTTTTTGATTTATTTTAGGATTTTCGGCGATGCGCGTTCAGTGAGCCTATGTTGACTTTGTAAATCTTAATATAATATACCGGCTCAATCTCTCGAAGGTGCTTATAGGGGTGAGGTGTATATGTGTACGTTTATAGGGGTAAGTTTGTGCGCCTAAATATGAGTGTTTGTGTTTGTACTTTGTTAAAATAACCATTTTTTGACACTATGATAATGTTAAAAATAATCTTATATTTTGAGATGGAGGGCATATTATTTTGCTTGGCCGGACCGGTGTTTTGTGAGCATCTCCTCTCAACATGGCAATGTGTATCCACAACCCGGAAAACTGGCGTGTAAAAACGCTATTAGAGAAGTGTTTAGAAAAGGTAAATATCCATGAGTTTATAAACGTGAAAAAATGTGCCCATTTGAGTAAGCCGGGTACAATGCAATACTCATACCCGCGTACAGCATACATGTGTACTAATTCCTTCTAATAGTTAGGTCTTATCTGGCATTCAGTAAATGTAAAAGAATTAGCTACTTTACCCTAGGCTAACGCAGCCGCTAGCTTTGACCCAAAATACTCTTGACTTACCCATGTGCACGATTTTGTTTAAATGCGTTGATCTTGTTTTGTGAACTCATGATTTCTTTAATTTTATTCATCTTATTATATAGTCTTTTCATTTGATCATTTCAAAGTAGGGGCTGCATAAGCATTTTCAATAAAAAAATAGAAAAAATTGTGGCTGACGGTGCCATACACCGGGGGTACCCATCCTCCGGGGAACAAGGTCGCCAGGCCTCGGAGCCTAACGTAGCTTGGGTCCCTCGCCACTAACGGTGGGCCTCCTCCAGAAGGATACCTACTGCTTGTACCGCAAGACATGTACTCCAGTAGACAACTTGGACATCAAGCCATGTAAACTGACTTGGGCCATGTAACCCTAGATCTCACCTTTCTGTATAAGGGGAGGTAGGGGCCTCCCAAGTCGGCGGCTAACATCTCTCATAGCTCTTCATTAGACCTGCAAAAGATTTAGTCTCTTATACGAGACAATAAATACAATAACATGTAGGATGTAGAGTATTACCTCACCACGAGGGCCTGAACTTGGGTAAAATTCGTGTCCTATGTGTACCCAATCAGACCCTCTATGCGCTCCGTCCCATGAGGAACCCTATGCAGGGATCTGACGGGATTCTGCCCCGTCAGTTGACGCGCCAGGTAGGGGCTAGTGTGCATAGATACTATGTTCTTCATCAACAATAATTTCGATCTCAATCGGCATCATGGAGGATCGTCCATGGACGTCGAGGGCTCAACATCAACATGGCATATGCGCGACCTGCAGAATTTTCTGGACAGCGGATTCGTTGTCATCGCCCCGGCCTCCTCGGGCATATTTTTAACAATTTCTTCGGAGGGATCGTGTGAAATTGGGTCTACAACATCCCTGTAAAATTTCACCGTGATCCGATCTACAAGTCTCCAGCAATCTCTGAAATATTGAGGCCCTATCGAATTTGGACGAGAATCCGCGCGACCTCATCATCACGCGACCTCATTGATACGTCTCCAACGTATCTATAATTTTTGATTGCTCCATGCTATATTATCTATTGTTTTGGACTATATTGAGCTTTATTTCCACTTTTATATTACTTTTGGGACTAACCTATTAACCGGAGGCCCAGCCCAGAATTGCTGTTTTTTGCCTATTTCAGTGTTTCAAAGAAACGGAATATCAAACGGAGTCCAAACGGAATGAAATCTTCAGGAACGTGATTTTCTCATCGGATAAGACGCAGGAGACTTGGACCCTCCGTCAAGAAAGCTCTGAGGCGGCCACGAGGGTGGAGGCCCCCCCCTAGGGCGCGCCACCCTACCTCGTGGGCCCCTCGAGGCTCCACCGACGTACTTCTTCCTCCTATATATACCTACGTACCCCCGTCAGATCAGATACGGAGCCAAAAACCTAATTCCACCGCCGCAACTTTCTCAGATCCACGAGATCCCATCTTGGGGCCTGTTAGGAGCTCCATCGGAAGGGGATTCCACCATGGAGGGCTTCTACATCATCATCATAGCCTCTCCGATGAAGTGTGAGTAGTTTACCTCAGACCTTCGGGTCCATAGTTAGTAGCTAGATGGCTTCTTCTCTCTTTTTGGATCTCAATACAATGTTCTCCCCCTCTCTCGTGGAGATCTATTCGATGTAATCTTCTTTTTGCGGTGTGTTTGTTAAGACCGATGAAATGTGGGTTTATGATCAAGATTATCTATGAGCAATATTTGAATCTTTTCTGAATTATTTTATGTATGATTGAGTTATCTTTACAAGTCTCTTCGAATTATCCGTTTGGTTTGGCCAACTAGATTGGTAGTTCTTGCAATGGGAGAAGTGTTTAGCTTTGGGTTCAATCTTGTGGTGTCCTTACCCAGTGACAGAAAAGGTTGCAAGGCACGTATTGTATTGTTGCCATCGAGGATAACAAGATGGGGTATTTATCATATTGCATGAATTTATTCCTCTACATCATGTCATCTTGCTTAAGGCGTTACTCTATTTTCATTAACTTAATACTCTAGATGCATCTTGGATAGCGGTCGATGAGTGGAGTAATAGTAGTAGATGCAGGCGTGAGTCGGTCTACTTGTCTCGGACGTGATGCCTATATACATGATCATACCTAGATACTCTCATAACTATGCTCAGTTCTGTCAATTGCTCAACAGTAATTCGTTCACCCGCCGTAAAATACCTATGCTCTTGAGAGAAGACAGTAGTGAAATCTATGGCCCCCGGGTCTATTTTCATCATATTAACTTCCTATGCTTTATTATTGCTTTGCTCTTTACTTTGCTTTTTATTTTTACTTTGCATCTTTATACCAAAAATACCAAAAATATTATCTATCATCTCTATCAGATCTCACTCTCGTAAGTGACCGTGAAGGGATTGACAACCCCTATTTGCGTTGGTTGCGAGGAGCTATTTGCTTTGTGTAGGTACGAGGGACTCGCGTGTGGCCTCCTACTGGATTGATACCTTGGTTCTCAAAAACTAAGGGAAATACTTACGCTACTCTGCTGCATCATCCTCTCCTCTTCGGGGAAAACCAACGCAAGCTCAAGATGTAGCAAGAAGGATTTCTGGCGCCGTTGCCGGGGAGTCTACGCACAAGTCAACATACCAAGTACCCATCACAATCCCTTATCTCTCACATTACATTATTTGCCGTTTGCCTCTCGTTTTCCTCTCCCCCACTTCACCCTTGCCGTTTTACTCGCCCTCTCTTTCCCAATCTCCTCCTCTCTTTTCGCTTGCCTTTTTCTGTTTGCTCGTGGATTGCTTGCTTGTCACTATGGCTCAAGATAATACCAAATTGTGTGACTTTACCAATACCAACAATAATGATTTCCTTAGCACTCCGATTGCTCCTCTTTCCAATACTGAATCTTGTGAAATCTATGTTGCTTTATTAAATCTTGTTATGAAAGAGCAATTCGCCGGCCTTCCCAGTGAAGATGCCGCTACTCATCTAAATAGCTTCGTGGATTTGTGTGATATGCAAAATAAGAAAGATGTTGACAATGATGTTGTTAAATTGAAGCTATTTCCTTTTTCGCTTAGAGATCGTGCTAAAGCTTGGTTTCGTCTTTGCCTAAAAATAGTATTGATTCTTGGAACAAGTTCAAAGATGCTTTTATCTCTAAGTATTTTCCTCCCGCTAAGCATCTCTCTTAGAAACGATATTATGAATTTTAAGCAACTTGATCATGAACATGTTGCAAGAGCTTGGGAGAGAATGAAATTTATGATACGTAATTGCCCTACTCATGGTTTGAATTTATGGATGATTATACAAAAAAATTATGCCGGATTGAATTTTGCCTCTAGAAATCTTTTAGATTCGGCCGCGAGAGGCACTTTTATGGAAATCACTTTAGGAGATGCTACTAAACTCCTAGATAATATTATGGTTAATTATTCTCAATGGCACACTGATACGTCTCCAACGTATCTATAATATTTGATTGCTCCATGCTACTTTATCTACTGTTTTGGACTATATTGGGCTTTATTTTCCACTTTTATATTATTTTCTGGACTAACCTATTAACCGGAGGCCCAGCCCAGAATTGCTGTTTTTTGCCTATTTCAGTGTTTCGAAGAAACGGAATATCAAACGGAGTCCAAACGGAATGAAACCTTCAGGAACGTGATTTTCTCATCGAACGTGATCCAGGAGACTTGGACCCTACTCCAAGAAGTAACAGAGGCGGTCACGAGGGTGGGGGGCGCCCCCCCCCCTAGGGCGCGCCCATGCCTCGTGGGCCCCCTGTTGCTCCACCGACGTACTCCTTCCTCCTATATATACCTCACGCACCCCAAAGGATCGAACAGGAGCCAAAACCTAATTCCACCGCCGCAACTTTCAGATCCACGAGATCCCATATTGGGGCCTGTTAGGAGCTCACGGAGGGGGCATCCACCACGGAGGGCTTCTACATCATCACCATAGCCCCTCCGATGAAGTGTGAGTAGTTTACTTGAGACCTTGGGTCCATAGCTAGTAGCTAGATGGCTTCTTCTCTCTTTTTGGATCTCAATACAATGTTCTCCCCCTCTCTCGTGGAGATCTATTCGATGTAATCTTTTTTTTTTTACGGTGTGTTTGTTGAGACCGATGAATTGTGGGTTTATGATCAAGATTATCTATGAGCAATATTTGAATCTTCTCTGAATTCTTTTATGTATGATTGGTTATCTTTGTAAGTCTCTTCGAATTATCCGTTTGGTTTGGCCAACTAGATTGGTAGTTCTTGCAATGGGAGAAGTGCTTAGCTTTGGGTTCAATCTTGCGGTGTCCTTTCCCAGTGACAGAAGAGGCAGCAAGGCACGTGTTGTATTTTTGCCATCGAGGATAACAAGATGGGGTTTTTATCATATTGCATGAATTTATCCCTCTACATCATGTCATCTTGCTTAAGGCGTTACTCTGTTTTTAACTTAATACTCTAGATGCATGCTGGATAGCGGTCGATGAGTGGAGTAATAGTAGTAGATGCAGGCAGGAGTCGGTCTACTTGTCTCGGACGTGATGCCTATATACATGATCATACCTAGATATTCTCATAACTATGCTCAATTCTGTCAATTGCTCAACAGTAATTTGTTCACCCACCGTAGAATACTTATGCTCTTGAGAGAAGCCACTAGTGAAACCTATGGCCCCCGGGTCTATTATCATCATATCAATCTTCATTACTTTAATACTTGCTTTGTTTTACTTTGCCTTTTACTTTTCACTTTGCATCTCTATACCAAAAATACCAAAAATATTATTTATCATCTCTATTAGATCTCACTCTCGTAAGTGACCGTGAAGGGATTGACAACCCCTAATCGCGCTGGTTGCGAGGAGCTATTGTTTTGTGCAGGTACGAGGGACTTGTGCGTAGCCTCCTCTTGGAGTGATACCTTGGTTCTCAAAAACTGAGGGAAATACTTACGCTACTTTGCTGCATCATCCTCTCCTCTTCGGGGAAATCCAACGCAGTGCTCAAGAGGTAGCAAGAAGGATTTCTGGCGCCGTTGCTGGGGAGGCTTACACAAGAGGAAGTCAAGACTTGGACTCCTAACAACAAGCCACTTCTGGCACCGTTAAATTCTACATACCAAGTACCCATCACAATCCCTATCTCCCGCATTACATTATTTGCCATTTGCCTCTCGTTTTCCTCTCCCACACTTCACCCTTGTCGTTTTATTCGCCCTCTCTTTCCCAACCTCCTCCTCTTTTTCCTGTTTGCCTTTTCCTCGCTTGCCTTTTGTTTTCTCGTGTGTTGGATTGCTTGTTTGTCGCGATGGCTCAAGATACTACCAAATTGTGTGACTTCACCAATACCAATAACAATGATTTCCTTAGCACTCCAATTGCTCCTCTTGCCAATACTGAATCTTGTGAAATCAATACTGCTTTGTTGAATCTTGTTATGAAATATCAATTCTCCGGCCTTCCGGTGAAGATGCCGCTACTCATCTGAATAACCGTTGATTTATGTGATATGCAAAAGAAAAAGATGTCGATAATGATGTCGTTGAATTGAAGCTATTTCCTTTTTCGCTTAGAGATCGTGCTAAAGCGTGGTTTTCATCTCTGCCTAAAAATAGTATTGATTCTTGGAACAAGTGCAAAGATGCTTTTATCTCTAAGTATTTTCCTCCCGCTAAGATCATCTCTCTTAGGAACGATATTATGAATTTTGAGCAACTTGATCATGAACATGTTGCACAAGCTTGGGAGAGAATGAAATTAATGATACGTAATTGCCCTACTCATGGTTTGAACTTGTGGATGATTATACAAAACTTTTATGCCGGATTAAATTTTGCTTCTAGAAATCTTTTAGATTCGGCCGCGGGAGGCACTTTTATGGAAATCACTCTAGGAGATGCTACTAAACTTCTAGATAATATTATGGTTAATTATTCTCAGCGGCATACCGAAAGATCTACTAATAAAAAAGTGCATACGATAGAAGAAATTAATGTTTTGAGTGGAAAGATGGACGAACTTATGAAATTATTTGCTACTAAGGGTGTTTATTCTGATCCTAATGATATGCCTTTATCTACCTTGATTGAGAACAATAATGAAGCTATGGATGTGAATGATGGTAGGAATAATTTTGGTAACAACGCATATAGAGGGAATTTTAATCATAGGCCTTATCCTAGTAATTCCTCTAATAATTATGGAAATTCCTACAACAATTCTTATGGAAATTTTAATAAGATGCCCTCTGAATTTGAGACTAGTGTTAAAGAATTTATGAGTTCGCAAAAGAATTTTAATGCTTTGCTTGAGGAGAAATTGCTTAAAGTTGATGATTTGGCTAGGAACGTTGATAGAATTTCTCTTGAAACTGATTCTTTAAAGCTTAGATCTATTCCTCCTAAGCATGATATCAATGAGTCTCTCAAAGCTATGACAATTTCCATTGATGAGTGCAAAGAAAGAACCGCTAGGATGCGTGCTTCCAAAGATACCTTTATTAAAGCGTGTTCTTCCAATTCCTATGAAAATCAAGATGAAGATCTAAAAGTTATTGATGTGTCCCCCATTAAATCTTTGTTTTGCAATATTAATTTTGATGAAACTGAATATGATCTTCCTTTACCTAGAAGGTGTTCTAGAATTCAGAGTTTTTAGATCTTGATGATGAAATTGATAAATGTGGGATTGAAAGAAATAAAAACCTAGATGTTGCTAAGCCCACTGATAACCCACAATATAGGGGATCGCAACAGCTTTCGAGGGTAGAGTATTCAACCCAAATTTATTGATTCGACACAAGGGGAGCCAAAGAATATTCTCAAGTATTAGCAGCTGAGTTGTCAATTCAACCACACCTGGAAACTTAGTATCTACGGCAAAGTGTTTAGTAGCAAAGTAATATGATAGTGGTGGTAACGGTAACAAAAGTAAAGGCAGCAAAAGTAATGTTTTTGGTATTTTATAGTGATTGTAACAGTAACAACGGGAAAGTAAATAAGCGAGAACTAGTATATGGAAAGCTTGTAGGCACCGGATCAGTGATGGATAATTATGCCGGATGCGGTTCGTCATGTAACAGTCATAGCAAAGGGTGACACGGAACTAGCTCCAATTCATCAATGTAATGTAGGCATGTATTCCGAATATAGTCATACGTGCTTATGGAAAAGAACTTGCATGACATCTTTTGTCCTACCCTCCCGTGGCAGCGGGGTCCTATTGGAAACTAAGGGATATTAAGGCCTCCTTTTAATAGAGAACCGGAACAAAGCATTAGCACATAGTGAATACATGAACTCCTCAAACTATGGTCATCACGGGAGTGGTCCCGATTATTGTCACTTGGGGTTGCGGATCATAACACATACTAGGTGACTATAGACTTGCAAGATAGGATCAAGAACTCACATATATTCATGAAAACATAATAGGTTCAGATCTGAAATCATGGCACTCGGGCCCTAGTGACAAGCATTAAGCATAGCAAAGTCATAGCAACATCAATCTCAGAACATAGTGGATACTAGGGATCAAACCCTAACAAAACTAACTCGATTACATGATAAATATCATCCAACTCATCACCGTCCAGCAAGCCTACGATGGAATTACTCACGCGCGGCGGTGAGCATCATGAAATTGGTGATGGAGGATGGTTGATGATGACAACGGCGAAGAATCCCCCTCTCCGGAGCCCCGAACAGACTCCAGATCAGCCCTCCTGAGAGAGATTAGGGCTTGGCGGCGGCTCCGTATCATAAAACGCGATGATTTCTTCTCCCTGATTTTTTTCTCCCCGAAAGCCAATATATAGAGTTGGAGTTGGCGTCGGAAGGTGTCCAGGGGGCCCACGAGGTAGGGGGGCGCGCCCAAGAGGGGGGGCGCCCCCCACCCTCGTGGACAGGGTGTGGGCCCCTGGTCTTCATCTTTGGCGAGGATTTTTTATTATTTATTCTAAGATATTCCGTGGAGTTTCAGGTCATTCCGAGAACTTTTGTTTTCTGCACATAAAACAACATCATGGCAATTCTGCTGAAAACAACGTCAGTCCGGGTTAGTTCCGTTCAAATCATACAAGTTAGAGTCCAAAACAAGGGCAAAAGTGTTTGGAAAAGTAGATACGATGGAGACGTATCAACTCCCCCAAGCTTAATCCCTTGCTTGTCCTCAAGCAATTCAGTTGACAAACTGAAAGAGAAAAAGAAAAACTTTTACAAACTCTGTTTGCTCTTGTTGTTGTACCTATGTCAAGCCAGCATTCAGGTTTTCAGCAAAGATTATAACTAACCACATTTGCAATAACTCTTAGGTCTCATGTTTACTCATATCAATAACATAATCAGCTAGCAAGCCATAATAATAAATCTCGGATGACAACACTTTCTCAAAATAATCATAATATGATATAACAAGATGGTATCTCGCTAGCCCTTTACGAGACCGCAAAACATAAATGCAGAGCACCTTCAAAGATCAAGGACTGACTAGACATTGTAATTCATGGTAAAAGAGATCCAATCATAGTCATGCCCGATATAAATTAACAAGAATGAATGCAAATGACAGCTGTGCTCTCCAGCTAGTGCTTTTTAATAAGAGGGTGATGACTCAACATAAAAGTAAATAGATAGGCCCTTCGCAGAGGAAGCGAGGATTTGTAGAGGTGCGAGCTCGATTTTGAAATAGAGATAAATTATATTTTGAGCGGCATACTTTCATTGTCAACATAACAACTAAGAGATGACGATATCTTCCATGCTAAACAAATTATAGGCGGTTCCCAAACAGAATGGTAAAGTTTATACTCCCCCTCCTCCACAAGCATCAATCCATGGCTTGCTTGAAACAATGAGTGCCTCCAACATTCAACGGGTCCCAGGGGGAGTTTTGTTTGCAATTATTTTGATTTAGTTTGCATAAAGCATGGGACTGGGCATCCCGGTGACCAGCCATTTTCTCGTGCGTGAGGCGGGGTCCACTCCTCTTGAGAATAACCCGCCTAACACGGATGATAAGGGCAGCCCTAGTTGATATATGAGCTATTCGAGCATGCAAAACAAAATGTTTATTTGAAGGTTTAGAGTTTGGCACATACAAATTTACTTGGAACGGCAGGTAGATACCGCATATAGGAAGGTATGGTGGACTCATATGGAATAACTTTGGGGTTTAAGGGATTGGATGCACAAGCAGTATTCCCGCTTAGTACAAGTGAAGGCTAGCAAAAGATTGGGAAGCGACCAACTAGAGAGCGACAACAGTCATGAACATGCATTAAAATTAATAAACATTGAATACAAGCATGAGTAGGATATAATCCACCATGAACATAAATATCGTGAAGGCTATGTTGATTTGTTTCAACTACATGCGTGAACATGTGCCAAGTCAAGTCACTTAAATCATTCAAAGGAGGATACCACCCCATCATACCACATCACAACCATTTTAATAGCATGTTGGCACGCAAGGTAAACCATTATAACTCATAGCTAATCAAGCATGACACGAGCAACTATGATCTCTAATTGTCATTGCAAACATGTTTATTCATAATAAGCTGAATCAAGAACGATGAACTCATCATATTTACAAAAACAAAAGAGGTCGAGTTCATACCAGCTTTTCCCATCTCAGTCAGTCCATCATATATCATCATAATTGCCTTTCACTTGCACGACCAAACAGTGTGAATAATAATAAGAGTGCACGTGCATTGGACTAAGCTGGAATCTGCGAGCATTCAATAAACAGGAGACGACAAGGCAATATGGGCTCTTGGTTAAATCAACAATAATGCATATAAGAGCCACTTCAACAATTTAATCATGGTCTTCTCCTACTGACCCCCAAAGAAAAGAAAAGAAATAAAAACTATTTACATGGGAAAGTTCCCAACAAGCAAAAGAAGAACGCGGAATATTTTTGGGTTTTCTTTTTAATTATTACTACTACAGCAGGAAAAATAAACTACTACTAATTTTTTTGGTTTTTCTAAGGTTTATTAAACACACAAGAAGAAAGCAGGAAAAGGAAAATAAACTAGCATGGATATTACAGTAAAAGAGTATGAGCACCGACATCTAGCAATGAGTGTGTGTGAACATAAATGTAATGTCGGTGAGAAATACGTACTCCCCCAAGCTTAGGCTTTTGGCCTAAGTTGGTCTATTGCTAGGGATAGCCTGGCGGATACCCGTAGGTGTAGCTGGGGTCATACTGTGATGAAGAATAGTTGGGATCATACTGTGATGAAGAGGACTCTGATTGCCACTGGTTGGCAACCGCCTCCGGATCCCAAGAATAAACAGACTGTCGTGGAGGCTCATCTTGTGGTTCCGGTTCCGGGGCTGGTGCAGGATTCCGATAGGCTTGAACGGCCGCCCACGGAACGAGATGAGGACCTGCAGACAAGTTAAACAAAGAAGGAGCAGGCAAAGTAATAGTCTCAGGGTGATGTTTATCAAAGTACAATTTATATTTGAGCTCCCCTTCACGACTCTTAACAATAAAATCATGCGCTAGCATACTCTTATAATCTAGATAAGCACGAGGCAACGATGTTTCTTCTTTCTCCAAATGCTTAATAGGTATGTCAAAATATTCAGCTAGGCGTGAAGCATAAATGCCTCCAAAGATGGGGCCCTTAGTACGGTTCAGACTTAACCGTCTAGCCACAATTCCACCCATACTAACAGAGTTATTGCGGTACAAACCATGGAACAAAATGATAATATCAGGAACACTAAGGTTTCCACAGTTTCCACGACCAATCAAGCAACGACTAGCAAATAAGGCAAAGTAGCGTAAAACAGGAAAATGTATGCAAGTAATTCTTGCATCAGAAACCTTCCTGGTTTCTCCCACAGTGATAGTGTTAATAAAAGCTTCTACTTCGTTACGGTGTGGTTCATCCAAGGTACCCTCAAAGGGTATTTTGCAAACCTCGCAAAATTCAGCTAATGGCATCTCCTTAACAACGTCATATAAATGAAACTCTACTGATGGAGGTGATTTCTTAGGGAAAAAGTAGAAGTTCTGCACAAAAGTATTTGTGAGTAAGAATCTTGATGACGTTGGTCGCGGAGGAAGTCGGTGAGGCCGGCGTTCTCAATTAATAGATAGAAATCCTCATAAATCCCGGCTCTCCTCAAGAAGTCATCGGAAGGCCATTCACACGGCCGGACCTCCGCGGTACGAGGCAAATTATATTTGGGCTCTGCTCTTCTTCCTTTTGTTTTTCCTTCGAGCTTCGGCTCGACGAGCCCCTCAAAATTCTCTTCATTATTTTCTGAAATAATCTAAAAAAATTAGTAACTTCAAACAAAAGTGAACCAACTTCAATAAAATTGATAGCAATTACTCCTACAAGTGCCTAGAGCCTATATCAAGCATTAGAACTACTTAGAACCATATAAATTTGACATGCAAGCTCAAGAACATGGTCACCTATGCAGCACAAATTTGCAAAGAATAAAGCACTAGAACAAAAACTAATTGGATCAATGGAGGAGTCACATACCAAGGAACAATCTCCCCAAGCAGTTTTGCGAAAGGTGCTTTGAGCAAGGAGATCAAAAATCACAGCAAAAGTGGCTGGAACTCG
Source organism: Aegilops longissima (assembly GCA_021605205.1). Lineage (NCBI taxonomy): Eukaryota > Viridiplantae > Streptophyta > Magnoliopsida > Poales > Poaceae > Aegilops > Aegilops longissima. The sequence goes on along the minus strand of CM038678.1, from coordinate 162,186,616 downwards.
TGCTTGAGTTGGTTTTTCGGGTTTGTGTGAGGCAGAGGAAGAAGATGGGTGCAGGGATAAGTGGAGGAGGGCCACCGTGGGCCCATGAGGTAGGGGGCGCGCCCTGGGGGGTAGGGCACGCCCTCCACCCTCGTGGACAGGTGGCAGCTCCCTCCGCGGTGATTTTTGCACTATAAATCCTCAAATATTCCTGAAAAAATCATATTAAATTGGCATGGCATTCTGAGGACTTTTATTTTCGGGGTATTTTTATATTGCACGGATAAATTAGGAAATAGACAGAAAAATACTATTTTTACTTTATTTCTACTAAACAACAGAAAATATAAAGAGGGTACAGAAGGTTGTGCTTCTAGTTTCATCCATCTCATGCTCATCAAAAGGAATCCACTAATAAGGTTGATCAAGTCTTGTTAACAAACTCATTCCGATTAACATGGAACCGGAGAAATTTCGAATAACACTATGTTACCTCAACGGGGATATGGACATCCCCAATAATAAGTATATCATATTTCTTCTTGACAGTAGGGAGAGGAAATTCAAAACCTCCAAATATAATCGATGGAATTTTTCCAATAGAGTTGATACTATGAACTTGAGGTTGTTTCCTCGGAAAGTGTACCATGCGCTCATTACCATTAACATGAAAAGTGACATTGCCTTTGTTGCAATCAATAACAGCCCCTGCAGTGTTAAGGAAAGGTTTTCCGAGAATAATAGACATACTATCATCCTCAGGAATATCAAGAATAACAAAGTCCGTTAAAATAGTAACATTTGCAACTACAACAGGCACATCCTCACAAATACCAACAGGTATAGCAGTTTATTTATCAGCCATTTGCAAAGATATTTCAGTAGGTGTCAACTTATTCAAGTCAAGTCTACGATATAAAGAGAGAGGCATAACACTAACACCGGCTCCAAGATCACATAAAGCAGTTTTAACATAATTTCTCTTAATGGAGCATGGTATAGTAGGTACTCCTGGATCTCCAAGTTTCTTTGGTATTCCACCCTTAAAAGTATAATTAGCAAGCATGGTGGAAATTTCAGCTTCGGTATCTTTCTTTTATTTGTAACAATATGTTTCATATATTGAGCATAAGGATTCATTTCGAGCATATCAGTCAATCGCATACGCAAAAAATGGTCTAATCATTTCAGCAAAGCGCTCAAAATCCTCATCATCCTTTTTCTTGGATGGTTTCGGAGGAAAAGGCATGGGTTTCTGAACCCATGGTTCCCTTTCTTTACCATGTTTCCTAGCAACAAAGTCTCTTTTATCATAATGTTGATTCTTTGATTGTGGGTTATCAAGATCAACATCAGGTTCAACTTCTACATCATTATCATTACTAGGTTGAGCATCATCATGAACATCAGCATTAACATTTTCACTAGGTTCATGTTCATTACCAGATTGTGTTTCAGCATCAGACATAGAGATATCATTTGGATTCTCAGGTGGTTCAGCAATAGGTTCACTAGAAGTTTGCAAAGTCCTATTGTTTTTCTTTTTCTTCCTTTTAGAAGAACTAGGTGCATCAATATTATTTCTTTGAGAATCTTGCTCGATTCTCTTAGGGTGGCCTTCAGGATACAAAGGTTCCTGAGTCATTCTACCAGTTCTAGTAGCCACTCTAACAGCATAATCATTTTTCTTACTATTCATTTCATCAAGCACTTCTTTCTGAGCTTTAAGTACTTGTTCTACTTGAGTGCTAACCATAGAAGCATGTTTGCTAACAAGTTTAAGTTCACCTCTAATATTATCCATATAATCACCCAAGCGTTTAATCATATAAGCATCTTGTTTTAATTGTCTACCAAAATAAGCATTAAAGTCATCTTGCTTAAACATAAAGTTAGCAAACTCATCCAAGCACTGACTAGCAATTTTAGTAGGAGGGACTTCAGCTTTATCATATCTATAGAGAGAATTTACCTTTACTACCTGTGTCGGGATATCGGGATCAGGAGGTTCTTCAGTGAATAAAGAATTGAGATCATATACTTCTTCAACAGGCTGTGAATTAAGACCATGTATTTCTTCAATAGGAGGTAAATTCTTAACATCTTCAGCTTTAATACCTTTTTCTTTCATAGATTTCTTTGCCTCTTGCATATCTTCAGGACTGAGAAATAGAACACCTCTCTTCTTCGGAGTTGGTTTAGGAATAGGCTCAGTAATTGGCTCTGGAGCTGGCTCGGGAAGCGCCCAATTATTTTAATTTGTCAACATATTATTCAATAAAATTTCAGCTTCGTCCGGTGTTCTTTCCCTGAAAAGAGAACCAGCACAACTATCCAGGTAATCTCTGGAAGCATCGGTTTAGTCCATTATAAATGATATCAAGTATTTCAGGTTTCTTAAGAGCATGATCAGGCAAAGCATTAAGTAACTTGAGAAGCCTCCCCCAAGCTTGTGGGAGACTCTCTTCTTTAATTTGCACGAAGTTGTATATTTCCCTCAAAGCAGCTTGTTTCTTATGAGCAGGGAAATATTTAGCAGAGAAGTAATAAATCATATCCTGGGGACTATGCACTCAACCAGGATTAAGAGAATTAAACCATATCTTAGCATCACCCTTTAATGAGAACGAAAATATTTTTAGTATATAAAAGTAGCGCGATCTCTCATCATTAGTAAACAGGGTGGCTATATCATTTAACTTAGTAAGATGTGCCACAACAGTTTCAGATTCATAGCCATAAAAAGGATCAGATTCGACCAAAGAAATTATATCGGGATCAACAGAAAATTCATAATCCTTATCAGGAACACAGATAGGTGAAGTAGCAAAAGCAGGGTCAGGTTTCATTCTGTCTCTAAGAGATTCTTTGTTCCATTTGACTAGCAGCCTCTTAAGTTCATATCTATCTTTACAAGCAAAAATAGCTGCAGAAGATTCCTTATCAAAAACATAACCCTCAGGAATAACAGGCATATTTTCATCATCACTCTCATCATTGTATTCAGATTCAATAATTTCTTTCTCTCCAGCCCTAGCAATTTGTTCATCTATAAATTCACCAAGGGGCACAGTAGTATCAAGCATAGAAGTAGTTTCATCATAAGTATCATGCATAGCAGAAGTGGCATCATCAATAATATGCGACATATCGGATCGAATAGGAGAAGCAGGTTTAGGCGTCACTAGCTTACTCATAACAGAAGGTGAATCAAGTGCAGAGCTAGATGGAAGTTCCTTACCTCCCCTCGTAGTTGATGGATAAATTTTTGTCTTAGCGTCTTTCAAGTTCTTCATAGTGTCCAGCAGATATAAATCCCAAGTGACTCAAAGAATAGAGCTATGGTCCCCGGCAACAGCGCCAGAAAAAGGTCTTGATAACCCACAAGTATAGGGGATCGCAACAGCTTTCGAGGGTAGAGTATTCAACCCAAATTTATTGATTCGACACAAGGGGAGCCAAAGAATATTCTCAAGTATTAGCAACTGAGTTGTCAATTCAACCACACCTGGAAACTTAGTATCTGCGGCAAAGTGTTTAGTAGCAAACTAATATGATAGTGGTGGTAACGGTAACAAAAGTAAAGGCAACAAAAGTAATGTTTTTGGTATTTTATATTGATTGTAACAGTAACAACGGGAAAGTAAATAAGCGAGAACCAGTATATGGAAAGCTCGTAGGCACCGGATCAGTGATGGATAATTATGCCGGATGCGGTTCGTCATGTAACAGTCATAGCATAGGGTGACGCAGAACTAGCTCCAATTCATCAATGTAATGTAGGCATGTATTTCGAATATAGTCATACGTGCTTATGGAAAAGAACTTGCATGACATCTTTTGTCCTACCCTCCCGTGGCAGCGGGGTCCTATTGGAAACTAGGGGATATTAAGGCCTCCTTTTAATAGAGAATCGAAACAAAGCATTAGCACATAGTGAATACATGAACTCCTCAAACTATGGTCATCACCGGGAGTGGTCCCGATTATTGTCACTTCGGGGTTGCCGGATCATAACACATACTAGGTGACTATAGACTTGCAAGATAGGATCAAGAACTCACATATATTCATGAAAACATAATAGGTTCAGATCTGAAATCATGGCACTCGGGCCCTAGTGACAAGCATTAAGCATAGCAAAGTCATAGCAACATCAATCTCGAAACATAGTGGATACTAGGATCAAACCCTAACAAAACTAACTCGATTACATGATAAATATCATCCAACCCATCACCGTCCAGCAAGCCTACGATGGAATTACTCACGCACGGCGGTGAGCATCATGAAATTGGTGATGGAGGATGGTTGATGATGACGACGGCGATGAATCCCCCTCTCCGGAGCCCCGAACAGACTCCAGATCAGCCCTCCCGAGAGAGATTAGGGCTTGGCGGCGGCTCCGTATCGTAAAACGCGATGATTTCTTCTCCCTGATTTTTTGTCTCCCCGAAGCCAATATATAGAGTTGGAGTTGGCGTCGGAAGGTGTCCAGGGGGCCCACGAGGTAGGGGGGCGCGCCCAAGAGGGGGGAGGCACCCCCCACCCTCGTGGATAGGGTGTGGGCCCCCTGGTCTTCATCTTTGGCGAGGATTTTTTATTATTTATTCTAAGATATTCCGTGGAGTTTCAGGTCATTCCGAGAACTTTTGTTTTCTGCACATAAAACAACATCATGGCAATTCTGCTGAAAACAGTGTTAGTCCGGGTTAGTTCCATTCAAATCATACAAGTTAGAGTCCAAAACAAGGGCAAAAGTGTTTGAAAAAGTAGATACGACGGAGACGTATCACCCACTATATTGGATCTCAAGGAATTTAATTATGAAAAATGCTCTTTAATTGATTGTATTTCCTTGTTGCAATCCGTGATAAATTCTCCTCATGCTTATAGTCAAAATAAGTCCTTTACCGAACACATTGTTGATGCCTTGATGCAATCTTATAAAAAAAACTTGAGTTGAAGGTCTCTATCCCTAGAAAGCTCTATGATGAGTGGGAACCTACTACTAAAATTAAAATTAAAAATTATGAGTTTCATGCCTTGTGTGATTTGGGTGCTAGTGTCTCTACTATTCCCCAAACCTTGTGTGATTTGCTAGATTTCCGTGACTTTGATGATTGCTCTCTAAACTTGCATCTTGCGAATTCCACTATTTAAAATCCTATGGGAAGAATTAATGATGTTCTTATTTTTGCAAATAGGAATTATGTGCCCGTAGATTTTATCGTTCTTGATATAGATTGCAACCTTCTTGCCCTATTATTCTTGGTAGACCATTCCTTAGAACGATTGGTGCAATTATTGATATGAAGGAAGGGAATATTAGATTCCAATTTCCCTTAAAGAAGGGCATGGAACACTTTCCTAGAAAGAAAATAAAATTACCATATGAATCTATCATGAGAGCCACCTGTGGATTGCCTACCAAAGATGGAAATACCTAGATATATCCTTGCTTTTATGCCTAGCTAGGGGCGTTAAACGATAGCGCTTGTTGGGAGGCAACCCAATTTTATTTTTAGTTTTTTTTGCTTTTGCTTCTGTTTAGGAATAAATAATCCATCTTGCCTCTGTTTAGATGTGGTTTTATGTTTTAATTATTGTTTGTGCCAAGTTAGACCTATAGGATCTTCTTGGATGATAGCTATTTGATCTTGCTGTAATTTCTAAAATCTTTCTGTCTACGAAAACAATTGTTAAAAATAACCAGAACGTGATAAAATACTGATTACAATTTCTTCTTATTACTAAACAAATTTTCTAGGTCTTCCTATTTTGGTAGAATTTTTGGTGTTCCAGAAGTTTTGTTAGTTACAGATTACTACAGACTGTTCTGTTTTTGACAGATTCTGTTTTTCGTGTGTTGTTTGCTTATTTCGATGAATCTATGGCTAGTAAAATAGTTTATAATACATAAATAAGTTGGAATAAAGTAGGTTTAACACCAATATAAATAAATAATGAGTTCATTACAGTACCTTAAAGTAGTCTTTTGTTTTCTTTCTCTAACAGAGCTCACGAGATTTCTATTGAGTTTTGTGTTGTGAAGTTTTCAAGTTTTGGGTAAATTCTTTTGATGGATTATGGAACAAGGAGTGGCAAGAGCCTAAGCTTGGGGATGCCCATGGCACCCCCAAGATAAACCAAGGACACCAAAAAGTCAAAGCTTGGGGATGCCCCGGAAGGCATCCCCTCTTTCGTCTACTTCCATCGGTAATTTACTTGGAGCTATATTTTTATTCACCACATGATATGTGTTTTGCCTGGAGCGTCTTGTATTATTTGCGTCTTTGCTTGTTAGTTTACCACAATCATCCTTGCTGTACACACCTTTTGAGAGAGACATACATGAATTGGAATTTGATAGAATACTCTATGTGCTTCACTTATATCTTTTGAGCTTGATAGTTTTGCTCATAGTGCTTCACTTATATCTTTTGAGCGTGATAATTTTTGCTCTAGTGCTTCACTTAGATCTTTTAGAGCACGGTGGTGGATTTGTTTTAAAGAAACTATTGATCTCTCATGCTTCACTTAGATTATTTTGAGAGTCGTTAATAGCATGGTAATTTGCTTAATATTAATATACTTGGTATTCAAGATATGTGAAACTTTCTTTTGAGTGCGTTGAATACTAAGAAAAGTTTGATGCTTGATAATTGTTTTGAGATATGAAGATGGTGATATTAAAGTCATGCTAGTTGAGTAGTTGTGAATTTAAAGAATACTTGTCTTGAAGTTTGTGATTCCCGTAGCATGCACGTATGGTGAACCGTTATGTGATGAACTCGGAGCATGATTTATTTATTGATTGTCTTCCTTATGAGTGGCGGTCGGGGACGAGCGATGGTCTTTTCCTACCAATCTATCCCCCTAGGAGCATGCGCGTAATACTTTGCTTTGATACCTTCTAGATTTTTGCAATAAGTATGTGAGTTCTTTATGACTAATGTTCAGTCCATGGATTATACACACTTTTTTCCCATCCTTCCACCATTGCTAGCCTCTCTAATACCACACACTTTTCGCCGGTATCATACACCCACCATATATCTTCCTAAAAACAGCCACCATACCTACCTATCATGGCATTTCCATAGCCATTCCGAGATATATTGCCATGCAACTTTCCACCGTTCAGTTTATTATGACACGCTCCATCATTGTCATATTGCTAGCATGATCATGTAGTTGACATCGTATTTGTGGCAAAGCCACCTTTCATAATTCTTTCATACATGTCACTCTTGTTTCATTGCATATCCCGGTACACCGCCGGAGGCATTCATATAGAGTCATACTTTGTTCTAAGAATCGAGTTGTAATTGTTGAGTTGTAACAAAAATAAAAGTGTGATGATCATCATTCTTTAGAGCATTGTCCCAAGTGAGGAAAGGATGATGGAGACCATGATTCCCCCACAAGTCGGGATGAGACTCCGAACGAAAGAAAAATGAAAAAAAAGAGGCCATAAAAAATGAGAGAAAAAGAGAGAAGGGACAATGCTACTATCCTTTTACCACACTTGTGCTTCAAAGTAGCACCAAGATCTTCATGATAGAGAGTCTCTCATTTTGTCACTTTCATATACTAGTGGGAATTTTTCATTATAGAACTTGGCTTGTATATTCCAATGATGGGCTTCCTCAAATGCCCTAGGTCTTCGTGAGCAAGCGAGTTGGATGCACACCCACTTAGTTTCTTTTGTTGAGCTTTCATATACTTATAGCTCTAGTGCATCCGTTGCATAGCAATCCCTACACACTCACATTGATATCTATTGATGGGCATCTTCATAGCCCGTTGATACGCCTAGTTGATGTGAGACTATCTTCTCCCTTTTTTGTCTTCTCCACAACCACCATTCTATTCCACTATAGTGTTATATCCATGGCTCACGATCATGTATTGCGTGAAGATTGAAAAAGTTTTGAAAATGTTAAAGTATGAAACAATTGCTTGGCTTGTCATCGGGGTTGTGCATGATTTAAAAATTTTGTGTGGGGAAGATGGAGCATAGCTAGACTATATGATTTTGTAGGGATAACTTTCTTTGGCCATGTTATTTTGAGAAGACATAATTGCTTACTTAGTATGCTTGAAGTATTATTATTTTTATGTCAATATGAACTTTTGTCTTGAATCTTTCGGATCTGAATATTCATACCATAATTAAGAAGATTTACATTGAAATTATGCCAAAGTATCACTCCGCATCAAAAATTCTCTTTTTATCATTTACCTACTCGAGGACGAGCAGGAATTAAGCTTGGGGATGCCTCGATCGTCTCCAACATATCTATAATTTTGATTGCTCCATGCTACTTTATCTACTGTTTTGGACTATATTGGGCTTTATTTTCCACTTTTATATTTTTTGGGACTAACCTATTAACCGGAGGCCCAGTCCAGAATTGTTGTTTTTTTGCCTATTTCAGTGTTTCGAAGAAACAGAATATCAAACGGAGTCCAAACGGAATGAAACCTTCGGGAACGTGATTTTCTCACCGAACGTGATCCAGGAGACTTGGACCCTACTCCAAGAAGTAATAGAGGCGGTCACGAGGGTGGGGGGCGCGCCCCCTGCCTCGTGGGCCCCCTGTTGCTCCACCGACGTACTCCTAACTCCTATATATACCTCACGCACTTCAAACGATCGTAACAGGAGCCAAAACCTAATTCCACCGCCGCAACTTTCAGATCCATGAGATCCCATCTTGGGGCCTGTTCCGAGCTCACGCGGAGGGGGCATCCACCACGGAGGGCTTCTACATCATCACCATAGCCCCTCCGATGAAGTGTGAGTAGTTTACTTCAGACCTTCGGGTCCATAGCTAGTAGCTAGATGGCTTCTTCTCTCTTTTTGGATCTCAATACAATGTTCTCCCCCTCTCTCGTGGAGATCTATTCGATGTAATCTTCTTTTTTGCGGTGTGTTTGTTGAGACCGATGAATTGTGGGTTTATGATCAAGATTATCTATGAGCAATATTTGAATCTTCTCTGAATTCTTTTATGTATGATCGGTTATCTTTGTAAGTCTCTTCGATTTATCCGTTTGGTTTGGCCAACTAGATTGGTAGTTCTTGCAATGGGAGAAGTGCTTAGCTTTGGGTTCAATCTTGCGGTGTCCTTTCCCAGTGACAGAAGGGGCAGCAAGGCACGTATTGTATTGTTGCCATCGGGGATAACAAGATGGGGTTTTTATCATATTGCATGAATTTATCCCTCTACATCATGTCATCTTGCTTAAGGCGTTACTCTGTTTTTAACTTAATACTCTAGATGCATGCTGGATAGTGGTCGATGAGTGGAGTAATAGTAGTAGATGCAGGCAGGAGTCGGTCTACTTGTCTCGGACGTGATGCCTATATACATGATCATACCTAGATATTCTCATAACTATGCTCAATTCTGTCAATTGCTCAACAGTAATTTGTTCACCCACCATAGAATACTTATGCTCTTGAGAGAAGCCACTAGTGAAACCTATGGCCCCCGAGTTTATTCTCATCATATCAATCTCCATTACTTTAATACTTGCTTTGTTTTTACTTTGCCTTTTACTTTTCACTTTGCATCTCTATACCAAAAATACCAAAAATATTATTTATCATCTCTATTAAATCTCACTCTCGTAAGTGACCGTGAAGGGATTGACAACCCCTAATCGCGTTGGTTGCGAGGAGCTATTGTTTTGTGCAGGTACGAGGGACTTGTGCGTAGCCTCCTACTGGATTGATACCTTGGTTCTCAAAAACTGAGGGAAATACTTATGCTACTTTGCTGCATCATCCTCTCCTCTTCGGGAAATCCAACGCAGTGCTCAAGAGGTAGCACACACTGAAAGATCTACTAATAAAAAAGTGCATGCGATAGAAGAAATCAATGTTTTGAGTGGAAAGATTGGATGAACTTATGAAATTATTTGCTACCAAGAGTGTTTCTTCTGATCCTAATGATATGCCTTTGTCTACTTTGATTGAGAATAATAATGAATCTATGGATATGAATTTTGTTGGTAGGAATAATTTTGGTAACAACGCATATAGAGGGAATTTTAATCCTAGGCCCTATCCTAGTAATCCTTCTAATAATTATGGAAATTCCTACAACAACTCTTATGGAAATTTTAATAAGATGCCCTCTGAATTTGAGAATAGTGTTAAAGAGTTTATGAGTTCACAAAAGAATTTTAATGCTTTGCTTGAAGAGAAATTACTTAAGGTTGATGAATTGGCTAGGAACGTTGATAGAATTTCTCTTGATGTTGATTATTTAAAGCTTAGATCTATTTCTCCTAATCATGATATCAATGAGTCTCTCAAAGCCATGAGAATTTCCATTGATGAGTGCAAGGAAAGAACCGCTAAGATGCGTGCTATGAAAGATGCCTTTATTAAAGCGTGTTCTTCCAATTTCCATGAAAATCAAGATGAAGGTCTAAAAGTTATTGATGTGTCTCCCATTAAATCTTTGTTTTGCAATATGAGTCTTGATAATGATGAGATCGAATATGAGTCACCTTTACCTAGAAGGCGTTCTAAAAATTCGGAGCTTTTAGAGTATGATGCTAAAATTGATAAAAGTGGGATTGAAGAAAGTAAAACCTTAGATGTTGCTAAACCCACTATTTTAGATTTCAAGGAATTTAATTATGAAATTTGCTCTTTAGTTGATTGTATTTCCTTGTTGCAATCCGTGCTAAATTCTCCGCATGCCTATAGTCAAATAAAGCGTTTACTAAACATATCGTTGATGCCTTGATGCAATCTTATGAGGAAAAACTTGAGTTGGAAGTCTCCATCCCTGGAAAACTTTATGATGAGTGGGAACCAACTATTAAAATTAAGATTAAGGATCATGAATTCTATGCTTTATGTGATTTGGGTGCTAGTGTTTCCACTATTCCCAAAACTTTGTATGATTTGCTAGATTTTCGTGATTTTGATGAATGCTCTCTAAATTTGCACCTTGCGGGTTCCACTATTAAGAAACCTATGGGAAGAATTAATGATGTTCTTATTGTTGAAAATAGGAATTATGTGCCCGTAGACTTTATCGTTCTTGATATAGATTGCAATCATTCATGTCCTATTATTCTTGGTAGACCTTTCCTTAGAATAATTGGTGCAATTATTGATGTGAAGGAAGGGAATATTAGATTCCAATTTCCATTAAAGAAAGGCATGGAAAACTTCCCTAGGAAGAAAATAAAATTACCATATGAATCTATCATGAGAGCCACTTACGGATTGCCTACCAAAGATGGCAATACCTAGATCTATCCTTGCTTTTATGCCTAGCTAGGGGCGTTAAACGATAGCGCTTGTTGGGAGGCAACCCAATTTTATTTTTAGTTTTTTGTTTTTGTTTCTATTTAGGAATAAATAATCCATCTACCTTCTGTTTAGATGTGGTTTTATGTTTTAATTAGTGTTTGTGCCAAGTTAAACCTATAGGATCTTCTTGGATAATAGTTATTTGATCTTGCTGTAATTTCCAGAAACTTTCGGTTCACGAAAACAATTGTTAAAAATCACCAGAATGTGATAAAATAGTGATTATAAATTCTGCTGATCAATAAACAAATTGACTAGGTCTTCCTATTTTGGCTGAATTTGTGGAGTTCCAGAAGTTTGCATTAGTTACAGATTACTACAGACTGTTATGTTTTTGACAGATTCTGTTTTTCGTGTGTTGTTTGCTTATTTTGATGAATCTATGGCTAGTAAATAGTTTATGATCCATAGGGAAGTTGGAATACAGTAGGTTTAACACCAATATAAATAAATAATGAGTTCATTACAGTACCTTGAAGTGATCTTTTGTTTTCTTTTGCTAACGGAGCTCACGAGAATTTTGTTGAGTTTTGTGTTGTGAAGTTTTCAAGTTTGGGGTGAATTTTTTGATGGATTATGGAACAAGGAGTGGCAAGAGCCTAAGCTTGGGGATGACCATGGAACCCCCAAGATAATCCAAGGACACCAAAAAGTCAAAGCTTGGGGATGCCCATAAGGCATCCCTCTTTAAATCCACTTCCATCGGTAACTTTACTTGGAGCTATATTTTTATTCACCACATGATATGTGTTTTGCTTGGAGCGTCTTGTATTATTTGCGTCTTTGTTTGTTAGTTTACCACAATAATCCTTGCTGTACACACCTTTTGAGAGAGCCATACATGAATTGGAATTTGTTAGAATACTCTATGTGCTTCACTTATATCTTTTGAGCTTGATAGTTTTGCTCTATGTGCTTCACTTATATCTTTTGAGCTTTATAGTTTTGCTCTAGTACTTCACTTATATCTTTTAGAGCACGGTGGTAGATTTGTTTTAAATAAACTATTGATCTCTCATGCTTCACTTAGATTATTTTGAGAGTCTTAAATAGCATGGTAATTTGCTTAATAATAATATGCTTGGTATTCAAGATTTGTAAAACTTTCTTTTGATTGTGTTGAATACTAAGAAAAGTTTGATGCTTGATAATTGTTTTGAGACATGGAGGTGATAATATTAGTCATGCTAGTTGAGTAGTTGTGAATTTGAGGAATACTTGTGTTAAAGTTTGTGATTCCCGTAGCATGCACGTATGGTGAACCTTTATGCGATGAAGTCGGAGCATGATTTATTTATTGATTGACTGGCGGTCGGGGACGAGCAATGGTCTTTTCCTACCAATCTATCCCCCTAGGAGCATGCGCGTAATACTTTGCTTTGATAACTTGTAGATTTTTGCAATAAGTATATGAGTTCTTTATGACTAATGTTGAGTCCATGGATTATACGCACTTTTCTCACCCTTCCACCATTGCTAGCCTTTCTAATACCGCGCACTTTTCGCCGGTATCATACACCCACCATAAACCTTCCTCAAAACAGCCACCATACCTACCTACCATGGCATTTCCATAGACATTCCGAGATATATTGCCATGCAACTTTCCACCGTTCCGTTTATTATGACACGCTCCATTATTGTCATGTTGCTAGCATGATCATGTAGTCGACATCGTATTTGTGGCAAAGCCACCGTTCATAATTCTTTCATACATGTCACTCTTGATTCATTGCATATCCCGGTACACCGCCGGAGGCATTCACATAGAGTCATATTTTGTTCTAAGTATCGAGTTGTAATTGTTGAGTTGTAATAAAAAATAAAAGTGTGATGATCATCATTTTTAGAGCATTGTCCCAAGTGAGGAAAGGATGATGGAGACTATGATTCCCCCATAAGTTGGGATGAGACTCCGGACAAAAAAAAAAGAAAAGAGGCCATAAAAAAAGGGAAAGGCCCAATAAAAATAAAAAAAGAGAGAAAAAGAGAGAAGGGACAATGTTACTATCCTTTTACCACACTTGTGCTTCAAAGTAGCACCATGATCTTCATAATAGAGAGTCTCTCGTTTTGTCACTTTCATATACTAGTGGAAAATTTTCATTATAGAACTTGGCTTGTATATTCCAATGATGGGCTTCCTCAAATTGCCCTAGGTCTTCGTGAGCAAGCGAGTTGGATGCACACCCACTTAGTTTCATTTGTTGAGCTTTCATATACTTATAGCTCTGGTGCATCCGTTGCATGGCAATCCCTACTCACTCACATTGATATCTATTGATGGGCATCTCCATACCCCGTTGATACGCCTAGTTGATGTGAGACTATCTTCCCTCTTTTTGTCTTCTCCACAACCACCATTCTATTCCACATATAGTGCTATATCCATGGCTCACGCTCATGTATTGCGTGAAGATTGAAAAAGTTTTGAAAATGTCAAAAGTATGAAACAATTGCTTGGCTTGTCATCGGGGTTGTGCATGATTTAAATACTTTGTGTGGTGAATATAGAGCATAGCCAGACTATATGATTTTGTAGGGATAACTTTCTTTGGCCATGTTATTTTGAGAATACATGATTTCTTTGTTAGTATGCTTGAAGTATTATTATTTTTATGTCAATGTGAACTTTTGTCTTGAATCTTTCGGATCTGAATATTCATACCACAATTAAGAAGAATTACATTAAAATTATGCCAAGTAGCACTCCGCATCAAAAATTCTCTTTTTAGCATTTACCTACTCGAGGACGAGCAGGAATTAAGCTTGGGGATGCCTGATACGTCTCCAACATATCTATAATTTTTGATTGCTCCATGCTATATTATCTATTGTTTTGGACTATATTGGGCTTTATTTTCCACTTTTATATTACTTTTGGGACCAACCTATTAACCGGAGGCCCAGCCCAGAATTGTTGTTTTTTTGCCTATTTCAGTGTTTCGAAGAAACGAAATATCAAATGGAGTCCAAACGGAATGAAATCTTCGGGATGGTGATTTTCTCATCGGATAAGACCCAGGAGACTTGGACCCTCCGTCAAGAAAGCTCCGAGGCGGCCACGAGGGTGGAGGGCGCCCCCCTAGGGCGCGCCCCCCCTACCTCGTGGGCCTCTCGAGGCTCCACCGACATACTTCTTCCTCCTATATATACCTACGTACCCCCGTCAGATCAGATACGGAGCCAAAAACCTAATTCCACCGCCGCAACTTTCTGTATCCACGAGATCCCATCTTGGGGCCTGTTCCGGAGCTCCTCCGGAAGGGGATTCCACCACGGAGGGCTTCTACATCATCATCATAGCCTCTCCGATGAAGTGTGAGTAGTTTACCTCAGACCTTCGGGTCCATAGTTAGTAGCTAGATGGCTTCTTCTCTCTTTTTGGATCTCAATACAATGTTCTCCCCCTCTCTCGTGGAGATCTATTCGATGTAATCTTCTTTTTGCGGTGTGTTTGTTGAGACCGGTGAAATGTGGGTTTATGATCAAGATTATCTATGAGCAATATTTGAATCTTTTCTGAATTCTTTTATGTATGATTGAGTTATCTTTACAAGTCTCTTCGAATTATCCGTTTGGTTTGGCCAACTAGATTGGTAGTTCTTGCAATGGAGAAGTGTTTAGCTTTGGGTTCAATCTTGCGGTGTCCTTACCTAGTGACAGAAAGGGTTGCAAGGCACGTACTGTATTGTTGCCATCGAGGATAACAAGATGGGGTATTTATCATATTGCATGAATTTATTCCTCTACATCATGTCATCTTGCTTAAGGCGTTACTTGGTTTTCATTAACTTAATACTCTAGATGCATGCTGGATAGCGGTCGATGAGTGGAGTAATAGTAGTAGATGCAGGCAGGAGTCGGTCTACTTGTCTCGGACGTGATGCCTATATACATGATCATACCTAGATATTCTCATAACTATGCTCAATTCATCAATTGCTCAACAGTAATTGTTCACCCACCGTAAAATACCTATGCTCTTGAGAGAAGCCACTAGTGAAATCTATGGCCCCCGGGTCTATTTTCATCATATTAATCTTCCTACGCTTTATTATTGCTTTGCTCTTTACTTTGCTTTTTATTTTTACTTTGCATCTTTATACCAAAAATACCAAAAATATTATCTATCATCTCTATCAGATCTCACTCTCGTAAGTGACCGTGAAGGGATTGACAACCCCTATTCACGTTGGTTGCGAGGAGCTATTTGCTTTGTGTAGGTACGAGGGACTCGCGCGTGGCCTCCTACTGGATTGATACCTTGGTTCTCAAAAACTGAGGGAAATACTTACGCTACTCTGCTGCATCATCCTCTCCTCTTCGGGGAAAACCAACGCAAGCTCAAGACGTAGCACTCATCACGCAGGCCTCACAACGTGATCTCATCGCGCGGGCCTCTCCACTCCGGCCTTGACACCCGAGGGTTCGGACTACAGCGCGCGAGCTTCCACGCGTGAACCTCAAACCGTAAACCTCGCCGCAACTGGCTCGAGGGTTTCGCCTCACCTCTTATGGCACAAGCGCCATTTATTTTTCTCATCCCCTCTGAATTTTTGAGAATTTTTTTTGTCAGTATACTCTATGTACGCATATTACAATCAGGACATACATCACATCACTGAGCTGGCCTCACACTGGCTCCACACGTCCAGACTGACCTCGTTGTGATGGCTCGAGGGCTCTGGTTCCATCATGCCTATCTCCGTAGGGCTCCCATCTCGGGGGCTCCAGCTTGCCACCAACAACTCGGAGTGCAGTATATAATTATTTTGCTCTCACATACCATTCATATGAAAATTTCTTCTTCTGCTCATACTGCTTCATGTATGTAGATTAATTAGTGACCACACCACGTTGACAACTCGACGAGCCAACCTCATTGCCCGACCAACATGAACATCGAATCGTTTCACGGTGCAAGAATAGAAAATTAGGTCAGACAACATCGTGACCTTGGAATGTCGAGCATCTCCGTTTATTCTATGCATAAAATTTAAATATTATGTACTTTCTGCATAAATAACTGCAAATCTACATCATATATGTATTTAGCTCAAACAGAATCAGGTTAAAAAATAAGGAGGTCACAAGACCTCCCATACCATTTTATTTCCCTTTTATAGTTTTCTAAATTAACATGACACGCAACTATTCAGCGCAAACACTTTTCTGAACCCCTTGGGATAGACAAATCGCGGAAGAACTAACATATCTATTGATGGACTCGGGGGCTGCATCGCTATAAGCTAATGCAAGTCACAATAGGTGGACCCCCATCCCTGCAGCTCCACCCGAAGGATGCATCATACGTTCCTACTTTTTGATCCGGACCCTCGTGGACGCTTCTTCGGTCGACCTCCCACAACTTTGTGCTCCAGGGCTACATCGACACCAATTTTTGGTAGTCCTTATTTTGAGGAGAGCAACCATAGAGGATGTCGAATGATTGAATCAAACATTCTGGTGACGCTGAGCCCCACTAAATACGCCTACGGCATCAACCAGTACAAGGGAGTCTCTATTCCTAACAGGAATAGAGGCACTTCACCTCCTCTATGGCATAAACAACAGAATGTATCTTGTAGGAACGAAGTATGTCTACCAATGGAGGGGTGAATGGGAGTTTTAAATTTTCTTCGGAAAACTTAAATCTCTCGGAACCCAGTAGAGGAATAAACAATAAACAGACTAAGAGGAACTACAACAGATAACCGAAGGGAAACTAAAACATGCATTGAAGTAGATTACATGAATAGAATGCATCAAAGGTAAACTTGAGTAACAGAGATGATCGAAGGTGCTCGAGGGAGACAAGGTATTTGTTTCGACCAGTTCGTCCTTCTGCATAAGGACTACGTCTGGTTGGAGGGGTTGTGACTCAACACGGGAGAAAAACTCTCTTCACCCTATTCTCCTCGACAATCGATTCGTCAACCAATGTCGATCAATCGTGGTAGATACTTGAAGGCGATCTCCGAACCTTTACAGACTTCTTCTTCGAGAACCACAATCACTCTTGGTCTCTGAAGATATTGACACCTAACCGTCTAGAGAGTTTGCAGCTCTCAAGAGTAATAGGCGGAGCGTACTAAACTTAGATTCCAGTGATGCTGAACCACTATCTAATCGGCTCTAGGGTTTTTGTCTCAGTGGATTTTAAACTCAAATCGCTCAGAGAGGGAGTTGCTCAACAATCTTCTCAGAATCAAACAGAGCAGCCGTCGGACAAAGCCGGCGTGGGGTGGTTATTTATAGCCGCAGCCTTCCGAGATGGGAAATGGCCATTTTGGACACGAGGTCCAGCCAATGGCCAACCGAAACGTTCAACGATCGGATTTTGGAGCAACGGTAACATTACTTGAGGAACAAGTAATGCTAACTCCCGCGGTCCGAGGCAAAACTCTTGCAGCAAAGAAGATAAGAGTCTCTTGCTGGCGAGTACTTGCTCGGAGCACAAAGAGATTTCTCTCACAACTTTCATAGGTTTGGGTTTAGCATCAGAGAATCAAAGCTTCGAAACGCTATACCCCTCTTAATAGTACGGTGGTCCTATGACTCAATGAAATAGGAAGAACAACGAAATAAATGCTACGTCTTCACTTCGTCTTCATTCTTCCTCGAGAGCAATCATTTGCTTCGAACATGCACCGAACCAATTGCTTAGACTTCAGCAATTTTTATGGGTCACTCTTGATAGATTTATCTTCGGTGATAACCTTCGCTGCTATGTAGGGAGGTTATCTTCGTCGTTTTCATCAAACTCCTTGATTAATCCAGTGACCTATTACTCTATGAGCACTAGCAAACATATAAGTCCCAAACTGTTTATGTCAACAAACTCCAAAACATAAGGGGCCTATCATTGCACCAACAATCTCCCCCTTTTTGGACGGTTGTTGACAAAACAGATAATCATCGAAGTGAAGATAGATAAGTAAATTGTAAAACGAACAAGAGTGAACTTGTGTTACTTGAATCGATCATGAAATATACTCCCCCTAGATGTATGCAGGGTTAATTGATACACAATGAATTCCTTGCAATTTATTTGAGTGTGTGTCGAGAATTTTCAATCATACGAGGTAATGATTCACACTGATGATATATAATCCAGTGAGAGTAAAGTGCAATCATTCATAACTTGTGTTAACAATTTCACCTGCAAAACAAAAAGCTTAGAGAGAGAATAGTGCAGCAGGCGGGGTTATTAATATTACAGCCCATAACAAAAGTTTTACATCAGAGCACAAGAAATGGCGTAATTGTCTCAAAAGATAGAGCGAGAAAACACAACCACCAAATCCAACAGAGCAAATCTATCAAACTCTCGATGTTATTATCCCCCTTTTTGTCAAGTAGTGTCAAAAAGGTGTTGAAAAACATGAGTAAGAAACTGTGAATATGATTCAATCTGAGGCATCGTCTGAGGACTGTCTGATGAAGTTTCTGATTCGGAAGTGTCTGGAACATCTTCATCTTCAGCAGCAGCAGCAGCTGATCCTTCAAGACTGACTTGGGTCTTGGAAGAGGAAGGTACATTGGGATCAGCCTCATTACCCTTGCGAGACGAAGGATTTTCTTCAGAGGGTTTGACAGTCGGCGAAGTGGCTTCTGATTCATCGAGCAATTTGCGCAGCTGAATTCGAAGTAAATTCATTATAGGTTCACGAGCTGGCAAAGGTGGAGTGGAGCGATCTTGATAATCTTCAGCTGTAATCATATGCACAACTTTTGTTCGGTTGTGCTGATAATCAGAGGTGCTTGACACTGGTGCTTTTCCTGAAGAGAAATCTTCCATAACTTTCAGTGTATCACGCACATGAGGAATGAAGCTTTTGTGAATGACTTTAGCAAGATATTCGGTCTTCATTGCATAGTCAACCACTTTCTGAATCCATGGCTGTAAGTGCATCTAGTGCCCCTTAGTGATTTTGGTGTACTGAAGACTTATAGTTTAAGGGAATAATGTGTTTGTGAGTGTACACAGGTCTATAAGTCTATGAGGAGTTTGATATTTACAGAGAAAGTCGACCACAAAAAATGAATGTCTTCAACTGAAGACTTCGGCTTTCCGAAGACTTTGAAAGTGAAGAAATTGGTGTGACCGTGAAGAGTTGATATTCATGTGAGGAACATGAAGCGTGAAGACTTTTGTTTTCGTAGTTTCATTTTCTCTTTCTTGAGTCATAGGAAACACTGTACTGTTAAAGGGGGTCGAGGAAAAACTAAGGAAAAGTTTCCAAGTGATGCTCATCTCAAAATCCTAAACCTACCAATCCCTTCGAGTGAAGCCATTGGAAATCTCATACAGTTTAGTCAATTTCTTCAGTGACAGAGACGGAGTTCTTCTGGTCTCTGAGGAATTTGTTCTGACTGGGGAGTTAGGAATTCGCCAGTGCGGATTGTTTACAAGTGAGGAACATGATAGCCCTGAGGAATTTGAACCTCAAATTTCCGACCGTTGCTGTGCTATGCGCCAGCTGTCCCAAAATATCTTATCCACCTAATGATCATATCATTGAGGGGCATTTATGTCTTATCATGTCGGGCTACTCCCTAGGCTATAAATAGCCGCCCCGTACAACCACTAGCTGGTTGGCTGCTCCGAGAGAAACTGACACTTGTCATTGAGAGCATCCCATCCTCCGAGGACATTGAGCGAAAATCATCAAGTGAGGAAAACCCAAACCCAAACACCTACAAACCCAAAGTGATTGAGCATCACTGAAGAGATTGTTCCTGTGTGGATCCAATGCTTGTTACCTTTGAAGACTGTGCATCTTCCAGACGGTTAGGCGTCATGGTCTAGAGAATCCAAGAGGAAATTGTGGATTGCCGAGTGACCGAGTTTGTGAAGGTTTGGAAGTCACCTGAAGACTTACCACGAGTGATTGGGAGAGGTCTGTGTGACCTTAGCTCAAGGAGAATACGGTGAGGACTGTGTGTCCTCAGGTTTAAATACCTAGCCGCTCCAACCAGACATACAATTGTCACAACAGTTGGAAGTGTCTACCAAATCACTGTCTTCACCGAGCTAACTGGTTCTATTTCCTCAACCCTTTCATTTCTTCATTACTGTGTTGTGTACTTGATCACTACTGTTTGAAGACTTTGGCTGAAGACTTTCTCAATTTCCTCAGTTCAATTTTTTCAGTCAGTTTATCTTCAGCCTGCTTATCCTGTGTTTACGCTTTCTGTACTCTGTGCTTGTTTTCATTTCATCATGATGACTGTGTTTCTGTTATGTTATGTTTGCATCTGGATACTTATTCCGCTGCTAGTCGTTCGTGACTTAGGAATTTCCTCACCCTGAAATTCCTCAGTGACAATTTGTAAAAATCGCCTACTCACCCCCCTCTAGTCGACTTAACGCACTTTCAATTGGTATCAGAGCAAGGTACTCCCTTGTTTTGTGTGATTTTGGTTTAAGCGCCTGGAGTTTTAGTTATGTCGAGCGCAGGTATGATCCAGGTCTCTGCTGGGTGTCCTACCTTTGATGGGACGGACTACCCCTACTAGAAGAATAAGATGCGAATGCATATTGAGGCAATTGACAACGATCTCTGGTATGTTGTGGAAAATGGTGTTCCCTCTGTCACTCCTACCATCAACGCTGCTGACATGAAGAGATTCAAGCAACTCGATTCTCAAGCGAAGAACATTATATGTGGCCATCTGAGCAAAGGGCAGTATGGCAGAGTGAGTGCTTTGCAGACAGCCAAGCTTATCTGGGTTAGGCTTTCCAAGGTCAACGAAGGAGTCTCTACACAGCGTGACTCTCGAGTTGACGTTCTTCGCAATCTCTTCAACCGCTTCAAAAGACTCGACAATGAAAATGTTCAGCAAACCTTCGATCGCCTCACTAACACTTCAAATGAGCTTCAAGCACTCGGTGCCACTGACATCACCGACCATGAGGTGGTGAAGAAATTGCTGAGATCGCTTGATTCCTCATTTGACACCCTTGCGCTGATGATACAAGAATGTGGAGACTACGAGTCACTTGATCCTGCTGATATCCTCGAGAGGCTAAACACTCATGAGTTCCAACTTGCTGAGAAGAGAGATGTCTATGGACCGAGCTATGGTAGATCACTCACTCTGAAGGCCAGGGCAGTATCTAAATCTGAAGGTGGGGATTCTGGTAGCAGCCTTGGTGATCCTGAAGAACTAAGTCAGGAGCTAGCAATGCTCATGAGGAAATTCCAGAAGTTCTCAAGACGTGGTCGCTTCGGTAAATTCTCAAGAAATGATGACATGAGATCAAATTCTTCATCCCGTGACTACAAGAAGAGAACTTGCCACAAATGCAAGAAACTTGGTCACTACATTCAAGATTGTCCTCAGTGGGAAAAGGAATCAAAGAAGAAGAAGTACAAGGATTACAGTTCTGATGACTCAAAGAAGAAGAAGAAATCTTCAAAGTCCTCATCATCAAAATCCTCGAAGTCTTCATCTCACAAGAAGAGCAGGTCCAAGAAGGATCGGGCATTCATTGGCAAGGAAATGGACTCTGAGGCTGAATCTGAGGAAAATCAGGAAGAGGAGGCATCTAAGGAGTCAGAATCTGGTGTGGGGAGCCTAGCCCTCGCTACTACTTTCGTCAGCAAGTCCATCTTCAACTCTGAGGAGAATGACTTCCCCAACACGGCTGACGACGGTGATGATGACTATGCTCCCACCTATTGCTTCATGGAAAAGGGTGCCAAGGTACTCAAATATCCCTCCTCTGAATCAAGTGAGGATGAATCTAATGAAAACCTCAAGCCTAGCTACTCTAAACTTGCTAAGATTGCTGTAAAACAACAAAAGGCTTTTGAAAAGGTTCAAAATATGCTAGACAAGAGCGATGATATGTTGGGTGAAGAAATGGACGCACCAAAACTTTGATTGAAAATCTTCAGAGACTTCAGTCCAAGTTTGATAACCTTCAGAGTCATCATAACACTCTCTTATCTGATCATGAGAAGCTTTCTTATGAATTTCTTCAAAGAAAGCAAGATCTTGAGAAGCTAAGGGTGAGTTATGAAGATCTTCAGAAGGAGCGTGATTCATTACTTGCTCAACAGATCAACGCTGCTCAAGAAGAATTCATTCCACCATGTTTGAAGTGCATTGAACGTGAATCTGCTAATTCTTCACCTGAAAGTTCAAATGCTTCTATTGCTGCAAATTCTTCACATGTCTCTGCTATCACCAATTCCTCATCTGAGGATGCTGCTAGTATCACTGACAATGCAGGGCTGAAGGAATTGTATGTGACAGGCATGTACAAAAGCCTCAAAGGGCATCAAGCACTTTGTGATGTGCTTAAAAAGCAGATCCTCAACAGGAACCCTAGGAAAGAGGGTATTGCCTTTGAGAGGAAACTCAATGTTGATGGAACATACTGGAAGCCTAAGCAGTATCCCAAAACCTCATGGGTTGCTACAAAGGGACCTCCAGTAGATCCATCTACTTTAACTGGCTTTACATGTGAATCTTCATATTCTTCTGATGAGTCATTTGACTCCAACTATAAGCTGTTCAAAAATCAGAATGGTGAAGTATTTGCTAGATATGTTGGCACTAACTGCAGGAACGGTCCCCCTATGAAGAAAATATGGGTTCCCAAAATGTGCCTTGAAAGTCTTCAGGTGAATGTTATCATGACACCACCTGTGAAGAATAGGAACCCCAGACCAAAGTCTTCATATCGATCCAAGTCCTCATATGGACCACATTCCTCACGTGGATCAAATTCCTCATATGGATCAAAATCCTCATATGAACATCATCGTGCTAACACTTCTATTTCGCAGGGAAGATCTAAGGGCTGTGAATATGTGCATTATTCTTCAAATCATTATGTTCATAAGTCCTCGAAGAATTTCTCTGCTTATTCATATGCTTACCCTAACCCCTCTTATGTGAAACAAAGTGGATTGGCATATATGCCACCTTTCTCTTATGGAGCTCGCAGAATGATGAACTCTTTGCCACCCCTCCAGATGTGGGTGGTGAAAAAAAAGAACTAATCTCTTATGCAGGGTCAGGTCTCCAGTCGAAACTAAATGTCTGAAGAATTTGCTAGAGACCTGAATATGCTTGAAAGGACGCAAGCTAATCATGAAGAAATGAATTTTCATTTCTCACGTCCTCATGCTGCTATATATGTTCTATTGCTTGATGAAATTTATCTGGTGAATTTTTTGTCATATTCTTCACTGATGAAGTATATGAGTCCATAAGTTACACTAATTCATCTGCAGGATGATCAACCCAAAGCCACTGAGTGGGTCCTCGATAGTGGATGTACAAATCACATGACTGGTGACAAGAACTTATTGATGGAGACTGCTTTATCTCCATCGCATCTGAACCATATCACCTACACTGACAAAGGCAAAAGCAAGGTATTGGGTCTAGGTAAGGTTGCGATCTCAAAGGATCGACACATGGACAAAGTCATGCTTGTCGAGTCCTTAGGTTTCAACCTCATGTCAGTCTCAATGCTTTGTGATCTTGATATGGTTGTTATCTTTGGCAAGTATCGTTGTGTTGTGATCATGGAAGCTGACCATTCCAAAGTCTTTGAAGGCTTTAGGAGAGGAGACATGTATATTATTGATTTCTCTAAAGGGCCACTACCTGCTACATGCCTACTTGCAAAAGCTTCAGAAGGCTGGCTATGGCATCGACGACTGGGTCATGCTGGCATCAGGAACTTGCACACTCTCGCGAAGAAGAAGTATGTCATTGGCATCGAGGATGTCAAATTCCTCAAGGATCACCTATGTGGGGCCTGTGAAGCTGGAAAGATGACCAAGGCCAAGCATCCCTCAAAGACTATCATGACTACAACTCGTCCATTTGAATTGCTTCACATGGATCACTTTGGCCCTAATCATTATTCGTCATTCACCAATGAAGCATCTTTATATGGCTTTGTTATTGTTGATGACTATTCTCGTTATACACGGGCGTCACTTACAAACGTGAAGTGCAGAAGTCTTCAAATGATTTTCTTCGAGGGCTTCAACCAACTTTGTTGTGAAGATCAAGCACATCAGAAGTGACAATGGGACCGAGTTCAAGAATACTGGTCTTGATGACTATCTTGATGAACTTGGTATTACTCATGAGTTATCTGCTCCTTACACTCCTCAGCAGAATGGCATCGTGGAATGCAAGAATAGGACTCTTGTTGAGATGGCTCGCACTATGCTTGATGAATAAAATACGCCTCGTCACTTCTGGATTGAGGCAATTGATACTGCGTGCCACATCATCAACAGGGTATATCTTCACAAATTCTTCAAAAAGACCTCATATGAACTCCTCACTGACAAGAAACCAATGTGACTTATTTCAAAGTCTTCGGTGCTAAATGTTGGATTAGGGATCCTCATCACAATTCTAAATTTGCACCAAAAGCACATGATGGTTTTATTCTTGGTTACGGAAAGGACTTGCACACCTACAGAGTCTTCAACTCCTTTCATCACAAGGTTGTTGAAATTGTAGATGTGCGGTTCGATGAAACTAATGGCTCGCAAAGAGAGCACCTACCTCATGTGCTAGATGAAAAGTCACCTGAGGAAACCATCAAGTTCAAGGCTACTGAGGATGTCATTCCTACTGAAGAATCTGCTGAACATTCTAGAATGTGAAGAACAGCAAGCTGTCACACATGAGGAAAATGGCTCTGAAGAAAATGCTGAGCCAACTCAACGTCGCCAACCCGCTCATCCTCGCGTTGCAAATGAAGTGCACATCAAGAAAATCATCAACGACATCAACACACCAGGTCCCCTCACACGCTCAAAGGCTTCACATTTGTCTAAATTTTGTGGGCACTTTGCTTTCATCTCTATTACATAGCCCACTAAGGTAGATGAGGCATTTCTGGAGCCTGAGTGGATTCAAGCAATGCAAGAGGAATTACATCAGTTCGAGCTCAACAATGTGTGGGAACTTGACAAGCGACCAGACCCACGCAAGCACAATATCATTGGCACCAAATGGATCTACCGCAACAAGCAAGATGAAAATGGACTTGTGGTGAGGAATAAGGCTCGGCTTGTAGCTCAAGGCTACGCACAGGTTGAAGGAATTGATTTCAATGAAACTTTTGCACTTGTTGCTAGACTTGAGGCTATTCGCATATTACTTGCATATGCTAACCATCATAATATCATCTTATATCAAATGGATGTGAAAAGTGAATTCCTCAATGTTAAGCTTGAGGAATAAGTATATGTTGCTCAACCCCCAGGTTTTGAAGATCCAAAGCATCCTGACAAAGTCTTCAAACTCAATGCGGCCCTCTATGGCCTCAAGTAGGCCCCACGGGCGTGGTATGATACTTTGAAGGAATTCCTCATGAAGAAAGGCTTCAAACCCAGTTCACTTGACCCAACTCTTTTCACCAAAACCTATGATGATGAATTATTCATGTGCCAGATATATGTTGATGATATCATCTTTGGCTGTACTGGCCAACGTTACAGTGATGAATTTTCCTATATGATGAGTGAAGAATATCAAATGTCTATGATGGGAGAATTGAAATTCTTCTTAGGTCTTCAGATACGTCAACAACGCAACGGCATCTTCATATCTCAAGAGAAATACCTCAAGGATGTATTGAGGAAATTCGGCATGCAAGACTGCAAAGGCATCAAAATCCCTATGCCCACAAATGGACATATATGCACTGATGAAAATGGTATTGACTTCGATCAAAAGGTATACCGCTCCATGATTGGCTCTTTATTGTATCTATGTGCATCAAGGCCAGATATTATGCTTAGTGTTTGCATGTGTGCCCGCTTTCAAGCTACACCGAAGGAATCACACCATAAGGCTGTGACACATATTCTTCGATATCTAGCTCACACTCTGTCGGTGTCAAAACCGGCGGATCTCGAGTATGGGGTCCCGAACTGTGCGTCTAGGGTCGACGGTAACAAGAGACAGGGGACACGATGTTTACCCAGGTTTGGGCCCTCTCTATGGAGGTAATACCCTACTTCCTGCTTGATTGATCTTGATGAATATGAGTATTACAAGAGTTGATCTACCACGAGATCGTAATGGCTAAACCCTAAAAGCCTAGCCTGTATGACTATGGTAATGAATATCCCCCCTCCAGACTAAGTCCTCCGGTTTATATAGACACCGGGAGGATCTAGGGTTACACAGGGTCGGCTACAAAGAAAGGAATCCACATATTTGGTCGCCAAGCTTGCCTTCCACGCCAAGGTGAGCCCTATCCGGACACGGGTGCAGTCTTCGGTCTTCGTATCTTCAAGCCCATCAGTCTGGCCCATGGCTAACAGGCCGGACGCCCGAGGACACCTTAGTTCAGGACTCCCTCAGTAGCCCCTGAACCTGGCTTCAATGACAAGGTATCCGACGCGTAGATCTGTCTTTGGCATTGCAAGGCGGGTTCCTCCTTCCGAACTCCAATATAGTCTTCGGACGTGTCCGGACCTGTAACACACACACCACACACAACCGCAGAGAGAATATAATACTCCACGAGTCCAATCCACTGACAACTTTTTGTAACATGACATCATGTCTGCCTGGTCATATTTTCGAACCGTTTTTCGTCTGCCGCTCCATGTTTCGAGACATGGTTGCCATTGGCACGTCTTGTCAAAGCAGAGATCGTGTCCCCTTATTGCGGGATTCTCATCAATACGGGCGTGGGCAACCCAAACGTGCCGTTTACACAACCCTTGGGAGTGAGCGAGTTTTAAGGCGAGTGGGGAGGCGTTCAATATTCACGGCCTTTATAAGGAGATAAGGATTCCCCTCCTTCACCCACGCCTTCTCTTCCTCTCTATCCTTCCATTCTCGAGCTCCAGCGCCCAAGTCCCCATCTTCTCCATCTCAAGGAAGCACTCAACCATGTCCGGATCCGGAGGCCAAGGCAAGTGGATGGTCTCCTCCATCAAGGAGAAGGACATCACCCAGCTCCAGGCGGTAGGGTACCTGGCGAAAGGAATCGCCCACCATCTGCCCACCAAGGGCCAAGTCATCCCCACCCCGAAGCCTACTAAGAGGGTAGTTTTCCTCCCTAACTTCGTCCGCGGATTGGGGTTTCCACTTCACCCCTTTGTCCGCGGACTGATGTAGTATTACAGGCTAGATTTCCATGATCTAGCCCCGAACTCCTTCCTCAACATCTCGGCATTTATCGTTGTGTGTGAGGCCTTCCTCTGCATCCATCCCACTTCGGCCTATGGCTCAAGGTCTGCAACGTGAAGCCGAAGGTGGTGGATGGCCAGCACGCGGAGTGCGGAGACGCCATGGTGAGCAAGATGCCCAATGTCACTTGGCGCACAGGCACTTTCATGGAGACTGTCAAGGAATGGCAGAAGCAGTGGTTCTACATCACAGAGCCACGCGGCGCCACTTGGGCGGCGGCTCCCGAATTCAAGGACGGAGCTCCAATGCGGCTCACCTCCTGGACGGAGAAGGGCCCCAACTGGTCTACGTCAAACGAGCTGATAGCGCTGCAAACGCGCATTCAGAGCATGGTGGATAAAACATCAAGCTCATCAACGTGATCCAGGTCATGCTGGTTTGCCGGATTCTCCCCTGCCAATGCCGAAGCTTCCCTTTGTGGGAATTCGATCCGAAGAAGCACCAGACCCTGGGAGGGCTCTTCGGAACTACTCACGAAGATGCCTGGAAGTTGCTCTTCAAGGGCAACGAAAAGCCGCCGGTCATAGATTCGGACCGTGGGCACGATCACACCCATCCCGCCAATGAGGTAAGTTCTTTAAAGCGTTCCTTCCACTTGTTTGTTCAAGGAGGATGCCTAACCCTTGCTATATTTTTTCAGGCGTGGACGGAGAGAGCGAAGCGGATCCATAGTTCGGCTCCGCTGCCCGAAGAACCAGTCATCCCGCTCCTGGCGAAGATGCTGGTTCCGGCGTCCTATAGGCTGCCGGAAAAGAAGGCCAAGAAGAAGGCCTATGGGGCCAAAGGTGGCCCCCGTTGCAAGGGTGATTCGGACGTGACGTCCGAAGACGAAGTGACCCTTTCCTCCGCCGCCGAGGTCGACGACGAGGAGGAGAACCCTCCCCCTGATGAGGGAAAGAAGAAGAGGGCGGCCTCCACGAACCTGGAGGCGGAGACGTCCAAGAAACGGAAAGGCTCTCTCGCAGATAACTCCGCGTGGGTCGTCGACAGCAGTCTGGAGCGACGCTCCCGCACTAAGCCTCAGGCTGCATCGTAAGTGCTAGGACTCATATACGCCCATAAATCTAGCCTCTCCTCTTCGTTGTATTGACATGATTAGTTATGCTATTGCAGTCCGGCCCACGACAGCTCCCAGGATCCTCGTCACGAGGTTCGTTGGATTCAAAGGCGATGGCCAGCGAGTCACCGCTGACCGCACACTCCCCCAAGGCCAAGGACGACACAGAGGTGCTGTCCCGAAGGACTCTCCTAGCCGGGGAGAGGCTCATGAGGCGCCAGGAGGCGAAGCCTCCATCACCGGACACCAGGGGAGCCGATCCCCATGGAGACTGGCGATGAGGGCCGTATTCAGTTCGGCCCTCAGCCGGATTTGATTCCGGAGACCGATACGGCTCCGGAATCCGGCGCGCAACCTCCTTCGAAAGAAGGGGGTATGCCTATTCCGCCGGTGACACCTGTCCAACCAGGGGCACCGGATAATCAGCTTGAAGCGCTGAGAGGAGCTTCCATTGTGGATGAGCACCGTGTTCTTATGGGCACGGAAATTGAAAGGGTTCAGTCCGCCAAGAGCGGACTAACCGAAGCCTGCAGCAGCCTGCTGACAGGTTTTGAGGTAAGCGACGCGAAAAGAGAAAAATCCCAATATAGACAGTAGCCCCTGAGAAACTGTCCGGTGTTCGGAAAGAAAAAGCCGAACAGAGGATCAACCCCTTATTGCAGGAAACTAACTAAATTTGTCTAAAATGAACACATAGGCGTCCCTGTTGGCCGCAGCCTCACATACTGCCGAAGTCTCCGGACTAAAGCAGAGACTGGAGCAGGCCGAGGAGGAGCTCGGCCAGGTGAGTAGGCAGCTCCAAGACATGGTATGTAATAACCTGTTATATGTTCGAAAAGAGTAAAGTGATATATATTGACCAAAGTGTCATGATATGTATAGAAGCGACGACCGAGGTCGAGGCCCTGAAGAAGGCCCTGGCCGAAGCCGAGGGGAAGGCTGTTGAGGGAGTCCTGGACTAGGGGGTGTCCGGATAGCCGAACTATCATCACGGCCGGACTCCAAGACTATGAAGATACAAGATTGAAGACTTCGTCCCGTGTCCGGATGGGACTTTCCTTGTTGTGGAAGGCAAGCTTGGCGATACGGATATGTAGATTTCCTACCATTGTAACCGACTCTGTGTAACCCTAACCTATCCGATGTCTATATAAACCGGAGGGTTTTAGTCCGTAGGACACAACAACAATCATACCATAGGCTAGCTTCTAGGGTTTAGCCTCCTTGATCTTGTGGTAGATCTACTCTTGTACTACCCATATCATCAATATTAATCAAGCAGGAGTAGGGTATTACCTCCATCGAGAGGGCCCGAACCTGGGTAAAAACATCGTGTCCCTTGTCTCCTGTTACCATCCGCCTAGACGCACAGTTCGGGACCCCCTACCCGAGATCCGCCGGTTTTGACACCGACATTGGTGCTTTCATTGAGAGTTCCTCTGTGTCGTCACCGATAGGCCCGATGGCTCCTTCGATCATCAACAACGACACGGTCCAGGGTGAGACTTTTCTCCCCGGACAGATCTTCGTATTCGGCGGCTTTGCACTGCGGGCCAATTAAGCAGCCATCCGGAGCAGATCGAAGCTACGCCCGCCATCAGTCAGATTTGGAAGTTTGAACTATCGGCCGATATCCGCCGAGACTTGATCTTCGACGGATTCGAGCCACAATAAGCGCGCCGACTTGTCTCGACGGGCATGATCTAACTCGCAGCGAGCAAGGTCACGGAGGCCGCACCGGCATCCGCTCCGCCCTTGATCCGGGCCGGATTCCCCGATCGAGGGCGAGTGGTTGGACACCGGCTCGGGGCTATGATCTCTCGACAATTGAGCGAACTCCATCCCTGTCGCTGCGAAGACCTCGACTCAGGCGCGGACTCCTCTCCGGACTCGAACCCTCCGCGCCCCGCCAATCAAATCCGATTAGGCGCCGGTCATGGAGTTCACGGACGCGGACATCTTTCAAGACTCGCTCTTTGGCGACATCCTGAATTCACTAAAGTCTCTCTCTTATCCGGAGAGCCCTGGCGGACTACGGACAGGAAGGTTGGGATGCGGACGACGAAGAAATTCAACGCCCACCCACC
This sequence comes from Aegilops longissima, assembly GCA_021605205.1. Classification (NCBI taxonomy): domain Eukaryota; kingdom Viridiplantae; phylum Streptophyta; class Magnoliopsida; order Poales; family Poaceae; genus Aegilops; species Aegilops longissima. The sequence continues at coordinate 162,155,940 of CM038678.1, read as the reverse complement.
ACCCACTTTGTAGCCACGCCGATTTATTTAACCGACATGCTCGACTTCAACTCCGAAGACATCGACGGTATGGACGACGATGCCGGAGACGCCCAAGACCCAGTGCCTACAGGGCACTGGAAGGCCACCTCGTCATACGACATATACATGGTGGACATCCCAAAAATGGGAACGACGATGGAACAACGGAGGATGACCCCTCCAAGAAGCAACCAAAGCGCCGACGTCAGCGATGCCGCTCTAAATCCCGCCACAGCAAAAACGGTGATACCGGCACGGGAGATAATAACACCCCGGACAGTGCCGAAGACAACCTCCTCCAGCAGGACTCAGTGCAGGAGGAAGGAGAAGCAAGTCCGCACGACAGTGCGGCAGAAAGAGAGGTTGAGGGCAATAATTATGCGCCTCCCTTCGAAGATGAGGCAAGCCTCGACGACGACGAGTTTGTCGTGCCTGAGGATCCCGCCGAATAGGAGCGTTTCAAACGCAGGCTTATAGCCACGACAAACAGCCTCAAGAAAAAGCAACAACAGCTTAGAGCTGACCAAGATCGCTAGGCGGCGGATGGATGAAGTCCTCGCGGTCGAAGAGTATGAACTCGAACGCCCCTCCAAAAGCTACCCCAAACGCAGGCCGTTGCCTCGATCAGAGGAAGTACCCAAGTCACCAGCGTACGACATGGCAGACCGTCCACCTCGTGGCCGCGATAGGGAGGCCTCTAGATCCTCCGTTCAAGCCGTACCCCGATGCCGTTCAAAAAGTACCAGGGCACGGGAAAACGCGCCGGACTTGCGAGATATATTGGAGGATAAGGCAAAACATACAAGATCGATCTACGGATCGCGTGGGCGCCCCACGACACGTGATGATAACCGTCACGCCGGATACAGAAACTCCGGCAGGGCCGAACACAATAGACAAAGCTCATTTGAGCTGCGTCGTGATATAGCCCAATATAGAGGCGCCGCACACCCACTATGCTTCACAGATGAAGTAATGGATCATCAAATCCCTGAGGGCTTCAAACCCGTAAACATTGAATCATACGATGGTACCACAGATCCTGCGGTCTGGATCGAGGACTATCTCCTCCATATCCACATGGCCCGCGGTGATGATCTACATGCCATCAAATACCTCCCACTCAAGCTTAAAGGACCAGCTCGGCATTGGCTCAACAGCTTGCCAAATTAATTAATTGGTTGTTGGGAGGACACGGAAGCCGCATTTCTTGATAACTTCCAGGGCACATATGTGCGACCACCGACGCTGATGACCTTAGCCACATAATTCAGCAGCCGTAAGAATCGGCCGACAATTCGGACACGGTTCCTCACAAAGAAAAATCAAATCGTTGATTGTCCGGATCAGAGGCCCTTGCAGCCTTCAAACATAACATCCATGACGAGTGGCTTGCCCGCACCTAGGACAGGAAAAGCGAAATCTATGGCAGCCCTCACAACCCTCATGACTCGCTTTGCGGGAGAGGACAGTTGGCTAGCTCGAAGCAACAACTTGGCCAAACACCCTGATAGTTCGGATACCAAGGACAGCAATGGCAGGTCACGTGGCAACAAGAACAAACGCCGCATCAACGGCAATAACACTGAAGATACGGTCGTCAATGCCAGATTCAGAGGCTCTAAACCCGGTCAGCGGAAGAAGCCATTCAAAAGAAATACCCAGGGCCCGTCCAACTTGGACCGCATACTCGATCGCTTGTGCGGATACATGGCACCCCGAAAACCAGCCAATCACACCAATTGGGATTGTTGGGTGTTCAAACAAGCGAGCAAGTTAGGTGCGAACTCAATGACAAGGGGTTTCATAGCGATGACGAGGAAGAGCCCGGCACCCGAACAATAGAGGACGAAGGGTTTTCCCACACAAGTGCGGACGGTGAACATGATATCGCAACCCACATACCCAAAAGGGAGCGGAGCGTGCACTACGGGGCGTATATGCGATGGAGCCGATCGCCCCAAAATTCAACCCATGGTCTTCCTGCCCGATCACCTTGATCGAAGGACCACCCACTAGCATCCGTCGTATGCGGTTTCGCCGCATTGGTTCTTGACCCAATTATTGACGGATTTCACCTCACCGAGTCCTGATGGACGGCGGCAGCAGCTGAACCTGCTTTATCGGGATCGGCATAAGATGGGCATAGACCCTCAAGGATTAAACCTACAAAGACGATCTTTAAAGGCGTCATACGGGTGTAGAGGCCAATTGTACATGCTCAGTCACACTCGAAGTGGTCTTCGGATCACCGGATAACTTCCGGCGAAGAGTTAATCTTGACATAGTCCCGTTCGCAAGCGGCTATCATGCCTTTGCTCGGACGAACCGCATTGTAAAGTTCAATGCGGTGCCGCACTCACGCATACCTCAAGCTCAAGATGCCAGGCCCTCGAGGAGTAATCACGGTCAATGGAAACACCGAACGCTCTCTCCGAACGGAGGAGCACACGGCGGCCCTCGCGGCGGAGGTACAAAGCAGCCTCTCACGGCAATTCTCGAGTCCGGCCACTAAGCGTCCAGACTGTTGGAAATATGCCCTAGAGGCAATAATAAAAGCATTATTATTATATTTCCTTGTTCATGATAATTATCTTTTATTCATGCTATAACTGTATTATCCGGAAATCGTAATACACGTGTGAATACATAGACTACAATACGTCCCTAGTAAGCCTCTAGTTGACTAGCTCGTTGGTCAACAGATAGTCATGGTTTCCTTACTATGGACATCGGATGTCATTGACAACGGGATCACGTCATTAGGAGAATGGCGTGATGGACAAGACAATCTAAGCATAGCACAAGATCGTGTAGTTCGTTTTGCTAGAGCTTTTCCAATGTCAAGTATCTCTTCCTTAGACCATGAGATCGTGTAACTCCCGGATACCGTAGGAGTGCTTTGGGTGTACCAAACGTCACAACGTAATCGGGTGACTATAAAGGTGCACTACAGGTATCTCCGAAAGTGTCATTGGGTTGACACGGATCGAGACAGGATTTGTCACTCCGTATGACGGAGAGGTATCACCGGGCCCACTCGGTAGTGCATCATCATAATGAGCTCAAAGTGATCAAGTGTCCGGTCACGGATCATGCATTACGATGCGAGTAAAGTGACTTGCGATAACGAGACTGAGCGAGGTATTGGGATACCGACGATCGAGTCTCGGGCAAGTAACATACCGTCGACAAAGGGAATAGAATACGGGGTTGCTTGAACCCTTGACATCGTGGTTCATCCGATGACAACATCGAGGAACATGTGGGAGCCAACATGGGTATCCAGATCCCGCTGTTGGTTATTGACCTGAGATCATCTCGGTCATGTCTGCATGTCTCCCGAACCCATAGGGTCTTCACACTTAAGGTTCGGTGACGCTAGGGTTATTAGGAAGACAAGTATGTGATTACCAAATGTTGTTCGGAGTCTCGGATGAGATCCCAGACGTCACGAGGAGTTCCGGAATGGTCCGGAGGTAAAGATTTATATATGGAAAGTGGTTAAACGGACTCGGAAAGTTTGGGGTATACTGGTAATGTCTGGGGCCACCGGAGGGTTCGGAGGTCCACTGGAGGGGCCACCCCTCCCGGGGGGCCACATGGGCTGTGTGGGAGAGGGAGCCAGCCCCTGGTGGGCTGGGCGCGCCTCCCCACCTAGGCCCATGCGGCTAGGGCTTGGGGAGGGGAAACCCTAAAGGGGCAAAGGGGGCGCCCCCTTAGCTTGGGGGGCAAGCCACCCCTCTCCTCCTCCCCTTTGGCCGCCCCCCATCTAGGGTTTCCCCTAGATGGCCGCCCCCTGCCCTCTCCTCCTATAAATAGAGGGGTGAGGGAGGGCTGCACACTGATTGAAGGCGCAGCCCTCCCTCCCCAACACCTCTCTTTCTCCGCGCGAGCTTGGCGAAGCCCTGCCGAGAACTGCCGACTCAACCGCACCACGCCGTCGTGCTGCCATTGGAGTTGTCTTCATCATCCTCTCCTTCATCCTTGCTGGATCAAGGCGGAGGAGATGCCATCGTCCCGCACGGTGTTGAACGCGGAGGTGCTGTCCTTTCAGCACTTGGTCATCGGTGATCGGAATCACGTTGGGAACGACTCCTTCATCACCACTCCTCGAGCGCTTCCGCACTCGATCTACAAGTGGTATGTAGATGCAAACTCTCTCTCTTGACTCGTTGCTTAGATGAACTCATAGATAGATCTTGGTGAAACCGTAGGAAAATTTTAATTTTCTGCAACGTTCCCCAACAAAGGCATCATGAGCTAGGTCTATCGTAGTTCTCTTTGCACGAGTAGAACACAATTTAGTTGTGGGCGTGGATCTTGTCAACTTACTTGCCGCTACTAGTCTTATCTTGCTTCCGCGGTATTGTGGGATGAAGCGGCCCGACCAACCTTACACGTGCGCTTCGTGAGACCGGTTCCACCGACTAACATGCACTAGTTGCATAAGGTGGCTGGCGGGTGTCTGTCTCTCCCACTTTAGTTGGAGCGGATTCGATGAAAAGGGTCCTTATGAAGGGTAAATAGAAGTTGACAAGATCACGTTGTGGTTGTTCGTAGGTAAGAAAACGTTCTTGCTAGAACCCAATTACAGCCACGTAAAAGATGCAAGAACAATTAGAGGACGTCTAACTTGTTTTTGCAGCAATTGTCATGTGATGTGATATGGCCAAGTTGTGATGAATGATGAATGACATATTGTGATGTATGAGATCATGTTCTTGTAATAGGAATCACGACTTGCATGTCGATGAGTATGACAACCGGCAGGAGCCATAGGAGTTGTCTTTATTTTTGTATGACCTGCGTGTCATTGAAGAGCGCCATGTAAATTACTTTACTTTATTGCTAAGCGCGTTAGCCATAGAAGTAGAAGTAGTCGTTGGCGTGACAACTTCATGGAGGCACAATGATGGAGATCATGATGATGGAGATCATGGTGTCATGCGGTGACAAGATGATCATGGAGCCCGAAGATGGAGATCAATGGAGTTTTTGATATTGGCCATATCATGTCACTACTATATAATTGCATGTGATGTTTATTATGTTTATACATCTTGTTTACTTAGAACGACGGTAGTAAATAAGATGATCCTTACAACAATATCAAGAAGTGTTCTCCCTAACTGTGCACCGTTGCTAAAGTTAAGTCGCTTCTAAGCACCACGTGATGATCGGGTGTGATGGATTCTTACGTTCACATACAACGGGTGTAAGACAGATTTACACACGCAAAACACTTAGGGTTAACTTGCGAGCCTAGCATGTACAGACATGGCCTCGGAACACGGAGACCGAAAGGTCGAACACGAGTCGTATGGAAGATACGATCAACATGAGAATGTTCACCGACGATTACTAGTCTGTCTCACGTGATGATCGGACACGGCCTAGTCGACTCGGATCGTGTAACACTTAGATGACTAGATGGATGTCTAATCTGGTGGGAGTTCATTGAAATAATTTGATTAGATGAACTTAATTATCATGAACTTAGTCTAAAACTTTTGAATGATATGTCTTGTAGATCAAATGGCCAACGCCATGTCAACTTGAACTTCAGCGCGTTCCTAGAAAACCAAGCTGAAAGATGACGGCAAAGAACTATACGGACTGGGTCCGAACTTGAGATCATCCTCATAGCTGCCAGAAACAATATGTCCTAGAAGGACCGCTAGGTGACGCTCCGTCGAGAGAACCAAGACATTATGAATGCTTGGCAGTCTCGTCTTGATGATTACTCCCTCGTTCAAGGCGGCATGCTTTACAGCTTAGAACCGGGGCTCCAAAAGCGTTTTGAGCATCACGGAGCATATGAGATGTTCGAGGAGCTGAAACTGGTTTTCAAGCTCACGCCGGTCGAGAGATATGACATCTCCGACAAGTTCTATAGTTGTAAGATGGAGGAAAATAGTTACGTCGGTGAGCACATTCTCAAGATGTGCAGGTTGCACAACCCTATGACCCAACTGAATATTAACCTCCACGATGAGGCGGTCATTGACAGAATCCTCCAGATCGCTCCCACCAAGCTACAAGAGCTTTGTGATGAACTACAATATCTGAGGGATGGTAAAGACCATTCTTGAAGTATTCTCTATGTGAAGTCAGCGAGGTTGAAATCAAGAAAGAACATCAAGTGTTGATGGTCAATAAGACCACTAAGTTCAAGAAGGGCAAGGGTAAGAAGAACTTCAAGAAGGACGGCAAGGAGGTTGCAGCGCCCGGCAAGCAAGTTACCGGAAGAAGTCAAAGAATGGACCCAAGCCTGAGATTGAGTGCTTTTATTGCAAGGGAAGGGTCCTTTGAAGCGGAACTGCCCCAAATACTTAGCGGACAAGAAGGCCGGCAACACCAAAGGTATATTTGATATACATGTAATTGATGTGTACCTTACCGAGACTCATAGTAACTCCCGGGTATTTGATACGGTGCCGTTGCTCATATTTGTAACTCACGGCAGGAGCTGCGGAATAAGCGGAGGCTGGCGAAGGGCGAGGTGACGATGCGCGTCGGGAATGGTTCCAGAGTCGATGTGATCGCCGTCGACGCTACCTCTTCATTTACCTACGGGATTAGTTATAAACCTTAATAATTGTTATTTGGTGCCAAGTTTGAGCATGAATATTGTATCCGGATCTCATTTAATACGGGATGGCTACTCATTTAAATCCGAGAATAATGGTTGTTCTATTTATATGAGAGATATGTTTTATGGTCATGCTCCGATGGTCAATGGTTTATTCTTAATGAATCTCGGCGTAGTATTACACATGTTCATAGCGTGAATACCAAAAGATGTAAAGTTGATAACGATAGTCCCACATACTTGTGGCACTTTGCCGCCTTGGTCACATTGGTGTCAAGCGCATGAAGAAGCTCCATGCTGATGGACTTTTGGAGTCTTTAGATTATGAATCATTTGACACATGCGAACCATGCCTCATGGGCAAGATGACCAAGACTCCGTTCTCCGGAACAATGGAGCGAGCAACCAACTTGTTGGAAATCATACATACCGATGTGTGCGGTCCAATGAGCGTTGAGGCTCGCGGAGGATATCGTTATGTTCTCACTCTCACGGATGACTTGAGTAGATATGGGTATGTCTACTTGATGAAACACAAGTCTGAGACCTTTGAAAAGGTTCAAGGAATTTCAGAATGAAGTAGAGAATCAACGTGACCGAAAGATAAAATTCTTACGATCGGATCGCGGAGGAGAATATTTAAGTCACGAATTTGGTACACACTTAAGAAAATGTGGAATCGTTTCACAACTAACGCCGCTGGAACACCTCAACAGACGGTGTGTCCGAACATCGTGTCGCACTCTATTGGATATGGTGCGGTCTATGATGTCTCTTACTGATTTACCGCTATCATTTTGGGGATACGCTCTAGAGACAGCTACATTCACTTTAAATAGGGCACCGTCTAAGTCCGTTGAGACGACACCATATGAATTATGGTTTGGGAAGAAACCTAAGCTATCGTTTCTAAAAGTTTGGGGATCGATGCTTATGTCAAGAAACTTCAACCTGAAAAGCTCGAACCCAAGTTGGAAAAATCGTCTTCATAGGATACCCTAAGGAAACCATAGGGTATACCTTCTACTTAAGATCCGAGGGCAAGATCTTTGTTGCCAAGAACGGATCCTTTCGGAAAAAGAGTTTCTCTCGAAAGAAGTAAGTGGGAGGAAAGTAGAACTCGATGAAGTACTACCTCTTGAACAGGATAGTAGTGCAGCTCAGAAAATGTTCTGTGATGCCTACACCAACGAAGAGGAAATTCATGATGATGATCAAGGTACTTGGATCAAGTTGCTCTGAACCCGTGGGTCCACTAGGACACGTTCCGCACCAGTGGTGCGGCAACCCTGTCTCGGAAATCATGTTGTTAGACAACGGTGAACCTTGAACTATGAAGAAGCGATGGCGGGCCCAGATTCCAACAAATGGCTAGAAGCCATGAAGTCCGAGATAGAATCCATGTATGAAAACAAAGTGTGGACTTTGGTGACTTGCCCGATGATCGGCGACGATAGAAAACAAATGGATCTTTAAGAAGAAGACGGACGCGGATGGTAATGTCACCATCTATAAAGCTCGACTTGTCGCTAAGGGTTATCGGCAAGTTCAAGGGATTGACTATGATGAGACTTTCTCTCCGTGGCGAAGCTTAAGTCCGTCCGAATCATGTTAGCAATTGCCGCATACTATGATTATGAGATATGGCAGATGGACGTCAAAACAGCGTTCCTTAACGGATATCTTAAGGAAGAGCTGTATATGATGCAGCCGGAGGTTTTGTCGATCCTAAGAATCTTGACAAAGTATGCAAGCTCCAGCGATCCATTTATGGGCTGGTGCAAGCATCTCGAGTTGGAACATTCGCTTTGATGAGATGATCAAAGCGTTTGGGTTTATGCGAGACTTATGGAGAAGCTGCGTTTACAAGAAAGTGAGTGGGAGCTCTGTGGCATTTCTCATATTATATGTAGATGACATACTTTTGATGGGAAATGATATAGAATTCTTGGACAGCATTAAGGCCTACTTGAATAAGTGTTTTTCAATGAAGGACCTTGGAGAAGCTGCTTATATATTAGGCATCAAGATCTATAGAGATAGATCGAGACGCCTCATAGGTCTTTCACAAAGCACATACCTTGATAAGATTTTGAAGAAGTTCAAAATGGATCAGTCCAAGAAAGGGTTCTTTCCTGTATTGCAAGGTGTGAAATTGAGCTCAGCTCAATGCCCGACCACGGCAAAAGATAAAGAAGAGATGAGTGTCATCCCCTATGCCTCAGCCATAGGATCTATTATGTATGCCATGCTGTGTACCAGACCTGATGTAAACCTTGCCGTAAGTTTGGTAGGAAGGTACCAAAGTAATCCCGGCAAGGAACACTGGACAACGGTCAAGAATATCCTGAAGTACCTGAAAAGGACAAAGGACATGTTTCTCGTTTATGGAAGTGACGAAGAGCTCGTCGTAAAGGGTTACGTCGACGCTAGCTTCGACACAGATCTGGATGACTCAAAGTCACAAACCGGATACGTGTATATGTTGAATGGTGGAGCGATGGCTGGTGCAGCTGCAAGCGAGCGTCGTGGCGGGATCTACATGTGAAGCGGAGTACATGGCAGCCTCGGAGGCAGCGCATGAAGCAATTTGGGTGAAGGAGTTCATCACCGACCTAGGAATCATACCCAATGCGTCGGGGCGATCAAACTCTTCTGTGACAACACCGGAGCTATTGCCCTTGCCGAGGAGCCCAGGTTTCACAAGAAGACCGAGCACATCAAGCGTCGCTTCAACTCCATCCGTGAAAATGTTCAAGATGGAGACATAGAAATTTGTAAAGTGCACACGGATCTGAATGTCGCAGATCCGTTGACTAAACCTCTCTCATGGGCAAAACATGATCAACACGTAACTCTATGGGTGTTCGATTCATCACAATGTAACTAGATTATTGACTCTAGTGCAAGTGGGAGACTGTTGGAAATATGCCCTAGAGGCAATAATAAAAGCATTATTATTATATTTCCTTGTTCATGATAATTATCTTTTATTCATGCTATAACTGTATTATCCGGAAATCGTAATACACGTGTGAATACATAGACTACAATCGTCCTAGTAAGCCTCTAGTTGACTAGCTCGTTGGTCAACAGATAGTCATGGTTTCGACTATGGACATCGATGTCATTGATAACGGGATCACGTCATTAGGAGAATGGCGTGATGGACAAGACAATCCTAAGCATAGCACAAGATCGTGTAGTTCGTTTTGCTAGAGCTTTTCCAATGTCAAGTATCTCTTCCTTAGACCATGAGATCGTGTAACTCCCGGATACCGTAGGAGTGCTTTGGGTGTACCAAACGTCACAACGAATCGGGTGACTATAAAGGTGCACTACGGTATCTCCGAAAGTGTCATTGGGTTGACACGGATCGAGACAGGATTTGTCACTCCGTATGACGGAGAGGTATCACTTGGGCCCACTCGGTAGTGCATCATCATAATGAGCTCAAAGTGATCAAGTGTCCGGTCACGGGATCATGCATTACTGATGCAGTAAAGTGACTTACGTAACGAGACTGAACGAGGTATTGGGATACCGACGATCGAGTCTCGGGCAAGTAACATACCGTCGACAAAGGGAATAGAATACGGGTTGCTTGAACCCTTGACATCGTGGTTCATCCGATGACAACATCGAGGAACATGTAGGAGCCAACATGGGTATCCAGATCCGCTGTTGGTTATTGACTGAGATCGTCTCGGTCATGTATCGCATGTCTCCCGAACCCGTAGGGTCTTCACATAAGGTTCGGTGGCGCTAGGGTTATTAGGAAGACAAGTATGTGATTACGAATGTTGTTGAGTCCGGATGAGATCCCTGACGTCACGAGGAGTTCGGAATGGTCGGAGGTAAAGATTTATATATGGAAAGTGGTTAAGCGGACTCGGAAAGTTTGAGGGTATACTGGTAATGTACCGGGGCCACGGGAGGGTTCCGGAGGTCCACGGGAGGGGCCACCTCCCGGGGGCCACATGGGCTGTGTGGGAGAGGAGCCAGCCCCTGGTGGGTTGGGCGCGCCTCCCCACCTAGGCCCATGCGGCTAGGGCTTGGGAGGGAAACCTAAAGGGGCAAGGCGCCCCCTGGCTTGGGGGCAAGCCACCCTCTCCTCCTCCTTTGGCACGCCGCCCATCTAGGGTTTCCCTAGATGGCCGGCCCCCTGCCCTCTCCTCCTATAAATAGAGGGGTGAGGGAGGCTGCACACACGATTGAAGGCGCAGCCCTCCCTCCCAACACCTCTCTTTCTCCGTGCGAGCTTGGCGAAGCCACTGCCGGAGAACTGCCATTCTCAACCGCACCACGCCGTCGTGCTGCCATTGGAGTTGTCTTCCTCAACCTCTCCTTCATCCTTGCTGGATCAAGGCGGAGGAGACGCCATCGTCCCGCACGTGTGTTGAACGCGGAGGTGCTGTCCTTTCAGCGCTTGGTCATCGGTGATCGGAATCACGTTGGGAGCGACTCCTTCATCACCACTCCTCGAGCGCTTCCGTACTCGATCTACAAGTGGTATGTAGATGCAAACTCTCTCTTGACTCGTTTCTTAGATGAACTCATAGATAGATCTTGGTGAAACCGTAGGAAAATTTTAATTTTCTGCAACGTTCCCCAACAGTGGCATCATGAGCTAGGTCTATGCGTAGTTCTCTTTGCACGAGTAGAACACAATTTAGTTGTGGGCGTGGATCTTGTCAACTTACTTGCCGCTACTAGTCTTATCTTGCTTCCGCGGTATTGTGGGATGAAGCGGCCCGGACCAACCTTACACGTACGCTTACGTGAGACCGGTTCCACCGACTAACATGCACTAGTTGCATAAGGTGGCTGGTGGGTGTCTGTCTCTCCCACTTTAGTTGGAGCGGATTCGATGAAAAGGGTCCTTAAAATTGCGATTCAAGCACGCGTAGCAATCCTGCCCCAACCCCAGCCCTCGCAAAATTGCGAAGCCAGTATTACGCGTACATAACTACACTCTGGAGATACCATGGGCATATGGGGAGGGGCACGACCACGGCACGCCAAGAATGCGGCTCAACCGCACCAGGGGCTCCCGATTGTGTCATTCTTTTTTTCTTCTTTTCTTTCTTTTCAGGACTCCGTTTTTCAGAAGTCCTGTCCGGCACTAGAATCGCCGAACTCACGATGCAACAGCCAGGGAAGCAATAAAGCTCCGTCGAGTGTTCAGGTGGTCTCTATTACGAGCATTATACCTGTTTTATATACCATCCATAGCTTACCCACGGAGGGGACATGTTAGATAGTCCCATCCCTTGCTTATCGCACTATTTGTATCGTTCTACTTTCATTGCAGTACCTTTTTGAATAAACAATACATAGCTCTTGTCTATTATTGCACTCCTTTCTTTTTCTATATATGTTCATTTCGTGACATGTTGCACCCGTACACTTTGGTACGGCCAATACACCAGGGGCTTAAGTACCCCAAAATTATGGTGTGATAAGTCCGAACACTTTCACAAGTGCGGCACCCCGAACTTATAGCATTATATGAATCGGCTCCGAATCATGTCTTGGGTCAATAGTTGGGTTTGCCCGGCTCCCGTGTTTTGGTGCCTTACGTTCCGCTATATCGGCTAAGGTAGCACCGGGAGAACCACTGCGATTTGCCCCAGTTGAGCTGGGTCGAGCACCTCAGTGGAGAAAGCTAAAACTGACCATCATGATAGCGAGAGCGATCGCTGTTCGAGAGGTTTTTTCGGTCCCTAAAGACTTATGCCGCTTAGACCGAGGAACCGAACTGTCCGCCAAAGGCGTGGATAGCGCCCGAACTCGGTCTTCGAATACTAGGGGCTTCGCGAAATTTAAAATTATAGAATTCTATGGCTAAGTGAGAGTGTTCAAGCATTATAAGTCCGGTTGCCTTGTTAGTTCGTTGGCGCCTCCTAGATGGACCCAAGAATGGGAACAGGAGTGCTCAAGTTTATTCGAACACCCCAAACTTTCGTGGCATGGGGGCTGAAGCCAACGACTTGCCATCTCTCAAATTTGATAAGCGGCCGCCTGAAAGGTAATATTTTAAATTAACAAGCGTTGCTTAGCGCATATGAACAAGTTTTCAGCGTGCAGGATAACAATGCGAGTCTATTCAAAAGTTACATCTTTGGAGCACTCATCCGCTATTCAAGGGCACCCTTTAGGAGGCCCTCATAATACATCTCGGCGTGCGATGCTCCTTGCCCTTCGGTGGCCCGTCCGTCACAAGCTTCTCCGCATCCAGCTTGCCCGATGCACTTTAGCACGGGCAAGGGCCCGACGGACACCTTCGATGCAAACGGAGCGCTTGATGACTTCAATTCGTGGACAGGCGTCCACCAGCCGCTGCACCAAGCCAAAGTAGCTCCCAGGCATGGCTTCTAATGGCCACAGCCAAACTATAAGGCCCTTCATGGCCTGTTCGGCGACCTACGGAGCTCGACCAGCTGCTTCACTGGTCGCTCAGGCACCGGATGTCCGCCTCGACATCTTGAGACCGAACACCTTCTTCGTTGAGCTCCCCTCCTTGGCGCGGTAGAATGCGGCAGCATCAGACGCACTGCGGGGCAAATCTGCCAACGCTCCTGGAGAGCTCCGAATTCGGGTAAGTAATAGGTAATTCACTTTCACATGCTTGCTTTGCATAAAGAATGCCTTACCCGCCGCTATCTTCTTTAATGATTCAATTTCTTGGAGGGCTTTTTGGGCCTCGGCCTTAGCAGCTTTGGCACTTTCAAGAGCCGAGGCGAGCTCGGACTCTCGAGTCTTCGAGTCACGCTCAAACTCGTGTTTTTCCACGAGAGCTTGGAGCTCTTGCCATACCTTGGCCAGCTGCGCCTCCCCCTTCTCTTGCTCGGTGCGCTCTGAAGCCACTTTGTTTTCGGCCACGGACACCGCTTCCTTCAGGGTCTCCACCTCGTTCGTGGCCCTGCAGGTACCCATGTTATTCCTGTTATTTTTGCAACCAAAAACTTTTCTATAAGGTATTTATTTAATAAGGTATTACTTACCTTCCTTGTCCTCGAGCTGCTTCTTGGCTTGTCCGAGCTCGTTCTCGGACCGCCGAGTTACTCGCTTCAATGCATTGACCTCCATGATCGGTCTTGAGGTCGTCAGCGCAGCCTGCATTCCCATATTGACATACCTATGTTAGACTCCTGCGTATATCTTTTAGATCCTTAGTCCGGCTTTTCTTTGAACACCAACTAAGCATCGAGGGCTACTGTCTATGCGGTAATATTTTACATATTCTAAACTTACCTCAAAGCCTTGTTAGAAGGCTGATGCATAGCTTGTCAGCCCGCTCTTGGCGGATCGAACTGTCCGGATCACCGCGCTCATAACAAGGCGGTGCTCCTCCTCGATGGAGGCGCTATTAAGCGCCTCGATGCTATCCGGTGCCTCGGTTGGGCGGAGGACACCGGCGCCTTACCCTTCTTCTGAAGGACCGCTTGCCGGACTCCGGAACCACTGAAGGTTCCGGCATGGAGTCCGGACAAGGGTCGGGCTTAGAGCCCCTGGGGGTCTTGCCCCCCGCACGCCTGGAGTCCGGGAGGTCGCCTTGTGGCGCCTCCTGCGCCACTTCCTCTTGACCAAGCCCCTCTTGGGGCCCCGCCGCAGCGTCGTCCGCAGCGTGAGGTGAGGAGGCGGTCGGAAGTGAAGTACTCTCCATTTCCGACGAACCCAGGGACCCGCTCGTTGAAGCGGCGAGCTCGCCCTTGGGCGGGCTGCATGATTGTTCGACATTAGAGAACACGACGCAATAATGAAAAGCCATGGGTATCCGGACACTTACGATCTCGCCAGGGGCTTGGCCCTTGTTGGCCAATCCTCCTCGTCTCTATCGACGTTGGTGGAGAAGTCTGGAGGATGGGTTCTTCCCTTCTTGGACCCTCCGGCCTCCCCAGTTGGGGCGACCTTCCTTTTCCTCTCCTCCCCCGCTGGGGGAGAAGCTTCTTTTTCCTCCTCCTCGTCCTCAGGAGAAGATTCCGCTTCGGAATCTGACAACACATGGCGTCGGGAGCTCCTTCGAGTTCCCGTGGCCTCCTTCTTGGCCTTCTTCTCCGGCACCACATAGGGTGCCGGAGCCAGCAACCCCGTCAATCGGGCGTCCGCTGGATCTTCCGGTAAAGGAGCCGGACAGTTAATCTGTCCGGACGTCTTCAGCCAGTCCTGTCAGAGATTAGGGTGTTTTAGATCCCACGTAGAGTCAATCTATGAAAAAAGAGTCCCGTAAAGGGTAAAATAGCTTACCTCGCCGGCTTGACGCAGCGAGCTGTATCCGTGATCTTTGATAGCGGATGCTGGGCCTCGGCGCCCTTGAACAACACCTTCCAGCGTCTTCGTACGTAGTATCGAAGAGCCGGCTCAAGGTTTGGTGTTGTGCCGGATCAAACTCCCACAGATTAAAGGCACGTTATTGGCATGGGAGAATCCGGCGGATGAGCATCACCTGGATTACGTCGACAAGCCTAAGATTCTTGGACACCAGGTTTTGGACGCATGTTTGGAGTCCGGATGTCTCGTCCAAATTTCCCCACGACAGGCCCGTCTCTTTCCATGACGAGAGCCATGTGGGGAAGCCAGATCTGAATTCGGGGGCCGCCGCCCATTCGGTGTCACGGGGCTCAGTGATGTAGAACCACCCCGACTGCCACCCCTTTATTGTCTCCACGAAGGCGCCTTCGAGCCAGGGGACTTTTGCCATCTTGCCAACCATGGCACCTCCGCACTCTGCTTGACGGCCGCCCACTACCTTCTGCCGGACGTTGAAGATCTTTAGCCATAAGCCGAAGTGGGGCTGGATGCAGAGGAAGGCCTCGCACACGACGATAAACGCCGAAATGTTGAGGATGAAATTCGGGGCCAGGTCGTGGAAGTTCAGGCCGTAGTAGAACATGAGCCCCCGGACAAATGGGTGAAGTGGAAAACCTAGTCCGCGGAGGAAGTGGGGGAGAAACACCACCCTCTCATGGGGCCTGGGGTCGGAATGAGCTGCCCTCGTCGGGAAGCTCAGTCGCGATGTTGCCGGACAAGTATCCGGCCTCCGCAGTCTTGTGATGTGCCCTCCGTGACGGAGGAGGCCATCCACCGCCTCCCGCTCGACATGGTTGGAGAAGGTTGAGGTGGGATGCACGGACTTGGGTGCCGGAGCTCGAGTCTTGTGAAATGGATGAGCAAAGGAGGAAGAAGGCATAGGTGAAAAGGTGGATCCTTATCCCCTTATATGGACGGACGAAGCTATGCGTCCCCCGCCAGCCTGGTAAAACTCGCTTATCTCCCAAGCGCCGTAATCAATGGCGCGGATGGGTTACCCACGTCCGTATTGATGAGAATCCCGGAATAAGGGGGGCACGATCTATGCTTTGATAAGACGTGTCAGGGAAACCGCCTCGCTAAACGCGCTAAGGCGGAACGGTAAAACACGATTCATATAAAGGCCTGGCCGTGGTGTGATGTCACGCCGCGGAATATGTCAGCAGATCTGTGCAAAAGTTATTCTCTCTACGGTGGTATTTGGAACTTGTTTTGCAGAGCCGGACACTATCCTGGTGTTCAAAATCTTCTATGAAGTATTCGGAGGAGGAACCCGCCTTGCAATGCCGAAGACAATATGCGCGCCGGACTCGTCGTCATTGAAGCCTGGTTCGGGGCTACTTGAGGAGTCTGGACTAGGGGTGTCCGGATAGCGAACTATCATCACGGCCGGACTCCAAGACTATGAAGATACAAGATTGAAGACTTCGTCCCGTCCGGATGGGACTTTCCTTGGCGTGGAAGGCAAGCTTGGCGATCGGATATGTAGATTTCCTACCATTGTAACCGACTCGTGTAACCCTAACCTATCCGGTGTCTATATAAACCGGAGGGTTTTAGTCCGTAGGACACAACAACAATCATACCATAGGCTAGTTTCTAGGGTTTAGCCTCCTTGATCTCGTGGTAGATCTACTCTTGTACTACCCATATCATCAATATTAATCAAGCAGGAGTAGGGTATTACCTCCATCGAGAGGGCCCGAACCTGGGTAAAAACATCGTGTCCCTTGTCTCCTGTTACCATCCGCCTAGATGCACAGTTCGGGACCCCCTACCCGAGATCCGCTGGTTTTGACACCGACAACTGTCAAGGAGCAGGCCGCCCGTAAAAAGCTCAAGGCCCGGGTCAACGAGGTCCAACAGGAGCTCCAGGACGCAGTGAGGAAGTTCGAGACCTTGGAGCGTGATGTGCCGCTCAAGAGATCGAAGTCGCCAAGGCTCGTTAGAGTGCGGAGACGGCCCGGAATGAGGCCCAGGGCGCCCTCCAGGAGATCCAGGAGGCCAGGAAAATCGCAGCGGTAAGGCCTTCAGTATGCAAAGCAAATGTGTAAGGAGTAAGTATATTTTACTAACCCGGATTCGGAGTTCTCCAGGGGCTTTTGCTGATCTGCCACGTAGTGTGTCCGACGCCGCAGAGTTCTTCCGAGCCGAAGAAGGGAGCTCCACAGATAAGCTGTTCTGGTCGCAATATCTTGCGCCAGAATATCTGGTGCCCTTCACCGATCAGCTAAAATAGCTGGTCGAGCTGCACAGGGTGGCCGAACTAGCCATGAAGGATTTAATAATCCGGATGTGGCCAGGCGAAGCTATACCCAGCAGTTTACTTCGGCCTCGTGAAGCGGCTGATGGATGCTTGTCCTCGGCTGGACGCTGTCAAGCGGTCCGTCTGCATCGAGGGCGCGCGCCTGGCCTTCTCCTATGTCAAGGTGTGGTGGGCGAAGATGGACGCCGTCAAGCTAGCGACCGAGGGGCCGCCCGAGGGCAAGGAGCACCGCACACCCGAGCAATATTTTGGAGATGTCTTGGAGGGCTCCCGCATTGTTGCGGAGCAGTGTGTGAAAGACGTGATCTTTGAATGAATACATTCATATTTTGTCTCGCTCTATATTATGAAAACAAAGACAGTTTATGTAATATAATGCTTTTGTGCTAGATTTCTACCTCCTGTGCGGCCTTTTGTATTAAATCTGAGAGTTGGCCAGTCGTCGGCTTCAGCCCCCACGTAGGAAATACGGGGGTGTTCGGGATGGAATCTAAACACTCTTGATCCAATTATTTGGTCCTTGAAGGAGGTGTTTAGCGGAACGAACAAGGCAATCGGACTATAATGCTTTATCACCCTCACTTAGCCATAGGAGTTCGATAATAGAGTTTTAGGCGCAGCCCCTGGTATTCGGAAGTCCGAACTGGGGGATTCTGTAAACACCTAATCGGATAAAAACTGATTCTTCGCGTAATGCGGAAAAAACCTCTAGCGATTTGAAACCTCCTAAGAGTTGGCCGGCTCTCACCGCATCATGACAGTCAGTTTTTGGCTTTCTCTACTGAGGTGCTCATCCGGATGAACCAGGGCACAATCGCAGTAGTTCTCCCTTTACTACCCTAGCCGATATAGCGGAACGTAAGATAGTAAGCACAGGAGCCGGGCAACCCAACTATTGACCAAAGACATGATTCGGAGCCAATGCATATAATGCTAAATTCGGGGTGCCGAACTATACTGCAAAAATTGTTTGGACTTTGTTGTCGTATTGCGGGGCGCTATAAAGCCCCTGGCAAATGTACACTCTGGTACGGGTGCTATCTGATAAGGTTTATTAACAAAGAATAAAGGAAAACAGAAAAGAAGCAAAGGTAATGAGCTAGGGTCGCAGAATTTGGGTCGCGAACTATTTTCATTGCAATTTTATTAATACGTCAAAGCGCATTGATACAAATATGCATTTAAGCAACAGGCTATTTAACATGCCAAAAACCAAGGAAGAGCTACATGTGGGTCCTGAAAGCAGGTAGAGTGATTGTTTAACGAAACCACATTGAGATTCCCCAATACGCTTGTGCTTCTTGCCATCTTGGCGTATTTGTCCTTCAAGAGGACGGGTGATCGAGCCATCAGGGAAGGTCTGCGGCAAAGAAACCTGAAAAAAGGAGACAAGTAAAGTATATGTGTCCGGGAGCGGTCGAGCCGTATTGTGGGTCATCGGCTAGTTATGCCTCCGTCTATGCCCATGGTATTTTGAGTGCGTAGTTATGTACGTGCGGTACTAGTGCTGCCACCTGATTGGGGCTGGGACGGAGGCCGAATTGCTAATCAAGCTCCTACGAGCCGAGGTGTCATGCTGCAGGATGGTCCGGACTCTCTTGACAGTGTCCGGGAGCTTGGCCGCCGAATTAAGGTTCTGCTTAAGAAGTCCGCTCTGTACTTCTACTGCTAAGGCAGCGGTGTGCTCTTCCGTACGGAGGGAGCGTTCCGTGTTTCCATTAACTGTTATGACGCCGCGTGGCCCGGGCATCTTGAGCTTGAGGTAGGCATAATGAAGCACCGCATTGAATCGAGCAAATGCGGTTCATCCGAGTAGTGCGTGATAGCCGCTACGAAAAGGGACGATGTTGAAGATTAACTCCTCGCTTCTGAAGTTGTCCGGGGATCCGAAGACAACCTCTAGCGTAATTGAGCCCGTACAGCGAGCCTCTACACCTAGTATGACTCCTTTAAAGGTGGTCTTTGTGGGCTTGATCCGTGATGGGTTAATGCCCATTTTGCACACTGTATCCTGATAGAGCAGGTTCAGGCTGCTGCCGCCATCCATAAGGACTCGCATTAGGTAGAATCCGTCAATTATTGGGTCAAGGATCAATTCGGCTGAACCGCCATGACGGATACTGGTCGGATGTGTTGGGGAACGTAGTAATTTCAAAAATTTCCTACGCACACGCAAGACCATGGTGATGGCATAGCAACGAGAGGGAGAGTGTCCGTACCCTCGTGAGACCGAAAGCGAAGCGCGATAACAACGCTGTTGATGTAGTCGTGCGTCTTCACGATCCGACCGATCCAAGCACCGAACGTCACGGCACCTCCGAGTTCTGCACACGTTCAGCTCGATGACGATCCCGGACTCCGATCCAGCAAAGTGTCGGGATGAGTTCCACAAGACGACGGCGTGGTGGCGATGATGATGCTCCACCGACGCAGGGCTTCGCCTAAGCTCCGCGACGATATGACTTCTCCGGCGCGGGGCTTCGCTTAAGCTCATGACGATATGACCAAGTGGAATATGGTGGAGGGGGCACCGCACACGGCTAAGGAACGATCCGTAGATCAACTTGTGTGTCATGGGGTGCCCCTGCCCTGTGATATAAAGGAGGGAGGGAGGAGGAGGCCGGCCCTAGGAGGAGGGCGCCAAGGGGAGTCCTACTCCCACCGGGAGTAGGACTCCTTCTTTCCTAGTCCAACTAGGAGAAGGGGGAAAGGGGGAAGTGGAGAAGGAAGGAGAGGGGCTGCGCCCAAACCCCTTGTCCAATTCGGACTGGGCTTGGGAGGCGCGCCACCTCCTCGGCTCCTTCCCACTAAGGCCCATTAAGGCCCAATACTCTTCCCGTATTCCGTAACTCCCCGGTACTCGAAAAATACCGAATCACTCGGAACCTTTCCGAACTCCGAATATAGTCGTCCAATATATCGATCTTTACTTCTCGACCACTTGAGACTCCTCGTCATGTCCCCGATCTCATCCGGGACTCAACTCCTTCGGTACATCAAAACTCATAAACTCATAATATAACCATCATCGAAACCTTAAGCGTGCGGACCCTACGGGTTCGAGAACTATGTAGACATGACCTAGAACTATTCTTGGTCAATAACCAATAGCGGACCTGGATGCCCATATTGGCTCCTACATATTCTACGAAGATCTTTATCGGTCAAACCGCATAACAACATACGTTGTTCCTTTGTCATCGGTATGTTACTTGCCCGAGATTCGATCGTCGGTATCCAATACCTAGTTCAATCTCGTCACCGCAAGTCTCTTTACTCGCTCAGTAATGCATCATCCGTAACCAACTCATTGGTCACATTGCTTGCAAGGCTTATAATGATGTGCATTACCGAGAGGGCCCAGAGATACCTCTCCGACAATCGGAGTGACAAAACCTAATCTCAAATACGCCAACCCAACATGTACCTTTGGAGACACCTGTAGTACTCCTTTATAATCACCCGATTCGTTGTGACGTTTGGTAGCACCAAAGTGTTCCTCCGTAAACGGAGTTGCATAATCTCATAGTTACAGGAACATGTATAAGTCATGAAGAAAGCAATAGCAACATACTAAACGATCAAGTGTTGGGCTAACGGAATGGGTCAAGTCAATCACATCATTCTCCTAATGATGTGATCCCGTTAATCAAATGACAACTCATGTCTATGGTTAGGAAACATAACCATCTTCGATTAACGAGCTAGTCAAGTAGAGGCATACTAGTGACACTCTGTTTGTCTATGTATTCACACATGTATTATGTTTCCGGTTAATACAATTCTAGCATGAATAATAAACATTTATCATGATATAAGGAAATAAATAATAACTTTATTATTGCCTCTAGGGCATATTTCCTTGATCTCCCACTTGCACTAGTGTCAATAATCTAGTTCACATCGCCATGTGATTTAACATCAATAGTTCACATCTATATGTGGTTAACACCCATAGTTCACATCGACATGTGACCAACACCCAAAGGGTTTACTAGAGTCAGTAATCTAGTTCACATCGCTATGTGATTAACACCCAAAGAGTACTAAGGTGTGATCATGTTTTGCTTGTGAGATAATTTCAGTCAACGGTCTCATCACATTCAGAGCCGTAAGTATTTTGCAAATTTCTATGTCTACAATGCTCGCACGGAGCTACTCTAGCTAATTGCTCCCACTTTCAATATGTATCCAGATTGAGACTCGAGTCATCTAGATTAGTGTTAAAACTTGCATCGACGTAACCCTTTACGGCGAACCTTTTTCACTTCCATAATCGAGAAACATATCCTTATTCTACTAAGGATAATTTTGACCGCTGTCCATTGATCTACTCCTAGATCACTATTGCACTCCCTTGCCAAGCTTAGTGGTAGGGTATGCAATAGATCTGGTACACAACATGACATACTTTATAGAACCTATGGCTGATGCATAGGGAATGACTTTCATTCTCTTTCTATCTTTTGCCGTGGTCGGGTTTTGAGTCTTACTCAATCTCACACCTTGTAACACAGGCAAGAACTCTTTCTTTGAGTGTCAAATTTTGAACTACTTCAAAATCTTGTCAAGGTATGTATTCATTGAAAAACTTATCAAGCGTCTTGATCTATTTCTATAGATCTTGATGCTCAATATGTAAGCAGCTTCACCGAGGTCTTTCTTTGAAAAAAACTCCTTTCAAACACTCCTTTATGCTTTGCAGAATAATTCTACATTATTTCCGATCAACAATATGTCATTCACATATACTTATCGAAAAGGCTGTAGTGCTCCCACTCACTTTCTTGTAAATACAGCCTTTTCAAAAGTCTCATAAAATCATATCCTTTGATCAACACATCAAAGCGTATATTCCAACTCCGAGATGCTTGCACCAGTCCATTGATGGATCGCTGGAGCTTGCACATTTTGTTAGCACCTTTAGGATTGACAAAATCTTCTGGTTGCATCATATACAACTCTTCTTTAAGAAAACCATTAAGGAATGCAGTTTTGACATCCATTTGCCGATTTCATAAAATGTGGCAATTGCTAACATGATTCGGACAGACTTTTAAGCATCGATACAAGTGAGAAAATCTCATTGTATTCAACATCTTGAACTTTGTCTAAAACCTTTTTCGACAAGTCTAGCTTTGTAGATAGTAACACTACTATCAAGATCTGCCTTCCTCTTGAAGATCCATTTATTTAACATGGCTTGCCGATCATCGAGCAAGTCAATCAAAGTCCATACTTTTGTTCTCATACATGGATCATATCTCAGATTTTATGGCCTCAAGCCATTTCATGGAATCTGGGCTCATCATCGCTTCCTCATAGTTCGTAGGTTCATCATGGTCTAGTAACATGACTTCCGAACATGATTACCGTACCACTGCGCGGATCTTACTCGAAGACCTACGAGGTTTGGTAGCAACTTGCTCAAGATTCATGATCATCATCATTAACTTCCTCACTAATTGGTGTAGGAATCACAGGAACTGATTTCTGTGATGCACTACTTTCCAATTCGGGAGAAGGTACAAATTACCTTATCAAGCTCTACATTCCTCCCACTCACTTCTTTCGAGAGAAACTCCTTCTCTAGAAAGGATCCATTTTTAGCAACGAATATCTTGCCTTCGGATCTGTGATAGAAGGTGTACCCAATAGTTACCTTTGGGTATTCTATGAAGACGCACTTTTCCGATTTGGGTTCGAGCTTATCAGGTGAAAACTTTTTCACATAAGCATCACAATTCCAAACTTTAAGAAACGATACTTAGGTTTACTGCTAAACCATAGTTCATACGGTGTCGTCTCAACGTATTTAGATGGTGCCCTTTTAAGCGTGAATGCAGCTGTCTCTAATGCATAACTCCAAAATGATAGTGGTAAACCGATAAGAGACATCATAGATCGCATCATATCCAATAAAGTGCGGTTCGACGTTCGGACACACCATAACATTGCGGTGTTCCGGTGGCGTGAGCTGTGAAACTATTCCACATTATTTTAATTGAAGACCAAACTCGTAACTCAATTATTCGCTTGGCGATCAGATCGCAGAAACTTTATTTTCTTGTTACGATGATTTTCCACTTCACTCTGAAATTCTTTGAACCTTTCAACTATTTCAGACTTATGTTTCATCAAGTAGATATACCCATATCTGCTCAAATCATCATGTGAAGTTTAGAAAATAACGATACTTGCCACGAGCATCAACACTCATTGGATCGCATACATCGGTATGTATTATTTCCAATAAGTCAGTAGCTTGTTCCATTGTTCCGAGAACGGAGTTTTAGTCATCTTGCCCAAACGGCACGGTTCGCAAGCATCAAATGATTCATAACCAAGTGATTTCAAAATCCATCTTTATGGAGTTTCTTCATGCGCTTTACACCGATATGACCCCAAACGGCAAAGCCACAAATAAATTGCACTATCATTATTAACTTTACATCTTTTGGTTTCAATATTATGAATATGTGTATCACACGATCGAGATCCAACAAACCATTTTCATTGGGTGTATGACCATAGAAGGTTTTATTCATGTAAATGAACAATAATTATTCTCTAACTTACATGAATAACCGTATTGCAATAAACATGATCAAATCATATTTATGCTCAACGCAAACGCCAAATAACATTTACTTAGGTTCAACACTAATCCCGAGAGTATAGGGAGTGTGCGATGATGATCATATCAATCTTGGAACTACTTCCAATACTCATCGTCACTTCCCCTTTAACTAGTCTCTGTTTATTCTGTAACTCCTGTTTCGAGTTACTAATCTTAGCAACCGAATGAGTATCAAATACTCAGGGGCTACTATAAACACTAGTAAGGCACACATCAATAACCTGTATATCAAATATACTTTTGTTCACTTTGCCATCCTTATTATCCACCAAATATTCAGGGCATTTCCGCTTCAAAGGACCATTTCCTTTGCAGTGTAAGCACTCAGTTTCAGGCTTTGGTCCAGCTTTGGGCTTCTTCGCAGGAGTGACAACTTACTTGTCTTTCTACTTGAAGTTCCCTTTCTTTCCCTTTGCCCTTCTCTTGAAACTAGTGGTCTTGTCAATTATCAACACTTGATGCTCTTTTCTTGATTTCTACCTTCGTCGATTTCAGCATCACGAAGAGCTTGGGAATTACTTTTGTCATCCCTTGCATATTATAGTTCATCACGAAGTTCTACTAACTTGGTGATGGTGACTAGAGAATTCTGTCAATCACTATCTTATCTGGAAGATTAACTCCCACTTGATTCAAGCGATTGAAGTACCTGACAATCTGAGCACATGCTCACTAGTTGAGCGATTCTCCTCCATCTTTTAGCTATAGAACTTGTTGGAGACTTTATATCTCTCAACTCGGTATTTGCTTGAAATATTAACTTCAACTCCTGGAACATCTCATATGGTCCATGACGCTCAAAACGCCTTTGAAGTCCCGATTCTAAGCCGTTAAGTATGGTGCACTAAACTATCAAGTAGTCATCATATTGAGCTAGCCAAACGCTCATAACGTATGCATCTGCTCTGCAATAGGTCTGTCACCTAGCGGTGCATTAAGGACATAATTCTTCAGGCAGCAATGAGGATAAACCTCAGATCACGGATCCAATCCGCATCATTGCTACTAACATTTTCAATACAATTTTCTAGGAACATATTAAAATAAACATATGAAAGCAACAAACATAGGGAAGCAACAACGCGAGTTATTGATCTACAACATAATTTGCAAAATACTACCAGGACTAAGTTCATGATAAATTAAAGTTCAATTAATCATATTACTTAAGAACTCCCACTTAGATAGACATCTCTCCAGTTATCTAAGTGATTACGTGATCCAAATCAACTAAACCATGTCCGATCATCACGTGAGATGGAGTAGTTTCAATGGTGAACATCACTATGTTGATCATATCTACTATATGATTCACGCTCGACCTTTCGGTCTCCGTGTTCCGAGGCCATATCTGTTATATGCTAGGCTCGTCAAGTTTAACCTGAGTATTCCGCGTGCGCAACTGTTTTGCACCCGTTGTATTTGAACGTAGAGCCTATCACACCCGATCATCACGTGGTGTCTCAAAGACGAAGAACTTTCGCAACGGTGCATACTCAGGGAGAACACTTGATAATTTTAGTGAGAGATCATCTTATAATGCTACCGTCAATCAAAGCAAGATAAGATGCATAAAGGATAAACATCACATGCAATCAATATAAGTGATATGATATGGTCATCATCATCTTGTGCTTGTGATCTCCATCGCCAAGCACCGTTATGATCACCATCGTCACCGCGCGACACCTTGATCTCCATCGTAGCATCGTTGTCGCCTCGCCAACTATTGCTTCTACGACTATCGCTACTGCTTAGTGATAAAGTAAAGCAATTACATGGCGCTTGCATTTCATACAATAAAGCGACAACCATATGGCTCTGCCAGTTGCCGATAACTCGGTTACAAAACATGATCATCTCATACAATAAAATATAGCATCACGCCTTGACCACATCACATCACAACATGCCCTGCAAAAACAAGTTAGACGTCCTCTACTTTGTTGTTGCAAGTTTTACGTGGCTGCTACGGGCTGAGCAAGAACCGTTCTTACCTCGCATCAAAACCACAACGATAGTTTGTCAAGTTGGTGCTGTTTTAACCTTCGCAAGGACCGGCGAGCCACACTTGGTTCAACTAAAGTGAGAGAGACAGACACCCGCCGGTCACCTTTAAGCAACGAGTGCTCGCAGCGGTGAAACCAGTCTCGCGTAAGCGTCTGGCGTAATGTCGGTCCGGGCCGCTTCATCTCACAATACCGCTGAACCAAAGTATGACATGCTGGTAAGCGGTATGACTTATATCGCCCACAACTCACTTGTGTTCTACTCGTGCATATGACATCAACGCATAAAACCAGGCTCGGATGCCACTGTTGGGGAACGAGTAATTTCAAAAATTTCCTACGCACACGCAAGACCATGGTGATGGCATAGCAACGAGGGGAGAGTGTCTGTCCACGCACTCGTGAGACCGAAAGCGGAAGCGTTATAACAACGCTGTTGATGTAGTCGACGTCTTCACGATCCGACCGATCCAAGCACCGAACGTCGGCACCTCCGAGTTCTGCACACGCTCAGCTCGATGGCGATCCCGGACTCCGATCCAGCAAAGTGTCGGGATGAGTTCCACAACACGACGGCGTGATGACGATGATGATGCTCCACCGACGCAGGGCTTCACCTAAGCTCAGCGACGATATGACTTCTCCGGCGCGAGGCTTCGCCTAAGCTCATGACGATATGACCGAAGTGGAATATGGTGGAGGGGCACCGACACGGCTAAGGAACGATCCGTAGATCAACTTGTGTGTCATGGGGTGCCCCCTGCCCCGTATATAAAGGAGGGAGGGAGGAGGAGGCCGGCCCTAGGAGGAGGGCGCCAAGGGGAGTCCTACTCCCACCGAGTAGGACTCCTTCTTCCTAGTCCAACTAGGAGAAGGGGAAAGGGGAAGTGGAGAAGGAAGGAGAGGGGGCTGCGCCCAAACCCCTTGTCCAATTCGGACTGGGCTTGGGAGGGCGCGCCACCTCCTGGCTCCTTCCCACTAAGGCCCATTAAGGCCCAATACTCTTCCCCGTATTCCTGTAACTCCCGGTACTCAAAAATACCGAATCACTCGGAACCTTTCCGAACTCCGAATATAGTCGTCCAATATATCGATCTTTACGCCTCGACCATTTCGAGACTCCTCGTCATGTCCCCGATCTCATCCGGGACTCAACTCCTTCGGTACATCAAAACTCATAAACTCATAATATAACTCGCATCGAAACCTTAGCGTGCGGACCCTACGGGTTCGAGAACTATGTAGACATGACCTAGAACTATTCTTGGTCAATAACCAATAGCGGACCTGGATGCCCATATTGGCTCCTACATATTCTACGAAGATCTTTATCGGTCAAACCGCATAACAACATACGTTGTTCCCTTTGTCATCGGTATGTTACTTGCCCGAGATTCGATCGTCGGTATCCAATACCTAGTTCAATCTCGTCACCGCAAGTCTCTTTACTCGCTTCGTAATGCATCATCCCGTAACCAACTCATTGGTCACATTGCTTGCAAGGCTTATAATGATGTGCATTACCGAGAGGGCCCAGAGATACCTCTCCCACAATCGGAGTGACAAAACCTAATCTCAAATACGCCAACCCAACATGTACCTTTGGAGACACCTGTAGTACTCCTTTATAATCATCCAGATTACGTTGTGACGCTTGGTAGCACCAAAGTGTTCCTCCGTAAACGGAGTTGCATAATCTCATAGTTACAGGAACATGTATAAGTCATGAAGAAAGCAATAGCAACATACTAAACGATCAAGTGCTAGGCTAACGGAATGGGTCAAGTCAATCACATCATTCTCCTAATGATGTGATCCCGTTAATCAAATGACAACTCATGTCTATGGTTAGGAAACATAACCATCTTCGATTAACGAGCTAGTCAAGTAGAGGCATACTAGTGACACTCTGTTTGTCTATGTATTCACACATGTATTATGTTTCCGGTTAATACAATTCTAGCATGAATAATAAACATTTATCATGATATAAGGAAATAAATAATAACTTTATTATTGCCTCTAGGGCATATTTCCTTCAGGATGGTCCCGTCGGTCGAAAGTGATCGGACATGACGACCATGGATTAAATTTTGGGGCGACTGGCTCTATCGCATAGACGTCCCTGAGCGCGCGCTTGTGCTCCCTCTTGGGGATGTGTGTAGCATATATCATGTTCACTGATTTGACCTGGGGGGGGGACTTCTTTTGTCCCCCTGTGTTCGGCTGCCGGGGCTCCTCGTCATCGTCCACGCTTTGCGATCCCTTTTCTTTGTTCTCGACATTTAACTTGCTGGCATGTTTAAAAACCCAACAATCTCTGTTGGTATGATTGGCTGGTTTATCAGAGGTGCCATGGATTTGGCACGGACGATCGAGTATGCGATCCAAGCTTGATGGTCCCTGATTGTTTCTTTTATATGGCTTCTACCGCTGACCGGACTTGGAACCACTGAATCCGGCATTGACTATCGTGTCATCGGTGTTGTCACCATTACTTCAGCATTTGTGCCTACTGCGTCGGAGCTTGCCTTTGCTATGTTTGGCCTCGGAGGTGCCCGTGTCACTTGCTATATTTTTGCTACGGGCCAGCCAACTATCCTCTCCCGCACAGAAGCGGATCATGAGTGTCGTGAGGGCTGCCATGGACTTTGGCTTTTCCTGGCCGAGGTGGCGGGCAAGCCATTCGTCACGGATGCTATGTTTAAAGGCCGCTAGGGCTTCGGCATCTGGACAGTCAACGATCTGGTTCTTTTTAGTTAAGAACCTAGTCCAGAATTTCCTGGCTGACTCTCCAGGTTGCTGGACTATGTGACTTAAGTCATCGGCGTCTGGTGGCCGGGCATAAGTACCTTGGAAGTTGTAAAGGAAAGCTTCTTCCAAGTCCTCCCAGCTGCCAATGGAATTTTCAGGCAGATTGTTTAGCCAGTGCCGAGCGGGCCCTTTGAGTTTTAGTGGGAGGTATTTGATGGCGTGAAGATCATCCCCACGGGCCATGTGGATGTGGAGAATGAAATCCTCGATCCATACCGTGGGATCGGTTGTTCCATCATATGATTCGATGTTTACGGGTTTGAATCCTTCTGGGAATTCATGATCCATTACTTCATCAGTGAAGTAAAGAGGGTGTGCGGCACCTCTATATCGGGCCGCATCGCGATGTAGCTCCGATGGAGTCTGTCTGCGGTTTTCGGCCCGGGCGTGACTAGGTTTGTCACGTCTGAATAGATAGCCGTCCTCGTGTGTCAAGGCATGTCCTCGCGATCCGTAGATCGATCTTGTATGTCCTGCTCTACTGTCTAGGTCTTGACGAAGGTCGTATGTATAGCCCTGGGTTGTCTTATCCCTGCCTTTACGACAAGGTGGGACAGTCTGGTTTTTGGCTCGGGTTGCCATTTTATCCCGACCGTGCGGTGGCCGATCAACCGCATTGCGTGATGCTGGTGCCGGCTCTGGCGCCTCATCATCGAACTGAGGTAGCAATTTGCGCTTCGAGTAACTTTTAGCTGGGCGTTTAAGGCCGTATTCCTCGGCTACTAGGACATCGGTCCATCTGTCATTGAGCAGGTCTTGATCAGCTTGAAGCTGCCGCTGCTTCTTTTTCAGGCTCCTCGCAGTGGCTATTAGCTGAAGCTTAAAGCGCTCCTGCTCGAGAGGTTCCTCAGGCATGATAAAGTCTTCGTTGCCGAGGCTCGACTCCTCCTCGGAGAGCGGATGGTAACTACCGTCCTCCGAGTCTTCTTCTATGGCCTGTTCGTCAGGGCTGACTTGCCCATCTTCCCGATTGTCTCGTTCGACAGTTTGTTCATCGGGTTCCTCTATGTCTTTGGCACCATCCGGAGTGTTGTCGTTTCCTGTGTCGGTGTTGCTGTCTCTACTGCGGCGTGATTTAGAGCGGCGCCGCTGACGCCGGCGCTTTGGTTGTGTCTTAGGAGGGTCCTCCTTTGCTGGGTTTTCCTTGTCATCGCCGCTATTATTTTTCGGCGTATCTACCATGTATATGTCATATGAGGAAGTGGCCGTCCATCGTCCAGTGAACGGCGGGTTTTGGGCCTCCTCGTCTCCGGCGTCGTCATCCATACCGTCAATGTCTTCAGAGTCATAGTCAAGCATGTCGGTTAAGTCTTGGACAGTGGCTATGAAGTGGGTGGCGGGTGGGAAGCAAAATTCTCCCCCATCATCAGCCTCCAGTTCAAACCGGACATAATTCAGCTATGAGTCCCCTGCCAAGGACAGGTTTCTTAATGAATTTAGCACATCGCCCGAGGGCGAATGCTGGAAGATGTCTGCGGCGCTGAATTCGAAGATCGGTAATCGATCAAGTTCGGTGTCTGTGGACTCACATGGTTCGGAACTTATAGCCAGAGACAAGTCCGGAATTCCGGTGACATAGATATCGGGGGATGTTAAGACTATGTGCGGCTCCAACATCGCGGAATCTGCGACCTCAGTGGCGGGGTTGAGCCTCCTGTCCTCTGAGGCTGCGGAGTGCTCCGGATCTACAGCCAGAGCAGTTACGAAAGCCATCTCCTGGATGCGGTCCGATGACAGATCTAAGTCATGTTCATCGGGGCGACAAGGGGCGGTCGTCGCGGTCTCAAATCCGTCGAAGATCAAGTCTCCATGGATGTCCGTGACGTAGTTCAAGCTTCCGAATCTGACCTGATGGCTAGGGGCGTAGTTATCGATCTGCTCCGGATGGCCAAGCGAGTTGGCCCGCAGCGCGAAGCCGCCGAACACGAAGATCTGTCCGGGGAGGAAGGTTTCTCCTTGGACAGCATTGTCGTTGACGATTGAAGGGGCCATCAAACCTTTTGGGGACGACGCAGTGGAACTCTCAATGAAAACACCAATGTCGGTGACAAAACCGGCGGATCTCGGGTAGGGGGTCCCGAACTGTGCGTCTAAGGTCGATGGTAATAGGAGACAGGGGACACGATGTTTACCCAGGTTCGGGCCCTCACTATGGAGGTAATACCCTACTTCCTGCTTGATTGATCTTGATGAATATGAGTATTACAAGATTTGATCTACCACGAGATCGTAATGGCTAAACCCTAAAAGCCTAGCCTGTATGACTATGATAATGAATATCCCCCCTCCGGACTAAGTCCTCCAGTTTATATAGACATCGGGAGGATCTAGGGTTACACAAGGTCGGTTACAAAGAAAGGAATCTACATATTAGGTCGCCAAGCTTGCCTTCCACGCCAAGGTGAGCCCTATCCGGACACTGGTGCAGTCTTCGGTCTTCGTATCTTCACATCCCATCAGTTCGGCCCATGGCTAACAGGCCGGACGCCCGAGGACCCCTTTGTCCAGGACTCCCTCACACTCCAACACTTGGATTATGGTATCCCAAGGGCTCGGCTTTTGATCTCATTGGATATTCAGACTCTGACTATGCTGGTGATCTTGTGGACCGCAAGTCAACATCAGGCACATGCCATTTCCTCGGACGTTCATTGGCATGTTGGTCCTCGAAGAAACAGAACTGCGTATCACTCTCTACTGCTGAAGCTGAGTACATTATTGCTGCTGGTTTGTGCTGTGCTCAATTGCTATGGATGAAGCAAACCCTCAAGGACTACGGCATCTTCTTACTCAAGAATGTGCCTCTCTACTGTGACAATGAGAGTGCCATCAAGATTGCTCATAATCCAGTTCAGCACCCGAAGACAAAACACATTCAGATTCGTCATCATTTTCTTCGTGATCATGTGTTGAAGGGCGACATCTCTATCGAGCACGTGAAGACTGAAGAACAGCTAGCCGACATCTTCACAAAGCCCTTGGATGAGAAGAGATTTAGCAAGTTGCGGTGTGAGCTAAATATCTTAGAATCTTCGAATGTCCTTTGAAAAGGACACACATCCTAACACTTATGCAAAATTGATGACTTAGATGTGCAACACACGAAGTAACGTTTTTCTTCAATCAGTGAAGACTAACCCTCTAAGTGTGAAGAAATTAGTGAAGAATTTAATTCTCAGAGCCCTACGACAATTGTACGCAGCGTCTGAAATCATCATTCTTATACGGTGGGTCACGCCACCAACAAAAGTTGAAAAATTTTCAATTTGAGTTTTTCTTCAGTTTTGAGTTTCCTCAGTTGTTCAAATTCTTCAACTTTGCATAGTCTTCACTCTTTCATCGTTGTTTTTCTTTGACTATATATATATATATATATATATATATATATATATATATATATATATATATATATATATATATATATATATATATATATATATATATATATATATATATATATATATAGAAGATACCCAGCGTTGCTGCGGGAACAATTATATAAAACAAATAGAAAAATTGGGCTTATAACACTATTTTTCAAGGAAAAAAGATTTACATAACATCTAATATAGATACATGAAGCAATTTAGTAATCCTCCTCAAGTGTTCCACTATAAAAAGAAGTAACATTCTCATAAGCCATCTCGGGCGCTGAGAGAAAGTGTTTACAAACTAATGGGTGGAAGCATACAATGAATCAGCTATTGTATGTACCCAATATTGAAAACTTTGACCAACTTTGCGATGAAAGGTCACAACCCTGATATACAGGATGTATTGGTGTAACCATTAACTTATGCTTCCTTTATTCCCAACAAAAGAAATCACGATTGTGAGAGGACCCATGCATATGATTCCTGCAATGGAAATTCCAGTAGTGACAATTAAATTTATGTAAACAGTGGACCAAATTGTTACTTTGTGAAGTCAATTAATCTATTTGTTTTTTCCATGCAAACGGAGAATACTTACCCAATATTTGTTTCATAAAATTAACCCAATGTTTAAGAAGGTTCGTATGGCTGCAGCAAGATTATCCGTTAGGTTGTGTAGCACACATAAGAAATCACATGATTTGGCTAATCTAAGATATGCAGAATCAAATGCAATGCATGTGTAGTGCAGATAAAAAAGATGGGGCTCGTATGTACCAAACCTGCCAGATGGTTTTATATGAAATTCAGAATTAGGATTAGGCTGCACATCAAGAACCGCTAATTCATTCTCAGACATTTATACTTATCCGGAGAACAATATAGAATTGGGCTGCACAGTGTTCCAGCATGTATGCACACAGGAAAATAACAAACTGAAGATCAACACAGGAGCACTTGACCTTAAACTGCAGAAGCGTTGTTGTCGTAGTCCGTAGATCGCCGTCCTCGCCAAGTTCAAGCTAGCAAGCACCTCGGAACTACCAGCAAGCGGCATAAAATGTACAAACACAACATAAGAACAGGGAATTAATCTAATCACAAAGAAAGAAATCCAGAACATATAGGAGGCTCGAGCTCACCATTGGTACTGATATTCATGGGAGCTGTGCAGACCATGGAAATCCATGAAATATGACAGAAGTTTAATCCTCTAAAGCACCACCAAAAATCCAAAAATACACCAGCTAATAAGTGCATGCACTGACGGCCTGACGGGCCAATCTCAAGGAGAAGAGATGCTCGTGCTCTTTTTCAGTTGGGCTTGCGGGTGTTCATAGCGACATAAAGAGGGCATTTGTGAGGCCAGTGACCTTTTCCTTCCCTAACTCATCCGGTGGAAACGTGGCCGCAACAGGGATGGTCATGGTACGTCTGAGACCGTTGACGCGAGGAGGGCATGGAGCAGAGCAACGCGTGTGCACACATACTCACTTGGCTTCGCAGGGATGGCCGCATCAGGCACGGCCGTCACACTGGAATCGGGACCGCGATGGTGATGGACGCGTAGGCAAAAAACTCCAAATATGGCTTCCCAACTTATAGATATATTGTCCCCCTCCCAGATTCCTTTTACTTCGCCGTGGAGCTGTGCTTGGATCATTGGGTTGGCTATGTAGGTTAACGCTACCTATCTAGATTGAAGCTGCTGACCTTGTCGAGCATGACGTAGAACATGTCCTTGATCCTCTTTGCTCCGGCGCGTCTATGGCCTGGATGGCTGGATCTGTGGCAACGATCGACGGCGATGAGACCTCGCAGCCGGCCTCGCCGTGCTGCTGTGTATGCAGCGAATTGGCGCACTTGGCGGTGATGTCGACGGGGAGGCCCCCAGAGTAGCGTGAGACGGCATCCCGGTCGCCGCGCCGGACTATACCGAGGGTAAACTGGGATTGATGGGTTTAACAAAATTGAGGGGGGAGACGGATCGGTCTCTCTTCCCCTGCTTGTAATGGATCGCTGACGTGGTAAGCGAGGAATCCTAAAGATTTCATTTTTCTTCAGGTAAAATATTTTGTCAGAAGAGGTGGGCTTGAGTGGAACTGCATGAGCTTTGACGTGGCTGGATGTCATTGGATGCTGACATGTCTATGCTGCATGTTGAGATAAATCAAGTAGTGGGGGTGAACTTCTTAAGTATATAGGATTTGAGTTTTAGTCCTCTACAGTATTCACTTACTGCTATTTCTTCAAGTTGCCTCTTCTGCTAAGTGAATGTGATCGAACCCTTCCCCCTCTATGCTAAATTCAACCCAATATGTTCATAAATTCTTCATGTGTGTTCTATTTGAAATCCGTTCAATGTCTTCACTGTGTCCTTGTCAGCTGAAGAATTTGCGAACGAAAGGTTAAAATATTCTAATATGAATTTTCGGTTTTTGCCGCTCAAATCGTTCCACATCCCACGATAGGATTTATCTACTCACCCATGATCTCACACGATCTCCACCTCTCTGTACATGGGTGACACATGTCGCTAGGATGAGAAGGGTCAGGGGCACGTTCGTCCAATTTCATCGGGCGAGCAGTTTTTCACCTAGGCTATATATACCCCTCACCCTCCTCAGACTGCATTTACCCCGCTCGACCTCACTTCCCCTCGCTCGAGCTTCCAGACCTAGCGCCGCCGCTACTTCCATCATCGCCGGTGAGGAAGAGCTTCACTTCCTCGACCTCGTCGTCGTCGTACTCACGCCGGCTGCATATTTCTTCTCTCCGCCGCCGCCGTAGTTGTCTTCCTCTGCCAAGTTAGGGCATGGAAGATCTGGACTGACGAACTTCCAATCTACTACTCCCAGTTCGTTGTGTTATTTGTCAAGGGTAATTAAAAGTTACTTTTACTGCCCTTGTTGATTCTGATGATTTCTACAAAATCTTCAAAAGGTGTCGGTGTACAAAAGTAGGGGCTCTGCTTTTAACCCCTTTACTTGTGCACGGGAAGTCAGAGCCTCCCGCCACGGCCACGCATAGACATAGCAGGAAAGGGGAGCTGGAGAGAAGCCGGAGCCACAAGGACAAACGAAGCAACAACAAGGACCAAGGCCACAAAGATCAAACAAGCGTAGCAGGTTCCCCCGGCAAGGACCCTTGCTGGGGCAGCCTCAGCAGCCCCAGCAAGACCCTTGCCGGGGCAGCTCGCCCACGCCGGCCGAAGTGAGCTGCCCTTGAGCCCACCAACGCTCGACAAATGCGTTGGGACAGGGCTCGGGAGGCACCTCCGTGATGGCATGCAGATCTTTGTGAAGACATAGAATGCTCAAGATCAAATGAGGATAAGAGGGCAACCATCCTCACCGAAGAAACCCACAAGACCCCTGGCAAGACCCTTGCCGGGGAGGCCAGCGTGCCAAGGCAAGACCCTTGTCGGGCCACCCGACAAGGCCCTCGCCAAGGCGCACCGGTCGGGCCACTGACAGGCCCGCACCAGATAAGTCTTCGCCGCCGTTCGCATGCAGCTGCCGACCCAACCAGCTGGGCAGGCACCTGCGTGGCGGCATGCAATCATTCGTGGAGGCTCCACCACCGCTCTACCTCAGCTGCCTGCCCGCCTACATGGCACCGCATGCATCGCTAGCCAGGGCGCGTGTCGAAGCGAGGAGGAGCAGCGACGGACGGGACGGGCCTCGCCCCCGTCCCCAATAAAGCGAAGGGACACCTAAGCCTCGCATTAAATGCATCTTGTCCTATAATACTAGTGATAGACTCACGACACTGTAGCACTTCCACCTCCTGTGTGCCACTGTGGCAGCCCCTTTCGCCTATAAAAGGAGGCCCATGGCACACAGAGAAAGGATTCGGCTCTTTCTAACCTCGCAACACCTAGAGCTAGTTCGAGAGCTCAAGAACACTAAATACATCCACCAAAGCAGGATCGTAGGGTTTTAAGCACCTTTGCAGCCCGAACCTGGGTAAAATCCCTAGTGTTGTCTGCTGGTCCCACTCTTCTCACGATCCCCGCGCCCCGCAACCGTAGAAGGGATTCCAGTGATCCCATAGGTGTCTGATACGTCTCCAACGTATCTATAATTTTTGATTGCTCCATGCTATATTATCTACTGTTTCGGGCAATATTGGGCTTTATTTTCCACTTTTATATTATTTTTGGGACTAACCTATTAACCGGAGGCCCAGCCCAGAATTGCTGTTTTTAGCCTATTTCAGTGTTTCGAAGAAAAGGAATTTCAAACGGAGTCCAAAAGACCTGAAACTCCACGGAACGTATTTTTGGACCAGAAGAAGCCCATGGAGTACCGGAAGCTCACCAGGGGAGTCCCGGGCTTCCCACGTGCCCCCCTACCTCGTGGCCAGCCCGGAAGTCCACCGACGTACCTCCTGTACCCATACATACTCTTGTACCCTAAAACTTCCAGAACGGAGATTAGATCAGAAGTTCCGCTGCCGCAAGCCTCTATAGCCACGAAAAACCAATCGGGGCCCTCTCCGGCACCCTGCCGGAGGGGGCCATCATCACCGGTGGCCATGGAGGAGTATCCCGGAGGGGTCTTCATCACCATGAAGGCCAAGGACCAGAAGGTGGAGGCCATGGAGGAAGAAGCACAAGGGGGAGAACCTCTCATCCTCTCTTCCGGTGGCGCCGGAGTGCCATCGGGAGGGGAATCATCGCCACGGTGATCGTCTTCATCAACATCACCATCATCATCACCATCATCATCTCTTTTACGCGGTCCACTCTCTCGCACACCGCTGTAATCCCCTACTTGAACATGGTGCTTTATGCCACATATTATGATCCAATGATGTGTTGCCATCCTATGATGTTTTGAGTAGATATCTTTTGTCTTTGGGTTGATTGATGATCTAGATTGGTATGAGTTGTATGTTTTACTTTGGTGCTGTCCTATGGTGCCCTCCGTGTCGCGCAAGCGTGAGGGATTCCCGCTGTAGGGTGTTGCAATACGTTCATGATTCACTTATAGTGGGTTGGTGAGTGACTGAAACACAAACCCGAGTAAGAGGGATTGTTGCGTATGGGAATAAAGAGGACTTGATGCTTTAATGCTATGGTTGGGTTTTACCTTAATGATCTTTAGTAGTTGCGGATGCTTGCTAGAGTTCCAATCATAAGTGCATATGATCCAAGTAGAGAAAGTATGTTAGCTTATGCCTCTCCCTCATATGAAATTGCAATAGTGATTACCGGTCTTGTTAATAATTGCCTAAGACAATTCCGCACACCGATCCACCATTATTCCACACTCGCTATATATTATTTAGTAATATATTATAACTTTGTGATAACAGCACCTACTTTTATGTTTTAACTTTCCGATATCATGCAAAGTTATCCTCTTCATACCCACAACGTAGTTTTATTTCTCGTTGCTAGTTGGAAGCAAACGTTCGGTGCACGTAGAGTCGTATCAGTGGCAGATAGGGCTTGAGAGAATATTGATCTTACCTTTAGCTCCTTGTGGGTTCGACACTCCATACTTATCACTTCCATCTTTGGAAAGTGCTACGATGATTCCTTGCACTTGGGGATTATCAAGCTCTTTTTTGGCGCCGTTGCCGGGGAGCAATAGCGTGGGGTTGATATTCTCGTGTGTGCTTGTTTGCTTCCTTCACTAAGTAGATTTTGTTTTTCCTTTTTGTTTCTGTTTAGTTGTGGGTGAAACATACAAAAAAAATTAAAAATGAAAATACAAAAAATTATTACTTGCCTCTCATGCCTAACAAGTTTTTCAAAAAGAGAAGTGATTGGAAGGTTTTGCATTGAAGAAGTGAGGGTCGACCTTGAGCACTTGTGCTCATGCTCACGGAAACAATGTAGAATTTTTCATGGAATTTTCTATGTAAATAATTATACCCTTGTATATATTCATTGTATTATAAAAATAATGTGCCAAGCCTTGGTTTTAGGATGATTAGATTGCTTGTTTACTATGTGCAAAACAAAAACAGAAACTTTGGCTGTAGTGCGTGAATTTACATTTTTTATTGGAAAGTCAAATGGGTCTGAATTTTTTTGCACATTACTTATGTACAAATTGTTCAAATTTTCAAATTTAGTTCATAATTTTAGGATTTACATAAGTTTGCAAAACTTCCAGATTACTACAGACTGTTCTGTATTTAACAGATTCTGTTTTGCGTGTGTTGTTTGCTTATTTCGATGAATCTATGAGTAGTATCGGAGGGTATGAACCATAGAGAAGTTGGAATACAGTAGAGTAAACATAAATAAAAATAAAGAATGAGTTCATTACAGTACCTAAAGGTAGTGATTTGCTTTATTACACTAACGGATCTCACAAGTTTTTGTTAAAGTTTTGTGTGGATGAAGTGTCCGAAGGTCGAGGAGCTATCAATATGAGAAGAATAAAGAGAGGCAAGAGTTCAAGATTGGGGATGCCCAAGGCACCCCAAGTAAATATTTCAAAGTATACTCAAGCATCTAAGCTTGGGGATGCCCCGGTTGGCATCCCATCTTTCTTCTTCAACAAATATCGGTATACCTCGGTTTTTGTTTTGTTCACATGATTTGTGTCCTTTGTGTTTTTCCTTTTCTTCAAGAACCATGATAGGATGAGATAGCCCTTCATTTATTTATATAATACTTCATGTGCTTCACTTAAATAGTTGAAGTATGATCTTATAGAATTACTCTTTGTGCTTCACTTAAATCTTTTGAGTATGGTTTTATAGAATGCTTCATGTGCTTCACTTATACATTTTGAGCTTGGATATAGGTCAGTTGTAGAATGCTCCATGAACTTCACTTATACCTTTTGGAGTATGAATAATACTATCATTTAAAGTGGGTTTGGAAGAGTGTCAACTTTAGGAATTAGTGATCCCACTATTTTGGAGGATGTTGAATCTTAGTGTGATATTTATGAAAGTGGATTCGGAAGAGTGTCAACTTTAGCTAGTTCGTAATCAGTAATGATTCCACTATTTCGGAAGAGGTTCCAATTGAGTATGAGAACAGAGTTGCTATCCATGATACTACTGAAAATTATTATGAGGGAGGAATACATGCTTGTAGGAGTTGCAATAATATTAAGTTTCCTCTCTATGTGCTTAAAGTTTTGAAGTCATACTTGTTTTGCCTTCCTATGCTAGTTGATTCTTGTTCCCATAAGTTGTGTGCTCACAAAATCCCTAGGCATAGGAAGTGTGTTATATTTAAATATGCTAGTCATATTCTTCAAGATGCTCTCTTTGTGTTTCAATTCCTATCTATAAAGTGAGCATCATTGAAATCATCATGCCTAGCTAAAAGGCAATAAAGAAAAGCGCTTGTTGGGAGACAACCCAATATTTACCCTTACTGTTTTTGTGTGTTTACATGATTAAGCTACTGTAGTAATCATGTTTCATATCTTTTGTTTCAATAAAGTGCCAAGTAAGACCTTTGGGAAGACTCGGGTGAAAGTTAATGTGATCTTGCTGTAAAAAACAACAGAAACTTTGCGCTCACGAGATTAGCTGTCATTTTTTACAGAAGAGTGGTTTTGAATTGATTCTTTTTGCAGAAGATTAATAGACAAATTCCTCACGTCCACAAATTTATTTCATAATTTTTGGAGTAGAAGAAATATGGTTATTGTTCAGATCATTACAGGTTGTTCTGTTTCTGACAGATTCTGTTTTCATTGCATAGTCTGCTTGTTTTCTAGTTTCTATGGCTTATATTTCTCAATATAATTTGTAGAAATGATATGTTATAGTAGGAATTGTGTGAAAGCAATTATGAACCTTGTCTTTGTCAGTACCAAAGTGAGTGGTTTGCTCTTTATCATACTAACCTATCTCACGAGTTTGGCTAAGTTTTGTGTGATTGAATTTTTCAAGTTTTGGGTGAGATATCGATATGAGGAGAATAAGGAGTGGAAAGACCCTAAGCTTGGGGATTCCCAAGGCACCCCAAGGTAATATTCAAGTAAGACTCAAGCGCCTAAGCTTGGGGATGCCCCGGAAGGCATCCCCTCTTTCGTCTTCAAAACTATCGGTACACCTTACTCGGAGCTATATTTTTATTCGTCACATGATATGTGTTTTACTTGGAGCGTCATTTTCTTTTGTTAGTATTAGCTATATGCTATTTAGAATAGTGTTTTGCATCTTTATTTTCAATAAAAATGTCAAGGATAGCCTTTACCATGCTTATTTTGCTAGTATACATGTTGCTGTTTGAAAACAGAAAGTTTACCGCTGTTGCAAAAATTCCCTAGAAAAGTCAGAGCATGATATAATGTTGAAACT
This sequence comes from Aegilops longissima, assembly GCA_021605205.1. NCBI lineage: Eukaryota > Viridiplantae > Streptophyta > Magnoliopsida > Poales > Poaceae > Aegilops > Aegilops longissima. The sequence continues at coordinate 162,115,619 of CM038678.1, read as the reverse complement.
TTTTGCATAATGAGATCTGATAAATATACTACAGTGGGAATTTTCTCTCATAATTTTTGGAGTTAGGGAAGTATTTATACTCTTGCATTCTTTACAGGCTGTACTGTTTTGACAGATCGCTGTTATGTTTGCATTGTTTGCATATGTTTGCTTGTTTAATGATTCTATTTGAGGATAGGAGTATTAAATATGCAGAGACATTTAGCATGCAATGTTGAATAATAATTTTAGTGTTTTGTTACAGTAGAATTGGTTTATACTAACCTATCTCACGAGTTCTTGTTGAGTTTGGTGTGGATGAAGCTTTCTATAAAAAGAGAAACCATGATATGAGAGGAATTAAAGAGATATAAAAGTTCAAGCTTGGGGATGCCCAAGGCACCCCAAGATAATATTCTAAGAAGTCTCAAGCATCTAAGCTTGGGGATGCCCCGTTAGGCATCCCACCTTTCTTCTTCAACAACTATCGGTTAGTATCGGTTGAGCCTAAGTTTTTGCTTCTTCACATGAGTTGTGCTATCCTTGCAATGTTATTTTATTTTGTTTTACTTGCTGTTTGAATAAAATTATTGGATCTGAAATTTTGAATAGAAAAGGAACCCTCCCATGGCTAGTTAATTATTTGACTACTCAGTGTCTTTCACTCATATCTTTTACAGTAGTTTGTCATTTACTCATGTGCTTCATATATATCCTATGAGTAAATGGGGGAATGAATTGAATGTCATAAATCTGAACTTTTATATGTTTCATTTGCTTATAACATGGTTAGTGATGACTTCACACATAGAAAGTATGAGGCATAAAAGTTGTTGAGAATTGGCAAACGTAGTTTTGGTCATCGTTGCAATTAATAGGAAGTAATAAGGAAAGAGAGGTTCACATACAAATATATTATCTTGGACATCTTTTATGATTGTGAAGCACTCATTAAGTATGACATGCTAAAAGAGTTGACGTTGGACAAGGAAGACAACGTAATGGTTTATGTTTTCCGACATCTCAGTTAAAGTATATTGTCATTGACCTTCCAAACATGTTGAGCATGCCTTTCTCCCTCATGCTAGCCAAATCCCTTGCACCAAGTAGAGATACTACTTGTGCTTCCAAATACCCGTAAACCTAGTTTTTCCATGAGAGTCCACCATACCTACCTATGGATTGAGTAAGATCCTTCAAGTAAGTTGTCATCGGTGCAAGCAATAAAAATTGCTCTCTAAATATGCATGACTTATTAGTGCAGAAAAAATAAGCTTTGTACGAACTTGTTGTGGAAGTAATAAAAGCGACGGACTACATAATAAAGGTCCACATACAAGGGGCAATATAAAGTGACGTTCTTTTGCATTAAGATTTTGTGCATCAACCCTAAACGCGCATGACAACCTCTCCTTCCCTCTGAAGGGCCTATCTTTTACTTTATGTTTTTACTTTATGCTTGAGTCAAGGTGATCCTCACCATTTCCTTTTCATTTTATCCTTTGTCAAGCTCCTTGTGTTTGAAATATCATGATATATATATATATATATATATATATATATATATATATATATATATATATATATATATATATATATATATATATATATATATATATATATATATATATATATATATAATTGGATGTAAGTTAGCATGGGCTATTATTGTTGACATCACCTAAAGGTGAATACGTTGGGAGGCAACACAATAAGCCCCTATCTTTCTCAGTGTCCGGCTGAAACTCCATAACCACAAGTATTGCGTGAGTGTTAGCAATTGTAGAAGACTATATGATAGTTGAGTAACTTGCTGAAAAGCTCTATTCTTGACTCTTTCTGATGTTATGATAAATTGCAATTGCTTCAATGACTGAGATTATAGTTTGTTAGTTCTCAATGAAGTTTCTGAACCATGCTTGACATTGTGAATAGATTGTTACTTGATCATGAAAAGTTTTATGAGATAAGCTGCTATTATGACACATATTGATGCTAGAAAAAGTGATTGGAATTATCACTGATCAAACTTAAGCACTTACTAGCATTCCGCATCAAAAATTATCTTTTTACCATTTACCTACTCGAGGACGAGCAGGAATTAAGCTTGGGGATGCCTGATATGTCTCCAACGTATCTATAATTTTTAATTGCTCCATGCTATATTATCTACTATTTCGAGCAATATTGGGCTTTATTTTCCACTTTTACATTATTTTTGGGACTAACCTATTAACTGGAGGCCTAGCCCAGAATTGCTGTTTTTAGCCTATTTCAGTGTTTCGAAGAAAAAGAATATCAAACGGAGTCCAAAAGACCTGAAACTCCACAGAACCTATTTTTGGACCATAAGAAGCCCATGGAGTGCCGGAAGCTCACCAGGGGAGTCCCGGGCTTCCCACGAGGGTGGGGGGCGGGCCACCCTACCTCGTGGCCAGCCCGGAAGTCCACCGACGTACCTCCTGTACCCATATATACTCTCGTACCCTAAAACTTTCAGAACGGAGATTAGATCAGAAGTTCCGCCGCTGCAAGCCTCTATAGCCACGAAAAACCAATCGGGGCCCTCTCCGGCACCCTGCCGGAGGGGGCCATCATCACCGGTGGCCATGGAGGAGTATCCGGAGGGTCTTCATCACCATGAAGGCCAAGGACCGAAGGTGGAGGCCATGGAGGAAGAAGCACAAGGGGAGAACCTCTCCTCTCTTCCGGGGCGCGGAGTGCCATCGGGAGGAATCATCGCCACGGTGATCGTCTTCATCAACATCACCATCATCATCACCATCATCATCTCTTTTACGCGTCCACTCTCTACGCACACCGCTGTAATCCCTACTTGAACATGGTGCTTTATGCCACATATTATGATCCAATGATGTGTTGCCATCCTATGATGTTTTGAGTAGATATCTTTTGTCTTTGGGTTGATTGATGATCTAGATTGGTATGAGTTGTATGTTTTACTTTGGTGCTGTCCTATGGTGCCCTCCGTGTCGCATAAGCGTGAGGGATTCCGCTGTAGGGTGTTGCAACACGCTCATGATTCACTTATAGTGGGTTGGTGAGTGACTGAAACACAAACCCGAGTAAGAGGGATTGTTGCGTATGGGAATAAAGAGGACTTGATGCTTTAATGCTATGGTTGGGTTTTACCTTAATGATCTTTAGTAGTTGCGGATGCTTGCTAGAGTTCCAATCATAAGTGCATATGATCCAAGTAGAGAAAGTATGTTAGCTTATGCCTCTCCCTCATATGAAATTGCAATAGTGATTACCGGTCTTGTTAATAATTGCCTAGGACAATTCCGCACACCGATCCACCATTATTCCACACTCGTTATTTATATTATTTAGTAATATATTCTAACTTTGTGATAACAGCACCTACATTTATGTTTTAACTTTCCGATATCATGCAAAGTTATCCTCTTCATACCCACAACGTAGTTTTATTTCTCGTTGCTAGTTGGAAGCAAACGTTCGGTGCACGTAGAGTCGTATCAGTGGAAGATAGGGCTTGAGAGAATATTGATCTTACCTTTAGCTCCTTGTGGGTTCGACACTCCATACTTATCACTTCCATCTTTGGAAAGTGCTACGATGATTCCTTGCACTTGGGGATTATCAGTGTCGTTTCCCACCGACATCTTTGGCGCGCTAGGTAGGGGGAGCGCTGTTGTGAGAATCTGGTCTAGCAGTTGACCTAGCTATTCTTCATCGCCATGGCTCCTAAGAAGAAGGCGACCACGGCGATCAGTTCGTTCGGAGCTGGGTTGGTACCGGTGCGGACCGGTAGCGGGCCAGTCGCAGAGAGGACCCGTGGCGCAGCCCGCGAACATCCACTTCGCCCTGATGGTTCGGGCCTGGCAAGCGGCGTCGTTCACGCACCGGGCGGCGAGCCACCAGTCGCGGGCTCCGGAGACGGAGTCACGCCCCCCACAGGCGGCGCTGGGCCCTCCAGGGGTGCCGCTGTCCCGCCAGGCGGTGGCACGACGATCTCTAAGACGCCAACACCGGCGTCCACGGCGCGCTCTTCTCAGGTTGTGCGTGGTGAGCAGTGTCACCCTGCTGGTGACCCTGCGCGCCGCCTTGGAAAGAGTCTCGTGCGTCCGTCACATGAAGGAGAGGTCCAACATGCACGCCGAGGTACTGATGGAGGTGGCGAACGGCTGCGGAGCTGCGATGCGGCTCCTTCTAACATGGTTAGGAGTCGAGGCGCATCGCGGTCCACCCAGCTCTCACTGCCACCCACGCCAGCGGAATCCCTAGCGCGCGCAGCTACTCCTCGATTTTCCTCATGCCACGGAGAAGCTTGACGAATGGAGGGCCACCATCCGGAGCCTCGTCAGCATCGCCAACGACGACAGGCTGCGGCCGGCGGAACCCGTTGGCCGTTGCTCCGCCGGGCTGCCACCTGCTAGCGGGGGCCACGCCGGAGGCGACACGGCCACGGTGTACTCCCCACATCCATCCCGACCGCCCCGGGCGTCGGCCCGTCGCGGTGACGCTCGTGATGATATCTCCATCACGTCGTCCGACCCGCTGACCAACCGCGATCAGCGCCAAGTCCTTCGGGAGCGGGCTCACGAGGACGCTCGACCTATGATCGAGCGCCGACATGACGCACGCCACCAGTCGGATAGGCGGGCAGGGCCCGCTACGAACCACCCAGCGCCGGGAGGCTACGGTGGCCTACCTTACGAGGTGGGTTGTCCGGCCTTCACCCGTGAGCTGCGGCAGTTCCAGTGGCCCTTCCACCGTACACTCAAACCCGACGTTGGCGAGAAGTACAACGACAAGACTCACCCGTCAGAGTTCCTCAGCATCTACACCATCGCGATGCAAGCTGCCGGGGCTCGCGACGACAAGGTGCTTGCCAACTACTTCCCTTTGGCACTCAAGCCTAATGTTATGTCATGGTTGATGCACTTGCCGGTGGATTCCATCTCTTCTTGGGCGGATCTGTGCCATGAGTTTGTTGGCGCCTTTACCGGAGGTCACCAAGCTCATGGCCAGGCGAGTGATTTACACATCATCGCCCAGAAGGAAGGAGAAAACATGCGCAAGTACATCCAAAGGTTCAGCCGGGTGTAGTACAACATCCCCGATGTTCATCCCGCCGCTGTGATCAGTGCGTTCCATCAGAACGTGCGCAATCGCAAGATGTGTGAAGAGCTAGCGATGAACAAGGTTAAGGATGTGGCCGAGCTCTATGTTTTGGCCGATCGGTGCGCTCGTGCCGAGGAAGGAAGGAAGTACCCCGACGAAGATGCCGGTGCGGAAACCGACTCCACTAGCAATACCGCCACCCCAGCAAAGAAAGGTCGACGCCGTAATAGGAAGTGCAAGGGCAAGGCCGTGCTTGCCATTGAGGGATCCGACGACACCGGTACCACCAAGAATACCAAGGCGAGCGACCCCGGCAAGGAGATTGCCGGGTGTGACGCTTGCCGGGCCTTGGCGGCTGCCGACAAGCCAGGAGGCTCCGACAAGCAGTACTGCAAGATCCACCGCACCAAGGGCCACGATCTCCAAAACTGCCGGCAGGTAGAGCTGCTCGCCGAGAAGCAGAAAGCCGAGTATGAGCGGCGGGACAAGGAGAAAGGCCCAGACGGTGCCGAAGGATCCGGCAAGAAACGTGGCGGCCAAGGAGGCCGCCGCGACAAGGAGAGTCAGCAAGAGAGGCCCGCTCGGGGCCGCGACAAGAAGCAGGAAGACGATGATCATGACGAGGACAACGAGTCCGGCGACCACGAGTTTCAGAAAGCCATAGAGGCGATGTGCGTCGATGGTGGCGCCTGCATTCATCCCACCGCCAACTCAAGCAGTGGGCGCGGGAGATTACAGCAGTGGAGCCATCGTTCGATGCACGGAAGCCGCTGAAATGGTCCAGCATGCCCATCATCTTCGACACCGAGGATCACCCTGACCGCACCACTGCGGTCGGGTGCTTGCCGTTGTTGGTTTCACCAACAATCCGCAACCTCAAGGTGACAAAGATGTTGGTCGACGGTGGAGCCGGCCTAAACTTGATCTCGCCTGTTGTGGTCAAAAGGCTGCAGATCCCGATGGGGACCTCGAGGAGACGGGTACGTTCCAAGGGGTTAACCCGGGGAGAAGCCAGCCAAAGGGAAAGATCACGCTGCCCGTGACATTCGGAGGCGAGCTGAACCGCAGGACGGAGAGGATTGTTTTTTATGTAGCCGAGATCTCCTTGCCTTACAACAGGATCCACGGCCGCCCGGCACTGGCCAAGTTCATGAGGGCTTCGCACTACGCCTACAACATGCTGAAGATGCCCGGGTTGATGAACATCATCACCGTCCCCTCCGACAAGAAAGATGCGTTGATCTGCGCTGACCAACTCTACCAAGAAGCAGTTGCAGCAGCTGCCGTTAAGGTACCTGCCCCTGCCGACGGAGCCCCGGGGAGAAGACCGGCGAGACTCCTAGCATCCACTCCGGCAAGCGCACCTCTTCGGGGTGTTGTGCTCCCGTTGAGGACGTGCCAGAGAGCTTCGCCGGCAAGAGCAAGAAGTCCAGAGCCACGCCACCAGAGACCAAGAAGATGCCCGTCAAGGAGGATGGTACGGGGGGAGTTTTTTACCATAAGCTCCACCCTCGACGACAAATAGGAAAGCGAGCTCGTCGCCTTCCTGCGGGCGAATGTCGATGTGTTTGCATGGCAAGCTTCCGACATCCCCGGCGTTCCCAGGGAGGTGATTGAGCACCACCTTGCTGTCTGTCCTCATGCGCGGCCCGTCAAGCAGAAGGTCAGGAAGCAAGCTCTGGAGAGGCAGGAGTTCATCACGGAGGAAATCAGAAAGCTAGAGGCGGCAGGCTTGGTAAGAGGAGTACTCCATCCAACGTGGTTGGCCAATCTGGTAGTGGTGCGCAAGGCAAATGGGAAATGGAGGCTGTGTATTGATTACATAGATATCAATAAGGCCTGCCCAAAGGATCCTTTCCCGTTGCCGCGCATTGACCAGATTGTTGACTCCACGGCTGGGTGTGACCTCTTATCGTTCCTGGATGCCTACTCAGGATACCACCAGATCTTCATGACAAAGGAAGATGAGGAAAAGACAACATTCATCACCCCATGTGGTACGTATTGCTTTTTACGGATGCCTTTCGGGTTGAAGAGTGCTGGCTCGACCTTTGCAAGATCAGTCCAAATTGGTTTTGAGCCCCAGCTACATAGAAATATGGAAGCTTATATGGATGACATAGTGGTCAAAACCAAGGACAAAGCAACGCTCGTGCAAGATCTGGAGGAAACATTTGGGAACCTGCGCAAGATCAACCTCAAATTGAACCCTGAGAAGTGTGTCTTTGGTGTCCCGTCCGACAAGATTCTTGGGTTCTTTGTGTCCCAGCGCAGGATTGAAGCAAACCCACATAAGATCAAGGCTATCAAGCAGATTGAGGTACCCAAACGGATCAAGGACGTGAGTCGGCTCACTGGCTGCGTTGCTGCCATGAGCCGGTTCATCTCCGAGTCCGCGGAGCGTGCCCTTCCTTTTTTCAAGATCTTAAAGAAAGCAAGGCCGATGGAGTGGACCCTAGAGGCTGAGGCAGCACTGCAAGATTTGAAGAAATACCTCTCCTCTACCCCAGTGCTGGTTGCGCCCAGACCACAAGAACCGTTGCTGCTTTATCTAGCGGCAACGAATCAGGTGGTTAGCGCCGCACTGGTGGCGCAGAGAGGTTGATGAGGAGACAACAGCAGCGGCAGAGTTGACGGTTGGCGGGCCGGAACCCTCCCCGGCAGGGCTTATCCTCGGCAAAGCTGAGCCCCCGGCAGGGTTCGGCCCCGGCAAGACTGGCGCCCGTGCGACGGGACCCACACGACCAGGTGAAGAAGCACAGAAGAAGAAAATGGTGCAGCACCCAGTTTACTTTGTCAGCTCCCTTTTGCAGGGGGCTAGGTCGAGGTACTCGGGTGTGCAAAAGCTGCTCTTCGGCCTCCTTATGGCTTCAAAGAAGCTGCGCCATTACTTCCAAGCGCATGAGATCATGGTGGTCACTCGCCTCCCATTGCAACGGATACTGCATAACCCAGATGCAACGGGGAGGATCGTGGAATGGGCCCTTGAGCTGTCAAGTTTCGGTTTAAAGTTCGAAAGTACCTCGACGATTCAGAGCAGAGTCTTGGCGGAGTTTGTTGCAGAATGGACCTCGGCGCCCGATGAAGAGGTACGAGACCACTCTCCCGCAAGGAAATGAGTCGAATCGGATCATGTACTTTGATGGTGCCTTCTCGCTGGAAGGCGCCGGCGCTGGTGTGCTGCTTGTCGCACCCACCGGAGAGCACCTCAAGTACGTCGTCCAGATGCACTTCCCCCGGGAGATGTCAACCAACAACAACACCGAGTACGAGGGTTTGCTTGCCGGTCTCAGGATCGCGGCGGACCTCGGGGTTAAAAAGCTCATCGTCAGGCAGATCAACAAAGATTATCAAAGCCCGTTGATGGAAGCTTACGTAGATGAGGTGAGGAAACTGGAAGAATGCTTTGGCGGTATACAAGCGGAGCATGTCCCTCGGGCGGAGAACAACATCGCCGACTACTTGTCAAAGCGCGCTGCCCTCAAGCTACCTGTGGAACCAGGTACTTTTGTGCTTCAATTAACTCAGCCATCCGTTGAGCCGTCGACCGGGCAGAACAAGCGGAGGAAGCTAGGCCCCGGCAAGTACTTCCCCACCGAGCTTCCCGGAGCCGCCGATGAAGATGTTACCGTGGATGCCGATCCTGCCGCGAGGCGACCGACTCCGTCAGGACCTCAGGTCACGGCCGTGGAGGCGGCCGCCCCCGTAGGAGAAGAAATGCCTTTGGTCCTTGTCGTCGAGCCACAGGCTCCGGCATGGGCACAGCACACCATCCGATTCCTTCAGAAGGGAGAGCTTCCTGAGGAGCAGGAAGACGCGGAAAGAGTAGCCCGCCGGTCTGCCCTGTACCAGTTCATTGATAATGAGCTATACAAAAGAAGACCAAATGGGGTGAAATTGAAGTGCATCTCCCGGGAGGAAGGACTAAAGCTGTTGGCACTTGGCAGAGATACATGGAGGCATATGTGGCTCCCACATAGGGTCGAGGGCCCTTGCCGGCAAGGTTTCTTCTGGCCCACCACCCTCCAGGATGCGACGGCACTAGTAACCAAGTGTGAAGCGTGCCAGTTCCATTCAAAGAAGCTCCATCAACCAGGTCAAGCCCTTCAAACTATCCCTCTCTCCTGGCCCTTCTCGGTCTGGGGGCTCGACAAATTGGGCCCTTTCCCCCGCGCTGTCGGGGGCTTTGAGTACTTGTACGTCGCAATCGACGAGTTCACAAAGTGGCCAGAAGTGGAAGCAGTGAGGAAGGTGACAGCGCAATCAGCCATCAAGTTCTTCAAAGGACTGGTGTGCCCAACAGGATCATCACCGACAACGGCACGCAGTTCACAAGCCATGCCTTCATGCAATACATTGAGGATCTCGGCAGCAAGGTCTGTTTTGCTTCCGTGGCACGTCCACGAAGCAACGGCCAAGCAGAGAGAGCAAATGCTGAAGTTCTGCGAGGCTTAAGGACAAAGACTTTCGACAGGCTGCGCAAGAGTGGAAGGCGCTGGATTGACGAGTTGCCGACGGTTCTTTGGTCGATCAGAACGACGCCAAATCGAGCCACCGCCGGACACCCTTTGCCACGGTTTTACGGGCGAAGCAGTTCTCCCACGGAACTCATATACAGGTCACCTCGAGTGCTCGCTTATGATGAGCTTGAGCAAGAGCGATTGCGGCAAGATGATGCGACGCTCCTTGAGGAAGATCGCCTCCGGGCGGCTGTGAGAGCAGCACGCTACCAGCAAGCCTTGCGCCGCTACCATAGCCGCAAGGTTCATGCCCGGAGCTTTGAGGAAGGCCGCCTTGTTCTTCGGCACGTTCAATCGTCCAAGAATTCCAACAAGTTGACACCGAAGTGGGAAGGCCCTTATCGGGTAACACGAGTCACCAGGCCCGGCGCAGTCCGGCTGGAGACCGAAGATGCCATTCCAGTGAGCAACTCCTGGAACATCGAGCATCTTCGCAAGTTTTACCCATAAGGCACGGCTGCCGGGCCTCCTGGCAAGCCACCCTTATGTACAAGCCTTGCCAGCAAGGCATGTAACCCTTTGTACAAAGCCAGGCGCAGACCCTGAGCATAAGTAAACGAAGCGCTGGCGCCCTAAGTTGTTGCATGCATGCTAGGTTGAATCTCTTCCTTGGTTAGGGTTGATAGTGCTTAGCAGCGGCTAACCCCTAGCTTAGAGGTCGAGTGCGCGTCGCTCTGTTCTTCTCTGTCTTCTTGCGTTCACGGGGCACGTAAGTATTCTTGCCGAGCTGTTTTGGAAGAAAGGGAAAAGACCGGCGCCCGGGCCGCGGCAAGCCAGAGTTGCTGGGGGTTGCAAGAACAAGGATCCCTCCACGGCAAGCCAAGATCGCCGGGGGCTGCAGATCCAGATAAGTCCTTTATCCTCTATCATGCATTTCGTTATGGACTGGAATACATGAAACCCCGTTCTATCTCTGAGCTACGGTGCTCCCCCTTTTCGGCACCCAAGGATTATCCCCTGGGTCTGGATTTGGTCGTAGCCGCGGCAGCAAAGAGAATGAACGGGGGGCCTAAGCCCACCTCATCCCTGCCTCCGCCAAGAGCATGAGAAAGGTCGAGCGAAGTGGGGAAACGACAAGGCCTGTTGCCGGGCGAGAAAATGTTTGTCTTAAGGATAACAAGGATTCACTCCTTGTCGTGGGTTCCTCCCGCGAACGAAAATCCCGGCAAACATCCCTTTTTCATTAAAAAAACATCCCGTACAGGTATAGTCCATACGAAATGAAAAACATGAACAAGGGTGTTACAAGTTCTAAAGTTAACAAAGGCCCGAAGGCTTACAAGACTAAAAAGATATAAGGTGCTCGTAATCCCTTTCTTGTCCCTCTCCTCAGGAAATGGAACAAGAAAGCAGAAGGGCAAAAGGGGCGCCTAGGCGAGCTACGAGTGGCAGAAGACACCAAGAGAACTTCCCGGTGGCCGTCCAAGGGCTGGATGGTGATGGCGGCGCCGGAGGCAGAGCTCGAAGATGAGGCGGCAGGATGTCAACACGCGACGAAGGCGTCGGTGCCCGCGTACTCCGACTTGACGGCCTTGCCGCCCGCCCTCTCCCTCTTCCGCAGCCTCCCTACGCCAGCCGCCCAAGGAGACGACCCCGAGAAGTTCAAGGAGTCGGCGACACGGATGATGGGGTCGCCGGTGCCGCTCGAAGCGGTGCCCGGCGCCTAGTCGGACCCGTCATCCTGCTGCCCGCTGCCCTCATCATCATTGTCATTGTCTTCCTCGCCACTCTCGCTTGAGGAGGAATCTTCATCGTCGGAGGAGCTCTCCATGCAGCATCTCACGAGGGTCCCGAAGTGCCCGAAGATCTTGATGGAGAGGAGGCCGCCCTCCATCGGTTTGAAATGGAGATCGAGCCCATCCGTCAAGCTGTGGAGGCGAGCGAAGGTCTTCCACCCTCGGTGAAGATACATGACGTGAGGGGCGGGGAACTCGACGTCGACCCATGTGCCGCTGTTCCCACAACCCCTCATGTGCAGCCGCAGCGCTTGCGGAGGATCCAGCTCCATCTTCCGCGCAAATGGGGTCGGGAGGCGAAGGCGACGACGCGGTGGATGACGCAGCCTGATGAAGAATTCACAGGGGTTGTCCCCGGCGTGGCCCTCCATCGGAGGAGGGGCTGCTGGGGGAGGCGAATCCAATCTGCCGCCCCGTCCTCCTCTCCCTCGAGCACCGCGGCAGCCTCGACCTCGCCCCCTCCCCCTCCCTCTAGCGGCCGGCTCCGCCGCTACGAGCTCTTGGGGAGGAGCGATGCGCTGTCTGGCCGAAACCCTCGCTGCCACCGATGAAGCGTCGCCACGCCCCCTCGCCATGGAAGGAGAAGAAAGGAAGCAGGAATGGAGAGAGCCGGATGGCGAAAGATTGAGGGGCACCGCTCCTCCCGCTCCCCTCTTTATAAAGGGGCGGGGGCGGGGCTCGGCCGCCCCCTCTCGGCCAATCCGACTTCTTGAAGTGACAGCAAGCGGGGCCGTCGACCGCCCTCCCTGCTCCATTGAAGGCGCGTGGGAATCGACCCGCACGTGCGCGACTACCCACGTCCCGTGCGCCTGTCACTTGCTCTGCGTTCTGCATGCGGCAAACGTGGCGCAAGGGGCGGGCGCAGTGGGTCACATGGAACGACGGTTCCCGAGCGAGGGCAGTAAATGGGAGGCAGCCCTGCGGTTTCAAACAGACACGCAAGCCGCCTCTTTACTATCCACCACAAGGTGACATCAGCATGCTTCCGTCATGCGCGCACGCACGACCCCCACACCGTGCATTCGACACGGGTCGTGGGGAAGTTGGCGGACGGAACAGTGGCCGCGGTAAAAATCCGCCCCAACTGCCTGCGCACCGTTATGAGCCTGGCCCAACAACGTGTTGCGCCTATGTGTGCCCAGACCGGGGCTCTGCCGGTGTACAAAAGTAGGGGCTCGCTTTTGACCCTTTACTTGTGCACGGTAGTCGAGCCTCCCGCCACGGCCACGCATAGACATAGCAGGAAAGGGGAGCTGGAGAGAAGCCGAAGCGAGAAGGACAAACGAAGCAACAACAAGGACCAATGCCACAAAGATCAGATAGGCGTAGCAGGTTCCCCCGGCAAGGACCCTTCTCAAGCAGCCTCAACAGCCCGGCAAGACCCTTGCCGGGCAGCTCGCCGCCCGGCGAAGTGAGCCGCCCTTGAGCCCACCAACGCTCGACAAATGCGTTGGGACAGGGCTCGGGAGGCACCTCCGTGGTGGCATGTAGATCTTTGTGAAGACATAGAATGCTCAAGATCAAATGAGGATAAGAGGGCAACCATCCTCACCGAAGAAACCCACAAGACCCTCGGCAAGACCCTTGCCGGGAAGGCCGGTGTGCCACGACAAGTGATGCGGAGCATCCTACGGTCATCACCATGCCAAGAGTCCGTTTGGCAAGTGACACGTGCGACCTCTTCTTCACATACACAAAGGTGAATCTTCTCCTTTACACGTGCTCACTTGACCCGTCGAGATGGTATACTACTTGACACTTCCCCGTGTGCATGCATAGGTATTGTCGGAGCGTCTCGGATGTCAAGGAGGAGTGCAGGCCCCAAGGAACGACTACACCATCCGCGAGGGAAGCCTGGAAGCGACGACGGAAGAAGACGGAGCTGCAGAGGCTACAGGCCCCGGACATCCGGCCCCAGCCCGGACATCCGGCCCTTCACGCAAGCCCGGACATCCGGCCCGAGCCCGGACATCCGGCGCCCATCACAGCTGCCGCAAGACTTCAGGGCCCGGACATCCGGCCCCCAGGCCCCGGACATCCGGCCTCCCACGAAGCCCCGGATATCCGGCCACTCGCCCGGAAATCCGGCGCCCCGCACCCGATTCGGCCGAACCAGACCCCGCCAGCCCGGACATCCGGCCCCCTAGCCCGGACATCCGGCGTCTCGGGAAAGCCCGGACATCCGGCCCGACGCCCGGACATCCGGCCTCCCCTGCCTGCGCGCAGTGCATCCGGGACTTGTCCCTTGTACCCCTTCGCCCCCGAGACTATATATACTTCATCCCCTTCCTCTTTTTAGGGTTAGCTTTGGATTAGCTCATGTTTAGGTGAGAGAGCCTTTGCTCATCCACTTGGCTACTTCTCCTCGGAGATCAGGACCTCTACGGAGAAGATCCCCAAGCGGATTCAAGACCCCCTTCTAGGGTGGACCCATCAAGACCTCCTCTCGGAGAAGAACGGCTACTCGTGTATCCTTACTTTTGTTGATTTTGAATCTTGTGCCACTCTATGAGTTCGATAATCTAGCGCTTGTGTGATTGACTTCTTGTCGGTTGAGTGACTTCTCTCTCGTTTTCCCCGTGTTTTCCCTCTTGTTCTTCCGCGTGTTCCTCGTGATTCACCGTAGGATCCACTCCAACGTGAAAGATCGCCCACGTAGGGTTCCGCCCTACATCATCTATGGTATCATGAGCCACGTTGATCACGTTTTTGGAGCCCCTACCCCTCTTTTTCTAGCTTGATTTTGTTAATTTCGTCCTAAATCCGAAAATCCCCACCAAAAATTAGCCCCAAATTTTTTTTGTGATTTGTTAGTTTTGATGATGTTTTGTTGATTTTGATCCATGGATTTGCTTGGTTTCGAGTGGATCTAGCATTTCCCCAAGTTTCCCCATCTTTCCTCCACGAAATCTCTCCAATTTTGACCTTGAAATCATCAATTTCCGCCCCAATTCGAAAAATTCCGCCCCAAACGAGATCTGGAATCGTCGGGCCGGACATCCGGGCCTCAGGCCGGACATCCGGGCCATCCGGCCGGACATCCGGGCCCTGGAGCATCAAATCCGCTCGATTCTGGACATTCACCCCCGGAAATCCGGCCCGAGCCCCGGATATCCGGCCCCTGTGATTTCTGTTTTTTCCTTTCACCGTTTTGTCCATAACTAATTCATCCGGAGTCCGATTTTGACGTTCTTTAGCTCGTTTTGAAGCTATTGACATCCCCCTTCCCATAAAAATACTACCACCATCATTTGACTCCATCAAATTTTTGAAAATTTGGCAAGTTTGCCTAGGCCTTCCACCATATCATCCGCATAGCCACCACCGACTTTCGCAACCTAACCAATTTTGTTCCCCTTTGCATTTGAGGTTGTTTGAGGTGTGATTCGAGTCTCCTAAGGTGTTTAGGCTACTTAGGGACGGTTACATCTTCATCAACCATCACCACCACCACCACTTCCACATAAACTTGCCCACCATACACTTCAACCACCCCCAACTTAACCCAATAGTTGTTTGAGCTTGTTTGAGTTGTGGCTTGTGTCTCCTAAGGTGTTTCGGCTACTTAGGGACGACAACTTCAACTCCGACACGTGTATAGCCCATCATTCCACTTCCGCATTGCCAAGTGCAAACCACCACCGCATTCCGCTACCACCATTTGACATTTGTCATTTGAGATTTTGAGTTCGCGGTTTTCCGTTTCCTAAGGTGTTTGGCTACTTAGGGCGAGTCTCCATCATCTTGGTATCTACATCAAGAACACCGCCACTCATCATCGCGAAGGGCGGTAACCTCGACGACACCATTGTATATTCCCTTGCAAATTGCATTGATAACCCCTAGCCCATTTTATGTTACTTGCCTATCGAGACTAGCCATTTGAGTATTGCGGCAAAGTTACTTGTGCACATTAGTGATCTACACCATCCATTGCATACATACCATATCATCTTGGTATCATCATATCATCCATTGTGTCACAATATCGTTCCCGCATATACACAAAAGCTATATTTGTTTGTGCATTGTGCAAAAGTGGCCATACATACAAAAAAAAGAGAATAAGCTTTTAAGCAAAAGAGAAATAGCAAAGAGCTTGTAAGCAATAGCCATAGCATCCAAATATATCATACGGTATCATACTTGATCATCTTGGATCATTGTGAGAGAAACACCGGGAACCATACATACATAGCATACTTGGGATAGAAAATTTATCCATTTTGCATCTTATAGGTTGTGCACAAGTGTCGTATCCGCCTATTGAGCAATCGTGCTAGCGTCTCTCTTGAGTTGTGCAACACGAGCGTTTTGGTGGATTCCACATTTTGAGCTCATTCCTTGGTTGCACGGCCCCATTTATCTATCCGTGTGTGTGTTTCCGTGTGCCTCATATTGCTATTGGTCTACTTGTTTAAGCTTGCAATTTGTGAATCTCTTTCAACATTATTGACTCTTGCTAACACTTTGCATTAAATTTTGTGCCACTATCCTCACGAGCTCCTCCATAAGCTTTACTTGTGTAGGTGTGAGAACCGACAAGATTGGTACCAATAGTGCTATTTCATTGTCCGCATTTGGGTGAACTTGATTCATTTTCAACATCGGTCAAGGTACATTGGTATAAGTTCTTCTCTTTCTCCCACTCATATTTGCTCGAGTCTTGTGATGGATAGGCAAGGCATTTCACCTTCAGTCTACAACAACAACGACGAGTTCGATGCCACGAACAACAACTCCAACGCCAAGATGCAAGCTCAAATGGAGGAGATCAAAGCCCTCATCAAGTCCTACAAGCGATCTTCCTCATCTTCCAGAAGACGCTCAAGAGCACATGCTTCCGTGCTACAATCTCCGGCAAGATCACATCGGCATTGACACCATCATCAACAAGAACGTGAAGGTCAAGAGCTCAACATCAACAACCGCTCAACGACTTCACCATCTCCCTTGGCATCTTCGCCAGCGACTTCAAAACATCTTCGCCTTGGATATTCGGCATCTTCGCCAACAAGCACCCCAAGACTACGTTCAAGAGAAGCTTCCCAAGCTCAAGTCCGCGACTTCCACGAGCTACTACGACCTCGACATCGACCACGAGATTCCTTTCTATGGGACTCAAGAACCGAGGAGTACCTCGAGTGGGGCGTTTGATGGACGACTACCTCAAGCTACACCAAGTTCCTCCGAAGATCAAGTGAAGTGCATACAAGAAACTTCCACGACTACGCCTCGACATGGTGGCTTCACACACCCTCGGTGCTACGAGATGAGTTGGTCCAAGATGAAGAGAGCTTTGCGGCGAGAGTTCGTGCCTCCAACCTACGGAACAACCGGCGCCAATTGGAGAACACCATCCAAGGATCCAAGTCCATCGACTCGTACTTCAAGGAGATGAAGATTGCCTTCTGACGAGCAGGCGTGGGCGACCCCATTTGATGAAGTTCCACTTCATGATGGGATTACACAATGACATCTCCAAGACTATCTTCCTCGAGAACTACAAGTCCATTGGCGACTACTACATTGGTGCTCTCAAAGCGGAACAAGAATTCATGAAGGCCAAGGCTTCTCCACCCCAAGCATACTTGGCGACCAAGCTCTCGACAAGCATGAGGTTAGTACCACCAAGATGTCCAAGCCCGACAAGCTCCAAGGCGATGCTCCCAAGTGCAACTTCACGCCATCCCTCTTTGTGGCATTGATGATGCGAGTCTACCTTGACTCTTTGTCAAGATGGTGCGGCGACAAGTACGACTACGGAGACCTTCAAGGACCAAGCTTTGGAGGCAAGCGACAAGGTGGCGAGCAAGGATGATGCTTCCATCTTAGGAGGCGAGAGTGATGTTGTGCCATCTTCGGCCTTCATCCACGATGAGAGTGATGTTGAGCCATCTTCGGCCTTCATCCACGACGAGAGTGATGATGTGCCATCTTCGGCTTTCATCCACGACGACGACTACGAGACGGTTGAGCATGGGATTTTCCCTTCGACCACGGCGACGTCCGATGACTTGAGTGACTTTTGCCACCATATTGAGAGTGAGAGTGACTTCACCACTAGCCCCATATATGTGTTGCCCCAATTCCCATGTGAGGAGAGCCACAACCCCCACCACTTGAGTGAGATGAGTGACTCCACCATACGTGAGTTTGAGTGCACCTATTTTGAGGGAGTGAGTGAACCACCACATAGAGAGAGTGAGATAGTTGATAGGTCTAGTGAGGCCATTTGCATTTCTAACAACTTGACCTCTACCTCTATTGTGTCTTCTCATTTGGTGCTAGGTCCCATTTATGATGACGCGCCGATCCTCGACGACTTCGTCCTCCCTTTGGACAAGACGATGGCCATGGTGGAACGTGATGCACCCCACACATGGTTCCATCAAGATGAAGATGACCACCATTTAGTCTTTCCCACCTCACCTACACCACTTGAGTGGAATGACAAAGGTAACATAGGTGACGGTGATGCTCAAGTCCCACTAGTGGACATTGTTGACATTGATTGCTTGCATGATGTTGATCCACCTAGTACCTTGCTTCATGCTAGTATGATTTCCCCATGTGATGATTTGCCCATTTTTGATGAATATGATGATTCTCATGTGGATTCTATTAGTTGTGATGCTATGTTACATAGGATTTCTTGTGACAATTCTTTAGGTCACATCATGTTTGCTAATCCGCTTGACTTGTCATATGCTATGCATGAGATCAACCATATGTCTTATTTGCAATCTCTCCATAGTGACTATGCATATGCCATTAAAATAAACCCAATTTGCACACATGGCATAGATGACAAGCCCATGGTTATTGGCATTTGTTTTTCTTGTGATGATATTGATATGCTCCCTGTGCATCATTTATCTCATATGCCATGCCATGCCCTCCTAGCTTCGGATATGCATTGTTTTGGATGTTGTCCATTTTCTCCATGTGATGTTTCGCTATTGCTCATGAGGAGACCCCATAGTTTCCTCATACATGTTAGGAGAATTTGATCCATCCCATTCATTGCATGATCCCCATACTTGTGTGCACCATATGCTCCCCATGAATGAAAATGCTATCGATCGCCATATACTTGCATTCTCAATTGGTGTCCCCATCGTGTCATACATAATAACTATTCTTTCATGATGGATGACATGTTCTTATACCATGCATCAAATTTCTTTGAGCGATGCTTTTCTTGTGCTAACTCACATGTGCACATACACATCATGATGGATGATGTGTACATTTACCACACACACAATTTCTTTCGTTTGTGTCTCTTTTGTGTAGGTACCCATGAATACTTGTCAACCGCAATCCCACGAGTTGACAAAACGAGCTCTAGAGAGCAACGATGATTTGGGATCCCATGGATTGCCTTTCCCACCGCTCACATCGCGCAAACACTTCGCGCATTTCTTTTACATGGCCCTCACATGGTTATGGGTAGTTTTCCATTATATATCCTTTGCCCATCTTGCCATGTTCACTTTGCATGATATGCTCATTCCTATACCTTTGACATGCATTTGTGACCCATGCTTTGCATCACACATGATGATTGATTCTCGTACTTGTATGTGTATTTGCAATCTTGGTGGAGATATTGCTTGTTATTGCTATGTTTCTTTTGTGCACCATTCCTATGATGATACTTTCATCTTGCTTTGTGTTCGTGCTTGCGATATGTCATGTGCATTCCCTATGCCTATTATTTGTTTACATGACATGATTGCCATGATTTACTCTAGTGTGTTGCATCTTCGCTCCACTAGTTTGCACGACTTGATTACAATGCTTGCTTATGTTGCATCACCAATGATTCATACTTGCTCATTTCATGCGGTTGATGACAACCATCTATATGCTTTGCACATGATTCATATTGCTTCTTGTCATATATCTCTATGTGTTGCCTCCCTCATGCTATATGATTTGCCATGTATTGAGTGCAACAATGATTCTCTTCTTGCTCATGAGATTGCCCCCATAGCATTCTCGCATATATTTGGAGATTTTGACATAATTCTTGTGAAGCATGCTTGTCTTAAATATTTGCACCATATACCTAGTGCCATGAATATTGCCATTGTTGCATCATATTATTCATGCACTTGTCCTTCTAATGGTTTTGTGCAAAAGATGAGAACCATCATGATGGATGATGTGTTTATATACCATGCGCATACGTTCTTTGTTTTGTTTTGTGCATGTGTAGGATACTTGGACTTTGTGTCGACTCCCACTTCACGTGAGTTGACCACTCGAGCTCTTGAGAGCGAGCCTCAAACATTCTACCACGACTCGCTTCTACACGTGTTTGCTCGCTTGGCATTGTGAAGAATGCACAAGGGCATGCCTTCAAGGTGACATCTTTCTTGAGCATGGATATTGCGGATCATACTACTTGTGTTGCTTACACCGTGAGACTTATTGGTCATCTTGGACCACTTGATTGTGCACTTAGTAGAGATCTTGCTTTGAATTGCCATTATCACATTCCCATGCATCATGACATATGTACCTTGTGTGTTGCATCCAATTCTTGGATTACTTGCTCCTCTCATATGTTTGGTTGCAACAATGTCATTACTTCACATATGCCATGTCCCATTGATTGCTACATGCTTGACTTGATTGCCTCACACATGATGAACAATTGCTCTTTCTATTGTGTTGAGTGCCATACTATCTTCACTACACCCTATGCACATTATGCTTGGATTGTCTTGCACTTGACCCATGTGTTTAGACACTTCATTTTATTTGGTGTTGTGAATACTTCCTATGCCTACCATCGACCATTTGTCGAGCGCTTTATGCATGCTTGCTATGACCTTGAGGTGGATGCTTATGCTCTTGTCACACATATTTGCATCTCTACCTCACATTTACATGCTTGTTCCCATGATATTTTTGCTTGTGCTCGATTGATATGCTTACATGCCATGTCACAATCCTTTGTCACACCCTATGCTATGCTTCATGACAACACTTGTTTGGTGAATCACCTCTTGAATGCTTGGTTTTGCACTAACGCTAACCACATTTGTTTTTCAAGTGTTTGTTCTATTTACTCCTTTTGAAGGAATCACAAGATGGTACAACATTGGAGAGTGCCCATTTGAGCTTCAAGATGGCGAGAGCTTGGTAATCGACCACTTTGACACGGCACCGCCATCTCTTTCCCATGGTGATTGGTTTTCGATCCGAGTCGGATCCTTTCCAAGGGAGGGATGCATCCTCGGTCATCACCATGCCAAGAGTCCGTTTGGCAAGTGACACGTCGACCTCTTCTTCACATACACAAAGGTGAATCTTCTCCTTTACGTGCTCACTTGACCCGTCGAGATGGTATACTACTTGACACTTCCCGTGTGCATGCATAGGTATTGTCGGAGTGTCTCGGATGTCAAGGAGGAGTGCAGGCCCCAAGGAACGACTACACCATCCGCGAGGAAGCACAGAAGCGATAGCGGAAGAATACGGAGCTGCAGAGGCTACAGGCCCGGACATCCGCCCCGCCCAGACATCCGGCCCTTCCGCAAGCCGGACATCCGGCCCGAGCCCGGACATCCGGCGCCCCTCACAGCTGCCGCAAGACTTCAGGGCCCGGACATCCGGCCCCCAGGCCCCGGACATCCGGCCTCCCACGAAGCCCCGGATATCCGGCCACTCGCTTGGAAATCCGGCGCCCCGCACCCGATTCGGCCGAACCAGACCCGCCAGCCGGACATCCGCCCCCTAGCCGGACATCCGGCGTCTCGAAAGCCCGGACATCCGTCCGGCGCCGGACATCCGGCCTCCCTCGTCTGCTGCAGGCATCCGGGACTTGTCCTTGTACCCCTCGCCCCGAGACTATATATACTTCATTCCCTTCCTCTTTTAGGGTTAGCTTTGGATTAGCTCATGTTTAGGTGAGAGAGCCTTTGCTCATCCACTTGGCTACTTCTCCTCGGAGATCAGGACCTCTACGGAGAAGATCCCCAAGCGGATTCAAGACCCCCTTCTAGGGTGGACCCATCAAGACCTCCTCTCGGAGAAGAACGGCTACTCGTGTATCCTTACTTTTGTTGATTTTGAATCTTGTGCCACTCTATGAGTTCGATAATCTAGCGCTTGTGTGATTGACTTCTTGTCGGTTGAGTGACTTCTCTCTCGTTTTCCCCGTGTTTTCCCTCTTGTTCTTCCGTGTGTTCCTCGTGATTCACCGTAGGATCCGCTCCAACGTGAAAGATCGC
This sequence comes from Aegilops longissima, assembly GCA_021605205.1. Classification (NCBI taxonomy): domain Eukaryota; kingdom Viridiplantae; phylum Streptophyta; class Magnoliopsida; order Poales; family Poaceae; genus Aegilops; species Aegilops longissima. Next base: position 162,094,025 of record CM038678.1, on the reverse strand, counting down.
CCACGTAGGGTTCCTCCCTACATCAACAAGACCCTTGCCGGGCCACCCGGAAAGACCCTTGCCGGGCCACCCGACAAGGCCCTCGCCAAGGCGCACCAGCCGGGCCACTGCCAGGCCCACACCAGATAAGTCTTCGCCGCCGTTCGCATGCAGCTGCCGACCCAACCAGCTGGGCAGGCACCTTCGTGGCGGCATGCAATCCTTCGTGGAGGCTCCATCACCGCGCTACCTCAGCTGCCTGCCCGCCTACATGGCGCCGCATGCATCGCTGGCCAGGGCGCGTGTCAAAGCAAGGAGGAGCGGCGACGGACGGGACGGGCCTCGCCCCCGTCCCCAATAAAGCGAAGGGACACCTAAGCCTCACATTAAATGTGTCTTGTCCTGTAATACTAGCGATAGACTCGCGACACTGTAGCACTTTCCACCTCCTGTGTGTCACTGTGGTAGCCCCTTTCGCCTATAAAAGGAGGCCCATGGCACACAGAGAAAGGATTCGGCTCTTTCGAACCTCGCAGCACCTAGAGCTAGTTCGAGAGCTCAAGAACACTAAATACATCCACCAAAGCAGGATCGTAGGGTTTTACGCACCTTTGCGGCCCGAACCTGGGTAAAATCCCTTTGTGTTGTCTGCTGGTCCCGCTCTTCTCACGATCCCCGCGCCCCGCAACCGTAGAAGGGATTCCAGTGATCCCATAGGTGTCGTTTCCCACCGACAAAGGGTGTTTATTCCTCAACTTCCACACTTTAAACACCTCACACAAGCATCTGTTGTTGATCTGTTTCTCTAAGCAACATTTTTCTTCAAGATTCCTCAATTGTGTGGATTTTCAATCTATACAACTCTGGAACCTAAGTCAAAGAACGCTTAGTGAAATTCCTCAAGACACCTCTGGTCAAATTCCTCAAACTTTTTCATTTTGCAAAAACTTCTAAGAACGCGTATGACCTCTCCAAATTCTTCGCACATATACTCTGTTCACAGGTACACATGTCCGTTGTTGAATCACTAGGTTCTTATCAACTTAACTCATTTGCAGCGTTCCTCGAAGACAAATTGTATACCTCTTCAGAGAACTCAATTGTTCAAAATCCTCAGCTGAAGAAAATGGTTGATGGCAAGAAACCTCAGAAAGGAGGCAAGAAATTGGAAGTCAGCACAGCGTTTGAGATCCCTGATGACATTTATGAAGAATATTGTACTCCTAAGAAGCCAAGCATGGCAAGGAGAACAAGAATCAGCGCAAGGTGCGCATACAAAGGATTGAGAGGAGATGGGCACGGGAATGGAGGGAGTACAGATATGTTACTCCTAAGTACATGAAGAAATTTGCTCTACACCCTCCTTGCCCAAGACCTCCATTGGCACCTGGCCAAATTGCTGATCCCACTAGCCTCAAGCGCGGTGAGGACTATCCTGATGAATGGGCTAAACGGCAAGCCAAGTTGGGCAAAATAGCTAAAGAAGCAGCGAGGAAATTCAATGAAGAATCTGCTCCTGCCACTGCTGCGGCCTCTGCTAGCAAGCCTAAGAAGGCTATGCCCAAGAAGCCTACGCACAAGCCCAGTTCCTCTGCAATTCCCTCACGGCCAAGCTCATCCATGCCCTCACGGCAAATTCCTCAAGCTACTCTAGTTCCTCTGATTGCAAAGCCTTCAGCTCCTCCGGCACAGTCCTCGGCACCTGTGCATCTCGCCTCTTGCCAAAGGACCACATGCATCTCAATTGCCTTAGGAGCCTTTGCAAATTCTTCAGCTCCTCCGCGGTCCTCAACAGGCCCCACTTTGCTCAAGACCAAGGCTATTGCTGGACGAGGCTCTAGGCCAAGTCCTCACAAGAAGCAGGTCGCCTTTCATGTGCCGTCCAGTGAAGACGAAGCTGATGATGAAGAACTCGCTGAAATCATGAGAGATAGACAGCAAAGGGCCGCTAGAGCCAAAGGCACAGATGTGCCTCTTCTGTTGGATCCCAAGCTGATCCTCGATTTTATTGATCTCTGGCACAAGGACCCCAACACTCCTATGCCTGACTTCAAGCTCACTCCTGGCCAAAGTCACATGTTGACCGCCTTCATAGGCGAAGAAAAATGGAAGTTTGAGAAGGCCAGGCAGTTGAAGAAAGCTCAATACAAGAAGGAGCGCTTTCTGAAGAAGAACATTGTCAAAATGACAACTGATGAACTTTTTGCTATACAAACTAAGATCAATGCAACATGAATCTCCTCAGGCTGAAGCATCTGCCCGGTCAACTGAAGAACATGCCAGCACCACTGATGAAAATTAGGCTGCTGATGAAAATGAAAGTACTAGGGCTGATGAAGCTATTCCAGCCGCTGATGAAATTGCCAGGGCAACCACTGGTGTTGCACCTGAAGAACAAGTCAGGGTAACTGCATCAGTTGTGCCTGAGGAAAATGAACCAATTTCCTCTGCTCCTCCTGCACCAACGCCAAGTCTTGTTCTTCCTTCTGCATCAGAAGCGAAGAAAATCAAAGCTGCAAAGCGAGCAGCAGTAAAGAAAAGGAAAGCATCCGCCGCCTCGGAGTCTTCAGCACCAAAGAAAGTGAAGACTTTGATGAGCTCTTTTGAAAATCCAATAGATGTTGTTCCTGTGTCAAGCATGCCATCAAAGGATATCGTTCCCTTTGGTGAGTATTATGAAATCCCTAGTGGATCAGATGAAGAAAATCCTTCTGCTGCTTCGTCAGAGCAGTTGGATGAGGAAATTGAAGTGGACAAAATTACGTCCACTCCATTGGTATCATCGCCCATGCCTCAGTTCATAGCCGAAGAGGCAGGCGTTGAGGTAATGGATGATGAAGAAGACGTGGACATTGGGTGCACCACTCCATTTTTGAATGATGACTATTGGGAAAGTAATCACCCCAATTCACCCATGTTCACCCCACTGCGACATATTCCTCAGTATCGAGTCCACACTGAAGAAGTTCAAATGGGCTCTGATGAACCTCAAGCTTCACTTCTTACCATCCCTGAAGAAATTCCAGCCACTAGTGCTGATGTTCATGCTGCTGAAGAAATGGAGACCCAGGCTGCCACTGAAGATGTTGACACTGAAATTCCTCAGCCTGCGGCTCCTGAGACTGTGATTCCTGAGGCTGTGAAGACATTGACTGATACTCCTTAGCCCAAGCTGAAGAATCCCTTCTCAAAGAAACAGAAGTTCAAAGCTGGTGACTTCTTTCATGAGCATGTATTCTTCACTGATTACACCCCTTATGACTCTGCTCGTCTTCGAAGGAAGCGTTTTTGGACAGCAAGTCAGGTGAATTTCTATTCTTCTCTGCTTTTCAACAAAGACAAGATCTTCGACCATGAGCATATTCCTCATGTTGATATGGAGTCGCTTCCTTGCTTCACCCCAGTCCTCAGTGTTCTTCATGATGCTGGGCTGCTCAACTTCTGCACCGACATCATTAAATGGAATGAAGAGCTAATTCTTCAGTTCTACGCTACATTGCACATCACCGGCAACTCTGAAGATGTGTACTATTGGGTGTTGGACTAGATGACAGAGAACACGCACTATAAAGCACTGGCCTCTAAATTACTTCACGCCCTACCTGTCAGTCCTCCCCTTGAAGGTGCGCGGTTCATCTACAATGAACCTGATCTATCTAATCATTACATGCAAGTGTTGATGAAGCCTCTGAAGCCTGGTCAAGCTCCTAGGACTAAATTCCTCGTGAAGGAATTGCTTTATGTGCCAAGGACAATTTATAGAATTTTGACCAAGACCCTCAGTCCAATCAAAGGCCACGACTCTAATGAAGAAGAGGTCGTTGGCATCATGAAGAATCTGCTACTCAACATCATCCATGTAGTTCCAATCAACTACCATGATTTCTTCATGAGGACTATGACAAATGTTGCAATGTCACCTTTTGAGTTGAAGCCTTACGCTTCTTGGATTATGAGATTCCTCAGATCAAGGTCTTCAATAAATTACAAGGCTGACTTTCAAAATCATCTCAGCTACTTGCCGCCCATTGAAGTCCTCAAACGACCTATTTCCTCATCTTATGAGAAGGGCAAAGCTGCGATTATTGATGAAGGCACTCGTCCATTGGATGGACAGTTTCAAAAATCTGCATCCTACTCCACCAATGATGACTCTGCCACTCATGACTCTACCGCCAATGCTTCAAAGCAAAATCCTCAAGGCACAGCTCCAAGGGTGATGACTGATGAGCTTCTCCTCAGTCTTCATCAAAAGGTCGATGGCAACCACAAGTGGGTCAAGCGTCAGTTTGGTTCAGTTCTTCAGAACATGACCATCACTTAGAATTCAGTGAAGAAGAACCATTACTACCTCCATGAAGTCTTTGATCGCACCTGGGCTATACTGTATCATCTCTACGGTGAAGAAGATCTCAAGCATATGGGCTTCAAGCAGGACTTTGACTGGTCTCAGCCTCCTTCGAAGAAATTCAAGAAGGTCAAAGTTCCTCACTTGGTGGCCAGCTCTTATTCTTCATCGCGCGAGACTGATGAATTTGAAGACTTGGACGACACTGCGGCAGGCCCTACTTCAACAACCGACCCCAACAACGCTGGCGCTCCTCCATCGACTTCATGATGATACTATTTAGGGGCGTTAGTCCTCATATTTCGTCCCTTTTGGTCATTCGATGACAAAGGGGGAGAAATTTGAGTTAGTCTTCAAGCGGGTCTATATATGGGCGTTTTTCACTAAGTTACAACTCTCGTTCTTTTGAAAACTTTATTGGATCGAGTTATAATCTTAACTCTGATGGTGTTTTGATACTTTCGCTATGTTCTTCTGCATGCTATTTCCTCATATATATTAATGCACGCTTGCTGAATTACATCAGTGACCATATTTCATCATGCATTTCAAATTCCTCATATCATATGTTAAATGCGTGTATGTATTACAAGATATAGGGGGAGATCTCCATGATTCTACTCTTCAATGTGCATTGCTTCTCAAAAGCAAATTCCTCACTCATGCACATCTTCAGGGGGAGTTATTCTATATCTTGCAATCAAATTCCTCAATATCAGTATTTACACTTCATATGTTTATCCCCGTTGAAACTTAACCTATATTGTCATCAATCACCAAAAAGGGGGAGATTGTAAGTGCATCTAGTGCCCCTTAGTGATTTTGGTGTATTGAAGACTTATAGGTTAAGGGACTAATGTGTTTGTGAGTGTACACATGTCTATAAGTCTATGAGGAGTTTGATATTTGAGAGAAAGTCGACCCTAAAATGAATGTCTTCAATGAAGACTTGACTTCTGAAGACTTTGAAAGTGAAGAAATTGGTGTGACCGTGAAGACTTGATATTCATGTGAGGAACATGAAGCGTGAAGACTTTTGTTTTCGTAGTTTCTTTTTCTATTTATTGATTCATAGGAAACACTGTACTATTAAAGGGGGTCGAGGAAAAACTAAGGAAAAGTTTCCAAGTGATGCTCATCTCAAAATCCTACACCTATCAATCCCTTCGAGTGAAGCCACCGGAAATATCATACAGTTCAGTCAATTTCTTGATGTGAGATATGAAGTTCTTACGGTCTCGAGAATTTGTTCGACCGAGGAGTTAGGAATTCGCCAAAGTCGGATTGCCTACAAGTGAGAACATGATAGCCCTGAAGAATTTGAACCTCAAATTTCCGACCATTGTTGTGCTATGCGCCAGCTGTCCCAAAATATCTTATCCACCTAACGGTCATATCATTTAAGGGCATTTATGTCTTATCATGTCGGCTTGCTCCCTAGGCTATAAATAGCCGCCCCTCAACCACTAGCTGGTTGGCTGCTCCAAGAGAAACTGACACTTGTCATTGAGAGCATCCCATCCTCCGAGGACTTTGAGCGAAAATCATCAAGTGAGGAAAACTTAAACCCAAACACCTACAAACCCAAAGTAATTGAGCATCACTGAAGAGATTGTTCCTGTGTGGATCCGACGCTTGTTACCTTTGAAGATTGTGCATCTTCCAGACGGTTAGGCGTCATGGTCTAGAGTATCCAAGAGGAAATTGTGGATTGCCGAGTGACCGAGTTTGTGAAGGTTTGGAAGTCACCTGAAGACTTACCACGAGTGATTGGGCGACGTCTGTGTGACCTTAGCTCAAGGTGAATACGGTGAGGACTGTGTGTCCTTAGGTTTAAATACCTAGCCGCTCCAACCAGACATACAACTGCCACAGCAGTTGGAACTGGTCTACCAAATCACCGTCTTCACTGAGCTAACTGGTTCTATTTCCTCAACCCTTTCATTTCCTCATTACTGTGTTGTGTACTTGATCGCTACTGTTTGAAGATTTTAACTGAAGACTTTCTCAATTTCCTCAGTTCAATTTCTTCAGTCAGTTTGTCTTCAGCCTGCTTATCCTGTGTTTACGCTTTCTGTACTCTATGCTTGTTTTCATTTCATCATGATGACTGTGTTTCTGTTCTGTTATGTCTGCATCTGGGTACTCATTCCGCTGCTAGTCGTTCGTGACTTAGGAATTTCCTCACCCTGAAATTCCTAAGTGACGAATTTGTAAAAATCGCCTATTCACCCGCCTCTAGTCGACTTAACGAACTTACAATGGCGCGAATACTTTTATTGTTTTAGGACACTGGGCTGAACCCATTAGGATGCGCAAGAACATGTCTTCGACATCAAAAATATAACCTTGTGAGATGGCATGGATGGTATTCCGAAGAACATCAGATATGGCATTATCAATATTCGTCCCAGCCAGCGGACATATGGTATGTGTAAGGATGTGATATAGTGTCTGATTTTTGAATGTCAAATGTTCAGGCAAAGGAGAACCATGGTAGTCACGAATTTTATCTTCATCCATTGTGCATCGGAAATCTTCATCCGTGATTGCATCAATGTTATGAACCTGAATCTCAGTTTTGCCATGTTCAAATCGAGGGAAATAAAAATGAGAGACAAAATCCATAGCAGCGCATTTGATTGGTTTCCCTTCTGTCATCCATTCCATTATCCACTGTGTGCTATCTGACTCATTGCCAGAGATGTATAAGGTTACATAAAACTGAAGAATGATCTCCCTGTTCCATGGATGCTAAAAGCCTAAGACAGGGCTGAGACTAAAATCTTTGATGTCTTGCAGAATTTGATTGAAGCATCCAATATTCTTCATAGCTACAAAGACCGGGAACTCATGAGGAAAAAATCTTCAGGTTGTCATAAAGAATATGAGAGTAGTATATGGCCTGTTCCTAAGTCCAGAATCGAGGAGAATCATATGTTCTGGGCTTGCTGTAAGGACTCTCTCGAAAGAAAACTGGGTGAGTATTTCTGTTGAACAGAGGCCCTTTGATGTCGACGCCGATGGAAACTAAAGGCAGTCTCTCATGAGGATAGGGGTACTTGAGTTCATCTTCAACATAAAGTACTTCATCATCATAGATGACGGAATCCGAATGATGAGCTGATTGTGACTTTGCTGCAGAAGGATCAACATCTGAGGGGACGAGTGAAATCCTCAAGGGAGAGGGATTCGACACTTGTGCAGGGACAGAGTCAGGCACCGAAACTTTATCAGTCATTTGGGGCTATTGGGGAATTGCTTCTGAAGATGGAGGAGCGGAGGGAGGAACCGAATCTTTAGGTTCGTCGAGGACAGGAGAATCTTGTCGTTCTGACGAAGGAATCTCTCCTTCTTCAGACACTTGATGTTGAGATGGATTTTCTTTATGAGCGGGAGAAACCACAGGCACTACTTCAGTTGTCCTTGGTGAAGATGGCTCATTTACAACTGGTTCTTGAGGAGCCAAAGAACTAGCTTGTACCGGAGAATTTTCTCTCTGTGTGTTTGCTTCGGGAGGAGGAGGAGCATTCTTCTTCACAATCCTCTTATTCTTCGAAGGATCAATGTGCCCTTTACCCAGATCATTGTAACTAGTTACATTTGCTTGGTGATCAAGGAAAATTTTGTGAACGATTTGATCCAGATCCGAATGAAATCCCAGTCTTCTATGACGAAGAACTTTCAACTCCTTATTGATATCACCATAGGATTCTTCAAGTTACCTGATGACAAACTTGGACTGTGTAGCTTTCATGCGGTTGTCAAGCTCCTTGAGTTGACCAATGAGGTCATTTATCTCAACTAAATCATTTCTCATATCTTGGATCAGAACAGACGCTTGAGAAATAACTTCAGAGGGAATTGCCAAAGATGCCACTTCTCCATCAAACAGATTTTTGACAAATTGGTCTATCTGCTCCATGATGAATTGATGATCAAAAGAGTGTGGTGCAGCAGAGTCATTTTCAATCTGTGTTGTAGATGGAGCAGAGGGAGCAGTCTGAGCCACATTTTGCTCGGTCAGAGGCATGGAAGCCAGAGGCTGAGTCAGTTTTGAAGCAAATTGTGCAGCTTTTTATTTCACAACATTGGACTAAGGAACCTTAGTTTTGGCATCTGGCCCTTTGATTTGTTTCAATTTATCTTTAGGAAGCTTTTCTCCTGGCTTTGTTGTGCTAACAGAGGCTTCTACCACCAAATCTTGTAAGTTAATTGCATCAGGATGAGGTTTTGTGTTCACCTTGTCAACCATGGTGATCGTGGCTGCTGGGGTCTTCCTCTTCAAAGGGTTCTTCTTCGGAGGTGTGACTGGGACTGCAGCCACACGAAGATCTGGTAGAACAGTGGATGTGGTGACATTCACTTGTTTGGAGAGAGTTGCATCAATTTCTTCTCGTGTGAGTGGAGGATCATCTTGATTGGATGAATCACTTTTAGGTTCAGCTGGCTTCGCAGGCCTTTTCCTTGGGGCGCTCTTTTTCTTCGGAGCAGTAGATTTTGGATCATGCTTATTCTTCGCTCCGCATTCGTCTTTTCCTTCAGCCTTCTTCTTCTCAATGTCTGATTTGATAAGACGACGATTTTCCTCTTCTTTGGCCTGATCTTTTGCGTCCTTATTGGCACGCTTCTCAGCATTTTTGAGGCGCTTGGCCTTTTCTTTAGGATAAGAATCTGGAGTCTTGATGGAAGACTCATCAGCGTCAGGAGGTGGTGAAGGCCTTTGCAGAGGCTTGCCTTCCTTAATTAGTCCAATCTCGCGACAGTCACCCCATGGCGGATGGAAGGCAAAGTTCTTGGCATATTGAGGATGAACCATCTTGTAGTTGAACCATTTCCTTACCTAGTGATGCCGAATCTTTTGCACATGACCTTTTCTCTGATTGGAATCTTCTCCTGGAACAGTGTTATACTCATCATGAGAGACAAGCTCAGTAGTATTTTTGGGTGGTTGCCTGCCACCTATCCTCTTCTTCGGCGCATCTGCTTCTTGCTCGTTTGCATTTTGTTCGGCTCATTTTCTTTTGCTCGTTGATGGGTCTACCATTGGGCCCTCCGGTGCTTTGGACTCGTCATTTGTTCCCATGAAAGCCTCTTCATCATCAGCCGGAGAATTAGAGAGAGGAGATTAGAACCACACAGGGCTTATAATTATGAGGATTAGAGGTGGCTAGGGCTAGCTCTAATTAGTCAGCTAGGACCAACAAGAACTAGAACTAGATCAACTAGAGGAGGCTCCCAAACTTGTGTTCCAAAGGGTGGAAATCCTCTAGTATATACAGGTTGGGAGGGGAGGAGGGGGCGCCACACAAGGGGGGGGGGAGTCTCACCCTTGTAGCCGCCCAAGGGGAGGGGAACCCCCCTCCAATTTGGCCTCCATCTCGGGAGCTCCTAGTCAGCGCCAACTAGGAGTTTTGGCGCCCGCGCAGCCGCGATCTTGGGCCGGCCCAAAAGTGGGGCGCTTCCAAAAGGAAAAATATGGTGGGAAATGGAGCGCATTAGTGATTCGAACTAGCGTCCTCGTGTAGCGTGGTGGGGTTCGCTAACCACTCGACCACTTAGGAGCGTCTGACAGATTAAATATTTTCGTTTTTTATAGTCTATCTTCTTTCCTTTTTCCCATTTTTCTTTTTTTCTTTTTTCTTTTTTTATCCTTGATGATTTTTTTTCAAATTCGTGAATTATTTCAAATTGATGAACTCTTTCCATTTTTGATGAACTTTTTTTAATATTCAATGAAATTTGAAAAAAGTTCACAAATTTTAAATATAGTTCATCAGATTTGCAAAAAGTTCACAAATCTGATAAAAGTTCATCAATTTTGAAAAAAGTTCATCGAATTTGGAAAAGTTCATCGGATTTGAAAAAAGTTCATCGAATTTGAAAAAAGTTCTTCAAATTCGAAAAAAGTTCATCAGATTTGAACAAAAAATCATCAAATTTGAAGAAAAGTTCATCAAACCTGAAAAAAATTCGTCTAATTTGAAAAAAATGTGAAAATTGAAAAAAAAGTTCATCAAATTTGAAAAGGTTCAAAGAAATTTAAAATAGTTCATGAAATTCGAGAAACAGTTCATCGGTTTGAAAAAAAGTTCATTGAATTTCAAAAGTTTGTCCATATTAGAAAAAGACAAAAGGAAAATAGAAGAAACAGGAAAATAGAGAAAAAATAGAAAATACAAACAAGAAAGAGAAAAGGAAACAAAAACAAAGAACAAAAAGGTCAAAATGGGAGAAACCGAACGCACTACATGTGTTGTCCCTACTGGTTTGTGCAGCTCGTTGTGAAAGAAGAGATCGAGGGTTCGAGTCCTTGCCCGCGCGATGCCCACCGTTTTTTTAGTTTTTACAGAAACAGTTAAAGAAACCAACTGGGCCGGCCCAATCGCGGTAGGGGGACGTGCACTAACGGCGCCCGTTAGCAAACTGGCCTATAACGGGCGCCTGCGGCGCTAAATAGGGTTTGCCCTCCTTCTCCCCTTTCCATGGGGAGAAAGGGGCGCCACCCCTATTGGGCCTTTATGGCCCAAGTGGTCTTCCACCACTTGGATTAGGCATGTTGATATTAAATTAAATATATATTTGTTCTAAACAATTTCAGAGCATTATATATATAATTCAACATTCCCAAAAACATTTTCCACCTATATATATTAATCGGTAATACCCGGTATTCACCGAAACCCTTTCTGTGACTCCAAAACACTTCTGGAACCTCTCGGAACTATTTTGGATATTAATGAAACAATTCCACAAATATATTCTCATCACTCTTGTCGTACTAACACTCCGCAGATCATGATTACCTTAAGCTTGTGACCCCGTAGGTTCCGTAAACCATAGACATGAACGAAACCCCTTCGTTCAGTGACCGATAGCGGAACCTTGGACATCCAGATCGGCCCCTATGATTACACGAATGGTATTCAAGTGAACCTTTGGTTATCATGTGATGTTCCCTTTCCTTCGCGATACTTTACAAAACCTGGTGTGCATCGGCATCCTCCTGAGTCATCACCATGCTCACTATACCATTGTTCCGGTTACAAGTTTTGTTCTTCTTTCTCGTTGACGTATTCTGGCATCCCTGTGATGTAGTCACTAGTGTCTGGCCAGATGATGATGTATGCCGTCACACCGAGATATCCCTAAGAATATTTCTCCATCGTCGGAGGAGCGAATCCTACTCTCGAGTTGTTTGGTCACTTGTCAAACTTTCCGGTGATCCTAAAAGTTGTCGTTACGATCACCTTGTTATTGATGACGTTTAAGCTACTCCAAAGACCATCGTCCAACGTTTGAAGCGACCGAGACACTCTCATGGTCTGAGGAATTAAAACACATGCTAACACTCTGTGTTATAACAGATGATTTCAGATGATATAATCACATAGTATAACAGACAAGTATTAAGTCGATTCAATATGACTGTTCTTCTAATGTCACACCCTCAATGTTGTTTTAGGACTATCGTTACACTTAACGATATCCTAAGATCCGAAAAACATGATCACCAACAACACTTGAGCCAGTCTTAGAGGCGAGAGCGGGAACCTATGGCTTTACCGTTTATCATTTCACGCGTGCATATGAGTATTCCACTGAATCACATATTCCAGGATCATAGCAGTTATAGCATGAAATATAAACTCTTAATTATGAATAACGAATATATAATAATATAATATTATTGCCTCTAGGGCATATTTCCAACATTATGTATAGAGGGCAGACCTGTAACTAGGGCAAAAAAGACGGGCCTAGTTGCATGTTGGGGGTAGAGTTAGACAGTGACAAAATGATCACCTTCTCCCTTAGTCGCATTTTGATGGTGCACTTGCAACTGGGACAAAAAAATGGGTCTAGCCCCGTTGTGTGTTGAGGGTGGATTGCAACTGGGACAAAAAATAGGTCTGATCCAGTTGTGTGTTGAGGGTGGACTTGCAACTGGAAAGAATAGTGGGTCTGGCCCAGTTGCGTGTTGTGGATGGACTTGTAACTAGGGGGGAAAATGGGTCGGGTCCAGTTACACCTCGAGGGTAGACTTCCAACTAGGACAAAAATGGGCCGGGCCCCAGTTCCATATCAAGGATGGAGTTGCAACTGGGAGAAAAAATGGTTCGGGCCCCCAGTTGCTTACCGAGGGTGGAGTTGCAACTGGAGCAAAATTGATTGGACACCCAGCTGCGTATCAAGGGTGGAGTTGCAACTGGGACAAAAAAAGACGGGCCCCAACTGCATGTCAAGGGTGGAATTGCAACTGGGACAAGAAAGGGTCGGGTCCCTACTTACGTATAAAGAGTTGCGTTGCAATTGGGACAAAAATGGATGGGGACCCCAGTTGCGTATCGATGGTGGAGTTGCAACTAGAATAAAATTGGTCGGGTCCCTAGTTGCATATCAAGGGTAGACTTGCAACTAGGAAAAAAAATAGACAGACCCAATTGCATGTTGGGGGTGGAGTTGCAATTGGGACAAAAATGGTTGCCCGCTCCTCCCCTCAAAAAAGGTTGCATGTCAAGGGTGGACTGGCAACTAGGGCAACAACAAAAAAAGACAGGCCCACAATTGCATGTCGGGATGGAGTCAAAAGGGTCAGACCTCAGTTGCATATCGAGCCGGTGCACTTAAAACTAGGACAAAAATGGACCGGACTCAGTTGCGCATCAAGGGATGGACTTGCAACTAAGATACAAAAGGCGGTCCAGTTGCATGTGAGAGGTGGAGTTACAACCAGGATAAGAAAAGGTTACTGAACGAAAATCACAAAAATCATAAAATTCGTAGATGAAAATAGGGAAAACAAATAAAGATGGATCTAACATCACTCATCGCATCATCATTGACTGCCATCTTCTTTGTTGTGAGGACAAAGATCGTACCCCCAGCCAACTACCTCCTTACTGCTCGTGTTGACTCTACTCAAGACAAAGGGGAATGAGAGATAGACAGTGGCGAATGAAACTCAGAAGGCAACGACCAGCTCGTATCTTCAACTTATAAAACACAGGCCAAAAAAGGACCCCTCATATTGCACACAAAAAATGGCCCAACAAAGCACATACGTGCGAACGAGCTGACAAGTGAAGACCGAACATAAGAAACATGGACGTGTGTGACAAAATAACCCGCAATTAAGATCTACACAACATTTAAAGCGAAAGCGAACAGGCCAGACGGTCAAGAAATTAGATGAGACATTGCTAAATCAGTTTTAAACAAGTTTATAAATTTAAAACAAATAAGTAAAGAAGGAAAAAAGGAAAAAATAAACAAGAAAGAAAAGGAAATGGAAAGGAAGATGAGAAAATCAAAAAAATAATGAATTTTAAAAAAATCAACGAAAAAACAAGAGGAATGACACATTCAAAAGTGATAGAAAACAAGAGGAAAAGATATATTCAAAAGCGGTAGAAAACACAAAACACAAATGACCGTTTCTCCACCACTAGTCACTGTCACACGAACGACTCAAAAAATGCAACAAAAATTAAAATACAACATACAGCCGAACGGCCAGTACACAAATCGATGGGGATTAGAAAGAGGCATATACTCCGGCAACACGAAACAGCCCACGAAAAAAGAAATTGTCAAAGTCGCTCCTTGGCCACAACAAACAAAAAACACGACAATACAAAAGGCACGAATGTTAGCATATGCTAGCTTTAGTATAAAGTTAAGTCATCTATTTTAGAACGGAGGGAGTAGATGTGAAATAGCAAAACCCATATTTATAACCAGTCCATGCTCGGAGCAGAATCTAGGTAATCTCTTCGTGGTTTTCTCACTGTCAATTTTCATCTCATGTTCGTTCTCTCGCTGTTACATTCCTTGTGTTTTTTCATGGAACAAGGCAAAGTGTTGTGCAAGATTTAGTTGCATCCCTTGAGCTGGCCGAGTTCTTCTCTGCATGCAAATGTGCATGCACGGCAGCATATGATCGATTTTCCATCGCTCACAGAGTACGCAGCGCCCCCAGCTGCCATCTTTCCCATCAGCGGCCAGCATGCCTGCAATGCAAGATTCAGTGAATCGGAACAGTCAATGGCTGTCACTGGTGCTACACAGAGGCCCGGTACGTGCGATGGTGCCATGTGCCTCCTCACTCAGGTAGGCTGTCAAGGCCTTGCCTAAGCTGGTTAGACTAGTGTTAAATATAAACAGGTAAATAATCCCATGTACCTTCCACAATGAAAGTGTCGAGTGTCGAATGTCGACTGTTGAGTGTGTGGCGCAGCCCCCGTACCCGTCCCCCTCCTGCCTAGTTGCTGGATGGGCTGATTGCCTGATTTGAGCAACGCAGATGCAGCAACAATGGGTTAGAGCATCTCCGCACAAAAATTTCGCGCCAAAAAAATTATAACACGCTACTGTAGCACTTTTAATGCGCCAGGATCAACATTGCTTTAGCAGACGTCCAAAAACGGACGCCCAAAAAAGCACGCAGTGCAAATTATGAAGCGCGCAATTCGGAGCCTAAACCCAAAAATTTTAGCGCGTGTAATATTTTACAGCATCTGTTGGAGCTGTTAGGCCCCAAAAAATGATTTTTTTTAGCACGCGGAGCTCTTTTCGGGCACCTGTTGAAGATGCTCTTACAATCGAATAGGATGTATTTTTATTTAGAAATGGAGGAGGACCCCCGGCCTCTGCATCTGGACGATGCATGCATCCTCTTTATTAATTATTCACACAAGACCTTACAGAGTCATACAACAGTAAGACTAAAGCCACCGTCTAGGCAACATCTGTCGCTACTCCTATCCAGTTGATAAAGGGATGTTGATAGTCTAGGCCTAATACCAAACAGACCTCGCAGCCAAACTTAAACATCTAAGACCTGAGGTCCCAACCAGGACGCCTGTCTGGTATGGGGCACCTACCAGTCCGGCGCACTCCTCAACCAGGACGCCTGCCGGGTATGAGGCCGCCGCAGCCACTTGCCACCAATCCATCTTCAGAGTTGTACTGTTGCATCGCACGTGTCAGGTCTCTCTGCCATCGACGCCACCACGACGCCAGACAGCATTGTCCTCCTGCGCGAGTCCATCCTCGCACATCGGACACCGAATCTGCACTGCGCCGCGCCGTCGAGATCCGTCGCCATCAATGTGTAGGATGAAGCATCGCTCCACCAAAGATGCGGTCCACTGGTCCCTCGAGCCCGTGCACACCTCCAAGAACGGCGCCCCCAAGGGGGAAACGACATAAGAACGCCGCCGTCTACCGATCTACTGATCTAGGGTTTCCCCCAGAGGTAGCAGACAGTGGCCTTGAACTTCTCCTCGGCGATGCCTTCAAAAAGGGTATGTCGCAAAATAGCACCGCCCACTGTCGGCTTTGGCAGTAAGCCGAAAGCAAGTTTTCACCCGGATCTGTTCGAAGGACTTCCATCAAGCATCTCGTGCACGGATCGCCGTCATCTCTGCCGGGGACTGGACGATGGATCCAGGCCGCCGCCGCCTAACCGGCCATGGCACCACCACGGTGCCTAAGCCGGTGCCGTCAGGCCCACCATGCCCGCTTGTAGATGCCCTCCAGATCTGCCGGCCCGCCGAAACCCATCTGGCAAGGCGAGGCCCGCAATCTGAGCCGCCGCCACGGTGCTCCTCGGCCGGGGGGGGGGAGGACGCGCTTGTTGTCGCTGCCGTCACACTTTCGCCGTCGGGCGCCATTGCTACTTGCCGCCGAGCCATGAGCCGCCACCGCCAACAGGAGATCGCTACCACCGCGCGAGGGGGAAGGCCCCGCCGCCGCCGTCACTAGCCATGCTACGCCGGCGTGGCCTTGGGCGGCGGCAGGAGGGGGGAGACTAGAGCGGAGGCCTTGGGCCGGCGGCGGTGGATCAGCCCCCGCGTCGCCAGGGGTTGGCGATGCAGGGGTCGAGAGGGTCAATACTCCTGTGGCGATCCTACATCGAATAGGATGTACTGCAACTCTACAGTTGATTCACTAGAAAGAAATAAAGATCGGCGTGTGCAGCAAGTGAAAAAAAATCCTTTCTTTTTTCTTTTCTTTTTTTGCGGGTGAAAAATTCCTTTCGAGCGGGTGTGTTTGTTATTGTTGTCTTCAGTTATTGTCAGATGGGATGGCGGATCTCCAAGCATGATCGTCCAAGAAGGGATCACCTAGAGGAAATAGTCCGTAGGAAGTGTTTGCTCTGGGTGTCTGTTTCGTAGTACTTTCTTATGAGGAAGACCCGACATGTTTCAACTGAAAACGAATGGGCGACCCACTGGGGGGATTTTCCATGACTGTTCAAAAAATCAGAAAACTCCCACAGACATGAAAAATCGAGTGAGAAAAGAAACATGTTAGTTTGATTGATGTATGTGAACAATATCACCTTTTTAAGATGTACTAGTAAACGTGCACATGCAACGCACGTATTACCATATAGTTTGTTTTCATTCGTCCTAGGAAGAAAATATATCAATCAAACGAACAAAAGTATAAGCAAGGCAATAAAGTTGTTTAACAATTGTGAAAATAATCACAACCTCATGCAAAATAAGATCACAAATTGCAAAAAGTAGATAAGATCACAACTTGCAAAAAATAACCTAAACTTGCCAAAATAATAAAGAATGTACATGTATCTTCTAGAACTTCTAGAAACTAAAGCTGCTTCAAGAATGTACAATACTGAACAAAAACTGTTTCTTTTAGAAACTAAAAGGATCTTCTAGAAACTAAAGTTTATTTCTTTATGGTAGACGCTGGAGGTGTGCAACACTGAACAAAAGAGCCTACAGGAACATGTAGTGTCTTTAGCACAAAGAAGTTGTACAGAAGCTGATATGAGGAGAAGAACTTGCTACGCCATTGTTTCGAGGTCTTAAAGGCATCTGCGTATGGTCACTCCAGCTGCAGTTACACTCCAATGCACAGACCAACACTGAAATCCCAAACCATTTTATAAATCTTGCATGCGACACCTCTCAGAGTTTCGGGAAAAGCAAAAGTTCAAATATTAGTCGCATTATTCATATTAAGACATTTGATGTACTATCATCTACTCCCTCCGTCCAAAAATACTTGTCATCAAAATGGACAAAAAAGGATGTATTCTAAAACTAAAATACATCTAGATACATCTCCTTTTATTCATTTTCATGACAAGTATTTCTGGACGAAGGGAGTATTTGTTTGCATAGAAACCAATAAACAAACATCACTCCAGTTCAGAGTAGCAAGGCATACAAAATAAAGACTATGAAGACAAGAATGAAATTTATGTAGTGCCACTTGAATGGGAGATTACATATTGCTAATAATAATACACTTTGCCACTCCTCACATGGAGAATGAATGAATTGCAACTGGTGAAACTTCCTTCCAGATGAATGAATAATTTACGACTTTCACCTCAAGATGATTCGCCTCTATCACAAGCACATGAAAGACCAATGAACTGAAGATTGAAGGTGCCACAGACATAGAAGTTTGATCTTTCTACTTCCAGTAAACAGAAGAAATGAAGTAATAAAGGAGAAGCTAATGCCATGTGTGCACAACCAGCATATGAAAGACCAATGTAGTACATGAGGGTATCTCCAGTTGTCATAGATAATCAGTGAACAAGAGGGCATAATTTCAGTTCGTAGCCAGCCTGCTATATAATTTATGCTAATTAAAAAGACACAACTCTTAATCCATCTTCAATATTTCTGAAGCTAGAGAAAATTAGAACATATCTTCCCATTATAAATTCATTTTCTAAGAAGATATTTTCAACACTATGCCGTGTTTGACAAAGTTCCCCTGCCAAAAGGTTAAAATTAGGGGGGAAATGCATTTCAGGTGTCATGCTCTCTTGAAACACTATTTTTGGTACAATGTGTAAGGTGGATTGGCAAGCCCCTTTATAGAAATTTAATGGTGAATAAATCTGAATGTGAAAGTGGGTCTTACCACACTTCAAGAACTTTCAAGCCTCATCAGGAGCATTTGAAGCCAAATTCATGGTCAGGCAATATCAAATCTCCAGAAAATAATACAGTTTTCTAAAAACAAAATAAAGAATTGGGCATTAACCTCTATATGACTAGGGAGCAATTTCTGTGTATATCTCACAGAATTCAAGATGCATAGTATAAAGAAAAGAGCCTGTGTGTGCATGGTATACATTGAGCCTGCCCGGGTGTTGGCGACCACATTTGCATATAGCCACGAGCAGTCCTCGTCTATGATGACGTGTGTGACTATTTGCCCGCTGTCGCTGACAGTGCCAGTCGAGAGGGCATGTGGTAGAACATGAACTAACATATTGATGACCGGATCACCAAGTACCATGGCAAATACTGTGTGATTGTAAAACACATTGTGGTTTTCACAATATACTGCAGAAAACTGCAAACACACGCTCACGCCCTTACGGGTGGGACCCCACCACGTCACACTATCAATTCCTCCTCACGTTGTCATCCTGACCGGTAGGCCCAGCTTCTTTCAAGGGTCCATTTGTCGTGACGTGTGGACCTGCGACTCAATGTCCGGCGTCACCGTAGTGAGAGCCGAGGGGGTGACACAAACAGAGTCTAAATCGTGTCCTCGAATAAGTCTATGAAATAATCCAATCCTTGTACTGCACAATCTAGTAAATCCCAAATAACACATGCATACTGAGATGTATGGTACATTACCTTTACATCAATGGGGCCTACCTAAGCCACCCTACCTCGGTAAGTCCTACGGAAAGTATACTTTGTTGAATTTTGCATCTACCGATTAATGAGCCTCACTAAATTAAGCAAACACACATCAGTACAGAGAACGGCCCGCTCATGCAAAGCTGCTAAATGACCAATTCAGTTTGAATATAGAAAAATTTAGTACAACTCATAGTTCGAAGCGATCGTACAACTGATATGGGCATATGGCTGGTCCCCTGTGCGCCCACGGTGTGGAGGCGCGACGGCACGTACGGCATCGTTCGCCAGCGGGCGCGCTAGGTGCGTCCATGTCCCCGGCGGGGGCGGCAGCTCCCGCGTGCCGCATTGAATCAAGGAGTGTGAGTTTCAGTGACAACAGTAATTTGTAGATGTCTAAACAGACAGTAACACCACGAATGAGTTGATTCTGAAACATGTTTTCTTGACGAAAGGCTTGCAAGTGCAGGCTCTCTAATCTCTACCTTTGCGCATCCATATGAGGGAAGAAAAAAAAGGATTAGGAGGGAGATGGGGTATTTGGGTTGTTGGCCGTACCTGCACATCAGATGGTGGTGCCGGTGGACGGCGGCTACACGCGTGACGGGATGCTGCAGGATCAGCCGTGGCTGCTCCTCGCTCGCCTGGATCCTGTAGGTGGTGGAGCTTGAGGACAAGAAGATCTGGCTGCCATGGGAGAGGATAAACAAGAGGAAAACGAAGGCCATGGCGAGGCCCCTTCGTCGCTCGCGCCCCATGGGCCGTCGCGTCAGGACGGCCGGGAGACGGCAGATCCGTCGTGGTGCCGCGTCGGCAGACAAGTTGAGGACGGGGAGAGACCACGACGGGGACGCCGACAATCGGTAGCCAGCAATCCCCGGGCGGCGTCCCCGACGCCCGAGGCCACATGAGGCGAGGCAATGGGTGGGGGCGGCACCGAGATGTGAGGGGCGCCATCGCTGAAGCTGCGGCGGGTAGAGGCGATGGTGGCGGCGTCGCTGAAGCTGTGGCGGGTCGAGGCGAGGGGGCGGCTTCCTGGAGGTGTGGCGCTCAATGCGACGGTGCGGCGGTTTCATTGCGTGAGTTTCCTTTTGTGTGAATGGGTACACAAGGAAGGGGATCATGGAAGAGAAAGGATTAATTAGCACTAAACGTGTTTAGTCGCTCAAATGACACCCTGCGCGTTGCTGCGGGAATACATGCTAAAAATAAAAGTGGTAATAACCACAAATAAACATTTCGAGGTTCAATTAACAAAATATTCTTGAAGAAACCTATGTTTGGGGAAAAAATGAAACATGAAGCATAAATATTGATATGCCTTAAAGGGATTGACTATTCGTCACTCTGGGTGAGAAATAGTTATTCTTTACCCCCCTCAATTTTATCATCAATGCACTGTAATTTTACGTTCCGTAAGTTTTGGTTTATTTCTGATGTAAAAAGAGACCGTAAGAAAATATATCATCGCCGTAAAAAATATTTTATGTTATGTAAAATTACAAACGTAAAAACATAGTGTAAAATATACATAAACTTCAAATTTTCTTGTCTTATGACCTATACTTTTATTTTCTTATATCAAATTTTACGTAGTGAATCAATAGGAATGTAACTATTTTGAATTCCAAATGTAATTTAATTATGAAGTGATCGTAAGATTACCTCGGGTGAAGAATAACTTATTCTGCACCCTGGATGATGAATAGCATCACTATATATAATCATGTTTAGTAGTAAAATACGGGTATCAAATGACAACACAAAAAGTAAACTGCCACAGATATCACAACCGGTTACGCTTTGTATTAAATATTTCCCTGCATTATCAGACAAAAGGAAAGAATAAATACATGGTAAAGAATAAGTACACAGGCCATAAGAATATATGTATCATATACAATAGGACAGAAGTTGAAAGGAAAATGTTATAAACTATACACGCAAACAGTCAAATAATTGTACTACTCGTATTACTAATTTACTATGGTAGGGAAAAGGAGCCAATATAATATGTATTGGGACAAAATAGTAACACTGTTGATCACATTAGCATGGAACGGTAGGGGCAATCAAAGCAGAATTGCCTGCGAATTTGATGCCGACGGATTGAAATAGAGGAAAACTCACACACGCTCTGCAGTAACACAACATGGAGGCAGGATTTTCAAGGACAAATCAAGATACATCTAAGTGCCTTGATGAACATGAAAATAAAAAAAATAGCATTTCTAATACCCACCTAATTAATGTCAATCTTTACTGGACCAAAAACGGTGACAATCCATGATACAGCCCCTGTAAAGAGGGAGAGAGGGAGGGAGATAGTAAGAAAATGGTGGAGAGAACAGAAAGAGGTGAGGTGCCGTTCACTGGGCTGTTCGCCTTCATCCACTTATTTTCCTTCTCGCTTCAGCATGTAGTACCAAGGACACACGGGGCATGCAAAGAAATAAAAATAAAGAGCATGAACTAATAGAGCCTGGTTCAAAAATTAGCTAACAAAATATTTGAAGGGCAACAGAAAGGCATGAACGACCAGATCCAGAAATACACTAAGAAAAGTTACCACTAATAAATAGTACTCGGCAACATCAGGAACTGAAATCAATTCTTCTCCCCAAAATTTAGGTAGTAAGAATCGGAAATGTTAACGCCCATACGTGTGGACGTTTGCATCTCGCCCACACGCGTGGATCCGCGTCCGTTCGTGAGCGCACGAATCTTGGCATGTTTTCAGTGCCACGTAGGACTGGCCTGGTGTGTGGGCGTTTACCCGGTCGCCCACACGGCCGTTTCACCACACGGAAGGGGCTGGTGTGTGGGCGTTGAGCAGTTCGCCCACACGCCACTTTCCACGCACGTATAATGGCTAGTGTGTGGGCATTTGTCATCTCGCCCACACGCCCGTCTTCTTTCCCACACACAAGCTGCTAGTTGCCATATGTTTTGCAGCGCACATGCAACTGCCCTAGAGTGCTTTATAAGCAGATGGCAACTCTCTTTTTACCCGAGTTGCCATGTGTTTTGCAGGGTACACGGCAACTGCCTAGTCTGCATGTAAGCAGATGGCAACTCTCTCTTTACCGAGTTGCCATGTGTTTTTGCATGGTACATGGCAACTGCCCTAACATGCACGTAAGATGGCAACTCTTCCTTTCTACATGACAACTGCCCTAGCATGCTTGTGAGCACATGGCAACTCTCTCAACTGCCTAGTGTTAGTATGTGGCAACTCCTAAAATTTTAAAATCATGGCAACTCTGATGGTCAGACCATACATGGCAACTTCAGGTTGAGCAACCATGGCAACTGCGGTTGTCCGACATGGCAACTGTAGTTCAGCGACATAGCAACTGCAGTTGAGCGAACATGGACGAGGTCTAAACCATGGCAATCATGGGCGCGCAGATGGTATCGCAGCGTGGCGTGCAGGTCCACGAGGTACGAGGCCTGACATACGGGGCGTGTGGGCGTTATCTACTTCTCCCACACGCACACGTGTGAGAGGGACCGGGGGGGGGGGGGGGGAAGAGATGTGTGGGCATTAGTTGTTTTGCCCACACGTAGGTGTGTGGGCTGTTCCTCTTATACACCACACAACAGTCTTCCTAACGCCCACACGTGTAACACTTATCGGCGTCCATAAGAATAGCACAATAGGTACCAAGATTTGAAAGTAAATCACATAAATTCTCTAAGTAGAGATAATTTGGTGGAGGAGGCACAACAAATAATTAAGGGAAGTAGTCTCGCAGAACGGCATAAGAAAGAGCGGCACCTTCTGGTTGCCTGCGACGCTGTTTCAGCAATCGATCTACATTGGAGTTCGCTGATGCTCGGCAATGCGGATGTGCTACAACTATCAAATCCACCATGGACGGATTGATCTGCATTGACGGTGAATCAGCATACCTTACCCGATCCCACCTGTGGCTCCCTGCTGAAGTTACCAGATCAATTCAGCATACCTAAACCACTATTAAATCATATGAGTCATATCAAATTAGCTGGCGGGTTAAGCAAAAGTGTAAAATCCAAAGGGAGAAGGATCAGTAGTAGAGGCGTGGGCATCTTCACCCACACGTTCCTCTCCTAGTCCGCAAGGAAGACAACACAGGATTGTTGTACACCTAATCAGACTGGATACAACAAGAACCAACCTCCATCAATTCCCAGCCAACATTGGAGTTAGCTTCGCCGGGTCACAGAGAGTGGAAGACGACCGCCGCCATCTGAACGACGCTACAGGGTGCCACACCGACTCCCACTGGGAATGGAACTGCAGTCAGAAAGAGAGGGAAAGCAACACCAACGCTGCCATATCGACGACTCTCAAGGGCACCACATTGCTTCACACCGGGAACTGAAAGCCAGTCAGAGAGAGCCCCAGATGCGTCGAAGACGGGAGGTCGTGCCAGAGGACAAGACCACACGGCAAGATCGCCTCTTTCTTTTCTAGACGCCGCACTGTATCGTTGCCAAAGGGAAAGATAGGTCCTTTATATGGAGAGAGAGAGAGAGACGGTTGGGCATCTGGGGCTCTTTGTCAATCGAGACAATTATTGGGCTTCGGTCCATCATTTAATTACGAAAATAGAGTAACGACGCCAAAGCTGCAAACGTTAACACCTTCATCGGTGGAGGAAGGAAAACTGAAGCGGTATGGAACTGGATGGACTTTCCCACCTCTCTCGATGCACACCATAAAGAAGTGAAACTGAAGAAGATGAAGAAAGGTGTCGTGGATTGACTGCTGCAAACGGAATGACTGGTGGATAATTGATGACGTGGATTGATGCTGATTTTGCATGATAGCTGAGTTGGCATGTATGTATGACTTAAATACATTGCTTAGTGGGACAATGAGGTGGACATCTTGCATGTTGAGAGAATTGGGTCCAACTTCTTAAGAATGTAAGATAAGGCACGTCAACGGGTGGCCGAGATATGTTGGATCTGTCTCTTTGTGTCTTTTTAACTTGGTATAGAAACATCAGACGTCATTCGGTGAAACTTCGTAGCCAACGGTGAGTACTCCGCGGCTTCCGCCTACAAAGGCGCAATTTTTGAGATTGACTTCCTCTACGATGCAGCTCACAGTGTAAACATTTTGCGGGACTAATTATCCAAAAAAATAGATTATTTATGGCTAGGAAAAATTGGCTAGGTCTTCGAAATTACAATCCGCAACATTGGAATGGAGCGCCATCAATAAATCATTGGTGAAGAAACCTTATGTTCAGTCAGCATGGATCCCCAAAGGAAGACCATGGCTTCTCTTATTATGCTCAACTTGTGGAGGCTTTGAAATGAGTGGAATGGTAGAGTGGTTAGGAATACCTTAACCTTGCAATCGAGCATCATCGCCAAAATTAAGTCGCAGGAGGCAAATAGATGTATCATGAGAGATAAATTTTTGGGGAGTAACCCATTCCTCTCGGACTAGTCCGGAATGAAAACCAAGATCCGGTTTGTGATTGAACATTGGGTCTTGGACACAAACATCAGAGAAGGAGCCGGCCAGAGGAGTGTGACAGTATTTGTCTGTCTTCTCAAACTCTTAGTGGTGTGTGGAGGAACTAAACTCTCTCGCTTCCTTTGTCATGCATGAATGTGTCATATGGGCCTCTAGGATTTTTCTAGAAATTACTGTAAAAAATAAATGGGCTAGGTCAATAAGTCCAACAGTTAGATTATGCATGTCATCACTGTTACAATGCAAGAGGTGCATGTCATTTAACCATGTTGAAGGGAACAAAAGTGCTGGTGGCGAAAGGTGTTTTGGATCTAGCTTGTGGGGAGGCGATTGCGTGTCAGTAAGCTTTATGCTTTGCTCAAGATCAAGGTATCGCATGATGGTGATTGCCTTTGATTACTCAGGTGCTATCCGAAGTATTGTGGATGGGAGTCTTGGTGAAAACGTCATGATCGTTTGAGAGATTACAGAGATGAGGAAGGCTTTTCCTGAAGTTGTCTTTAAGCATGAAGTTAGAGAATCAAATGTAGACCCTCATACTATTGGTAGAAGCTCATTAGACCTTGGCAAACATGTCAGGCCTGGGATAAGATCTAATGAGCATGCAAAAAGGATGAAAATGTTTTGGAGCAGCTGTCGTGGTGTTTGACGACTGTAGTTATGTCATGTGAGGTCCCAAAAGTCTATTTTGAGCTTTGTAATATAAAGGATAATTTCATATTCTCTTCGTTCTTAAAAGAGTGTACTTCTAACTTTGTTGCAAAGTCAAAAAAAATTATGTTTGATCATATTTATACAATAATACACCAATATTTATGTCATCAAATTAGTAGCATTAGATTTATAATAATATATGTTTTCATCGTATACCTATTTGGTTTCGCAACCATTGATATACTATTACACAAACTCGGTCAAACTTTGACATAGTTTTGTACTCCAACAAAATTGGAAGTACACTCTTTTAAGGACGGAGGGAGTAGTCCACGAGATTGCGAGCATGTCTACGAGGTCTCCTTGTAATGAGGGATTTGGAGGACCCTAGGGAAATCACCCGTCACCTCTTAAAGGATGTAACCTTGTTATCGCAAGAACAAAGAGGGATGATGGTGTTAAGGGCAAAAAAGTGCACCTATCAACGTTATCCTTGAGACATGACTCGCCTGTACAGTGTGATATTACGTGGATGCGTGCTAAACTAGAGATAATTAATATAGATTAGAGGGGTACAAAATTTCAAAAATGCATTACTTTCAAACCGAGCATCTATATTGAATTCCACGTTTTCATCCATCATGACAAGATCTTCAAAACTAGATCCCACGTGAGTACATTCCAACACATTATTTTTTGAAAAATTAACTTTGTCTCAGAAAGTACGTTTCTATTACAAATGTGCTTTTCTAGATTGGCCTTATAAATTAAGAATTGTTTTGATTAAAAACAAATGTTTAGTTGCATCTCAGCAAAATGGCCCCTAAAATCCTCATTCACAACCTTCGCTGGGGGAGAGGGGGGTGTGCAGTAATTTTAGAAAAATAATTTTGTGTTACAATAATCAAGTTTATGCTACAAACATACTTTTCCATCACAAACCGATAAGCCTAACACATGATATCATTGTTGGCGGTAAAAATCAAGTTCCTCGAATATAGTTCCTTCCATGCGTTAAATGGCCATTATAGTTTTTTCATCGCATATGCTTGTTTCTCAAAAGCAACTTAGTAATAAATGCGAGTTTGTGTTACGAACTACTAGTACTTTTCTATGAATCAATATAGCTAAAAAAATGTATAAAAATGCCTTTACCAATGTGTTGGCAATTTTATACTTGAAAGAACTTGCTTTGCGCACATCCGGTGGTAAAAATAGTCAAGTTACTGATTTGTGAGGGAAAAGAAAATTTATACCGTAAATTTGCATTTCGTTGTGGTAAGTTGCTTTTCAAAAATATTCCTCAGAACATGCCCATGTGAAATCTTGTTTTGAATGTCTCATGATAAGGAACTCAACGGTGAAAATTAGTTCCGATGCACCGTTTGTAAGTAATGTGATTTTTTTATGGTAACTTTTCCCTAGTGCTGACTTCATCTATTTTTGGTGGTACCCATGTTAGCCATTTAGTTGTTTGCAGAGTCTTTGCATGTGAGGAAGAGAACCACATAAAGAGATTTTTTTGCAGGGTGTGGCTAGGTCTAAATCGTAAGTAAGTCTCAGTCAAGTGATATAGTATAAGAAGGAAAAAGAAAGAAAATAAAAGAAAATTTGTGTATGAATATCCATGCAAGATCAAAGAACTATAGCATCGACTGAGACATAACGGAGTTTTAGTCGACTGAGGCTTAGCAAAATTTGTGTATGGCCTGTTGGAAGGATAAACTTTCCATAACTAATGCATGTGATCACCGCGATAGTGCATGCCGTTCAGGATTGATCAACTTAGAGCATCTACAGGCCGGCGCCTCAAACCCGCCTCATACGCCGGACAGGCTGCCCGGTCACTGTCCGGTCACAATTTTTTTGACTCAGACGGCCCCCTCAAACGACCCTCAAACGCACGGGCTGACCGAGACCTCTCATATCCAGCCCAAAGCCCGCCACATCGGACCCGACAACCCAACCCCACCCAAATAGCACCAAATCCACGCCAAGACTAGCCAGATCCATTTGCTATCTCCTCTCTTCTTCCTCCTAGCTCCGTCCGTCTTGCGCTACCGTCGCCGCGCTCGTTGTCGGTGTCGAAACCGGCGGATCTCGGGTAGGAGGTCCCGAACTGTGCGTCTAAGGTTGATGGTAACAGGAGACGGGGGACACGATGTTTACCCAGGTTCGGGCCCTCTTGATGGAGGTAATACCCTACTTCCTGCTTGATTGATCTTGATGAATATGAGGATTACAAGAGTTGATCTACCACGAGATCGTAATGGCTAAACCCTAGAAGTCTAGCATGTATGATTATGATTATCTCTATGGACTAAATCCTCCAGTTTATATAGACACCGGAAGGGCCTAGGGTTGTGCAGAGTTGGTTTACAGAGGAAGGAATCTTCATATCCGAACGGCACGCTTGCCATCCACGCAAAGGAGAGTCCCATCCGGACACGGGAGGAAGTCTTCTATCTTGTATCTTCATGGCCCATCAGTCCGGTCCACGTCACATAGCCCGGACGCCCGAGGACCCCTTAGTCCAGGACTCCCTCAGTAGCCCCTGAAC
Source organism: Aegilops longissima (assembly GCA_021605205.1). Lineage (NCBI taxonomy): Eukaryota > Viridiplantae > Streptophyta > Magnoliopsida > Poales > Poaceae > Aegilops > Aegilops longissima. The sequence goes on along the minus strand of CM038678.1, from coordinate 162,066,351 downwards.
CAGACTTCAATGACGATGTGTCCGGCGCGCAGATTGTCTTCGGCATTGCAATTCGGGTTCCTCCTCCGAATACTTCAAAGTAATCCTCGAACACAGAAAACGTGTCCAGCTCTGCAAAACAAACTCCACATACAGCCGCGAAGAGTATAATATTTAACAAGTCCCATCTACTGATATCTTTTGTAGTGAGATGCCATGTCTCTACACGGTCATTATTTCGAACCGTTTTCTAGCCTCCCGCTCCGTGTTTCGAGGTGCGGTTTCCATTGGCACGTCTTGTCAAAGCAGAGATCGTGTTTCCTTATCACGGGATCCTCCTTAATATGGGCGCGGGTAATCAAACCGTGTTTGTTGGCGATCCCTTGGGAATAGGTGAGCTTTAAGGCCCGTGAGGAGGCGTTCGATATTACTTCGACTTTATAAAGGGGCACACATCCGTCTTTCTCCCCCCGCGCCTGCCCCTTCCTCAACCTTCCCAACCCCAGGCTCTAACACCCAGGATTCGATTTCTTTCATTGTTACCAGGCCCTCTAGTTATGTCCGGATCCATCTCCCCAGGTAGGTGGGTAGCCGAGGAGGATATCGCGAAGCTTCGGAAGGCGAGGTACCTGACTGCGAAAATGCCCCACAGGCTCCCTTCTAAAGGGCAGGTCATCCCCACACCAAAATCCGGCGAGAGGGTTGTATTCATCTCCCACTTCCTCCGCGGGCTAGGGTTCGCTCTTCACCCCTTCGTTCGCGGCCTCATGTTCTATTATGGGATAGATTTTCACGATCTAGCTCCGGACTCTTTTCTTCACATCTCGGCGTTTGTCGTCGTGTGCGAAGCCTTTCTCCGCATCCCCCCACACTTCGGTCTATGGCTCAAGACATTTAATGTGAAGCCGAAGGTAGTTAACGGGGAACAAGCGGAGTCCGGCGGTGCTATAGTGAGCAATCTTGCCAATACTATCTGGCCAAAAGGTACCTTCGCGGAAGCCTCCAACTTATGGCAGCAAGAGTGGTTCTATATCACTGAACCCCGCGGCACTAAATGGGTCGCCGCACCGGTGTTCTGATCTGGCCCTCCATTGCGGCTCGCATCATGGATAAATAAGGGGCTAGACTGGGGATCAGCTGATGAAGTACATATGCCGCAAAGTCGTATCCGGAGTATCCTCGAAAGGGATGTTGGTCTTATCAACGTGATCCAAGTGATGCTAGTCCGCTGGATCCTCCCGTGCCAGCGACGGCCTCTTCGTATGTGGGAGTTTAATCTGGAAGGACCGCGGACCCTTCAGCAATTCTTTGGCACAACGCACGAAGGGATGTGGAAACTATTCTTCAAGACTCGAAAGCAGTGGCCGGACACATCAGAGGACGTTGGTCTCGACTGCAACCATCCGGATACTTCGGTAAGCACCCAATTTCTGACTGCAACTCGGCTGATTATCCCATAGCGATGTACTGAGAGTTTTATCTTTGACCAGGGCTGGATAAAGAAGGCAGAACATATTAGGTGTTCAGCTCCACTTCTTGAAGACTCGGCCGATCCTGTGTTGACGAGGATGCTGGTCCCGGCGCCGTATCAAATGCCAGCGCCAGAGGGAAATAAGAGGAGCAAAGAGGCCAAAAGCGGCTGTCAGATGTGGGGTTCCGGCAAACCCTTAAGGTTCGAACACTGGGGTGCGCACGAAGTCTTTCCCTCCTACCGATCTACGCCCTAGCTCGCTAAGATCTCGCGGACGAACTCGACGAACTCACAACACAGAGAGACACGAGGTTTATACTGGTTCGGGCCACCGTTGTGGTGTAATACCCTACTCCAGTGTGGTGGTGGATGGATTGCCTCTAGGGCTGATGATGAACAGTACAAGAGAAAAACAGCCTCCCAAGGTTGAGGTGTTCTTGTGCTTGGTGACTTAGTGGGTGAGAGCTGGATGAACTGCTCGATGCCCCTACTGTGGTGGCTAGCTCTACTTATATAGGCTCTGGTCCTCTTCCCAAATATTGAGCGGGAAGGGATCCAACAACGGCAGGAAAATTTGAAGGGGGACAGCTAGTACAAGCTATCCTGACAAAAGTGGTCTTCGCCTGCGAAAAGCTCTAGCGGTGACGCCGTCTTGGGCTCCATGATGACCTCCGTCTTGCCGTCTTCCTGGTCTTGGTCTCGTTGCACCAATATAGCAACCTTTGCCTGATGCCTCGGTACTCTTCGCCTGCGCTGGCCTCCTTAGCACCAAAGAGGAAATAAGGATGCTGTGCACGCTGGCGCCCGCCTGGTGCCGTTCGTCATGGCTCACGTCACGAGAGCCTCGTGAGGTTTGCCCCGCCTTGATATCTCCGCTCCTCGTGAGCCTGCTTGGCTTGGCCACTCCAGTGGAGGTCTTGCGTCGTCCGCCTAGCGAGGCTTGGACCCTCGCGAGGGTCTTGGATGCCTTGTTGATGAAGATGGGCGTATGGCTCTTTGGCTTAGTCGCTACTGTGGGCATGCAGCGAGCAAGTCTGGGGACCCCGTTCCCGAACGTTGTGATAGCCCCGAGCCCAAGGTGCGCGCGGGCTTGGCTTCGCGGCGAAGCCAAGGGTGAAGTTCGAAGCACCACGGGCCCCCAAAGCCTGCGGCCTCGGTCGACGCGTGGCAGTTGATTGGACGTGGGCGCCTCCGCTTCCCCACGCTGCCTTTGAATCCGCCTAGTTGTGCGGCCCGAGCGGCCTACACAGTCATTCCCCTTCGCCTGCGCCTTGCTCCCCCAATCCCCCTGCTTCCTCGAGACTCTGTTTCTCTTCTCCAATCTGACTTGCGCACCGCCTGCTCCATCGCCATGGCGCCGAAACAAGCTGAAAAGGGGAATGGACCTCTATCTCTGCCATTTGCGCCTTCGTCCTTTGCGTCGGCGCTCGGCCGGTCTCGGGTGCTCAACGACGACGCCATGCACAAGGTGCGCCCGATGCTTGCTCCAGCTTCAATGAGTGGGGGGGGATACGGTGGCTTGGCCTGCGTCTCGCACTCGCACGGCTCGGGCGGCCACCGAGGTCCCAATCTTCATAGATGCCCTCTGGGCTGGCCTGATTCCTCCCTTCTCCCCCTTCTTCAATGCGGTGCTTGAGCATTATCAGATCCACATGGTTCATCTCGACCCTCAGTCTGTGACTCTTCTTGCCGTCTTCGCCTTCGTGTGCGAAGCCATGGCTGGCATAGCCCCTTATGTTGCCCTCCTTCGCCATTTCTTCTCATTGCATCTGATCGACCCTCAACAAAGCTCAGGATGCGTTAGCTTACATGCCGCGGCTGCGACGGCGGGCGAGGGGATCGACTTCGAGCTTCCTCTATCCATGAGCGAATTCCGGACACGATGGGTGTTCGTCGATGCCGGCGTGCTCAGTCCTCTGCTCCAGGCTCCGTCGGGGCCCGCTGTTCCTAACTCCGGCTGGAGCCATCAGCGGCTCACGAGCCCTCGCCTTGCCAACGTCTGGTTCAGGTTGAAGTTGCTGAAAGATCGCGGCGTAACTGCACCGATGGTGGTGAAGGAATTCATCAAACACCGGGTCGCTCCGCTTCAGCGCCATTCTCGCCCAATGTGGACCTTGCTGAGCAGCCAGGACCACATGAGGTTTCAGGAGTCTGGGCTCCTCCTCGGGATGCGGCAAACAGTGCTCAAGGTCCTGACGGGTGTCCTCTTGCCGGCCGAACTGCCTGGGAAGAACTGTTTGCTGTACCGCTGCAAGAACCAGGATGAATTTGTAGAGAACATGCCTCCCTTTGATGAATGGGGGCCGCGGCCGATCGGCCTGGAGGGGCCTCGTGAGAACCCCGTCGTCATGGTTCCCTTCCTTGCCGCTGGTGCCGAGCTCGCCCCAAGCGACGGTGCAGGTGGGCGAGCTCCGGCGGAGGCCGGTGGCTTGAGTGCTGAGGAGCACATGTCGAGTGGTGATCCTGGGGCATCGTCTTCAGGAGCCTTCCACCCCCCTCCTGAGGCGTCGGTTGCTGAGGAGACGCAGCATGCGACTCCCGAGGCTAAGGCTTCAAGGGCCTCGGGAGGTTGTGGTGAAACGGTGCCTGGCTGTTCACCGTAACCGAGCACCCTTGAAGACATCCTTCCACGCTCTTCTTCGTCTCCACCGCACATCGGCCGTCACGTCCAGTGCTTTGGTCGGCTTTGCGTGGACTTCGAAGAGCTCTGCAAGAGGAAGGGGTCCCCTGGCGCCAGCAATATCTTGGGCCATTGAAGCGAAGAAAGTACATCACCGTCGATGTGTAAGTACCGTGCCGCCATGGCTTATTACGTGCTGCTTTCTTCTTCTAACGCCAGTCTTTCACAGCTCCTTTCACCGAGACTGCCGAGTCTCCTGGGAAGCGGCCTCCTTCTTCCTCAACTCTTCCGCCGGGCCTGAGCGCTCCGAGTCTGCTTGTCGCCCCTGGAGCAGGGTTGGTTGAAGGGGCACTCCTGCCTTCTTGGCGTGCCGAACCTGCGGCCTTGTCGCTCCTCCCCCTGGTTTGGTGTGGAGCTTGGCAGGCGTGCCCAAGACTCCTCCGCTGTCATGAATGGCAATTTGTTGGCTTCGATCTTCGGCTCCTCTTCAAGCAGCGGGCCATGGTCAGCTTGGGCTCCTCGCGAGGACTGGTTGACGCCAGTCAGGCTGGCCCCCCAGCCCCCTCGAGGGGCGCACCGCTCGGCGCCACGCCCGCAGCCCCCAAGGCGGAGGACGAGGTGGGCCAAGCGTTCGAGCTCGAGTGCGGGCAGAGCGTGGTTCGTCACGAGCTCTTCCAGGAGGCGATGGGAGCAATGTGCCGACTTGGTGAAGAGCTCGCGAGTGTCGATTCGCGTCTTCAGGCTGAAGATCTCCGGCTGGCGGAGGAGCGGCACAAGCTGAAGGTGGCCATCAACCTCAGCCGCTATCACCGTGACCTTGAGAACGCGAAGGCCGAGGCATCTCTCAAGGTTTCCCATGAAGCCCGCTCACGAGCTTTGGACGAGGCTCACGAGGCTGACCACCGCCTCGAGGCTGCGGAGAAACGCGCGTGGGAGCTCCAGGCCTGGAGCGCGTCTCTTGAGCAGCAGGTGGAGGCGCGCAGGGCCACTCTTGCGTCACTGAGGGGGAAGCCCGCGGAGGAAGAGGAGGTCCGGAAGCGTGAGGAGGCACTGACCCTGGAGGTCGTGGAGCGCAGCCTCGATCTCGAGCAACTGGAGACGAGGGAGCGTCAAGTTGCCCAAGCAGAAGAGGCCGTCGAGGCTCGCGAGGCCAGAGTCGAGGAGGAGGTTGACTGTCGGGTGGCCGAGGTTCGCGCAGATCTGGAGGGTAGGTACGTCATGAAGCTGAAGCTCGCAGGCGCGGAGGATGAGGGCAGGGCCGCTGCCCTTAGGCCCAGGTTGGACGAGGCTGAGAGGCGTGCGAAAGCCACGGCCGCCGCCCTGGTTACGGTGCGGGCGGACATGGCCTCCACCCGCGCCGAGCTGCGTTCCCTCCGGAGGTGGGTTGACGATGCAGAGGCCGTCGCGAGGCAAAACACAGAGGAAGTGCTCCAACGACGAATGCTGGAGCGCGAGCATGCCCCCATGCTTCAGGATCTCCGGAACAGGGCCAATATCGCCCTGGGCCATATTTGCGACGTGGAGGCGCCGACCCCTCACTCGAATGATTATGCGGACACGACCTTCTTCACCGAGGTGGTGACGCGCCTGGAGGCTCGATCTGCCAGAGCTCGCCAGCTTGTGGAGGAAAGGGGGCGTGGCCTGCTCGAGCGCGCTTTCTCCCATGTCTCCAGCCACCTCCTGAATGCCGACCCCAACTTTGGTTTCAATGCCACCATCGCCTTCGTACCCACGACCGTCCGGGGCGACCTAGTGCATTGGGTTGAGGACAATGTGGACGCGTTGGTCAGGGCCTTCACTTCGGAGGATGACGCGGTGGTGGTCGTCGCAGACGAAGGTGACGTGGTTGACGATGGCAACGGGGGCGTCACCGATGGCGGCGACGATGCCGATGAAGACGACGATGACGCGAGTGACGCATCCGCGGGTGATGCAGCGAGCAACATTTCTGGTTGATCCCTTCTTCTCCTGTCATTTCATCCTGCGCACAAACTCGGGCGTGGCCCTTGGAAAACTTGTAAGAGCGTTTTGAGAGGGGAAGCCCCTCATGTAAGCAAACTGTATTTTTTTACTTTCCTATGCACTGCGAGTTTGTGTCTTCGTGAGCTCATGAATCCGGGTGCGAGTTCTCTGTCGTGGTTTACCTTAGTTAGTGCCAGCTTTGAGCTGGGTCGCGATGCGTCGAGTTTCTGAGAACCTTGTGGAGCTCGTCGCCCCGTCAGAAGGGGCCCCACTAGAGGTGAGCTCCAGTTGTAGTGCTAGCACGCACTTGGCGTGCGTGCTTCGTGCTGCCCCGCTCGCGAGGAGCTCGTGAGGGGAAAGCGACGAACATGAGTCCCAATCAAAACGAGATCTAGAAGGCAAGAAATTGCTTGAACAAGAAAAGGCTCCCCCCACGCGCATCAATAAAAACTCAGCTTCAACTCAAATCCAGATCCAGAAAGCAAAGCTACAGAGAGAGATATCCAAAGCAAAAGGCCACATCCGGCACCTAGTGTAGTCTTCTGGACTTCAAGTCTTCTCACCACCGCGGAGCTAAGTGCTGCCACTAGGCGTGGGAAGGAGCTCCAGGGCCTGAGGCCGGCACCCATGCGACTCCGGGGCGTGTACAGCCCCAACTCATTATTACGTGAGAGTGTCACGGGCGGCGAGCTTCACAGGCACTGGGCCTTCTTCACAGGTACCGGCCTTGCTTCATATCACCAGACGAGGGCCCTGCCTTGCGCCACCCTTGACCTCCTTTGGGCCAACCGGTCACCGGGACGACACAAAGGAGGGAAAGGGGACGCCAGCGGTGCCCCCGACGACCACAGGTCCTCTGCCGGGGGAAGGGTTGTCGAGGCCTCCCCGGCAGAGGGCCTACCTCCGGGTGTCGCTAGGCGTCGCGCGCCGCGGGGAGGGGCCTTGCTCCTGGCTTCCTCCCGGCGGCCCCCAGAGTGTCTCCCTTGTTGGAACGGATGCTGTCGTGCCACGGTCGTCGATCGACGCTGCAACCTGAGTCATCTGCAGCCCATGGTTAGCTTAAGCCTGTTCCTGAGAGATTAGCGGTACCCTATAGTTGTCGTTGTCGGCGTGACCATCGTGGTTCTCCGTTGGTTCTTGGAAGGCTTCGACTCCTAGAACGCCCTCTCCCCAATCTTCCCCAATGAACGAGCCAGGGTCGTCCTCTGGTGCGTACCCTTGGTCCATCATACGGGGCACATAGGCTTCCGGGGCCGTCACCCCTAACACCTCGCCGTGGTGCCCCACGCTCCATGTTGCTCGGCCCATGGTGGCGTCCTGATGATGACAGCACGACATCCGGCTGGGACCGTGGAGGGCGACGCTTGCGCCCGTGCCCGTCGCGGGCGGCATGGGGGAGTCGGAGCCCCCTGCGCCGCTGGCCGTGCTGATGTTGATGAAGCCCCCGGCGTAGTTGATGGCGCGTGGATGTGGTGAGGTTCGCCGCGTGGCCCTGCAGTGGCCTGGGGAGGAAGTCGATAGCAGAAGGGTGGTGCTCCGACGCCGCTGCATCCAAAGAGCTCGGCAACACGCTCCAAAGGTGTGTCGGCCGCTTTCCATCAGCCGCACCGCAGCAGCTCCTTTGCCACGGTGGCGCTGCTGCATGTTTGCTTGCACCGCCGTGAGTGCGGCGCCGTTCTTCTGCGGCATGGCTTGCTGCTCTTGCGGTGGCCCGCACCGCCGTGGGGTGAGGGTGGATGACACTGCCAGCTGCTTTCGCGCCCGGAGTCTGGCGCGCCTGTGCCGCTGGAGTCGGGTCGAGACCTTCATGGGCAGGCGGCGCTGCCCGGGCTGGCCAGGCTGCCCAGCGGTCGGAGCCAGCCCTTGAGTCGCCGGACATCGCGGCTGGGGAACGTCGATGAGCTGGCCAGTGGAGGAGGAGCTCCGGCGCACCCCTACCTGGCGCGCCAAATGTCGGATGTGGGGTTCCGGCAAACCCTTAAGGTTCGAACACTGGGGTGTGCGTGAAGTCTTTCCCTCCTACCGATCTACACCCTAGCTCGCTAAGATCTCGCGGACGAACTCGACGAACTCACAACACAGAGAGACACGAGGTTTATACTAGTTCAGGCCACCATTCTGGTGTAATACCCTACTCCAGTGTGGTGGTGGATGGATTGCCTCTAGGGCTGATGATGAACAGTACAAGGGAAGAACATCCTCCTGAGGTTGAGGTGTTCTTGTGCTTGGTGACTTAGTGGGTGAGAGCTGGATGAACTGCTCGATGCCCCTACTCTGGTGGCTAGCTCTACTTATATAGGCCCTGGTCCTCTTCCCAAATATTGAGCGGGACGGGAGCCAACAACGGCGGGCAAATTTGAAGGGGGGCAGCTAGTACAAGCTATCCTGACAAAAGTGGTCTTCGCCTGCGAAAAGCTCTGGTGGTGACGCCGTCTTGGGCTCCACGATGACCTCCATCTTGCCATCCTCCTGGTCTTGGTCTCGTTGCACCAATATAGCAACATTTGCCTGATGCCTCGGCACTCTTCGCCTGCGCTGGCATCCTTAGCACCAAAGAGGAAATAAGTACGCTGCGCACGCTGGCGCCTGCCTGGTGCCGTTCATCATGGCTCACGTCACGAGAGCCTCGTGAGGTTTGCCCCGCCTTGATATCTCCACTCCTCGGGAGCCTGCTTGGCTAGGCCACTCTAGAGGAGGTCTTGCGTCGTCCGCCTTGCGAGGCTTGGACCCTCGCGAGGGTCTTGGATGCCTTGTTGATAAAGATGGGCCGTCTGACTCTTTGGCTTAACCGTCTTTGTGGGCATGAGTGAGCAAGTCTGGGGACCCCCGTTCCCAGAACGCCGACAACGGCCTCCGCTCTGCAGGTATGTTGGACCCTATGTCCGGGGAGGCTGAAGCTTCGTCTCCAAAAGACGAAGGGGAAGGAGAAGATGATATCCCTTCCCCTCATGGGAGGGAAAGGACTGCATCCGAAGACTTGGAGGTGGAAGCGCCGAAGAGAGGGAAGGTATCCCTTCCATATGGCTCCAGTTTCGAAGCCGATGTCGTCGCAATGCACCACTCTAGGGACAAGCCCCTTGCCGAATCGTAAGTGAACAAGGACGCTCCAGACATATCCGCTTCTTTTCGGGTTGCAGGGGTAACATTTAAACTATATGCTTGCAGTTCGACCCACAGTCCACCCCGACAGTCCTCCTCATCAGGGGGACTTAACTCCTGGGATGATGGAAAGCGAGACGCCTTCTCATGGTTCCTTGCCTCTTAGGGCGGACGACTTTGAGGTGTCATCTCGGAGAATCTCCCCTGCCCATCAAGCGGCATGGGGGATGCTACCTCTTGAGCTTGCGTTGGATTTCCTTGAAGAGGAAAGTGATGCAGCACAGTAGCGTAAGTATTTCCCTCAGTTTTTGAGAACCAAGGTATCAATCCAGTAGGAGACTACGCGCGAGTCCCTCGTACCTACACAAAGCAAATAAATCCTCGCAACCAACGCGAATAGGGGTTGTCAATCCCTTCACGGTCACTTACGAGAGTGAGATCTGATAGAGATGATAGATAATATTTTTGGTATAAAGATGCAAAGTAAAATAAAAAGTAAAGTAAAAAGCAAAGCAATAATAAAGCATAGGAAGATTAATATGATGAGAATAGACCCGAGGGCCATAGATTTCACTAGTGGCTTCTCTCAAGAGCATAAGTATTCTACGGTGGGTGAACAAATTACTGTTGAGCAATTGATAGAATTGAGCATAGTGTCGGGGGTTGGGTGCGACATATGCCAAAGGATGGCTTATCATGGAGGGGGCGAGTAGAACGTCGCCGGTGCCTAGAAACGGGATGAGGCGAAGACATGCACGCCGGTGAATCTTACCCAGCTTCAGGGCTCTCCGAGGAGATAACACCCCTACTGCTGCTCTGCGGGGTCTCCGCATGATCACTATGGCAAAGTGGGTACAAGAGGCTCCTTGAGCTGTTCGGGGTGAGGAAGGAGAAGGGCACGACTTGCTCTTCTCTCCCTCTATGTGTGTATCTAAAACTACTAGCTTCCAACCCTTTGCATGGGTGCCCTCGGGGGTTTATATAGGCCTACCCACCGGGGGTACAACGGTAATCCGCCGGGTGTGGGTCCAAGCCGTCCAGCCTCTAAGTCGCCGCCTTCTCCGCCGACTCACAGGGCCCGCCGACTAGTGGGCCCGGCCGACGGCTTGACATGGGGCCGACAGCCCTTGTCCGGCCGCAAGGGTCTTGCCGGCTGCAGATTATCGTAGCCGTGCTTCTAATGACGCGAGCTTGGTCATGGGGTTATGGCAGCAGCCGCCGCCGGGCGGGCGATCACCTGCCATTCCTTGTCTTGTCCGTTAATGGCGCGTGGATCCCGCGAGGGGCCGGCCGACTCCGGAGGCCGACTCCATCGGGTCCGTCTTTGGGTGCTCACGACAAAGGGTCCCGCCGCCTTCGGTCGTCAGACAGCCATCGTGGGTAGTGAATCGCCCACGGTCTTGATGTCGGCCGCAAGATGGCAATAAGGATCTTTGGCGGACGGAGATCTCCGTCGATCTGGCGCCAAGAGCTATACCTGCCCTTTTGGGCAGGGTAGGGATGGGCTGCAGGCGGCCTTACCCCATCCCGCACGAGTCGCCCAAACAGAGGTAGTTGGGGTGCGGGCCGTCTCGTGAGCCGACCTCACCGGAGGTCGCTGGCTTGGAGTCGGCTTGTCCCGAGGTCGCCGCCTTAAAGTCGGCTTATCTTGAGGCCGCCTGGGACTCGGCCCAGAGGGGTAGTCGGCGACTGCTGCCGACTCCTCAAGGCGCTCTTTGTCTTGGGGTCTTAAGGCGCAGCCTGCCCGATGTTTTGAAAGGTTCATGGGCTCGGGTTCGCCACCCGTAGTCCATTACTCCGACGAGTCCCCGGCCGGGAGGCGCCGAGGCAGCTCGTCGAGGAGCCTCGACAGCTTCATCCTTCGATGGAAGAATCTGACTCGCCCGCCGTCTTCATCTGAGTCGGCCTTGCAGGGGCCGCCTTGTTCTTCAAAGGTTTCAGGGTCGCAGCGGGATCCGGGCGGCGTGCTCGATAAGCTTCCCCGGCAGCCGCCGCCGTGGCCTGCCATGCGACGCCACGCGGCAGGCGATCCGCCACCACGCCTGCGACAAGACAGGCCGTCAGCGGGCCTCGCCACTACCATGTTTCGCCAGCAGCGATCCGCCGCGGTCGCGGCGGGCGATGGGCTCCACGCGTTATCGCGCTGTAGTAACGCGTCGTGGGTTAAATCGTGGGCGGAGGACGTGGCGCGATTAATCCCACGCCGCCGGGCCGCAGCCTAGGCGCCTATAAGTAGGCGGGGGGAGGGAGGGGGCGGCGACGCACGCGCACTTTCTCATCCCCGCTCCCTGCCTCGTCTTCTTCCTTGCTCCACCGCGCCGAGCCTCGTTCTTCCTCGCCGCGGAGATGAGCTCCTCATCTGCCGCCGCGCCTCCCACCGCACGCTCCGCGTGTGGGACGGCTCCATCATCGATGACGACATAATCGAGTTCCTTCGTTAGACGCGCCGCATCCCCGACAGCCACCTAGTGCGAGCCCGCGCCCCGCCGGAGGGCGAAATCACGCCGGCGCCGGAGGAGGGCAAGCGGGTGATCTTCCGCTCGCACCTCATGCGCGGGCTGGGGCTGCCGGCGAGCGGCTTCTTCCACGCATTCTTGAGTTCTTCAGCTCCAAACCGCACCACCTCACCCCAACACGGTGGTGCTGCTGGGCGCCTTCAAGATCCTTATGCGCGGTTTCTCGAGTTCTCCCCACCATCGAGCTGTGGGGATTTCTTTCAGCGGCTCGGGACCCACGCCGCCGCGTCGCCGCTCTGGCGGCACGCTCATCGCCAAGAGGAGGCCGGTGCCCGAATCCTTTCCCCGCCATCCCCTCATCAAGTCGGTGAAGATGTGGCAGCCAGACTTCTCGTCAAGAACGTCGCCCCGACGGCGATCGGGTCAACTTGCCGCCCTCGTGGGCGGCGAATCATGGCCGACCCACCAGCTGGTCCTACAGGGCCCGGACGCTGACCCTCGCAGGCACCGCCGCCGTCGCGCGGCTCCGCGTGATGATACAGTCGGAGGGCCTGACTGGGGCAGACTTGCTAGCCGCCTTCATGGCGCGCCGAGTTCTCCCTCTTCAGGGCCGCCCTCATCTGATCCGCCAGATGAGCGTCACGGACCCCAAATACGGTGTGCTCCAAGGACATGCCCCACGCGGAGGTGGTGGACACGGTGAACTTCTTGGCGAACTGCGACCTCACGGAGGAATGGCGTTTCGGCAAGGAGCCATACTCGCGCGCCAATCCCCCGCCGATGGTAAGTCGTCTCTTGCTTCTCTGCTTCCTTCCTTAGCCGGATCCGACTCTTACTTTCCTTGGTCCTTTCTGACTCAGAATCCTCTCATGCCGCCCTCGACCGGCGCCGCGGGCTGGCTCGCGACTTCGTCCCCGACCGGGCGGAGAGTGACGCCAACGACCCCGACTTGGGCGTGGCGGTGATGGAGGCCGATGCCGAAGGAGGGGGAGGGGCCGACGACTTCGTGCCCTCGGCCACTTTTGCAGATCGGCTGATGATGAAGTCGTCCCCGCCGCCAGCAGAGAGCCGCCATCCAGCGCGAGCTCCTCCGCCTTTAGGGCCGAGGCGCGCGAAGAAGCGCCGGGCCGGGTCGAGCCAGCCAAGCGGCCAGGCCAAGAGAATCGGGAGCGGCCGACGCGACTCAGCACAGAAGTGGTCGCTAGGCTAACCGCCTGCAAGGAGGTGAAGAAACCACCGCTGGTCTCCGCGTAAGTATCTTTTTATTCTGTCTTGTTTTCTTCGGTCCGCCTTGCCCAAGTCCTCTCATGTCTTTTTTTCTCATCAGGGCTCCCTCACTTTGGAGAGGGTCGCCGCCTCAAATCATGGGGTCGGCAGAGACGCCCGCCAGCAGCCGGCGGGTTGACCTGCGGCCGCCCGTGAGGCAACAGAGCGGAATGCGCAGGAGAAGCGCGACGAGGAGGCGGCCGCCTGGCCGAGAGAAGGCGGCGGCCGAGAAGGCGGTCGAAGCCGCCAGCTGCAGCAAAGAAGGCAAGCCGAGGAGGCCGCGCAGCTTCAATCGGGCGCTGCTCGCCACTCCGCTGAGCTCAGCGCCACCACCGCCGGAGTTCACGGCGGTCGGAGGGAGTCGGTGGTGAGGTCCCGCCGCAGGGAGGGAAGGCGGCGAGGTCTCTTCACCGGCGCGCGCCGCCACCTCCGCCGCCTCCGCCAGAGTCCGAGGTCGCGCGAGGCAAACAGCCGGCGGACCCACCTGCGCCGCCGACCGACGACGGTTGCGGCGCGCAGCTGCTTCTTCAAGTCGCCGCCAGCGTAGGCGCCGTCTTGAGAAGCGGACTCGGCGCCGCGCCCTTTGAGACCGGGCGCCGCCAGCTCGGCGATCTCGACGCTGAAGCGACAAGCGCCGCGCCACCGGTGGCTGCGAGGAGGCGGCACGGGCTCGCTTGAACACGGCGCCCTGGGCGCCCAGCGGCGGCGGGCGGCGCCGCCCTCGTAACCTTTCCAAGGCGCACAAGGCGTCGCGATCCGCCGTCGGGTATGTTTCATTTCGAATTTTCTCTTGATCTTCTCGTGAGCGCGCCAGCACCCACCGGTGTAGTCTCGAGTTTCGGTCGGCTGCCGAGCAGCGCCCGGAACTTTATTTGCTTACTTCAAGTTTTTATTTGGGTCCGGAACCTTGTTACAGAATATCACAACCTCCGCGCTACCGCTTTCAACCGCAACGTTGAAGAACTGAACAGCGGGCTGCTGACCGCGAGGAGCCGAGGTCGGTTCCTTCTTCAGCGGGCGCTGGCGCGCACTCAGCTGGCTGTATTCCTCGAGATTCGCCGATCGCTGCGCGATCGGGCCGGATCTTCCTGGCGACCTTCTTAACTGACGACTTCGTGTCCTTCTTCTTTTTATTCTTCAGAATCCAACGCCGCTCTGCGGGGGCAGCTGGGTACGGCCGAGACCGCCTTGCGCGCCAAAGAGGAGGAGTGCGGCAAGCTCGCCGCAGAGCGCGACCTGCTGGCTACGCAGCTGGCGGAGCAGAGGGAGCTGCTTAAGGCGGCGCGGGCCGAGGCGGAGAAGAAAGAGGCCGCCCTCCTGGCCGAGTTTGAGAGCGAGCGCTCCGCCTTGACCGACAGAGAGGCGCAGCTGACCTCCGGCTTCCATGAAATCGAAGATATCATCGATGGTAAGTTTGCTTTTACTTTCTCTTTTGGGTTGCCGACTATGGGTTAAGCCGCCTCTGTTTTTTCTAACTTGCTTTTTCTTCTTCTTGGGAGACTTCTTCCCTGGTCATACGCAGGCGGCCAATCAGGCCATCGAGGCCGAACGTGAGGCGCGGAGGGCGGGTCGCGCCGAGATCGCAGCCAACACCCCCCGGACCCTTGACGAGCAGCTCCTGAGCATTGAGGCTCGTCTGCGGCCGTAACATCGGATGCTGCACCGTCTTCAGCGTGTCGGGGCCCAGGCGATTGCTGCCCTGTGGCCGGACATGCCGGTTCTGCGCACTCCCAGCCGGACCGCCGACTAGCTGGAGGTCGCGGCCGGGCGCTCTTAAGGCTTGAAGGCTCCAGCGGCTCGGCCGGAGCTCGCCGAGCCCCGAGTTCGCTCAAGGCGTGGTATCCGTGGCTCGACCTGACCGGCTGGCCGCGTTCGGTCGAAGCCCAGCAGAGCCGCAGGCCGCGGAGGGCGCCCTCGTCGAGCGTGCGGCGGCGATCGCCGACTACACGGACACCAGTGTCTTGGTCCCGAGCGGGCTGAAGACGGTGGGGAGGCACCGCCGGAGTGGTTCGGGATGAACCCGGACTACGGCGAGGACTCGGCGGAGGTGATCGACTCCAGCACCGAGGATGAAGACGAGGCGGAGGACGGAGACGGCATGGAGGCGCCGAAGACGGAGCGGGCGGCCAGCCTCACCTCGACCGCGCCCAAAGAACGAGCCGCACCATCCGAGCCAGCCGCTGCCGAGACGATCAAACCGAGATCGCCCAGCCCAGCCGCCCGGCGCTCGACGCTGCCGCCGCCTCCGCCTTCCAACCCCATCCGCTGCTTCTTAGGCCGCTGCCTTGGCTTTATTTTATCTGCTTCTTAGTCTTTCGAAAGAACTTTGGTAATTGCACAATTCCACCCAGGGGTGTATTCTCAACCTCTTGTTCAAGATTCGCCAAGGGCCTAAGTTTGTGTAAATATTATTCTAATTTCATGTTTCCTTGCTTATTGCTCTTGTGGCTTTTTTCTTGCCGCTTTCCCTTAGATGCCGCCTTGTTCGTCGGGCAACCGCCTCATGGATTGCCGTCTAGGTCAAGTGCTTGGCTACTTTGAGAAGGCAAGTACTTGGCCATTTTAGAGTCGTTTAAGCGAGTTGGGTAGAAAACGGCAAGCCGGCTTCTTAAGAGTCGGTTTCACGAAACGGGCTGGGAGCCGATTTAAACTATGTTTATGCTTTGGGTCCTTAGCCCTTTTTTTTCGTGTGGGTGCCCGCTCTACCTTACTCCTGCCCACCAAACAGTCGCTTGCGAGCTGCGGCTTCTGACAGGAGACGGCTTGGGCACCGCACGCTACTTGTCGGACTTCAGGAAGAACTTCATAGCTCAAAAGCGGCGAGTCCCCGGGCCGACTAGTCGAGCCCGGTGCCAAACAGCATAATAAAAGGGTAACATACCCAAAGGCATAATTTTACCATACAGATAACAAAGAGGGCAGTCCCGAGCTCGCCTCTCGGGGCCCGAGTCTTGGTATTTCAAACACAAAAGGGTAGCGTGGTACATCTTGCATCAATCAGAAAATCTTCTTGAGGAGATTCGCATTCCATGGCCGCTCCGTCTCTTTGCCGTAGTCATCCCTTTTGCGTGCTCGGGGCTTCGAAAGGCCGATCAGTAGTAGGAGTCGTTGCCCAGCACTTCATCGATGATGAACGGTCCTTAGAAAGCGCCGACAACTTGTGCTGGCGGCCGTTCACTGGATCAGCCGGAGCACAAGGTCGCCTCTAGGAATGATCTTGGCTTGACCTTCTTGTTGTAGTAGCAGCGCAGAGCTCTGCTGGTAGATGCCGGATCTGGTGAGTGCCGAGAGCGGCCCTCTTCCAGCAGATCGACGCCGTCTTGACGTGCTTCTTCTGCTTCCTCCTCGGTGTACATGGTGACTCGCGGGGAGTGTGAATCCTCGGGGCAAGGGCTCGTCGCGGATGCGAGGTCCGAAACAGGGTGGGCCCAACTCATCATCTTCTTCTAGCGACAGGGATCGGTGGAGTCTCTTGATCCGGTGGCGGGCGTTTCTCTCCGACTCCCTCTCGGCGGCCAAGGCGGTCGCTGAGAGTCGGATGCTCGACGGATGGCGGGGAGACTCGCCTTTCTCTGCGGGGAGGAGGAGGCTGATAGTCGCCCCCGCTCCCACCGCTTCGGGCGGCCGTCTTCGTCGCGCTCGATGGAGATGTGAGTCCGCTATGGCGACGGCCGGATCTGGTTCTTTCTTCCGCGGACGCCGCCATCGGCGTCCGAGATGTCGCGCTTGATCTCGGCGGAGGCAAGTCGCCGTGTTGTCGTCATGGCGCCTCCGTGCGGTGCCGGTTTGTCTTTTGCGCGGCCGCGCCGAGGAGCTGCTGGACTCGCTCCGTCATCGCGGCGCCTCGCCGGTTATCCAGCTCGTCCCGCCGCTTTGGCAGCGCGAATGTTCTCCGCTGGCGTGGTGTAGGTACAGGCGACTGCCCCAAACAGATCGCGAGGGCGCGCGCCTGCGGACCACGCCTAGGCGGCTAGGCCTAGTTGGAGCCGGTGAGCCGCCCACAGCGCGATCCATCTCGCGCTGATAGGCTTCCGACAAGCGTCTCATGCTTGCCCGGCTTCAGGCGCCCACGAGGAGCTGAAGGCGCGCGCCTCCAGCATTTCAAGTCGGCGTCCTCCGAATGGAGGCGGTCGGTCTTGCGAAACAGCGTCGAGGGTCACGAGCCCCCGCCGGGGGCTCGCCACGATCGATGACGAGTACTTCGGATAAGTGCTCCGCCGCTCTTCGCGAGGGAGAGGCTCGTCGTGAGACTACCACGTTGGTGGGGAACGCGTCGAGCGACGCGGTGTCGGAATCGACCAGCATCGGTCGGTGGAGCCTACGGACTCAGTGTCGGCGGCGGGCTCGCCCGTCGACGTGGAGCTGCTCGAGGAGGCCCGCGAGGAGGCTTTCGGGGCCGTCTGTGCCTGCGTCGGACGCAGGCTCGTCGGAGAGGCGAACCTCGCCGACAAGTTCGGCGATGCAACTCGCCGCGCAGGCAACCTCAGCGCCATGCAACGCGTCGGCGCAAACTCCATCTGGCGTCTTGGACCGCTGCGCCGCCGTGGAGGAAGAGGGTTCCGTCCCGCAGCAGTGTCTCCGGACGACAACGCACCAGGCCCCACGGTGGGCGCCAAATGTCGGGGTTGGGTGCGACATATTCCAAAGGATGGCTTATCATGGAGGGGCGAGTAGAACGTCGCGGTGCTCAGAAACGGATGAGGCGAAGACATGCACGCCGTGAATCTTACCCAGCTTGTGGCTCTCCGAGGAGATAACACCCATCGCTGCTCTGCTGGGTCTCCGCATGATCACTATGGCAAAGTGGGTACAAGAGGCTCCTTGAGTTGTTGGGTGAGGAAGGAGAAGGCACGGCTTGCTCTTCTCTCCCTCTATGTGTGTATCTAAAACTACTAGCTTCCAACCCTTTGCATGGGTGCCCCTGGGGTTTATATAGGCCTACCCGGGTACAACGTAATCCGCTGGGTGTGGGTCCAAGCCGTCCAGTCTCTAAGTCGCCGTCTTCTCCGCTTGACTCGGGCCCGCCGACTAGTGGGCCCACCGACGGCTCCGGACATGGGGCCGACAGCCCTTGTCCGCCGTGGCGGGTCTTACCGCTGCAGATTCATGTAGCCGTGCTTCTAATGACGCGAGCTTGGTCATGGGGTTATGGCAACAATGCCGCCGGCGGCGATCACCGCTGCCATTCCTCGCCTTGTTCAGTTAATGGCGCGGATCCCGCGGGGGGCCGGCCGACTCGGAGGCCGACTCCATAGGGTCCGTCTTTGGGGTGCTCGCCGTCTTGGTACTCCATGCCGACAAAGCGGTCCCGCCGCCTTCGGGTCGCATGGACATGCCATCGTGGGTATAGGAATCTGCCCACGGTGCTGATGTCAGGGCCGGCATGGCACCAGTGCTGCGCCGGACAGAGATCTCCGTCGGTACGGCGCTCAGTAGCCATACCTGCCCTTTTGGGCAGGGTAGGGATGGGCCGCAAGGTGGCCTTACCCCATCCCGCACGTAGTTGCCCAAACAGGAGGTAGTTGGGGTCGCGGGCCGTCTCCCTGTAGCCGGCCTCGCTGGAGGTCGCTGGCTTGGAGTCGGCTTGTCCTGAGGTCGCCGTCTTAAAGTCGGCTTATCTTGAGGCCGCCTCTGGGACTCGGCCCAGAGGGGTAGTCGGCGACTCTGTTGCCGACTCCCTGAAGGCGGCTCTTTGTCTTGGGGTCTTGAGGGGCGCAGCCTGCCCCGATGTTTTGAAAGATTCATGGGCTCGGGTTCGCCTACCCGTAGTCCATTACTCCGACACATAGTTATGAGAATATCTAGGTATGATCATGTATATAGGCATCACGTCCGAGACAAGTAGACCGACTCCTGCCTGCATCTACTACTATTACTCCACTCATCGACCGCTATCCAGCATGCATCTAGAGTATTAAGTTCAAGAAAACAGAGTAACACCTTAAGCAAGATGACATGTTGTAGAGGGATAAATTCATGCAATATGATAAAAAACCCATCTTGTTATCCTCGATGGCAACAATACAATATGTGCCTTGCTGCCCCTACTGTAATTGGGAAAGGACACAACAAGATTGAACCCAAAGCTAAGCACTTCTCCCATTGCAAGAAAAACCAATCTAGTAGGCCAAACCAAACTGATAATTCGAAGAGACTTGCAAAGATAACCAATCATACATAAAATGATAACCCGCGCCCCCCTACCTCGTGCCCACCTCGTGGCTTTCTTGACGTAGGGTCCAAGTCTCCTGGATCATATTCGGTGAGAAAATCACGTTCCCGAAGGTTTCATTCCGTTTGGACTCCGTTTGATATTCCATTTCTTAGAAACACTAAAATAGGCAAAAAACAGCAATTCTGGGCTGGGCTCCGGTTAATAGGTTAGTCCCAAAAAATAATATAAAAGTGGAAAATAAAGCCCAATATGGTCCAAAACAGTAGATAATATAGCATGGAGCAATCAAAAATGATAGATACGTTGGAGACGTATCAGGGGACAATGAAAACAACGCCTGAGGGTGGTACTTCGATCATCAAGGGTCCAGGGCCAGGATGGCAATGGGTAGGGTATGGACAGGGTAGAGCAATACCATACCCATACTCGTATATTCAGTGGGTATAAAATTCTACCCATACCCGTACCCATGGGTATAAAACTTTACCCATGCCCATACCCGACGGGTACCCTTACCCATTGGGTACCCATCGGGTAGAACAAATAGTACACAAGGTGTTCACAATTTTACACTCATTCATAACACATTTGACAAAAAATCAAATATCTTAGCTCAATAACAAGTAGATGGGTACAAGACTACTACCAAAATTTAGAAATGGCAACATACTCATAAGTCGTCAATAGGAGTAGACGAGTCACATGACAAATTAATGATTAATTGACAACAACTTAACATTATTTTTATAAGCGGGCATGGTATGGGTATACCCGCGGGTACAAGGCTATACCCGTACTCTACCCATGACTTAATGGGTAGGGTATGGGTACTACCCATGGGTATAAAAGTGTGCCCATACCCTACCCATGCGGGTACGGTACCCGTGGGTACCCGTACCCATGGGTAAAATTGCCATCCTTAGTCCAGGGGGTGTAGCCCCTATGGGGGCCAGTAATGAAGGCCCTGAACTATCCGGCTTACGGCCGAAGACGACTCCAGGGTCAAGCAGGGGTACCCCTTTGAAGGGAGTGCATATTCCCGCAGCAGACTCCAGGAATCCGGAGGTGTCGAATACTCTGATTGGTACATTAGAAAGTGTGTCCATCTCAGAGGAACATCGTAACTTAATGGCTACGGTAGTTGAAAGGGTTCTGTCCGCGAGAAGCGGATTGAATGAAACTTTCATGAGCCTGTTGAGAGGCTTTGAGGTATGCATTGTAATAGCTTAACTATTTTTCATGCACAATGCGCCTGTGTATAGATAGTAGCTCCTGATGCTCTGGTTGGCTTCCACAGGGAGGCGATCAGAGGATCAGAAAGATATGCTTAGGAAATAACCTAATTAATTTGAACACAGGTTGTGACGTCCATGGCGACCGCCCAAGCTACGGAAGTTGCAGATGTAAAGCAGAAACTTGAGTTAGCAGATGAAGACCTCACTCTTATTAACAGGCGGCTCGATGAGGCACAAGGTATGTGTTGGGGCAGCTTGTTTACGCATGTATACTAGTATGAGCACGAGGCTGAAAATCATATACTGTCACATGCATAACTGTAGATGGTGCTGTCGCGGTTGAGACCCTTCGGGCTGAACTTTCCCGGGCCAAGGAGCAGGCCAGAGTGAGCGACGCAGCTGCCAAGAAGGCGTATGCGGATTTAAAGGCCGAACAGGCCACTCAGCGCCAATGCCAAGAGAGAATATCTACCATGGAGCGGGAGCTGAAGGATGCCACTAGAAGATCCAAATCCCTCGAGGAGGATAACAAAGCCAAGGCAGCGAAACTCGACAAAGCCTTACTAGAGGCAAAAGAAGTGCGATCCGAATATAGAGCGTCTTGAGAGGAGATCTGACAGGCTGGGGAGATAGCGGCTGGTAAGCCCTTTCTTTTACAAACTAAGTTCGGCGACCCAAAGTATGCTCAGCTTAACCAAATGTGGAGTTCTCCAGATGCGTTCTTGGATCTGTCGAAGAGTGTTTCCGATGCGGTGCAGTTCTTCCAAGCACAGGAAGGACGTGCTACGGAGAGGCTTTTCTGGTCGTAATTCAACGTGGCAAGGCGTCCGGCGCTGCTGAATGAACAGATGGCCCAGTGGGCCGAGCTACACAAGATGTCCGGAGCTGCCATGAAGGACGTCGTGGTTCAGCTATGGCCAGCCGAACCCGTTCCGATCAGCTATTTTGGTTTGGTGTAGCGGCTTGTCGATGCGGTGTCGCATATTGACACCGTTAAGCGGTCGGTGTGCATAGAAGGTGCCCGGATGGCCTTCGCCCGCGTCAAGATGTACTGTTTAAAGACGAAGGCCATCGATGTTGCAACCAAGGGTCCGCCTGGAGGCAAGGACCATCGCACGCCGGAGCATTATTTGGAGGACGTCCTAGAGGGCGCCCACTTAATAGAGAATCAGTGCTCGAAGGATATTATATTTGAATAAATGTACCAAAATTGTGAAAACAATATTATGATACGTTAAAGCTATGTTATATACATTTGCCACTATTTCCTCCTGTGCGGTCGTTTCTTATAACCTGAAAGTTTGCCAGTCGTCGGCTTCGACCCCATCACATATAATACGGGGGTGTTCGGAATAGCACCTGGTCACTCTTAATCCAACGTCTTGGTCTGGAACGGAGGTGTCAGTGCGGCGAACTAGGCAACCAGACTATAGGGCTTTAACACCTTCACTTAGCCATCGGAGTTTTACGGTGGGTCTATGATGTAGCCCTGGTATGTACGCAGTTATCCGAATACGGTTGCGTTACATAGGTGACCAAAAAAACGGTCCTTCGTGTAATACAGAAGAAATCACAAAAGATTCTGATAAGTCACCGAGTGGTTGACCAGCTCTCGCCGCATCATGACAGTCAGTTTTTAGCTTTCTCTACTGAGGTGTTTGACCACGCGAACCGGAAACACAATCGCAATAGTTCTCCCTTTACTACCCTAGACGATAAGATGGAACATAGGGTAGCAAGCACAGGAGCTGGGCGACCTAACTATTGACCAAAGACATGATTCGGAGCTGATGCATATAATGCCAAACTCGTGACACCGAAGTATGCTATAGAGTTGTTTGGACTTTTACGGCAACCCATATGTTGCCGTATCAAGCCCCTGTCGATTTGTGCCGAGGTGTCTGCGTGAAACAACCGAAGAAGCAAGGTACGCTTGTATGCGGAAAAGCAAATACCGAGGATTATGTTCACTAAAATCTGATTGATACGTAGAACGTAATCTTACAGATTATGGCACCACCACCCCGGCCATTTTACGTGCCAGGGGTTGAGGGCTGAGGAAAAAAGGCTTTGTACATGTTTCAAATAGAGTTTTTTGTCTACAAAAAATCTTTTGGACCTCCTGTCGCACGTCTGCGCCGCCTGTGCCTCCGCGAAAAGGCTTCCTTAGAGGGAACAGTCCCTTGCTATTTGTAGGAAAAACGGGCTCATAAAGAGTCCTTTCAGGTCCATAGTGAAGGAAATATGCCCTAGAGGCAATAATAAAGTTGTTATTTATATTTCCTTATATCATGATAAATGTTTATTATTCATGCTAGAATTGTATTAACCGGAAACTTAGTACATGTGTGAATACATAGACAAATAGAGTGTCACTAGTATGCCTCTACTTGACTAGCTCGTTGAATCAAAGATGGTTAAGTTTCCTTGCCATAGACATGGGTTGCCATTTGATTAACGGGATCACATCATTAGAGAATGATGTGACTGACTTGACCCATTCCGTTAGCTTAGCACTTGATCGTTTAGTATGTTGCTATTGCTTTCTTCATGACTGATACATGTTCCTATGACTATGAGATTATGCAACTCCCGAATACCGGAGGAACACTTTGTGTGCTACCAAACGTCACAATGTAACTGGGTGATTATAAAGGTGCTCTACAGGTGTCTTCGATGGTGTTTGTTGAGTTGGCATAGATCGAGATTAGGATTTGTCACTCCGATTGTCGGAGAGGTATCTATGGGCCCTCTCGGTAATGCACATCACTAGAAGCGGACAGTGTCTTGACAGAGCAAATTAAGGCTACTGCCGCCATCCATGAGGACTTGTGTGAGATGGAATCCGCAGATAATTGGATCAAGGACCAGAACTGCCGAACCTCCGTGACCGATACTGGTTGGGTGGTCCTAGTGATCAAAAGTGATCGAGCAGGCCGCCCATGGGTTGAATTTTGGGGCATCCGGCTTCATGGCGCGGTCGTCCGCGTAGTTCGTGCTTGCGCTCCCTTTCAGAGTTATGTGTCACATATATCATGTTTACGGTTTTTACTTCAGGGGAAAGTTGCTTCTGTCCCCCGGTGCTCGGTAGGCGAGCCTTGATGTCTACTACACAACCTTCTTCTTGTAGACGTTGTTGGGCCTGCAAGTGCACAGGTTTGTAGGACAGTAGCAAATTTCCCTCAAGTGGATGACCTAAGGTTTATCAATCCGTGGGAGGCGTAGGATGAAGATGGTCTCTCTCAAACAACCCTGCAACCAAATAACAAAGAGTCTCTTGTGTCCCCAACACACCCAATACAATGGTAAATTGTATAGGTGCACTAGTTCAGCGAAGAGATGGTGATACAAGTGCAATATGGATGGTAGATATAGGTTTTTGTAATCTGAAAATATAAAAACAGCAAGGTAACTAATGATAAAAGTGAGCGTAAATGGTATTGCAATGATAGGAAACAAGGCCTAGGGTTCATACTTTCACTAGTGCAAGTTCTATCAACAATAATAACATAGATAGATCATATAACAAGCCCTCAACATGCAACAAAGAGTCACTCCAAAGCCACTAATAGCGGAGAACAAATGTAGAGATTATGGTGTTGGAAATATGCCCTAGAGGCAATAATAAAAGCATTATTATTATATTTCCTTGTTCATGATAATTGTCTTTTATTCATGCTATAACTGTATCATCCGGGAAATCGTGATACACGTGTGAATACATAGACCACAATACGTCCCTAGTGAGCCTCTAGTTGACTAGCTCGTTGGTCGACAGATAGTCATGGTTTCCTGACTATGGGCATCACATGTCATTGACGACGGGATCACGTCATTAGGAGAATGACGTGATGGACAAGACCCAATCCTAAGCATAGCACAAAGATCGTGTAGTTCGTTTTGCTAGAGCTTTTTCAATGTCAAGTATCTCTTCCTTAGACCGTGAGATCGTGTAACTCCGGATACCGTAGGAATGCTTTGGTGTACCAAACGTCACAACGAATCGGGTGACTATAAAGGTGCATTACAGGTATCTCCGAAAGTGTCTGTTGGGTTGACACGGATCGAGACAGGATTTGTCACTCCGTGTGACGGAGAGGTATCACTGGGCCCACTCGGTAGTGCATCATCATAATGAGCTCAAAGTGATCAAGTGTCTGGTCACGGGATCATGCATTACGGTACGAGTAAAGTGACTTGCCGGTAACGAGACTGAACGAGGTATTGGGATACCGACAATCGAGTCTCGGGCAAGTAACATACCGTCTGACAAAGGGAATAGTATACGAGGTTGCTTGAATCCTCGACATCGTGGTTCATCCGATGACATCATCGAGGAGTATCTAGATCCCGCTGTTGGTTATTGACCTGAGAGCGTCCCGGTCATGTCTGCATGTCTCTCGAACCCGTAGGGTCTACACACTTAAGGTTCGGTGACGCTAGGGTTATTAGGAAGACTTGTATGTGATTACCGAATGTTGTTCGGAGTCCCGGATGAGATCCCGGACGTCACGAGGAGTTCCAGAATGGTCCGGAGGTAAAGATTTATATATGGGAAGTCATCAAACGGACACCGGAAAGGTTTCGGGTCATATGGGTATTATGGAGGGGTCACCGAAAAGGTTCCGGAGGACCACCGGGAGGGGCCACCCCTCTCGGGGGGCCACTTGGGCTGCGTGGGAGGCAGCCAGCCCCTAGTGGGCTGGGCGCACCCTCCCTTGGCCCATGCGCCTAGGGTTGAGGGGAATCCTGGGCGCCCTTGCTTGGGGGCAAGCCCCCTCCCTTGGCCGCCCCTCTAGATGCATCTAGAGGGGCCGCCCTCCTCCCTTCCCCTATAAATAGAGGGGTGAGGGAGGCTGCAACACACAATTGAAGGCGCAGCCCCTCCCCTCCCCAACACCTCTCCTTCTCCGCGTACGCTTGGCGAAGCCCTGCCGGAGAACTGTCACTCCTTCATCATCACGCCGTCGTGCTGCTGTTGGAGCCATCTTCCTCAACCTCTCCTTCCTCCTTGCTGGATCAAGACGGAGGAGACGTTGCCCGTACCGTACGTGTGTTGAACGCGGAGGTGCTGTCCGTTCAGCGCTTTGGTCATCGGTGATCCGAGTACGACTCCATCATCACCATCCCCTCGAAAGCTTTCGCACGCGATCTACAAGTGGTATGTAGATGCAAACTCACTCCCATGACTCGTTGCTTAGAAGAACTCATAGATGGATCTTAGTGAAACCGTAGGAAAAATTTAAATTTTCTGCAACGTTCCCCAACAGTGGCATCATGAGCTAGGTCTATGCGTAGTTCTCTATTGCACGAGTAGAACACAATTTAGTTGTGGGCGTGGATCTTGTCAACTTACTTGCCGCTACTAATCTTATCTTGCTTCCGCGGTATTGTGGGATGAAGCGGCCCGACCAACCTTACACGTGACGCTTACGTGAGACCGGTTCCACCGACTAACATGCACTAGTTGCATAAGGTGGCTAGCGGGTGTCTGTCTCTCCACTTTAGTTGGAGCGGATTCGATGAAAAGGGTCCTTATGAAGGGTAAATAGAAGTTGACAAGATCACGTTGTGGTTATTCGTGGTAAGAAAACGTTCTTGCTAGAACCCAATTGCAGCCACGTAAAAGATGCAACAACAATTAGAGGACGCCTAACTTGTTTTTGCAGCAATTGTCATGTGATGTGATATGGCCAAGTTGTGATGAATGATGAATGACATATTGTGATGTATGAGATCATGTTCTTGTAATAGGAATCACGACTTGCATGTCGATGAGTATGACAACCGGCAGGAGCCATAGGAGTTGTCTTTATTTTTGTATGACCTGCGTGTCATTGAAGAACGCCATGTAAATTACTTTACTTTATTGCTAAACGCGTTAGCCATAGAAGTAGAAGTAGTCGTTGGCGTGACAACTTCATGGAGGCACAATGATGGAGATCATGATGATGGAGATCATGGTGTCATGCCGGTGACAAGATGATCATGGAGCCCCGAAGATGGAGATCAATGGAGCTTGATGATATTGGCCATATCATGTCACTACTATATAATTGCATGTGATGTTTATTATGTTTATACATCTTGTTTACTTAGAACGACGGTAGTAAATAAGATGATCCCTTACAACAATTTCAAGAAGTGTTCTCCCCTAACTGTGCACCGTTGCTAAAGTTCGTCGCTTCTAAGCACCACGTGATGATCGGGTGTGATGGATTCTTACGTTCACATACAACGGGTGTAAGACAGATTTACACACGCAAAAACACTTAGGTTTAACTTGACGAGCCTAGCATGTACAGACATGGCCTTGGAACACGGAGACCGAAAGGTCGAACACGAGTCGTATGGAAGATACGATCAACATGAGAATGTTCACCGACGATGACTAGTCCGTCTCACGTGATGATCGGACACGGCCTAGTCGACTCGGATCGTGTAACACTTAGATGACTAGAGGGATGTATAAATCTGAGTGGGAGTTCATTTAAATAATTTGATTAGATGAACTTAATTATCATGAACTTAGTCTAGAACTTTTGCATAATATGTCTTGTAGATCAAATGGCCAACGCTCATGTCAACTTGAACTTCAACGCGTTCCTAGAGAAAACCAAGCTGAAAGATGACGGCAGCAACTATACGGACTGGGTCCGGATGTAGCGACCCGACCTCAGACGGTCAAGCCTCTGTGTATCTGTGCCATCCTCGGATCAAGTATCTTTGCACACACAACATCAATGTATATATCAAAGTGCAATCACATGTATAAATAACGAAAATGATATATACCTCATAATACTCAGCGAAACAATCAAACGGGTGTGGAGTCCCATCAACGCCATCGGCAGGTTGAGTGTAGACCGTAACCTGATCGTAACTCTTACTGTCGAAGAAAATCCTGCAACATGATACGTTGCAGCCGTGTAGGTCAGTACATTAAATGTACCGCAAGATCACAACATGAATAAACAGATGGTAAAA
Source organism: Aegilops longissima (assembly GCA_021605205.1). Taxonomy (NCBI): domain Eukaryota; kingdom Viridiplantae; phylum Streptophyta; class Magnoliopsida; order Poales; family Poaceae; genus Aegilops; species Aegilops longissima. The sequence continues at coordinate 162,039,101 of CM038678.1, read as the reverse complement.
CTATACTATATGCAATTTGGCTTTGTGGCTCAGATCTGAGTTTTGTTTGCGTAAAAGCTGATTTTATTTTCCCTACATCAAAGGAATAAATGAAGTCTGTACTATGGAGTTTTCTATCATGACATGGTTCCGCCAACCGATGTCTCATAGCCCAAAATCATCATATGTTGCCCACAATTAAGTTATCAATCCGGTGTTGAGAGTTCCGAGATAGATCCAAGTCCAGATGCTCAAATTGTCCGTGAATCGGGACACGGCTAATCGATTAGGTTTAAACCCTCTGCAGAGGTTTGTACACTTTACCCGCAAGATTCGATCCTCTTTTACGTTCTCGCACTTCGGGTGTTTGAGAACAAGACGATCAAACATGGTCTTCCAAGAGTTCCTCGACCACCGTCCGTGCTCATCCAATCCTACCGTAGTTCTACATCCGCTAGCACCGTCCCAGCAGAGTCACAACTAAGGTCAACCAAGCCAGAGCCCATAGTGACTTGCGATTGCACAGTAAGCTTCCGGGCATGAAGTATTCTTCCGTCTCTTTGTGTCTAGTTGAAGCTTTCCGCAAGATGTCATGGCGCTTCTCCATGCATCCCGCCAACCACCGGTTTCTCCAGGTGCCGTCAACCGCCTTCACCCAAAGAGTGTGTATTGAATTCTTGTCTCGAGTCTTGAAGTCTTGAGGCCTTGAAGATGCAGTCCTTGCAGATTCCATCATGGAGTTGTCGCCATTGACGAGATCCTCCATTCTCACACCACTCCGAGCACTCATACCAACCCGTCTACTATAGCGTAGCATTAAAATAAATAACGCCCGGGCTTGGTAACAGGGTGATGGGTTCCTACCTCATGCATACTACTCAACTACAAGGATTCAATATCACTCTGGAGGGTTGTTGCAAAGATGCCACTAAGTGCAATAAAACATAGGTATGAAAGCATGGTCAAAGTGAACTTGCTCGTAATACTTGATGAAGATAACAACGCTGTCGAAAATGACTTGGTAGAACTAATCGTCACTCCGCTGAAAATCTATATAGTCAAACATAGCATTCATATAAGCAAACATCCTAGCAAACAATTTTAACACTCATAATAACAATTAAAACAAAAAACTCAATAATAAAACTCCAACAAAGTCCAAAGAAGCTTCAAATAAAACTAGAAAGAAAAACTACTAACGAAAATCTATGACTTTGCTACAAGCATCTAACATAGTTTTGCCCTAAGTAAAAAAAACATAACAGCAATTAAAACACTAAACTAATAATTTAACAGAAAATAAAAAGTAAAACAACTAAGTTAACAGAAAGTATTTTTTCATAAAATTTTATTTGCAAAAAGAAACAAATAAAAAGCTTTTATAAAACTCTAACTATGACCTATAGAAGGTTTCATACAAAACTAAGGAAAATAAATTTTTAAAATAAAACTAAATTTTTCTCCTGTTTTCTAACAGAAACACAACTAATTTTGTCAAAAGTGACAAAAAGAAATAATTTAAAACTAATAAAAACAATAAAGAAAAAGCTAAAACAGAACTAATAATAAAACATTACTGTTTTGCTAAAAACCTAATTTAAATTAACCTAGAAATAAAATACTAAATACTACTGGATAAACAAAGGTCCTAGAGACCAGGAGCAAAAAGAATCGGTCAAAATAATATTCCTAACTCAAAATAGCTCAAATCTAGTGATTTGAGAAAATTCATACAAACACAAATTTAAACTGCTCAAATGTGAAATAAAATTGAACTAACAGAAACTTCAGCAAATTTGTGACACATAGCAATTGGAATCACTCAAAAATACTAAAAACTCTAAAAGATATGAATTTTCTAAGATTGCTATTTTCTGAAAAAAATGAATTACGGGATTTCATGGATCTCACCGGAGTAGTCGTCGGAGTTGGGGAAGAAGATCGGATCCGATGTTGCGGTTTCTCCTAGAGGAAAGGAGATCATGGGACGGTGGAGAGGAGATCATATAAACCTCACGAGAGGTCAAGGGCGCGGCGGCGGCACTTGGCGGCGGGTGGTGCTGCATCGCTGCTGCTGCTGGAGAGGAGAGGAGAGGAGAGGAGAGGTGTTGGTTTGATGTGTTGGAGGGGGTGCTTGGATATTTATATTGGGGAGGGAGGGCTTTGCTTGGGGTAGGGGACAAGAAATAGACTAGGATTAGGAAACAAAGAGGGAAAAGATCTAGAAACAAATCGGAATAAACGGAATAACGAAACGGGATCAAATCCTACTAGGATTTGTAAGAGAATAGGAAACCTGGGCTCCTGGCCCCTAGGTGTGTGCGTGCGATGGCCTTGGCCTTGGCCTTGGCCGGTGGTTGGTCGGCAGCTTGGGCCTTTGGCCCAAGGCGCAGCATATTTTTAACAAAATTTCACAGAACTAAAACAAAAACAAAATAATTAAAACTTTTATATAGGCATATAATATATCAAAATTTGCAGAAAAATATTTCCTACAAGATGAACATTATTCTAATGTCAAATAAAATCCACACAAATTTTAATAATTCACACAGTGCTACTGGTCCAATAAAATCCAATAAAATCATTTTAAAATACCAAAATGACTTCAAATTAATTTCTCTCCATTTTTCTGATGTAGGGAATCATGTTACCCTATTTTCCATATATTTTGTTTTGGAGAAAATAATTTGAATAAAACTCAAATAACTCCAAATTGGAAATAAATTCAAAAGAACTTTGAATTTAATTCTTTTAAAACTCCCAACTCATATTTCATATGTTTTGAAGAAGTCATTTTATCTTCGCTCGTGAAAATCATTGAGTTGCATAAAGTTTCAGAATTGGAAAATATTTTCAACACCCTTGTCATTTAAATAAATGGAAGAAGTCATGTCATCTTCTCTCCAGGGTTTTGTGATGAAAAGAATTTGAATTCCGGAGATCATAAAAGAAAAATGAAAGTTTGGGAAAGTCCTTTAATTCCTCTCATTTAACCTTCAAAAGTTTCAATTTCACTCAATTTCACTCAATCATTCAGACAACAATCAAACAAACAATCAAAACTATTTATTTAATATAACATTCCAAAATTTAGAATTTTGGGATGTTACAAATCTACCACATTTAAAATGAATCTCGTCCCGAGATTCAAGAGGCTAGCAAGAAATAGGTTAGGGTTTGGGGTCTTCTCAAAATCCATCGATCGTCTCCGGGTCTCGGTGCTACCACCCTTAGAAGCATTGTTACGGTTCCATCAAAACTCAGATACTCCATCCTTATTGTCGATAAAGTGTCGGTCTTCTCAGATATTAAGGATAATTCCTTCTCTGGCTCTTCCGTAGTGGCATAACCTTTTCCACAATTCTTTTGTCTTTTACTCTTGGTAAGGTTATTCCGAGACTGGTCTTCATAGTGACGGTCCGCGCCAATTCTAAACAAATATCTGTACCTCATGGTGGTCAACGATTTATGGTTTCCCTGCAGAAAACGGGTCAGGTTGAACCTCACCGTATAACCTACGGTTGGCAACAACTGCCGTGTACAAGGGAAAAATACCTATACCTTTCTAAGGTTTAAACAAGGTTTTGATCGTCGTCTCTCTACTATAGGTAAGTCACTCAGATTTTACCATCCCATATAGCAAAGCTTAATAATAAGAGTAAGTCGGCATGGTGATCAATCCATCCCGCACCCAAATCATTACCTTGTACATGGTTTAGCGAATCTCGCATTCTAACACTCGGTCATCCTCACAAGCATTGCAGAATTTCTCTTGTCGACGAACCAAGTTCGAAAATCCATTGATTCTGCAGGCCAAACAAACATCTATCGCTCCTTAACAATTCTCGTGTTTTATGTAAACTCCTATAGAATCGCGGTTGATCAAATCGTAGTCTATTCCCAAAATTTCTTTCTCCAAAGGGTACTTGATCCTTATTAATTCTTGGGCATGTGGGTTATGGCCCACTTCAACACTAGTGCAGCTTTAACTCATCCTTGGGGTAACTCTCTTGTTCCATATTACACATCCTTTAAATCCAAAGAGTACTGCTTCTTCATACCATCATATCAAAAGCAAAACTCCAACTTTTTTTTCCAAACTCCAACCTGTGGGACACATTTCCATTTCCATTGGTCTAGTGTTCTTCTTAGGTACTACCACCCTAAAATGAAATTCACAAATCCATCCATAGACCATATTTCTCATATCCTCGAAAATGGTCAAAATCTTTGTTCACAGAGTAACAACTCCTACAATTAAACATATGAAAACATGTCACCTTAACTTTATTGATTTCATAAATCCATTACAAACTCTGAGCACCCATTACATAACTCAACTTATTGTACTCATGAAAATGAAATTGCTTTCTATTACTCTTGTTTCCAATATCAAAATTCCAACTACTCAACTCCAGCTTTCATCTTGTTGGGACATTTAGTAGCATAATGTCCTTCTTCCTTGCAGCGAAAACAAAAGACTTCCGACATGTCTCGGGGCTTCTTTGTGATTATGTAGGCTCCTTGGATTCTTGGCTTCTTTTCTGGACATTTACTAGCGTAATGACCTAAATCCTTGCACCTGTAACAAGTGATATGACTCAGGTCCTTCTCTGCGAAAATTGTGTTGTTCGGGGTTGCCTTCTTTTCTCTTCCTGGATTTCTCTGAATGATCGAGCTTCTATTTCCGAGGGTCAAACTTCACTTCTGCTGTCGGAAATATCCCAGATACTCTTTTCTTTCCTTGGTGCAATCTGTGAAAAATGTCCTTCTTCTCCACATGAATAGCGAGCATTGGAGTAAAATCTGTTGAGGCCTTCTCCATCGGGTCTTCAACACATTCCTTCATCACAGTGTTCTTTCATAACTTCTGGGCGCTTCTTTCATTCCTTCTTCCTGCTCCTGAATAGTTTGTTGCACCATGGGGTAAATGTGACACCGAGTCGGGTAGTGGGTGGTTCCTTCACACAAGAAACAAAGTCACCGACTAGTTGGGCATTCCTCACCGGGTGTTTCTCCTCACAATGAGGGCATCCATCCTTGTGTTCCTCCCGGTGTGTCCTATTTCTCCGCAAATCTTGCAGCACAAGGTTTATTTCTTGGTGTATCATGGTGCTTCCGGATAAGACGAGATCTTGTCAGAGTCTTCTTGAATTCTTCCCAAGTATTTGCTCCATTCCATCCCTGTATAGCTTGATGCATCTGCCACCATGTTGCAGCACTTCCTTCAAAGTACTGAAGAGCGTAAGATACTTCATTCTTCCTTGAAACCAAATTGCTCCCGAAGTGATTCTCCATGTTTTGAATCCATAGCTCTGCCTCCGGCTGGGTTTTCGGTCCAGAGAATATCAGTCCAACTTCATTCATCAACTATGGGGTCCAAAAGTTTTGGGATGAGATATGAGAGAGGTGGGGAGGGATATACACACAATACAAACAATAGTTTTTTTGAAGAAACAAGTTTTACTTTGTGGCTGTCGGAAAACATCAAACAAATGACAGCTCACAAATCGTCGCATCTAACGTAAGTGTGTAACAGGGGTTTGGTCTTCTAAAGGTCAAATAATTCTTCAGATTCTTCAAATTCTTCTAGTCTTCGGAGTCTTCAATTGTTGCAGCTTCAACTCTTCTAATGCATGGTCAAATCCTCTTTACTCAAGGGGTCATCAGTTCTCCGATATCTAATCCTTCTTGGGCGTCTTCATTGATCCTCCGGTGATCAAAGGATAAGGGGTATATTCTAACTATTTGAGGTGAAAGGGTCTATTTGATAAAATCAGAAAATATGAGAAGTAAGAGTCTTTTTGAAAGTAAAGTTTTAGAAATTTCCTGTCCTAGGGCTTTCCGGTTTCTAGGGTAACGTCCTACAGTCAACATGTGCTCGATACCATTTTTGTAGCGACCCGACCTCGACGGTCAAGCCTCTCGTGTATCTGTGCCATCCTCGGATCAAGATGTCGCACACAAGACATCAATGTATATATCAAAGTGCAATCACATGTATAAATAACGAAATGATATATACCTCATAATACTCAGGAAACAATCAAACGGGTGTGGAGTCCCATCAACGCCATCGGCAGGTTGAGTGTAGACCGTAACCTGTATCGTAACTCTTACTCGTCGAAGAAAATCCTGCAACATGATACGTTGCAGCCGTGTAGGTCAAGACATTGAATGTACCGCAAGATCACAACATGAATAAACAGATGGTAAAACTATACTATATGCAATTTGGCTTTGTGGCTCAGATCTGAGTTTTGTTTGCGTAAAAGCTGATTTTATTTTCCCTACATCAAAGGAATAAATGAAGTCTGTACTATGGAGTTTTCTATCATGACATGGTTCCGCCAACCGATGTCTCATAGCCCAAAATCATCATATGTTGCCCACAATTAAGTTATCAATCCGGTGTTGAGAGTTCCAGATAGATCCAAGTCCAGATGCTCAAATTGTCCGTGAATCGGGACATGGCTAATCGATTAGGTTTAAACCTCTGCAGAGGTTTGTACACTTTACCCGCAAGAATCGATCCTCTTTTACGCTTCTCGCACTTCGTGGTGTTTGAGAACAAGACGATCAAACATGGTCTTCCAAGAGTTCCTCCGACCACCGTCCGGTGCTCATCCAATCCTACCGTAGTTCTACATCTGCTAGCACCGCCCCAGCCAGTCACAACTAAGGTCAACCAAGCCAGAGCCCATAGTGACTTGCGGTTGCACAGTAAGCTTCCGGCATGAAGTATTCTTCCGCCTCTTTGAGTCTGGGTGAAGCTTTCCGCAAGATGTCATGGCGCTTCTCCATGCATCCCGCCAACCACCGGTTTCTCCAGGTGCCCGTCAACCGTCCTTCACCCAAAGAGTGTGTATTGAATTCTTGTCTCGAGTCTTGAAGTCTTGAGGCCTTGAAGATGCAGTCCTTGCAGATTCCATCATGGAGTTGTCGCCATTGACGAGATCCTCCATTCTCACACCACTCCCGAGCACTCATACCAACCCCGTCTACTATAGCGTAGCATTAAAATAAATAACGTCCCGGGCTTGGTAACAGGGTGATGGGTTCCTACCTCATGCATACTACTCAACTACAAGGATTCAATATCACTACTGGAGGGTTGTTGCAAAGATGCCACTAAGTGCAATAAAACATAGGTATGAAAGCATGGTCAAAGTGAACTTGCCTGGTAATACTTGATGAAGATAACAACGCTGTCAGAAAATGACTTGGTAGAACTAATCGTCACTCCGTTGAAAATCTATATAGTCAAACATAGCATTCATATAAGCAAACATCCTAGCAAACAATTTTAACACTCATAATAACAATTAAAACAAAAAAAACTCAATAATAAAACTCCAACAAAGTCCAAAGAAGCTTCAAATAAAACTAGAAAGAAAAACTACTAACGAAAATCTATGACTTTGCTACAAGCATCTAACATAGTTCTGCCCTAAGTAAAAAAACTTAACAGCAATTAAAACACTAAACTAATAATTTAACAGAAAATAAAAAGTAAAACAACTAAGTTAACAGAAAGTATTTTTTCATAAAATTTTATTTGCAAAAAGAAACAAATAAAAGCTTTTATAAAACTCTAACTATGACCTATAGAAGGTTTCATACAAAACTAAGGAAAATAATTTTTTAAATAAAACTAAATTTTTCTCCTGTTTCTAACAGAACACAACTAATTTTGTCAAAAGTGACAAAAAGAAATAATTTAAAACTAATAAAAACAATAAAGAAAAAGCTAAAACAGAACTAATAATAAAACAGTACTATTTTGCTAAAACCTAGTTTAAATTAACCTAGAAATAAAATACTAAATACTACTGGATAAACAAAGGTCCTAGAGACCAGGAGCAAAAAGAATCGGTCAAAATAATATTCCTAACTCAAAATAGCTCAAATCTAGTGATTTGAGAAAATTCATACAAACACAAATTTAAACTGCTCAAATGTGAAATAAAATTGAACTAACAGAAACTTCAGCAAATTTGTGACACATAGCAATTGGAATCACTCAAAATACTAAAAACTCTAAAAGATATGAATTTTCTAAGATTGCTATTTTCTGAAAAAATGAATTACGGGATTTCATGGATCTCACCGGAGTAGTCGCCGGAGTTGGGGAAGAAGATCGGATCCGATGTTGCGTTTCTCCTAGAGGAAAGGAGATCACGGGACGGTGGAGAGGAGATCATATAAACCTCAGGAGAGGTCAAGGCGGGGCGGGCGGCACTTGGCGGCGGCGGTGGTGCTGCTTCTGCTGCTCAAGGAGAGGAGAGGAGAGGAGAGGAGAGGTGTTGGTTTGATGTGTTGGAGGGGGTGCTTGGGTATTTATATTGGGGAGGGAGGGCTTTGCTTGGGGTAGGGGACAAGAAATAGACTAGGATTAGAAAACAAAGAGGGAAAAGATCTAGAAACAAATCAGAATAAACGGAATAACGAACGGGATCAAATCCTACTAGGATTTGTAAGAGAATAGGAAACCTGGCTCCTGGCCCCTAGGTGTGTGCGTGATGGCCTTGGCCTTGGCCTTGGCAGGTGGTTGGTCGGCAGCTTGGGCCTTTGGCCCAAGGCGCTGCATATTTTTTTTAACAAAATTTCACAGAACTAAAACAAAAACAAAATAATTAAAACTTTTATATAGGCATATAATATATCAAAATTTGCAGAAAAATATTTCCTACAAGATGAACATTATTCTAATGTCAAATAAAATCCACACAAATTTTAATAATTCACACAGTGCTACTGGTCCAATAAAATCCAATAAAAATCATTTTAAAATACCAAAATGACTTCAAATTAATTTCTCTCCATTTTTCTGATGTAGGGAATCATGTTATCCTATTTTCTATATATTTTGTTTTTGGAGAAAATAATTTGAATAAAACTCAAATAACTCCAATTGGAAATAAATTCAAAAGAACTTTGAATTTAATTCTTTTAAAACTCCCAACTCATATTTCATATGTTTTGAAGAAGTCATTTTATCTTCGCCGTGAAAATCATTGAGTTGCATAAAGTTTCAGAATTGGAAAATATTTTCAACACCCCTTGTCATTTAAATAAATGGAAGAAGTCATGTCATCTTCTCTCCAGGGTTTTGTGATGAAAAGAATTTGAATTCCGGAGATCATAAAAGAAAAATGAAAGTTTGGGTAAGTCCTTTAATTCCTCTCATTTAACCTTCAAAAGTTTCAATTTCACTCAATTTCACTCAATCATTCAGACAACAATCAAACAAACAATCAAAACTATTTATTTAATATAACATTCCAAAATTTAGAATTTTGGGATGTTACACCGGAACTTGAGGATCATCCTCATAGCTGCCAGGAAACAATATGTCCTAGAAGGACCGCTAGGTGACGCTCCCGTCCTAGAGAACCAAGACATTATGAATGCTTGGCAGTCTCATGCTGATGATTACTCCCTCGCTCAATCGGCATGCTTTACAGCTTAGAACCGGGCTCCAAAAGCGTTTTGAGCATCACGGAGCATATGAGATGTTCGAGGAGCTGAAACTGGTTTTCCAAGCTCACGCCCGGGTCGAGAGATATGACATTTCCAACAAGTTCTATAGTTGTAAGATGGAGGAAAATAGTTCTGTCAGTGAGCACATTCTCAAGATGTCTGGGTTGCACAACCGTATGACCCAGCTGGATATTAACCTCCTCGATGAGGCGGTCATTGATGAATCCTCCATCGCTGCCACCAAGCTACAAGAGCTTTGTGATGAACTACAATATGCAGGGATGGTAAAGACCATTCTGAAGTATTCTCTATGTCAAGTCAGCCGAGGTTGAAATCAAGAAAGAACATCAAGTGTTGATGGTCAATAAGACCACTAAGTTCAAGAAGGGCAAGGGCAAGAAGAACTTCAAGAAGGACGGCAAGGAGGTTGCCGCGCCCGCAAGCAAGTTGCCGGAAGAAGTCAAAGAATGGACCCAAGCCCGAGACCGAGTGCTTTTATTGCAAGGGAAGGGTCATCGAAGCGGAACTGCCCCAAATACTTAGCGGACAAGAAGGCCGCAACACCAAAGGTATATTTGATATACATGTAATTGATGTGTACCTTACCAGACTTGTAGTAACTCCCGGTATTTGATACCGTGCCGTTGCTCATATTTGTAACTCACAGCAGGAGCTGCGGAATAAGCGGAGATCGGCGAAGGGCGAGGTGACGATCGCGCGTCGGGAATGGTTCCAGAGTCGATGTGATCGCCGTCGGCACGCTACCTCTTCATTTACCTACGGATTAGTTATGAACCTTAATAATTGTTATTTGGTGCCAAGTTTGAGCATGAATATTGTATCCGGATCTCGCTTAATGCGAGATGGCTACTCATTTAAATCCGAGAATAATGGTTGTTCTATTTATATGAGAGATATGTTTTATGGTCATGCTCTGATGGTCAATGGTTTATTCTTAATGAATCTCGGCGTAGTATTACACATGTACATAGCGTGAATACCAAAAGATGTAAAGTTGATAACGATAGTCCCACATACTTGTGGCAATCGCCGCCTTGGTCACATTGGTGTCAAGCGCATGAAGAAGCTCCATGCTGATGGACTTTTGGAGTCTCTAGATTATGAATCATTTGACACATGCGAACCATGCCTCATGGGCAAGATGACCAAGACTCCGCTCTCTGGAACAATGGAGCGAGCAACCAACTTGTTGGAAATCATACATACCGATGTAAAAGCGGTCCAATGAGCGTTGAGGCTCATGGAGGATATCGTTATGTTCTCATTCTCACAAATGACTTGAGTAGATATGGGTATGTCTACTTGATGAAACACAAGTCTGAGACCTTTGAAAAGTTCAAGGAATTTCAGAATGAAGTAGAGAATCAACGTGACCGAAAGATAAAATTCTTACGATCGGATCGTGGAGGAGAATATTTAAGTCACGAATTTGGTACACACTTAAGAAAATGTGGAATCGTTTCACAACTAACGCCGCTGGAACACCTCAACGAACGGTGTGTTCGAACGTCGAATCGCACTCTATTGGATATGGTGCGGTCTATGATGTCTCTTACTGATTTACCGCTATCATTTTGGGGATACGCCTAGAGACAGCTACATTCACTTTAAATAGGGCACCGCCTAAGTCCGTTGAGACGAGACCGTATGAATTATGGTTTGGGAAGAAACCTAAGCTGTCGTTTCTAAAAGTTTGGGGATGCGATGCTTATGTCAAGAAACTTCAACCTGAAAAGCTCGAACCCAAGTCGAAAAATGCATCTTCATAGGATACCCTAAGGAAACCATAGGGTATACCTTCTACTTAAGATCCGAGGGCAAGATCTTTGTTGCCAAGAACGGATCCTTTCGAAAAAGAGTTTCTCTCGAAAGAAGTAAGTGGGAGGAAAGTAGAACTCGATGAAGTATCGCCTCTTGAACAGGATAGTAGTGCACCTCGGGAAAATGTTCCGTGATGCCTACACCAACCGAAAAGGAAATTAATGATGATGATCAAGGCACTTCGGATCAAGTTGCTACCGAACTCAGGGTCCACTAGGACACGCTCCGCACTGCAGTGGTACGCAACCCTGTCCCCGGAAATCATGTTGTTAGACAACGGTGAACCTTCAAACTATGAAGAAGCGATGGCGGCCCAGATTCCAACAAATGGCTAGAAGCCATGAAACCGAGATAGAATCCATGTATGAAAACAAAGTGTGGACTTTGACCGACTTGCTTCGATGATCGGCGAGCGATAGAAAACAAATGGATCTTTAAGAAGAAGACGGACGCGATGGTAATGTCACCATCTATAAAGCTCGACTTGTCGCTAAGGGTTATCGGCAAGTTCAAGGGATTGACTACGATGAGACTTTCTCTCCGTAGCGAAGCTTAAGTCCGTCCAATCATGTTAGCAATTGCCGCATACTATGATTATGAGATATGGCAGATGGACGTCAAAACAGCGTTCCTTAACTTATATCTTAAGGAATAGCTGTATATGATGCAGCCGGAGGGTTTTGTCGATCCTAAGAATGTCGACAAAGTATGCAAGCTCCAGCGATCCATTTATGGGCTGGTGCAAGCATCTCGAGTTAGAACATTCGCTTTGATGAGATGATCAAAGCGTTTGGGTTTATGCAGACTTATGGAGAAGCCTGCGTTTACAAGAAAGTGAGTGGGAGCTCTATAGCATTTCTCATATTATATGTAGATGACATACTTTTGATGGGAAATGATATAGAATTCTTGGACAGCATTAAGGCCTACTTGAATAAGTGTTTTTAAATGAAGGACCTTGGAGAAGCTGCTTACATATTAGGCATCAAGATCTATAGAGATAGATCGAGACGCCTCATAGGTCTTTCACAAAGCACATACCTTGATAAGATTTTGAAGAAGTTCAAAATGGATCAGTCCAAGAAAGGGTTCTTGCCTGTGCTGCAAGGTGTGAGATTGAGCTCGGCTCAATGCCCGACCACGGCAAAAGATAAAGAAGAGATGAGTGTCATCCCTATGCTTCAGCCATAGGATCTATTATGTATGCCATGTGTGTACCAGACTGATGTAAACCTTGTCGTAAGTTTGGTAGGAAGGTACCAAAGTAATCCCGCAAGGAACACCGGACATCGGTCAAGAATATCCTGAAGTACCTAAAAGGACAAAGGACATGTTTCTCGTTTATGGAGGTGACGAAGAGCTCGTCAGAAAGGGTTACGCCGATGCTAGCTTCGACACGATCTGATGAATCAAGTCACAAACCGGATACGTGTATATGTTGAATGGTGGAGCAAGAAGCTGGTGCAGCTGCAAGCAGAAGCGCCGTGGCGGGATCTACATGTGAAGCGGAGTACATGGCAGCCTCGGAGGCAGCGATGAAGCAATTTGGGTGAAGGAGTTCATCACCGACCTAGGAGTCATACCCAATGCGTCGGGGCCGATCAAACTCTTCCGTGACAACATCGGAGCTATTGCACTTGCCAAGGAGCCCAGGTTTCACAAGAAGACTAGGCACAACAAGCGTCGCTTCAACTCCATCCGTGAAAATGTTCAGGATGGAGACATAGAAATTTAAAGTGCATACGGATCTGAATGTCGCAGATCCGCTGACTAAACCTCTTCCGCGGAAAAACATGATCAACACCGAACACTATGGGTGTTCGATTCATCACAATGTAACTAGATTATTGACTCTAGTGCAAGTGGGAGACTGTTGGAAATATGCCCTAGAGGCAATAATAAAAGCATTATTATTATATTTCCTTGTTCATGATAATTGTCTTTTATTCATGCTATAATCAGATCATCCGGGAAATCGTGATACACGTGTGAATACATAGACCACAATACGTCCCTAGTGAGCCTCTAGTTGACTAGCTCGTTGGTCGACGAGATAGTCATGGTTTCGACTATGGGCATCGATGTCATCGACGACGGGATCACGCCATTAGGAGAATGACGTGATGGACAAGACCCAATCCTAAGCATAGCACAAAGATCGTGTAGTTCGTTTTGCTAGAGCTTTTCAATGTCAAGTATCTCTTCCTTAGACCGTGAGATCGTGTAACTCCGGATACCGTAGGAATGCTTTGGTGTACCAAACGTCACAACGAATCGGGTGACTATAAAGGTGCATTACAGGTATCTCCGAAAGTGTCTGTTGGGTTGACACGGATCGAGACAGGATTTGTCACTCCGTATGACGGAGAGGTATCACCGGGCCCACTCGGTAGTGCATCATCACAATGAGCTCAAAGTGATCAAGTGTCCGTCACGGGATCATGCATTATGGTACGAGTAAAGTGACTTGCCGGTAACGAGACTGAACGAGGTATTGGGATACCGACGATCGAGTCTCGCAAGTAACATACCGTCGACAAAGGGAATAGTATACGGGTTGCTTGAATCCTCGACATCATGGTTCATCCGATGACATCATCGAGGAGCATGTAGGAGCCAACATGGGTATCCAGATCCCGCTGTTGGTTATTGACCTGAGAGCGTCCCGGTCATGTCTGCATGTCTCCCGAACCCGTAGGGTCTACACACTTAAGGTTCGGTGACGCTACGGTTATTAGGAAGCCTTGTATGTGATTACCGAATGTTGTTCGGAGTCCCGGATGAGATCCCGGACGTCACGAGGAGTTCCGGAAAGGTCCGGAGGTAAAGATTTATATATGGGAAGTCGTCAAACGGACACCGGAAAGGTTTCGGGTCATATCGGTATTATGGAGGGGTCACCGGAAAGGTTCCGGTGGACCACCGGGAGGGGCCACCCCTCTCGGGGGGCCACTTGGGCTGCGTGGGAGGAAGCCAGCCCCTAGTGGGCTGGGCGCACACCTCCCTTGGCCCATGCGCCTAGGGTTGAGGGGAATCCTAAGGCGCGCCCTGCTTGGGGGCAAGCCCCTCCCTTGTCCCGCCCCCTCTAGATGCATCTAGAGGGGCCGCCCTCCTCCCTTCCCTATAAATAGAGGGGTGAGGGAGTGCTGCAACACACAATTGAAGGCGCAGCCCTCCCTCCCAACACCTCTCCTTCTCCGCATACGCTTGGCGAAGCCTCGCCGAGAACTGTCACTCCTTCATCATCACGCCGTCGTGCTGCTGTTGGAGCCATCTTCCTCAACCTCTCCTTCCTCCTTGCTGGATCAAGACGGAGGAGACGCTGTTCAGACTGTCACGTGTGTTGAACGCGGAGGTGCTGTCCGTTCAACACTTTGGTCATCGGTGATCCGAGTACGACTCCATCATCACCATCCCCTCGAAAGCTTCCGCACGCGATCTACAAGTGGTATGTAGATGCAAACTCACTCCCATGACTCGTTGCTTAGAAGAACTCATAGATGGATCTTGGTGAAACCGTAGGAAAATTTTTAATTTTCTGCAACGTTCCCCAACATATGGTAGGGTACGAAACCACCTCAAAGTTATTCTTTCGGATCGATCTATTAAAGAGTTCGTACTAGAATAACACCTTAAGACACAAATCAACCAAAACCCTAATGTCACCTAGATACTCCATTGTCACCTCAAGTATCCATGGGCATGATTATACGATATGCATCACACAATCTCAGATTCATCCAACCAACACAAAGTACTTCAAAGAGTGCCCCAAAGTTTCTACCGGAGAGTCAAGAAAACGTGTGCCAACCCCTATGCATAGGTTCATGGGCGGAACCCGCAAGTTGGTCACCTAGACATACATCAAGTGGCACGTGATATCCCATTGTCACCACAGATAACTTCAAGAGGGAAACTCAATTCATCACAAGAGAGTAGAGGGGGAGAAACATCATAAGATCCAACTATAATAACAAAGCTCATGATACATCAAGATCGTGCCATAGAGAACACGAGAGAGAGAGAGAGAGAGAGAGAGAGAGAGATCAAACACATAGCTACTGGTACATACCCTCAGCCCCGAGGGTGAACTACTCCCTCCTCGTCATGGAGAGAGCCAGGATGATGAAGATGGCCACCGGTGATAAATTCCCACTCCGGCAGGGTGCCGGATCGGGCTCCCGAGAGGTTTTTGGTGGCTACAGAGGCTTGCGGTGGCGGAACTCCCCATCTATCTTTATATTCGATGGTTTTAGGGTACGTAGGCATATATAGGCGAAAGAAGTCGGTCGGGAGGTGCTCGAGGGGCCCACGAGATAGGGGGTCGCGTCCTGTAGGGGGGGGGCACCCTCCTATCTCGTGGAGTCCTCGGGGATCTTCTGACGTGAACTCCAAGTCTCCAGGATGATATTCTTCCCAAAAATAACCCTGCCGAAGGTTTCATTCCGTTTGGACTCCGTTTGATATTCGTTTTCCTCGAAATACTGAAACAGGCAATAAAACAACAATATGGGATGGGCCTCCGGTTAATAGTTAGTCCCAAAAGTAATATAAAAGTGTATAATAAAGCCCATAATCATTCAAAACAGGTAATATAATAGCATGGAACAATCAAAAATTATAGATACGTTGGAGACGTATCAAGCATCCCCAAGCTTAATTCCTGCTCGTCCTCGAGTAGGTAAATGATAAAAACAGAATTTTTGATGTGGAATGCTACGTAGCATGATTCTCAAATTAATTTTCTTTATTGTGGCATGAATGTTCAGATCCAAATGATTAAAATAAAATTCATATTGATAAAAGAAATAGTAACACTTCAAGCATACTAATCAAAGTAATCATGTCTTCTCAAAATAACATGGCAGAAGAAAGTTCATCCCTACAAAATCATATAGTTAGGCTATGCTTCATTTTCGTCACACAAAGATGTTCCCAACTTCTATACCCCCGATGACAAGCCAAGCAATTGTTTCATACTTAAATAATCTCAAACTTTTTCAACCTTCACGCAATACATGAGCGTGAGCCATGTATATAGCACTATGGGTGGAATAGAATATGATGATAGGGATTGTGTGGAGAAGACAAAAAAGGAGAAAGTCTCACATTGACGAGGATAATCAAGGGGCTATGGAGATGCCCATCAATTGATGTCAACATGAGGAGTAGGGATTGCCATGCAACGGATGCACTAGAGCTATAATGACTGCTCAACAAAAGAAAACTAGTGGGTGTGCATCCAACTTGCTTGCTCACGAAGACCTAGGGCATTTGAGGAAGCCCATCATAGGAATATACAAGCCAAGTTCTATAATGAAAAATTCTCACTATATGAAAAAGACAACTTATGAGACTCACTATATGAAAAACATGGTGCTACTTTGAAGCACAATATATGAGACTCTCTACATGAAGAACAAGGTGCTACTTTGAAGCACAAGTGTGGAAAAAGAGATAGTAACATTGTCCTTTTTTTCTTTCTTTTTTCTTTTTTTTGGGCCTTTTTTTTATTTTGGGCAATGCTCTAATAATGATGATCATCACACTTCTATTACAACATATGAATTACAACTCGAAACTAGAGAAAGATATGACTCTATATGAATGCCTCCGGCGGTGTACCGGGATGGTGCAATGAATCAAGAGTGACATGTATGAAAAATAATGCATGGTGGCTTTGCCAAAAATATGATGTCAACTACATGATCATGCAATGGCAATATGACAAAAGTAAAGTATGTCATGATGATGATAAATGGAACGGTGGAAAGTTGCATGGCAATATATCTCGGAATGGCTATGGAAATGCCATAATAGGTAGGTATGGTGGCTGTTTTGAGGAAGATGTAGGGAGGTTTATGTGTGATAGAGCGTATCATATCACGGGGTTTGGATGCACCGGCGAAGTTTGCACCAACTCTCAAGGTAAGAAAGGGCAATGCACGGTACCGATGAGGCTAGCAATGGCGGAAAGGTAAAAGTGCGCATAATACATGGACTCAACATTAGTCAAAAGAACTCATATACTTATTGCAAAAATTTAGAAGTCATCAAAAACCAAGTACTACGCGCATGCTCCTAGGGGGATAGATTGGTAGGAAAAGACCATCGCTCGTCCCCGACCGCCACTCATAAGGATGCACAAGCCAGGTACACTTCATGTTTCAAATTTGTTACACAACTTTAACCATACGTGCATGCTACGGGACTTGCTAACTTCAACACAAGCATTCTTTAAATTCATAATCACCCAACTAGCATGACTTCAATATCACTACCTCCATATCTCAAAACAATTATCAAGTATCAAATTGATCATAGCATCCAATTCACCTCCTATGAAAGTTTTCGTTCAAATTACCATGCTGTTTAAGACTCTCAGAATAATATAAGTGAAGTATGAGAGTTCATTAATTTCTACAAAATAAAACCACCGCCGTGCTCTAGAAGATATAAGTGAAGCACTAGAGCAAACAACAAACTACTCCAACAAGATATAAGTGAAGATCAATGAGTAGTCGAATAATTGTGCAACTATGTGAAGACTCTCTAAAATTAAGGAATTTCAGATCTTGGTATTGTATTCAAACAGAAAGCAAAACAAAATAAAATGACATTGCAAGGATAGCACAACTCCTGTGAAGAAGCAAAAACTTAGGCTCAACCGATACTAACTGATAATTGTTGAAGAAGAAAGGTGGGATGCCTACCGGGGCATCCCCAAGCTTAGATGCTTGAGACTTCTTGAAATATTATCTTGGGGTGCCTTAGGCATCCCCAAGCTTGAAATTTTGTGTCTCCTTAATTCCTCTCATATCATGGTTTCTCTTTTTATCAAAAGCTTCATTCACAACAAACTCAACAAGAACTCGTGAGACAGGTTAGTATAAACCAATGCAAAACCTTATCATTTTCTACTGTAACAAATCACTAACATTATTATTCAACATTGAATACTAAATGTCTCTGCATATTTAATACTCCTATCCTTAAATAGAATCATTAAACAAGCAAACATATGCAAACATAACAGCAATCTGCCAAAACAGTACAATCTGTAAAGAATGCAAGAGTATCAATACTTCCCTGACTCCAAAAATTATGAACTAAAATTCCCACTGTAATAAATTTATCAGACCTCAATATGCAAAAATATTCAACATTATACCACTCTCTGACTTTTCTAGGGAATTTTTGCAACAGCGGTAAACTTTCTGTTTTCAAACAGCAACATGTATACTAGCAAAATAAGCATGGCAAAGGCTACCTTGACATTTTTATTGGAACTAAAGATGCAAAACATTATTATAAATAACATAAAGAAAACACTAACAAGAGAAAATGATGCTCCAAGCAAAACACATATCATGTGGCGAATAAAAATATAGCTCCAAGTAAAGTTACCGATGAACAAAGACGAAAGAGGGGATGCCATCCGGGGCATCCCCAAGCTTAGGCTCTTGGTTGTCCTTGAATATTACCTTGGGGTGACTTGGGCATCCCCAAGCTTAGGCTCTTTCCACTCCTTATTCCATAGTCCATCGAATATTTACCCAAAACTTGAAAACTCCACAACACAAAACTTAACAGAAAACTCGTAAGTCCGTTAGCGAAAAGAAAACAAAACACCACTTCAAGGTACTGTAATGAACTCATTATTTATTTATATTGGTGTTAAACCTACTGTATTCCAACTTCTATATGGTTTATAAACTATTTTACTAGCCATAGATTCATCACAATAAGCAAACAACACACGAAAAACAGAATCTGTCAAAAACAGAACAATCTGTAGTAATCTGTAACTAACGCAAACTTATGGAACTCCAAAAATTCTAAAATAAATTGGTGGACCTGAGGCATTTGTCTAGTAATCATCTGAAAAATAAATCAACTAAATAACACTCTCCAGTAAAAAGTTCTAGCTAATCTCGTGAGCGCTAAAGTTTCTGTTTTTTACAGCATGATCATAAAGACTTCACCCAAGTCTTCCCAAAGGTTCTACTTGGCACAAACACTAATTAAAACATGAAAACACATCTAAACAGAAGCTATATGGATTATTTATTACTAAACAGAACCAAAAAGCAAGAAACTAAAATAAAATTGGGTTGCCTCCCAACAATCGCTATCGTTTAACGCCCCTAGCTAGGCATGATGATTTCGATGATGCTCACATAAAAGATAAGAATTGAAACATAAAGAGAGCATCATGAAGAATATGACTAGCAAATTTAAGTCTAACTCACTTCCTATGCATAGGGATTTTGTGAGCAAACAAATTATGGGAACAATAATCAACAAGCATAGGAAGGCAAAACAGGCATATCTTCAAGATTTTCAACACACAGAGAGGAAACTTGACATTATTGCAATTCCTACAAGCATATATTCCTCCCTCATGATAATTTTCAGTAGCATCATGAATGAATTCAACAATATAACCAGCACCTAAAGCATTCTTTTCATGATCTACTATCATAGAAAATTTACTACTCTCCACATAAGCAAAATTCTTCGCATCGGAATAGTGGGAGTATCATAAGAGACTTGAACACTAAAAATTGTTTCCACATTAAAAGAGTAATGTTCAGAAAAAGGGTAATAATAATCATGACAATATTTGTAAATATAATCATCACTACTTTTTATATCATAAGTTTCATCACAATAATCATCATAAGTAGCAACTTCGTTCTCATCATAATCGATTGAAACCTCTCCCAAGATAGTGGAATCACTAAATAAAGTTGACACTCTTCCAAATCCACTTTCGTATTCATCACAATAAAATTCAACATCCTCCAAAATAGTGGGATCACTACTTCCTAAAGTTGACACTCTTCCGAACCCACTTTCATCAATATAATCATCATAGGTAGGAGGCATGCTATCATCATAACAACTTTGCATATCAAAACTCGGGATGCTAAAAATATCATCTTCATTAAACATAGCATCCCCAAGCTTGGGACAAACATTAATTTCAGAAAATATATTCTCAAATATTTCATCCTCAACAAACATAGCTTCCCCAAGCTTGGGCTCTTTCATATCATAAGCATAATCACTCTCATCATTAAAAATATGGATATCACCAATAGTAAAGCAATTATCATCATCACAATGAGTAGTAGGAGCAACATCATTTGGGAGGGATACCTTTCTACCTTTGTTGCTCCTTCTTTTCTTTTTCTTCTTCACATTATGTGTAGGTTCAACCTCCCTCTTTGAGCTCCTTATTAATGAGATTGGTTGAGTAGAAAGCTCCTCCTCGTTACCTGATTCATCATAAGAAATAATAGGAGGAGATTGGGAAGTATCTTCCCTTTCATTAGTATTCTCATCATCTTCCATTTGCTTTCTTTTCTTTAGGTAATTGGCAATATAAGGATTTTAAATGCAATTCTCCTCACAAAACATATAAATCTTTTCTAGATCAATATCAAGAAAATGCTTAAGATTAAATTCTGGAATTGGCTTAGTTAAACGTTTCAACTCTTCACAACCCAAAAGCAATCTAAGTTCATTGTAATGAGAAAGGGAGATCAAATCATCACAATTTTTGGACACGATCCAATCATGAAACAATTTGCATTGGAGATGTAAATGATCTTGTTTATTGCAAAATTCACAATGGGAAAGATATCTTAAATTCTCCGCACTCTTATCTAGCCTTTCTTGCAACTTCTTAGTTTCTAAATACTTATGACTCTTGCAATATATATCTTCTTTATTTGGTGTGTTAATGCAAACATGCACTCCACAAAAGTTGACATGCTTATGAGAGATATTTTCATCATGACTAGAGCAATCATCATTAGTACTATGGATATTCAAGGAGTTTATACTAACAACATGAAGGAAATATGCCCTAGAGGCAATAATAAAGTTATTATTTATTTCCTTATATCATGATAAATGTTTATTATTCATGCTAGAATTGTATTAACCGGAAACATAATACATGTGTGAATACATAGACAAACAGAGTGTCACTAGTATGCCTCTACTTGACTAGCTCGTTAATCGAAGATGGTTATGTTTCCTAACCATAGACATGAGTTGTCATTTGATTAACGGGATCACATCATTAGGAGAATGATCTGATTGACATGACCCATTCCGTTAGCCTAGCACTTGATCGCTTAGTATGTTGCTATTGCTTTCTTCATGACTTATACATGTTCCTGTAACTATCAGATTATGCAACTCCGCTTACGGAGGAACACTTTGGTACTACCAAACGTCACAACGAATCGGGTGATTATAAAGGAGTACTACAGGTGTCTCCAAAGGTACATGTTGGGTTGGCGATTTGAGATTAGGTTTTGTCACTCCGATTGTCGGAGAGGTATCTCTGGGCCTTCTATGCACATCATTATAAGCCTTGCAAGCAATGTGACCAATGAGTTGGTTACGGGATGATGCATTACGAGCGAGTAAAGAGACTTGCGGTGACGAGATTGAACTAGGTATTGGATACCGACGATCGAATCTCGGGCAAGTAACATACCGATGACAAAGGGAACAACGATGTTGTTATGCGGTTTGACCGATAAAGATCTTCGAGAATATGTAGGAACCAATATGGGAATCCAGGTTCCGCTATTGGTTATTGACCAAGAATAGTTCTAGGTCATGTCTACATAGTTCTCGAACCCGTAGGGTCCGCACGCTTAAGCTTTCGATGACAGCTTATATTATGAGTTTATGAGTTTTGATGTACCAAGGAGTTCGGAGTCCCGGATGAGATCGGGGACATGACGAGGAGTCTCGAAATGGTCGAGATGTAAAGATCGATATATTGGACGACTATATTCGAGTTCGGAAAGGTTCCAATGATACGGGTATTTTTCGAGTACCGAGAGTTACGGAATTCGCCGGGAGAAGTATTGGGCCTTATTGGGCCTCGGGAAAAGAGAGAGGGCTGCCTAGGGCAGGCCGCGCCCCCAAGGCCTAGTCCGAATGGACTAGGGGAGGCCGCACCCTTCCCCCTTCCCTTCCTACTCTCCTACTCCTACTAGGAAAGGAGGAGTCCTACTCCGGTGGGAGTAGGACTCCCCCTTGGTGCGCCCCTCCTGGGCCGCCACCTCCTCCCTTGCTCCTTTATATACGGGGCAGGGGGCACCCCATGACACACAAGTTGATCTACTGAATCGCCCTTAGCTGTGTGCGGTGCCCCTCCACCATATTCCACTTCGGTCATATCGTCGCGAGCTTAGGCGAAGCCCTGTGCGGAGAAGTCATATCGTCATGAGCTTAGGCGAAGCCCTGCGTCGGTGGAGCATCATCAACGCCACCACGCCGTCGTCTTGACAGAACTCATCCCGACACTTTGCTGGATCGGAGTCCGGGATCGCCATCGAGCTGAACGTGTGCGAACTCGGAGGTGCCGTGACGCTCGGTGCTTGGATCGGTCGGATCGTGAAGACGTCGACTACATCAACCGCGTTGTTATAACGCTTCGCTTTCGGTCTCACGAGGGTACGTGGACGACACTCTCCCTCTCGCTATGCCATCACCATGGTCTTGCGTGTACGTGGAAAATTTTTGCAATTACTACGCTCCCCAACAAAGGCATCCGAGCCTGGTTTTATGCGTTGATGTCATATGCACGAGTAGAACACAAGTGAGTTGTGGGCGATATAAGTCATACTGCTTACCAGCATGTCATACTTTGGTTCAGCGGTATTGTGAGATGAAGCGCCCGGACCGACATTACGCGTGCGATTACGCGAGACTGGTTTCACCGCCCGAGCACTAGTTGCTTAAAGGTGACCGGCGGTGTCTGCTCTCTCACTTTAGTTGAACTGAGTGTGGCTACGCCCGGTCCTTGCGAAGGTTAAAACAGCACCAACTTGACAAACTATCGCTGTGGTTTTGATGTGTAGGTAAGAACGGTTCTTGCTCAGCCCGTAGCAGCCACGTAAAACTTGCAACAACAAAGTAGAGGACGTCTAACTTGTTTTTGCAGGGCATGTTGTGATGTGATGTGGTCAAGACGTGATGCTATACTTTATTGTATGAGATGATCATGTTTTGTAACCGAGTTATCGGCTACTGGTAGGAGCCATATGGTTGTCACTTTATTGTATGAAATGCAAACGCCATGTAATTGCTTTACTTTATCACTAAGCAGAGCGATAGTCGAGAAGCAATAGTTGGCGAGACGACAACGATGCTACGATGGAGATCAAGGTGTCGGCGCCGGTGACGATGGTGATCATGACGGTGCTTGGCGATGGAGATCACAAGCACAAGATGATGATGACCATATCATATCACTTATATTGATTGCATGTGATGTTTATCCTTTATGCATCTTATCTTGCTTTGATTGACGGTAGCATTATAAGATGATCTCTCACTAAAATTATCAAGAAGTGTTCTCCTGAGTATGCACCGTTGCCAAAGTTCAGAGTACCCGGACACCACGTGATGATCGGGTGTGATAAGTTCTACGTCCATCTATAACGGTGCAAAACAGTTGCACACGCGGAATACTCAAAGTTAAACTTGACGAGCCTAGCATATAACAGATATGGCCTCGAACACGGAGACCGAAAGGTCGAGCGTGAATCATATAGTAGATATGATCAACATAGTGATGTTCACCATTGAAACTACCCCATCTCACGTGATGATCGGACATGGTTTAGTTGATTTGGATCACGTAATCACTTAGATGACTAGAGAGATGTCTATCTAAGTGGGAGTTCTTAAGTAATATGATTAATTGAACTTTAATTTATCATGAACTTAGTCCCGTAGTATTTTGCAAATTATGTTGTAGATCAATAACTCGCGTTGTTGCTTCCCTATGTTTGTTGCTTTCATATGTTTATTTTGATATGTTCCTAGAGAAAATTATGTTGAAAATGATAGTAGCAATGATGCGGATTGGATCCGTGATCTGAGGTTTATCCTCATTGCTGCACGAAAAAATTATGTCCTTTATGCACCGCTAGGTGACAAACCTATTGCAGGAGCGGATGCGGGCGTTATGAATGTTTGGCTAGCTCAATATGATGACTACTTGATAGTTTAGTGCACCATGCTTAAAGGCTTAGAATCGGGACTTCAAAGACGTTTTGAACGTCATGGACCATATGAGATGTTCCAGAGTTGAAGCTAATATTTCAAGCAAATACCGAGTTGAGAGATATAAAGTCTCCAACAAGTTCTATAGCTAAAAGATGGAGGAGAATCGCTCAACTAGTGAGCATGTGCTCAGATTGTCCGGTACTTCAATCGCTTGAATCAAGTGGGAGTTAATCTTCCAGATAATATAGTGATTGACAGAATTCTCTAGTCACCATCACCAAGTTAGTAGAACTTCGTGATGAACTATAATATGCAAGGGATGACAAAAGTAATTCCCAAGCTCTTCGTGATGCTGAAATCGACGAAGGTAGAAATCAAGAAAAGAGCATCAAGTGTTGATGATTGACAAGACCACTAGTCTCAAGGAAAAGGGCAAAGGGAAGAAGGGAACTTCAAAAGAACGGCAAGCAAGTTGCTACTCGAGTGAAGAAGCCCAAGTCTGGACCTAAGCCTGAGACTAAGTGCTTTTGCTACAATGGAATTGGTCACTGGAAGCGGAACTACCCCAAGTGTTTGGCGGATAAGAAGGATGGCAAAGTGAACAAAGGTATATTTGATATACAGATTATTGATGTATATTTTACTAGTGTTCATAGCAACCCCTCGGTATTTGATACTGGTTCAGTTGCTAAGAGTAGTAACTCAAACGGAGTTGCGTAATGAACAGAAACTAGTTGAAGGGAAGTGACGATGAGTGTTGGAAGTAGTTCCAAGATTGATATGATCATCATCGCACACCCCTATACTTTCGGATTAGTGTTAAACCTAAATAAATGTTATTTGGTGTTTGCGTTGAGCATGAATATGATTTGATCATGTTTATTGCAAAACGGTTATTCATTTAAAGTCAAAGAATAATTGTTGTTCTGTTTAAATGAATAAAACCTTCAATGGTCATACACCCAATGAAAATAGTTTTCAAAACGGTTATTCATTTAAAGTCAAAGAATAATTGTTGTTCTGTTTAAATGAATAAAACCTTCAATGGTCATACACCCAATAAAAATAGTTTGTTGGATCTCGATCGTAGTAATACACATATTCATAATATTGATGCCAAAAGATGCAAAGTTAATAATGATAGTGCAACTTATTTGTGGCACTGCCGTTTAGGTCATATTGGTGTAAAGCGCATGAAGAAACTCCATGCTGATGGGATTTTGGAATCACTTGATTATGAATCACTTGATGCTTGTAACCATGCCTTATGGGCAAGATGACTAAAGACTCGTTCTCCGAACAATGGAGCGAGCAAATGACTTATTGGAAATAATACATACTGATGCATGCGGTCCAATGAGTGTTAAAGCTCACGGCAAGTATCATTATTTTCTGACCTTCACAAGATGATTTGAGCAGATATGAGTATATCTACTTAATGAAGCACAAGTATGAAACATTTGAAAAGTTCAAATAATTTCAGAGTGAAGTGGAGAATCATCGTAATAAGAAAATAAAGTTTCTACGATCTGAACGTGGAGGAGAATATTTGAGTTACGAGTTTGGCCTTCATATAAAACAATGTGGAATAGTTTCACAGCTCACGCCACATGGAACACCATAACGTAATGGTGTGTCCGAACGTCATAACCGTACTTTATTTTGATATGGTGCGATCAATGATGTCTCTTACCGATTTACCAATATCGCTTTTGGGGTTATGCATTAGAGACAGCTGCATTCACGCTTAATAGGGCACCATCTAAATCCGCTGAGATGACACCGTATGAACTATGGTTTAACAAAGAAACCTAAGCTGTCGTTTCTTAAAAGTTTGGAGTTGTGATGATCATGTGAAAAGTTTTCAACCGATAAGCTCGAACCCAAATCGGAGAAGTGCGTCTTCATAGAATACCCAAAGGTAACTATTGGGTACACCTTCTATCACAGATCCGAAGGCAAGTTATTCGTTGCTAAGATGGATCCTTTCTAGAGAAGAAGTTTCTCTCGAAAGAAGTGAGTGGGAGGAAAGTAGAACTTGATGAGGTAATTGTACCTTCTCCCTTATTGGAAAGTAGTTCATCACGTAAATCAGCTCCGTGATTCCTACACCAATTAGTAAGGAAGTTAATGATGATGATCATGAAACTTCAGATCAAGTTCCTACCAAACCTCGTGAGGTCTTCCAGAGTAAGATCCGCACTGAGTGGTACGGTAATCATGTTCGGAAGTCATGTTACTAGACCATGATGAACCTACGAACTATGAGGAAGCGATGATGAGCCCAGATTCAGCGAAATGGCTTGAGGCCATAAAATCTGAGATAGGATCCATGTATGAGAACAAAGTATGGACTTTGATTGACTTGCTCGATGATCGCAAGCCATGTAGATAAATGGATCTTCAAGAGGAAGACGGACACCGATAGTGGTGTTACTATCTACAAAGCTCGACTTGTCACAAAAGGTTTTCGACAAGTTCAAGGTGTTGACTACAATGAGATTTTCTCAATCTGTAGCGATGCTTAAGTCTGTCCGAATCATGTTAGCAATTGCCACATTTTATGAAATCTGGCAAATGGATGTCAAAACTACATTCTTTAATGGATTTATTAAAGAAGAGTTGTATATGATGCAACCAGAAGGTTTTGTCAATCCTAAAGGTGCTAACAAAATGTGCAAGCTCCAATGATCCATGAATGGACTGGTGCAAGCATCTCGAGTTGGAATATACGCTTTGATGTGTTGATCAAAGCATATGGTTTTATATGACTTTTGGAGAAGCCTCAGATTTACAAGAAAGTGAGTGGGAGCACTACAACATTTCGATAAGTATATGTGAATGACATATTGTTGATCGGAAATAATGTAGAATTATTCTACAAAGCATAAAGGAGTATTTGAAAGGAGTTTTTCAAAGAAGGACCTCGGTGAAGCTGCTTACATACTGAGCATCAAGATCTATAGAGATAGATCAAAGACGCTTGATAAGTTTTTCAATGAATACATACCTTGACAAGATTTTTGAAGTAGTTCAAAATGGAACAGTCAAAGAAAGAGTCCTTGCCTGTGTTACAAGGTGTGAGATTGAGTAAGACTCAAAACCCGACCACGGCAGAAGATAGAAAGAGAATGAAAGTCATTCCCTATGCATCAGCCATAGGTTCTATAAAGTATGTCATGCTGTGTACCAGATCTATTGCATACCCTACCACTAAGCTTGGCAAGGAGTGCAATAGTGATCTAGGAGTAGATCAATGGACAGCGGTCAAAATTATCCTTAGTAGAATAAGGATATGTTTCTCGATTATGGAAGTGAAAAAGGTTCGTCGTAAAGGGTTACGCCGATGCAAGTTTTAACACTAATCTAGATGACTCGAGTCTCAATCTGGATACATATTGGAAGTGGGAGCAATTAGCTAGAGTAGCTCCGCAGCGAGCATTGTAGACATAGAAATTTGCAAAATACTTACGGCTCTGAATGTGACAGACCTGCTGACTAAAATTATCTCACAAGCAAAAACATGATCACACCTTAGTACTCTTTGGGTGTTAATCACATAGCGATGTGAACTAGATTATCTGACTCTAGTAAACCCTTTGGGTGTTGGTCACATGTCGATGTGAACTATGGGTGTTAACCACATATAGATGTGAACTATTGATGTTAAATCACATGGCGATGTGAACTAGATTATTGACTCTAGTGCAAGTGGGAGATCAAGGAAATATGCCCTAGAGGCAATAATAAAGTTATTATTTATTTCCTTATATCATGATAAATGTTTATTATTCATGCTAGAATTGTATTAACCGGAAACATAATACATGTGTGAATACATAGACAAACAGAGTGTCACTAGTATGCCTCTACTTGACTAGCTCGTTAATCAAAGATGGTTATGTTTCCTAACCATAGACATGAGTTGTCATTTGATTAACGGGATCACATCATTAGGAGAATGATCTGATTGACATGACCCATTCCGTTAGCCTAGCACTTGATCGCTTAGTATGTTGCTATTGCTTTCTTCATGACTTATACATGTTCCTGTAACTATGAGATTATGCAACTCCGCTTACGGAGGAACACTTTGGTACTACCAAACGTCACAACGAATCGGGTGATTATAAAGGAGTACTACAGGTGTCTCCAAAGGTACATGTTGGGTTGGCGATTTGAGATTAGGTTTTGTCACTCCGATTGTCGGAGAGGTATCTCTGGCCTTCTCGGTAATGCACATCATTATAAGCCTTGCAAGCAATGTGACCAATGAGTTGGTTACGGATGATGCATTACGAACGAGTAAAGAGACTTGCCGGTGACGAGATTGAACTAGGTATTGGATACCGACGATCGAATCTCGGGCAAGTAACATACCGATGACAAAGGAACAACGATGTTGTTATGCGGTTTGACCGATAAAGATCTTCGTAGAATATGTAGGAACCAATATGGGCATCCAGGTTCCGCTATTGGTTATTGACCAAGAATAGTTCTAGGTCATGTCTACATAGTTCTCGAACCCGTAGGGTCCGCACGCTTAAGGTTTCGATGATGCTTATATTATGAGTTTATGAGTTTTGATGTACCGAAGGAGTTCGAGTCCCGGATGAGATCGGGGACATGACGAGGAGTCTCAAATGGTCGAGACGTAAAGATCGATATATTGGACGACTATATTCGGAGTTCGGAAAGGTTCCAATGATTCAGGTATTTTTCGAGTACCGAGAGTTACGGGAATTCGCCGGGAGAAGTATTGGGCCTTATTGGGCACTGCGGAAAGAGAGAGGGCTGCCTAGGGCAGGCCGCGCCCCAAGGCCTAGTCCGAATTGGACTAGGGGAGGGCCGCACCCTTCCTCCCTTCCCCTTCCTACTCTCCTACTCCTACTAGGAAAGGAGGAGTCCTACTCCCGGTGGGAGTAGGACTCCCCCCTTGGTGCGCCCCTCCTAGGCCGGCCACCTCCTCCCTTGCTCCTTTATATACGGGGGCAGGGGGGCACCCCATGACACACAAGTTGATCTACGGATCGTTCCTTAGCCGTGTGCGGTGCCCCCCTCCACCATATTCCACTTCGTCATATCGTCATGAGCTTAGGCGAAGCCTCGCGCCGGAGAAGTCATATCGTCATGAGCTTAGGCGAAGCCCTGCATCGGTGGAGCATCATCATCGCTACCACGCCGTCGGTCGACAGAACTCATCCCCGACACTTTGCTGGATCGAGTCCGGGATCGCCATCGAGCTGAACGTGTGCAGAACTCGGAGGTGCCGACGCTCGGTGCTTGGATCGGTCGGATCGTGAAGACGCACGACTACATCAACCGCGTTGTTATAACGCTTCCGCTTTCGGTCTACGAGGGTACGTGGACAGACACTCTCCCCTCTCGTTGCTATGCCATCACCATGGTCTTGCGTGTACGTAGGAAATTTTTTGAAATTACTACGTTCCCCAACACAACATTGCAATCATGCTCATCATTCAAAGATTTAGTATCAAGCATTTTAATGCACTCTTCCTCTAGCACTTGAGCACAATTTTCCTTTCCATCAAACTCACGAAAGATATTAAAAAGACGAAGCGTATGAGACAAACTCAAGTCCATTTTTTTTATAATTTTCTTTTATAACTAAACTAGTGATAAAACAAGAAACAAAAAGATTCGATTGCAAGATCTAAAGATATACCTTCAAGCACTAACCTCCCCAGCAACGGCGCCAGAAAAGAGCTTAGTTGACGGGGTGTGAGTTAGTGCCCTTTAACTAGCCTCCCCGGCAACGGTGCCAGAAAAGAGCTTGATGTCTACTACACAACCTTCTTCTTGTAGATGTTGTTGGGCCTGCAAGTGCACAGGTTTGTAGGACAGTAGCAAATTTCCATCAAGTGGATGACCTAAGGTTTATCAATCCGTGGGAGGCGCAGGATGAAGATGGTCTCTCTCAAACAACCCTGCAACCAAATAACAAAGAGTCTCTTGTGTACCCAACACACCCAATACAATGGTAAATTGTATAGGTGCACTAGTTCGGCGAAGAGATGGTGATACAAGTGCAATATGGATGGTAGATATAGGTTTTTGTAATCTGAAAATATAAAAACAGCAAGGTAACTAATGATAAAAGTGAGCGTAAACGGTATTGCAATGATAGGAAACAAGGCCTAGGGTTGATACTTTCACTAGTGCAAGTTCTCTCAACAATAATAACATAGATAGATCATATAACAAGCCCTCAACATGCAACAAAGAGTCACTCCAAAGCCACTAATAGCGGAGAACAAACGTAGAGATTATGGTAGGTACGAAACCACCTCAAAGTTATTCTTTCAGATCGATCTATTAAAGAGTTCATACTAGAATAACACCTTAAGACACAAATCAACCAAAACCCTAATGTCACCTAGATACTCCATTGTCACCTCAAGTATCCGTGGGCATGATTATACGATATGCATCACACAATCTTAGATTCATCCAACCAACACAAAGTACTTCAAAGAGTGTCCCAAAGTTTCTACCAGAGAGTCAAGAAAACGTGTGCCAACCCCTATGCATAGGTTCATGGGCGGAACCCGCAAGTTGGTCACCAAGACATACATCAAGTGGCACGTGATATCCCATTGTCACCACAGATAAACACGGCAAGACATACATCAAGTGTTCTCAAAGTAAAGACTCAATCCTATAAGATAACTTCAAGAGGGAAACTCAATTCATCACAAGAGAGTAGAGGGGGAGAAACATCATAAGATCCAACTATAATAACAAAGCTCGCGATACATCAAGATCGTGCCATAGAGAGAACACGAGAGAGAGAGAGAGAGATCAAACACATAGCTACTGGTACATACCCTCAGCCCCGAGGGTAAACTACTCCCTCCTCGTCATGGAGAGCGCCAGGATGATGAAGATGGCCACCGGTGATGGATTCCCCCTCCGGCAGGGTGCCAGATCGGGCTCCCGAGAGGTTTTTGGTGGCTACAGAGGCTTGCGGCGGCGGAACTCCTGATCTATCTTGATATTCGATGGTTTTATGGTACGTAGGCATATATAGGTGAAAGAAGTCGGTCGGGAGGTGCTCAAGGGGCCCACGAGACAGGGGGCTGCGCCCTGTAGGGGGGGCGCCCTCCTATCTCGTGGAGTCCTCGGGGATCTTCTGACGTGAACTCCAAGTCTCCAGGATGATATTCTTCCCAAAAATAACGCTGCCGAAGGTTTCATTCCGTTTGGACTCCATTTGATATTCCTTTTCCTCGAAATACTGAAACAGGCAATAAAACAACAATATGGATTGGGCCTCCGGTTAATAGGTTAGTCCCAAAAGTAATATAAAAGTGTATAATAAAGCCCATAATCATTCAAAACAGGTAATATATTAGCATGGAACAATAAAAAATTATAGATACGTTGGAGACGTATCAAGCCTCCTCTTCTTCACTGTTACTGGGCGGCCCCTTCCCTTTGTGTTCGGCATTGAGCTTGCCGGCTTGTTAGAAAACCCAACATTTTCTGTTGGTGTGGTTGGCGGGTTTGTCAGGGCTGCCATGGATCGGACAGGACCGATCCAGTATCTTTTCTAGACTGGATGGACCATCTCTATTTGCCTTAAATGGCTTCTTCCGTTGACCGGTTTTGGAGCCACTAAATCCGGCTGTTGACCGACGTGTCTTGGGCTCCTACATTATTGTTGCGACACTTGTCTTTATTGCGTCATGGCTTGCCATTGCCGTCCCTGACTTCGGAGGTGCCAGGATCGCTCGCGCTATTGCTTCTACGAGCGAGCCAGCTATCCTCTCCCGCGCAAAAGCGGGTCATTAGTGTGGTGAGAGCTGCCATGGACTTGGGCTTTTCTTGGCCGAGGTGGCGAGCGAGCCACTCATCACGGACGCTATGCTTAAAGGCCGCGAGTGCTTCGGCATCCGGAATGTCGACAATTTGGTTCTTTTTAATTAGGAACCTACTCCAGAGTTTCCTGGCTGACTCTCCGGGCTATTGAACAATGTGACTTAAGTCATCGGCATCTGGAGGTCGGACGTATGTACCTTGGAAGTTGTCGCGGAAGGCGTCTTCCAAGTCCTCCCAACTGCCAATAGAGTTTTCTGGCAGGCTGTTTAACCAGTGCCGAGCTGGTCCCTTGAGTTTTAGCGGGAGGTATTTGATGGCATGGAGATCATCACTGTGGGCCATATGAATATGGAGAATAAAGTCCATGATCCATACCGCGGGATCTGTGGTTCCATCATATGATTCGATATTCACGGGTTTAAACCCTTCTGGGAACTCGTGCTCCATTACTTCATCAGTGAAGCAGAGGGGGTGTGCGGCGCCTCTATATCGGGCCAAGTTGCAACGTAGCTCGGATGGAGTCCGTCTGTGGTTTTCGGCCCGGACATGGTTATACTTGTCACGTCCGGCTATATATCCGTCGTCGCGCGTTGGGGCACGCCCCCGCAATCCGTAGATCAATCTGGTCTAACCTGCCCTATTTTCCAGGTCCTGCCGCAGGTCATATGTATATCCCCGAGCTATTGTGTCTCTACCTGTACGGCGAGGTGGTATGTACTGGTGTTCGGCTTGAGTTGCAGTTTTGTCCCGACCACATGGTGGTCGGTCAGCCGCGTTACGTGCTGATGGTACGGGCTCCAGTGCTTCGTCATCGAACTGAGGTAGCAGTTTACGCTTCGGGTAACTTTTGGTTGGGCGCTCGAGGCCGTATTCCTCTGCTGCCAGGACATTTGTCCACCTGTCGTTGAGTAGGTCTTGATCAGCTTGAAGCTGTTGTCGCTTCTTTTTCAGGCTCCTTGCAGTGTCTATTAGCCGGCGCTTAAAGCGCTCCTGCTCGAGAGGTTCCTCAGGCATGATAAAGTCTTCGTCGCCGAGGCTCACCTCGTCCTTAGAGAGTGGAAGGTAATTACTGTCCTCCGAGTCTTCATTTATGGCCTGTTCATCAGGGCTAACTTGCCCGTCTTTCCGATTGCCCTGTTCGGAGGTTGGATCGACGGGGTTTTCTTGGTCTTTGGCATCGTCCGGAGTATTGTTGTCTCTCGTGCCGGTGTTGCTGTCTTTTCCATGGCGTGATTTAGAGCGGCACTGCTGATGTCGGCGCTTTGGCTCTCTCTCAGGAGGTTTATCATCGACTGTATTTTTCTCGTTATCGCCGTTACCCTCGTTGGGTGTATCCACCATGTACACGTCATACGAAGAGGTGGCCGTCCAGCATCCGATAAACGGCGGATTTGGGCCTGCTCCTCTCCGGCATCGTCGTCTGCTACCTCTTGAGCACTGCGTTGGTTTTCCCTTGAAGAGGAAAGGGTGATGCAGTAAAGTAGCGTAAGTATTTCCCTCAGTTTTTGTGAACCAAGGTATCAACCCAGTTGGAGGCCACGCACGAGTCCCTCGCACCTACACAATAAAATAAAATCCTTACAACCAACGCAATAAAGGGGTTGTCAATCCCTTCACGGTCACTTACGAAAGTGAGATCTGATAAATATGATAAGATAATATTTTTGGTATTTTTATGATAAAGAGAAATAAAGATGCAAAGTAAAATAAAAAGCAATAGAAATAGCTAAGTGTTGGAAGATTAAATATGATGGAAAATAGACCCAGGGGCCATAGGTTTCACTAGTGGCTTCTCTCGAGAGCATGAGTATTTCGGTGGGTAAACAAATTATTGTTGAGCAATTGACAGAATTGAGCATAGTTATGAGAGTATCTAGGTATGATCATATATATAGGCATCACGACCGCGACAAGTAGACCGACTCCTGCCTGCATCTACTACTATTACTCCACACATCGACCGCTATCCAGCATGCATCTAGAGTATTAAGTTCAAAAGAACAGAGTAACGCTTTAAGTAAGATGACATTTTGTAGAGGGATAAACTCATGCAATATGATATAAACCCCATCTTGTTATCCTCGATGGCAACAATATAATACGTGCCTTGCTGCCCCTACTGTCACTGGGAAAGGACACCGCAAGATTGAACCCAAAGCTAAGCACTTCTCCCATTGCAAGAAAGATCAATCTAGTAGGCCAAACCAAACTGATAATTCGAAGAGACTTGCAAAGATAACCAACCATACATAAAAGAATTCAGAGAAGATTCAAATATTGTTCATAGATAAACTTGATCATAAACCCACAATTCATCGGTCTCAACAAACACACCGCAAAAGAAGATTACATCGAATGGATCTCCACAAGAGAGGGGGAGAACATTGTATTGAGATCCAAAAAGAGAGAAGAAGCCATCTAGCTAATAACTATGGACCCGAAGGTCTGAGGTAAACTACTCACACATCATCGGAGAGGCTATGGTGTTGATGTAGAAGCCCTCCTGTCGGGGGTGAGCTGATCGTGCCCCACGAGCACCTGTGGGACCTGGGTCCCTTGTGGTTCGGAGGGGAGCGGAGATTGCACAAAGAGCGGGTCGAGGCGATGCACACGAGGGGGTTTACCCAGCTTCGGAGCTCTCCGGAGAGATAATACTCCTACTGCTGCTTTGTGGATTCTCTTGTGTTCTTGCTAGGGAGCAATGCTGGCTACAAGACCTAGCCTGGGTGTGATGAACTAAGCTGGAGCTGGACTAGAAACCCAGCTGAACCGAACGAACCCCTTCTACGTTGCCCTCGGCCCTCCTTTTATAGGCACAAGGGGTTACCACATATGGCAAGTAGACAAGGTTACAATGGTAAAAACCTAGGTTGGTACACCGCTTTGTACAGTGTACAGTGATCTATACCTAACTCTGACGGCAAGGGACAAGGGTCATCAATGCCCGCCTCGATCGCCTGAACAAAGGTAACAGGGACCGTTAAGTGCGCCTTCCGTCCGCCACGATGGTAGCTTGTCGGCTGCTGTCGTCGCTACTCTCCGCTGGCTGCACAGCCCGCCGACACGCGTGCTTGGGGAGCCCGTGGTGACACGCTGGCGGGTGAGCTGGAGCGGAGATGAAGAGAGGTCGCCCGCCAAGCGCCTTGTCACAAGGGAACCTTGTCGCGCTTGGGGTTCAGCGCCCAAGCCTTCCCGCAAGCTCCTCTTGCCGGGCCTCGTTCCTTTGGCGCTCGAGGCCTTCCGGCAAGCTCCTCTTGCCGGGTCTTGACTGCTTTGTTCTTGAATGGCTCCAAGGGAGATGCCGAGGATCTTGGCGGCCATCAGGCGGCCCGCCGTGGGCGCTGCAACTGTCCGCAGCGAGTTTGGGGTACTAGGGTACCCTACTCTAGTACACCGGCAGAGCCCCGGCTGGGCCACACACGGCGCCAAGCTCATTGGGCCAGGTCCAAAACGGTGCATGGGCTGCGTGGTCTTGATTACGTCGTTACTCGCCTTGGACCCACCACGTCTCCCACGAACGGCACGCGTAGGACGTGGCGTCGTGGGGGAGATCGTGGGGCTTTCTTTAATGGGAAAAATCTGAACGCCCGTCCCCTCTCCCTTTATAAGCGGGGAAACCGCAGACGCCCACTTGCCCTCGCTGTCACATCGGAAAACCCCATCGCTTCCCTTCCTTCTCGAGCCCACAGAGAGCGACGCCCGCCTCCATCGCCACCGTGCCACCCACGCCGTCGGCTTCCTTCACCACAACTCCCTATGGCTCAAGGCCGATAAGGGAAGGGCGGAATCCGCCGAGGCGCAGCGGCTCATGGCCTGCGGAAAGAGCGGGCTCTTCGACCCCCGCCGACAGAAGGAGCTGCGGATATGTACTACCTCTTACGGTCGACGGTGACCGGCGCATCCCAAGACGAGGGTCATCTCCGCCGCCACATCTGCTAAGGTCTCCATCGGGTACCCCTTCTTCGCGATTTTCTTACAGTGCGGGCTCACCCTTCTTTTCTGAATTTTTCTGTGATGTCATGAACACCTATGGCCTCCGCTTTCTTGACTTCACCCCAACGCCGCCCTCACCTTGGCTGTTTTCAAGATCTTTGCGAGAACTTTGTCGGGTCCACCCAAATGTCGCCTCTTCCGCCATTACTTCTCACCCCGTAGAGAGAGGAGAGCCGCTGTCGGAGGAACTGCATGGACCTCTAGGATCGGCAAGAAGGAAGCGTGCCTTGACGGAGAGTTGCGCAGCAAGTGGGAGGAGTGGAGGCTGACTGGTGCTGGATCTTAGAGGAGGAGCCACAACCCTTTATCGCCTCGCAAAAACCCCCATAGTTCGCGGCAATGATTGGAGCAACTTGGCGCCGGAGGACGACAAGTTGAAGATTGCCACAACTAGATTTTGCGCCCGCAAGCAGGGCTCACCGTAGGGGCGGTTGGCGCGACTTCCTTCGCCGCCGCATTGCACCCTTGCAGGAGAAAGGAGACCTGCTTGGGAATTCCAGAACGCGCAGATATCATGAGGCTGCGCCCAGTGTCTGAATTGGAACTTCACCACCGGAGCTTGACGGCATGCTGCGGGAGCTGTTCAAGCTCAAGCGGATAACCCCGGATGGTGCATGTTGCCGAGGGAGTTGTGCCTTGTGCAACAACTCGTCGCTTGATAGCATCCGCGATAATGCCGCCAGCGATTCCCATGGGATCGTTCCAACTTGGCAGGAGCCCGCCGATGACATAGTGCAGCAGTTCTTCGACAACTTGTCTGAAGTGCCGATCCGCGCCGACGAGAAGAGGCGGCTCACCCGTGACACCACTGTTCAGGAGATGGCGCGCATTGCCTCAAGGTTGGAGGAGGCTGCAGAGGCCACTGCCGCCGGCGCGTTTGGGTTCACAGTCGAGGAGGCAGAGAGGGCCGAGGCGGCAAGCCTTGCCGACCAACAAGAGTTCATCGGTGAGGAGGAGCAGATCGAGCCCGACAACGACCCAAGTGAGCCTGCCGGGGGCGCCTCTCCTCCGCTGTCAAGTAGCTTGCCGCAGGAGGAGCTCGCCGCCCCGCCAAGGAGACGTCTTCAGAGGACCGGAGAAGTGGCGGGGGAGCACACGGTCCAGCAGCCGCCTCGCCGCCCGACGCGCTCCACCGCGACAGTATCTTGTTGCCGCTGGAGCGCCTCATTCGCCATGGCGACGGGAGCAGGCCCTCTGAGTCGCGCCTCGCACCCGCCAAGCGCCAGAGGGAGTCCTCTCCCCGATCCGTCATATTGAGCAGAGTTTGATCTCTCCGCCTCAGCCCGAGGAAGAATAGGAAGAGTAAGATCTTGCCGCTGCCATTTGTAATCTTCCAATTTATGCTTTATCTTCTATCCGACCGTTCCACTGAATTTTCTTCTTCGTATGCCACCGGAGGGCGCCAAGAGGGCCAAGACTCGTGGTTGTCGTCTCGGGCGACTCCTGTAGCAACAGGGGCACGTCTGGACTCCTTGCCGGATCCGCAACCCTTCAACAGAGCAGCCCCCAGCGCAGCCCCCAGAGTAAGTATCTGGTATGCTTCCCGTGGTTAGGCGCGCTTGGGTGCTTTTCCGCTACTTATATCTGGTTTGTTGGATTTTGTAGGAGCAGAGCAGCCACATCATGGAGCACCGAGGCTACCCCGAGGTCCAGCCTCATCGAGGCCCCGGAGGCCGCTCCCGAGATTCTGCTTGCTTCAACTACGCCACCAAGGGAGGGTTCTCCGCCGAGGGAGCGCTCTCCGGCAAGGGAGACTTCTCCGACAAGGACTGGCACCAACGACCCTCCGGTGGTGGAGGCCGCGGCCACAGGCCCCACTGCAGGTAACCTTCTTGTCTTGATAGTTTTCCTTGGGTTCTGCTCTTCCGTTTCTCTCTTTCGAATATCCGTTTGATTTGCGCTTCCTCCTTCTGACCACCAGATCCATCTGCCGGAGACCCGATGGAAACCGAGGCTGCCGGCGAGGAAGACGCTGGCGGCGACAGTGTCGGCGCCGCCAACATGGAGGAGGAGGAAGCAGTCTTGACAAGCCCGCCGGGCGAGGAGGCTGCCGAGGCAGGCCGGCCGCAGAGGTCGGGAGGAACCCGGCGATCGCACTGACGGCCCGGAGGCCGCAGGAGCGCCAGGCGCTGCGCCGACCGCCGATCCCCCCGCCACCGATGCCGCACCAGACTCCGAGGAGCCCCAGCCCGGCGCCTACCTGAAAGCCGGTGAAGGTGTCTTCATCAAGCTCCCATGGGCATCAAGCTCCAGGGCGCCAGCCGAAGGGGAGACCTTCGATGCGGAGCTGCTTGCCTCCGCCGGGCTGTCGCTGGTTGATGCCCCGAGCAGCAGCAGTGGTGAGCCCGAGGAGGAGCAGCTGCTAAGGAGGTTGCTGTCGCTCTACCGCGCCCGACAAGCCAAACTGGAATCCAGGGAGGCGCTTGTCGCGAGGGCGGGAGCTGACTTGGAGAAACGTGCGGAAGAGCTCTGACGCGCCAACAAAGAGACTCTCCGGGACATAGCAGAGGCTCGGGAGCAGCTTGCTGAGGAGCGCAAGGTTGAGGAGTAGCAGCGGCTTGCCGGTGAGAAGCTCTCCGCTAGAGAAGGTGAGCTGGCGCAGCGGAAGATCAACCTCGACAGCTTTGAGGAAGATCTCGCCGCTGAAAGCAAAACGATTGGCGGGCCGCTTCAGAGGCAAAGATGCTGCCGCGCTGCCGAGGCCGCCAAAGGGGAATCGGAGACGAGGGTGGCTCAGCTGGAGTCCACCCTCCAGAAGAGTGCCGAGGAGGTCGCCGGGTTGAAGCGCGAGTGTGAGAAGGACGCTTACACCCTCGGCGAGCTGCAGGGTCATTTGGCTGAAAAGATCAAGGAGATCGATGCCGCCAAGGACGTCAAGGCGGATCTGGAGCTGAAATTCACCACCTTGGCGGAGATGTTGAACGGCGCCAGGAGCGGAGACGGCCTCTTTGGAGAAAATCAAGGCCACCGAGGAGTTGCTTGTCGAATGCCGTGACCGCCCGAATAATCTTCGGACAGATAATGCATTGACAGAAGGTCTTGTGGACACCGCCGCGCATCCACAATGAGCCGATAGAGTTGGGGATGACAGATCTTGGATATTCCACCGACGAGAACCTCCAACCCAGCGTCAAGCTCAGCCTATTCTTCAAAGGCGTGTTGGCGGGTATCCGCGGCTCCGGATGAGGTTCAAGCAATCGGCGGAGGAATCACGCCAAGTTTGTGCCGAGGCTCTCGTAAGGTGTTGATGAAGGTGGCCTTCCGCAACCCAAAGGCCGACTTCTCCAAGGCCCTCAAGTCCCTGCCTTCATCCGCCGATGTTGAAGCGCTCAAGACCCTTGTCGCACCCATTGTGGACAGGGTGAGCGGAGTCAAGAGGCTCGAGGGCGGCGTGGACTAGGCCGCCAAGTCTATCTTTCTCTTGTCGTCAGAGATCATGTTTTATGAGAAAACCTATTAGATCTCGACAAGTTATTATGTAATATACACTATCTTAGGCAATCGAATGCAATGTTATTTCCTTTACTCGATTTCTTCCTTGTACGTTTTCACCCTACGCTTTGGAAACTTGCGGTCAGAGCACCCTTGCCCAAGCGCCGAGTCGCGGAACTTCAGAGCTTCTTTGGCGAGGTCGCTATCGACAAGCAACCTCGTCGCGGACTAGCCGCAGCTCACTTAAGTTGTTGAGCGGACTCGAAACAAAGTAAGGCGCGACCAGTCGCGATTTGGTTCCTCCGCGCACAGGTTTTCCATACAAAGTACTATCGCTCGAGGAAGATAACTCGAAAATTTAAAACTGGTCGCTAAACTTAGCAACTTAGCTTTTCATTGTCCGCCTTCCGCAAGGCGACAGCCTTGCGGCAAGGCGACAGTTCCTCGAAGCGACGCTGCCGCCCACACCATTATCTCCTCCTCTCCCCGGTTAACTTGTGGGTGGATGAACCTTCTTCTTGTTTGAGAAGAAAGAAGAGAAAAGAAAGTTGTGGAGCCTAATGGCTCATTATCGCCTTACAGGTGCGGGTGCTGCACAAGATGTTAGTAAACACATGCATATTTGATTATGAAGGCATGTATTAACAAAATGTGCGCAACCATAGGCTTTTATCGATGCACGGGTCTGCGCCCCGCTTTGTACAAAGGATTACATGCAACAGCGGCAAGACTTGTACAAAGGGTGGTTGCCGGAACGGGTTCCGCAACCGCGCTTCATGGGTAAAACTTGCGAAGATGCTCTATGTTCCAGGAATTGCTCACCGAAAGCCGTCTTCGGTCTCAAAGCGGACAGCGCCGGGCCTAGTGACTCGCTTTTACCCGATAAGGGCCTTCCCACTTCGGCCAACTTGTTGGAATTCTTGGCGGATTGAACGCGCCAAGAACAAGGTCGCCTTCCTCGAAGCTTCGGCATTAACTTTGCGGCTATGGTAGCGACGCAAAGCTTGCGGGTAACGAGCGGCTCGTCATAGCAGCTCGAAGACGATCCTCCTCGAGGAGCAGCGCGTCATCTTGTCGCAGCTGCTCTTGCTCAAGCTCATCATAGCGAGCACTCGAGGTGAGCCGATCTGAGTTCCGTGGGAGAACTCGACTCTGCTCCGTAGACTAGAGCAAAGGGTGTCTGGCCAGTGGCTCGATTTGGCGTCGTCCTGATCGACCAAAGAACCACCGGCAGCTCCTCGATCCAGTTCCTTCCGCACTTGTGCAGCCTGTCGAAAGTTCTGGTCTTGAGTCCTCGCAGACTTCAGCGTTTGCTCTCTCGCTGACCATTGCTTCTCGGATGAGCAATGTAGCAAAGCAGATCTTGGCGCCAAGATCTTGGGCGATTGCATGAAGGTGCGACTCGTGAACTGTGTGCCGTTGTCGGTGATGATCCGGTTAGGAATCCCAAAGCGGCAAACAATTGACTCAAGAACTTGACGGCCGATCGTCTTGTCACCTTCCTCACTGGTTCCACTTCCGCCACTTTGTGAACTTGTCGATTCATGATGTACAAGTATTCAAAGCCCCGACAGCTCGGGGAAGGGGCCGAGGATGTCGAGCCCCTGCACCGAGAAGGGCCGGGATAAAGGGATCGTCTGGAGAGCTTGAGCTGGCTGGTGTATCTGTCTTGAATGGAACTGCACGCTTCACACTTGGTTACTTGTGCGCTTGTATCCGGAGGCTTCGCCGAAGAAACCTTGCCGAAAGCTTTGCCGGCAAGTGCTTTGCGCCAATGTGGTGACCACATATGCCTCCGTGTATCTCGCCAACAGCTTCATCCATCTTCCCGGCAAATACACTTCAATTTCACTCCGCTGAGTCTTCTTCTCATGTGATGTTGTCAACAAACTGGTACATACTCATCGCCGGGCTACTTTTTCCGCTTCTTCTTGCTCTTCGGAAGTTCTCCGTCTCAAGGAAATGGACGATCTCTGCTGTGCCCATGTTGGAGCCTCGTGGCTCGACAACGAGGACTAAAGGGTCATCTATCACCGGGACCATCGCCTTCTACGGCAAGGACCTGCGGGCGCCGGAGCTCGATGATCCCGCCAAGCTTGCCGAGCTAAGCTTGTCGGGAGCGCTTGCTTCAACGATACAAACTGATGGTTTATCGGAGCAGCATCTCCTCGGTGATATTTGCGCTGGTTTTGGGGACCTTCTTGGCGGCGGCCTCGAGAGCTCGCCGGAAAGTAGTCGCCGAAACCAATTTTCTCTTCTTGGCCTGTCCTGCTGATGGTGTCACGGTTGGCGAGTCACTTGAGCACAAAAATCCCTGGTTCCACGGCAACTTAAGTGCGGCACATTTGGAGAGGCCATCACTATATCATTCGCGCTCTTGAACGTGTTCCATTTGCGAGCCTTCAAAGTGCTGTTCCAGCTTCCTCACTTCATCGACGATGCTTCCATCAACGGACTCTGGTAATCTTTATTTACTTGGCGGACGACAAGTTGCGAGTCTCCCGACAATGAGCTTCTTAATCCCAAGGTCTATCGCAATCTCGAGACCGCAAGCAAGCCTTCATACTCTGCAGATTATTTGTTGCTTGTTCCTTGGGAAAGTGCATTTGGACTATGTATTTGAGGTGTTCCCGGTGGGTGCGATAAGCAACACGCCGCACCGGGCGCTTTGCAGCGAGAAGGCACCGCCAAAGTACATCAACCATTCTTTATTTGCCTCCTTGACGGGATGCTCGTCTCCGAATCTCTTCATCCTGCGCTGGCGCCCACTCGCTATGAATTCTGCCAATGCCCTGCTCGATAGTTGAAGTGCTTTCAACTTGAGACCAAAGCTTGACAGTTCTAGCGCCCACTCAACAATCCTGCCTGCCGCTCGGATTTTGCGAATCCTCTTCGCCGAAAGCGAGTGACAACTGTTATCTCATGCGCTTGGAAGTAATGGCGCAGCTTTCTCGAGGCCATGAGC
This sequence comes from Aegilops longissima, assembly GCA_021605205.1. Lineage (NCBI taxonomy): Eukaryota > Viridiplantae > Streptophyta > Magnoliopsida > Poales > Poaceae > Aegilops > Aegilops longissima. The sequence continues at coordinate 161,996,512 of CM038678.1, read as the reverse complement.
AGGCCGAAAAGCAGCTTCTGCACACCAGAGTACCTCGATCTAGCCCCCTGCAGAAGGGAACTGACAAAGTACACTGGGCGCTGCACCATCTTCTTCCGTATCTTGTCGCAACCCTACGCTGATCCGTCGTTGTCGGGACCGGAGCTTGACGGCGAAGCCCCCCGCTTGTCGCTGGACGCACCTGCCTCGGTTGCCGGCTCATCATCCGCCTCCCTCTCCGCTACTAACGCAGCACTAACCACTTGATTGGTCGCTGCTATATACAGCAGCAACTTCTCTTGTGGTTTAGGTGCGACAAGTATTGGAGTGGAGGACAGTATCTTTTCAAGTCTGCAGCGCAGCCTCCGCCGAGAGTCCATTTCATTGACCTGCCTTTTTCAAAATCTTGAAAACGGCGCGCGCTTCAGCAGACTTAGAGATGAACCTCTTGAGAGCAGCCACGCAACCGCAAGCCTCCCGACGCCCTTGACGCGCTTTGGTGCTTCGATCTGCTCAATGGCCTTGATCTTGTCGGGTTGGCTTCAATTCCCACCGAGATACAAAGAACCCGAGAAGCTTGCGGAAGGGACTCCAAACACGCACTTCTCGGGTTGAGCTTGAGGTTGATCTCGCGCATGTTTGCAAACGTCTCATCCAAATCTTGAACCAAGGTTGCCCTGTCTTTGCTCTTGACCGCTATGTCATCCATGTAAGCTTCTACATTTCTGTGTATCTGAGGTCCAAAAGCATCATGGACTACCCTTGCAAAGGTTGAACCAGCATTCTTCAAACCGAAAGGCATCCGTATAAAGCAAAGACGCCACATGGTGTGATGAATGCGGTTTTCTTCATCCTCTTCGCCATGAAGATCGATGATATCCTGAATATGCATCAAGAAATGAAAGCAGATCGCATCCGCCGTGGAGTCAACAATCTGGTCGATCGCTGCAAGGGAAATGGGTCCTTAGGACAAGCTTTATTAACATCCGTGAAGTCAATACAAAGTCTCCATTTCCCATTAGCCTTGCGTACCACTACCGGATTGGCCAACCACGGGGGTGGAGGACTCCTCGACAAGCCCCGCCGCTTCCAATTTCTTGATTTCTTCTGCTATGAACTCTTGGCGCCCAACGCTGCTTTCCTAACTTTTTGCTTGACGGGCCTCGCGTGGGGACAGACAGCTAGGTGGTGCTCAATTACTTTCCTGGGAACACCGGGGATATCAGATGGTTGCCATGCAAACACATCGACATTCGCCCGCAGGAAAGCAACGAGCTCGCCTTCCTATTTTGGATCAAGCGTGGCACTGATGGTGAAGGTACCACCAGTGCCGTCCTCCTTGGCGGGCACTTTCTTGGTCTTTGGCGGAGCTACCATCGTCTTGTTGCACTTGCCGGTGGAGCTCGATGGTGCGTCCTCGACGGTAGCGCAGCACTCCGAAGAGGTGCGCTTGCCGGAGTGGGCTACAGCGCTCTTGCCGGACCTAGTGGTCTTCTTCTCCGCCCCGGGAGTTTCAGCGGTAAGTGGTTTGCTATCTGTCGCGACTGCTGCATCCCGGTATATCTTGTCGGCGCAGATAAGTGCATCTTTCTTGTCGCCATGGACAGAAATGACACTTATCGGGCCGGGTATCTTGAGTACGTTGTAAGCATAATGAGAGGCGGCCATGAACTTGGCGAGTGCTGGTCGGCCAAGTATGCCATTGTAGGGCAATGGGAAATCGGCGACGTCGAATGTGACCCTCTCAGTTCTGAAGTTAAGTTCGCTGCCGAATGTTACCGACAACGTGATCTTCCCCTTGGGCTTGCTCCTTCCTGGGTTGATTCCTTGGAAAGTACCAGTTTCTTCGAGCTCGCTCTCAGGGATCTCAAGTTTCTGGAGCACTGCAGAGGATATCAAATTCAGGCCGGCCCCGCCGTCAACCAGCATCTTTGTGACCTTGAGGTTGCGGATGGTTGGTGAGACCAACATCGGCAAGCACCCGACCGCAGTGATGCGATCGGGTGATCCTCAATGTCAAAGATGATGGGCGTCTTTGGACCACTTCGAGGTTTGCGTGACTCTATGGATGGTTCTGCTGCATTGACCTCACGCATCCATTGCTTGAGTTGGCGGTGTGAGGTATGCAGACGCAACACCGCCAACGCAAAGGACCTCTGTTGCCTTTTGAAACTCCTGCTCATCAGCTTCGCTGCCTTCATAGTCCTCGCCATCTTCATCTTCATCTTCTTCCTTGTCGCGCCACGGGAGGTCTGTCTCCTTGCCGCTGCTTGGCTTTGTGGCGTCCCTCCCCGACCGGGCCTCTTCTTACTTACCGCACCTGCACCTTCTTGGGCTTTCTCCTTGTCTCGCCACTCGTATTCAGCTTTACAGAGCTCAACAAGCTGCTCGACTTTCTTGCAGCTCTGAGATCGTGGCCCTTGGTGCGGTGAATTTTACAAGATCGCTTGTTGGAGCTGCCAGGCTTGTCGGCGGCTGCCACACTTACGGTCGGTGTCAACGACAACCTCCTTGCCGGAGCCACCGCCTTGGCTTTGTTGGCGGCACCATCCTTGCCTCGATCGCTCGACAACTAGTACTTCTTGGTTTTCTTCCTCCTGTTGTTCCGCCACGGTTATTCCTTGCAGGCGGTCCCTCACCGCCGACTCTGCTCCCACAATCTCTCCTTCTTCAGGTGCACACTTGTCGGCCGTAGGCGTAGAGCTCGCTGACGTCTTTCACTTTGCACATCGCCATCTCCTCCCTCATCCTGCGATTTCGTACATTCTGATGGAATGCACTAATCACTGCAGCAGGGTGGACGTCTGGGATGTTGTAGTGCACTCGGCTGAATCTCTGGATGAATTTGCGCAGAGACTCCCCCTCCTTCTGGGCAAGCAGGTGGAGATCACTCTCCTGGCCATGAGGCTTGTGGCCGCCTGTGAAGGCGCCAACAAACTGATGGCACAAATCTGCCCAAGAAGAAATAGAGCCATCCGGCAAGTGCATGAGCCAAGATCTGACGTTCGGCTTGAGCACCAAGGGGAAGTAGTTGGCAAGGATCTTGTCGTCTCGTCCCCCCGCAGCTTGTACCGCGATGGTGTAGATGCTGAGGAACTCCGATGGGTGTGTCCTGCCGTCATACTTCTCCGGCACGTCTGGTTTGAAGTTTTTCTTGTCGGGCCACTGGACTTGCCGCAGCTCACGAGTGAACGCAGGGCAACCCACCGCGTACGGCAAGTCACCTGGTTCCCCTGGTGCGTGCATATCGACAGTGGGCCCGGCGCGTTGGTCAGATTGACGGCGCGCTTCTCTTCGGCGCTCGATACGGGTTCGAGCGTCCTCTTCTTACCGTTCTCGAAGAACTTGACGCTGGTCGCGACGAGCTCGCGGATCCGACGACGCGGTGGAGTCGCTGTCGAGGTGGATCCGGCGAGTCGGCGATCTTGGCCTTCGGGAAGGGGAGTGTACGGTGGGTGCACCCCCGCAAGTCTCGTCGCCATCGGCTCGCGCCTTGTCGCCCCGCCGTGGTTGCGAAGCGCTCGGTTGCCGCGGGACGTCGCTGTTGGCGAAGCCGATAAGACTCTGAATTGTGGCCCTCCACTCGTCGACCTTATCGGCCGTCGGAGGGTAATCTAGTAGTAACTGAGCTCTCGCCAAGGCTTCCGCTGGTGTGGTTGGCGGCAACGGCGTACGGAGCGAAGAACGGGATGTGCTCGGACTCCTAACCAAGTTAGGAGGAGCAGCATCCCGCCCAGCGACCCCATTCCCACTCGCATCGCATGCCGAGGTGCATGCGGTCTCGAGGGCCTCGGGATCCTCCAGCTTGGCCTTGGTCCAAAGATCGTATGGTGCCGCGGTATCATGACGCTTGTTCATCCCGCGCCTCGTGACGTGACGCGGTGCAGATTCGGACGCCGACGCCCGCGCCGTGTTGTCTTTGGACCTGGCGGCATCGTGGGCTCCTTCGACGACGCCGGTCCCTCCGCCAGCGTTTCCCCCACCACCTGACGGCTCCGGTGGTGGTGGGTTCGACGCGGACGGCTCAGCTGCTGCCGAAGGCTTCTTCTTCGGCGCCATGTCGACGAAGACATCGATGGAGTTGCTAGTGCGACCGCCGGACCGGGTTCACACAGCCTCGACGCCCCCTACCTGGCGCGCCAAAGATGTCGGGGGTGAGCTGATCGTGCCCCACGAGCACCTGTGGGACCTGGGTCCCTTGTGGTTCGGAGGGGAGCGGAGATTGCACAAAGAGCGGGTCGAGGCGATGCACACGAGGGGGTTTACCCAGCTTCGGAGCTCTCCGGAGAGATAATACTCCTACTGCTGCTTTGTGGATTCTCTTGTGTTCTTGCTAGGGAGCAATGCTGGCTACAAGACCTAGCACAGGTGTGATGAACTAAGCTGGAGCTGGACTAGAAACCCAGATGAACCGAATCGAACCCCTTCTACGCTGCCCTCGGCCCTCCTTTTATAGGCACAAGGGGTTACCACATATGGCAAGTAGACAAGGTTACAATGGTAAAAACCTAGGTTGGTACACCGCTTTGTACAAAGTACAGTGATCTATACCTAACTCGACGGCAAGGGACAAGGGTCATCAATGCCCGCCTCGATCGCCTCAACAATTAAACAGGACCGTTAAGTGCGCCTCATCCGCCACGATGGTAGCTTGTCGCCGCCGTCTGTCACTACTCTCCGCTGGCTGCACAACCCGTCGACACGCAGCGTGGGGGAGCCCGTGGTGACACGCTGGCGGGTGAGATGGAGCGGAGATGAAGAGAGGTCGCCCGCCCGCAAAGCGCCTTGTCGCGCGGGAACCTTGTCGCTTTGGGGGTTCAGCGCGCCAAGCCTTCCCAAGAAGCTCCTCTTGCCGGGCCTCGTTCCTTTGCGCCTGAGTGGCCTTCCTGCAAGCTCCTCTTGCCGGGTCTTGACTGTTTTGTTCTTGAATGGCTCCAAGGAGCTGCCGAGGATCTTGGCGGCCATCAGGCCGCCCGGCCGTGGCGCTACTGAATCGTCTGTGACGAGTTCGGGTACTAGGGTACCCTACTCTAGTACACCGACACCTCCGTGATCAATGCCCCCTCCGGCGGAGCTCCGGAAAAGGCCCCAAGATGGGATCTCACGGGTACAGAAGGTTGCGGCGGTGGAATTAGGTTTTTGGCTCTGTATCTGGTACTTTGGGGGTAAATAGGTATATATAGGAGGAAGAAGTACGTCGATGGAGCAATGTGGGCCCCACGAGGGTGGAGGGAGCCCGCCTACCTCGTGCCTTCCTGGTAGCTTTCTTGAGTAGGGTCCAAGTCCTCTGGATCACGTTCGTTTCAAAAATCACGTTCCCGATCGTTTCATTCCGTTTGGACTCCGTTTGATATTCTTTTTCTACGAAACTCTGAAATAGGCAAAAAACAGCAATTCTGGTTTGGGCCTCCGGTTAATAGGTTAGTCCCAAAAATAATAAAAAGTGTATAATAAAGCCCATTAATGTCCAAAACAGAATATAATATAGCATGGAACAATAAAAAATTATAGATACGTTGGAGACGTATCAAGCATCCCCAAGCTTAATTCATGCTCGTCCTCGAGTAGGTAAATGATAAAAACATAATTTTTGATGTTGAATGCTACTTGACATAATTTCAATGTAATTCTCTTAATTGTGGTATGAATATTCAGATCCGAAAGATTCAAGACAAAAGTTTAATATTGACATAAAAATAATAATACTTCAAGCATACTAACTAAGTAATTATGTCTTCTCAAAATAACATGGCCAAAGAAAGTTATCCCTATAAAATCATATAGTCTGGCTATGCTCTATCTTCACCACACAAAGTATTTAAATCAAGCACAACCCCAATGACAAGCCAAGCAATTGTTTCATACTTTCGATGTTCTCAAACTTTTTCAATCTTCACGCAATACATGAGCGTGAGCCATGGACATAGCACTATATGTGGAATAGAATGGTGGTTGTGGAGAAGACAAAAAAGGAGAAGATAGTCTCACATCAACTAGGCGTATCAACGGGCTATGGAGATCCCCATTAATAGATATCAATGTGAGTGAGTAGGGATTGCCATGCAACAGATGCACTATAGCTATAAGTATATGAAAGATCATCAAAAGAAACTAAGTGGGTGTGCATCCAACTCGCTTGCTCACGAAGACCTAGGGCATTTTGAGGAAGCCCATCATTGGAATATACAAGCCAAGTTCTATAATGAAAAATTTCCCACTAGTGTGTGAAAGTGATATCATAGGAGACTCTCTATCATGAAGATCATGGTGCTACTTTGATGCACAAGTGTGGTAAAAGGATAGTAACATTGTCCCTTCTCCCTTTTTCTCTCATTTTTTTATTTTTTTATTTGGGCCTTTTCTCTTTTTTTGGCCTCTTTTTTTAGTCCGGAGTCTCATCCCGACTTGTGGGGAATCATAGTCTCCATCATCCTTTCCTCACTTGGGACAATGCTCTAAAAAATTGATGATCATCACACTTTTATTTACTTAAAACTTAACAATTACAACTCAATACTTAGAACAAAATATGACTCTATGTGAATGCCTCCGGCGGTATACCGGGATATGCAATGAATCAAGAGTGATATGTATGAAAGAATTATGAACGGTGGCTTTGCCACAAATACAATGTCAACTACATGATCATGCAAACCAATATGACAATGATGGAGCGTGTCATAATAAACTGAACGGTGGTAAGTTGCATGGCAATATATCTTGGAATGGCTATGGAAATGCCATGGTAGGTAGGTATGGTGGCTGTTTTGAGGAAGGTATATGGTGGGTGTATGATACCGTCAAAAAGTGCGCGATATTGGAGAGGCTAGCAATGGTGGAAGGAAGAAAGTGCGTATAATCCTTGGACTCAACATTAGTCATAAAGAACTCATATACTTATTGCAAAAATCTACAAGTTATCGAAGCAAAGTATTACGTGCATGCTCCTAGGGGGATAGACTGGTAAGAAAAGACCATCGCTCGTCCCCGACCGCCACTCATAAGGAAGACAATAAATAAATAAATCATGCTCCGACTTCATCACATAATGGTTCACCATACGTGCATGCTACGGGAATCACAAACTTTAACACAAGTATTTCTCAAATTCAAAACTACTCAACTAGCATGACTCTAATATCACCATCTCCATATCTCAAAACAATTATCAAGTATCAAACTTCTCATAATATTCAACACACTCATAAGATTTTTTTATTAATCTTGAATGCCTATCATAATTAAAGCAAATTACCATGCTGTTTTGTAGGACTCTCAAAATAATCTAAGTGAAGCATGAGAGAACAATACTTTCTATAAAACAAAACCACCACCGTGCTCTAAAAGATACTCCCTCCGTCCGGAAATACTTGTCGTAAGAATGGATACAAATGGATATATCTAGAACTAAAATACATCTAGATACATCCATTCCTCGGACAAGTATTTCCAGACGGAGGGAGTATAAGTGAAGCACTAGAGACAAAACTATATAACTCAAAAGATATAAGTGAAGCACATAGAGTATTCTAACAATTTCCGAATCATGTGTGTCTCTCTCAAAAGGTGTGTACAGAAAGGATGATTGTGGTAAACTAACAAATAAAGACTCAAATAATACAAGACGCTCCAAGCAAAACACATATCATGTGGTGAATAAAAATATAGCTCCAAGTAAAGTTACCGATGGAAGTAGACAAAAGAGGGGATGCCTTCCGGGCCATCCCCAAGCTTTGGCTTTTTGGTGTCCTTAGATTATCTTGGGGTGCCATAGGCATCCCCAATCTTAGGCTCTTGCCACTCCTTGTTCCATAATCCATCAAATCTTTCACCCAAAACTTGAAAACTTCACAACACAAAACTCAGCAGAAAATCTCGTGAGCTCCGTTAGCGAAAGAAAACAAAACACCACTTCAAGGTACTGTAATGAAATCATTCTTTACTTATATTGGTGTTAAACCTACTTTATTCCAACTTCTCTATGGTTTATAAACTATTTTACTAGCCATAGATTCATCAAAATAAGCAAACAATGCACGAAAAACAGAATCTGTCAAAAACCGAACAGTCTGTAGTAATCTGTAACTAACGCAAACTTCTGGAACTCCAAAAATTCAGCCAAAATAGGAAGACCTAGAAAATTTATTTATTGATCAGAAGAAATTGGAATCAATATTTTATCACGTTCTGGTGATTTTTAACAATTATTTACGTGAACAGAAAGTTTCTGGAATTTTCAGCAAGATCAAATAATTATCATCCAAGAAGATCCTATAGGTTAAACTTGGCACAAACACTAATTAAAACGTAAAAAAATCTAACCAGAGGCTAGATCAAATATTTATTCCTAAACAGAAGCAAAAAGCAAAAAAAACTGAAAATAAAATTGGGTTGCTTCCCAACAAGCGCTATCGTTTAACGCCCCTAGCTAGGCATTGAAAATTTCAATGATGCTCATATGAAAGACAAGAATTGAAGCACAAAGAGAGCATCATAAAACATGTGAAAAACACATATAAGTCTAACATACTTCCTATGCATAGGCATTTTATAAGCAAACAAATTATCATAGCAAGCAAAAACTAGCATATGCAAGGAAGCGGAAAGAAACAATAGCAATGTCAGCATAACGAGAGGTAATTTATTATCATGAAAACTTCTACCACCATATTTTCCTCTCTCCTAATAATTACATGTGGGATCATAAGCAAATTCAACAATATAGCTATCACAAAACATATTCTTAACACGATCCACGTGTATGCAAAGTTGACACTCTTCCAAAATAGTGGGATTATCATTAACTAAAGTCATGACTGAGGGAGTCCTGGATTAGGGGGTATCCGGACAGCCGGACTATATACATCGTCCGGACTATTGGAGCGTGAAGATACAATACTCAAGACTCCGTCCCGTGTCCGGATGGGACTCTCCTTTGCGTGGAAGACAAGTTTAGCGACCCGGATATTATATTTCCTTCCTTGTAACCGACTCCATGTAAACCCTAGCCCTCTCTGGTGTCTATATAAACCGGAGAGGTTGGTCCTTAGAAGGCCGATCACAATTACAATCATACCATCATAGGCTAGCTCTTAGGGTTTAGCCTCTACGATCTCGTGGTAGATCCACTCTTGTACTACTCATATCTTCAATATTAATCGAGCAGGAAGTAGGGTTTTACCTCCATCGAGAGGGCCCAACACAGGTAAACATTGTGTCCCTTGCTTCTGTTACCATCAGCCTAGACGCACGGTCGGGACCCCCTACCCGAGATCCGCTGGTTTTGACACTGACATTGGTGCTTTCATTGAGAGTTCCTCTGTGTCGTCGATGCAAGGCTTGATGGCGCCTTCAATCGTCAACAACACGGTCCAGGGTGAGACTTTTCTCCCCGGACAGATCTTCGTGTTCGGTGGCTTCGCACTGTGCGCTAATTCGCTTGGCCATCTGGAGCAGATCGACAGCTACGCCCCTGGCCACTAGGTCAGGTTCGGAAACTTGAACTACACGGCCGACATTCGCGGAGACTTGATCTTCGACGGATTCGGGCTTGTGCCCGGAGAACCGGACAGTCACGACGAGCACGGCTTAGACCTGCTGTCGGACAATGCTTGGGATATCACCCCTGCAGTAGCCCCGGACCTAAATCCGGAGCAGGCTGCGTTGCCTAAGGACAGAGGGATGGACCCCGCCCCGCAGGCCGCACACTCATCAGCGATGGAGCCGAACACAGGCCTCACCTCGGAGGAAGCCTGTGACTCCGGACCGGACTCAGATCCGGTTGTAGGTTCCATCCAAGGCCCGAGCCCGCCGTGCTTCGGTTGGGCTCCGTAATGGAGTTTACCGCTGCGGATATCTTCCAGCACTCGCCCTTTGGCGACATGCTGAACTCATTAAAGTCTCTCTCTTTGTCAGGAGGCTCTTGGCCGAAATATGTTCGGCTCGAGTGGGAAGCAGGCGACGAAGGAATTGATTGCCCACCCACCACCCACTTCATTGCCACGGTCGATGATCTAACCGACGTGCTCGACTTCGAATCCGAAGACATTGATGGTATGGACGACGATGCAGGAGAAGAACATGAACCACCGCTCACTGGGCAGTGGACAGCCACCTCTTCCTATGATATAAATATGGTGGACACTCCGACGGAAACCAATGGCGATGAGGCAACGGAGGATAACCCCTCAGGGAAAAAAACAAAGCATGGGCGTCTTCGATGCCGCTCCAAGCCCCGCCACAGCAATACCGGCCCAGGAGATGAAAACAATACAGATGGCACCAAAGATGAATACAACCCCGATCAGCCTGCCTTCAAGCAGGCCGGACTGGCCATGGTGGGACACTTGGAGAGGGACAACTATACGCCCCCCTCCGAGGACGAGGTAAGCCTCGACAATGACGAATTCAGCGTGCCTGAAGATCCAGTGGAACAAGTTCGCTTCAAGCGACGGCTCATGGCAACGGCAAGGAGCCTGCAAAGAAAGCAACACCAGCTTAAAGCTGACCAAGACCTGCTCGTGGACAGGTGGACCAAGGTCCTGGCCACCGAAGAATACGGACTTGACCGCCCCGACAAAGGGCACACACGGCACAACTGGCTACCTCAACCTAAGCAGGAGAACCCAAGGCACATACCCCGACGTCAACACATCACTACGGTCCAAGACAATACGAAGGACACACTAAGAGGCATCCTCAAGCCTCGGCACAATGGTCATAAACGCCAAGTCAGGGAAGCTGGTGCCAAGTCCAGCAACTCCCAGTCCGGTCAGCGGACAAAGAACAGCTCAAGCCTATCCGGCCCGAGCCACACACTCGACCAACCATGTGAAACTCATGGTACTCCCAGAAGGACGGCGAAGCATACCAATAGAGAATGTTGGATCCTCAAAACAAAGTGGCTGGTCATGTGCCGGAAACAATGAGGGGAGGCGTCTAGTCAAGAGACCCCCCCAGAGCATAAAAGTACGGCCGATCGCCCCCGATCATATAAACCACAGCAATTCAATTGCAGTACCTCTCGACCTAGTAGTTTGGTGGCTCCATAACACATAAAGCCCCCGCGGGTATGAAACCACAAATAACATCTTCTAAAAAAGATGTCAGGTGCAAAGGCCATGCCTTACTGGCCCACCACTCTAACAGTTGTCTTCGGATCACCAAAAAATGCCACGCCAAAGAATAATTCTTCGGCACCTCCCCCTCATACGGTAATTTACCATATGCTCATGGGACGAACCACGTTGACTAGATTCCACGTGGTAAACCATTAGGCCAACACCGTGTGATATAATCACACCTATGGGCAAGGCCGAACCCCGCCCTTAGAGCGGAAATCATACAGCTGCCGGAGCAGCGAGTCATGGATGCCTATCAAAATTCTGGTATGACAGCCAACTATTCGGACATCATCTGAAGAGTCCCTGTTACTTCGCGGTATAACGGCTGGGTTAACCAGGGTCCGATCAGGAACCCTCGGACCAACCACAAGAGGACGTTCAGCTGCCTCCAAGTATTTTCCTTTACAAACTAACTTTGACGCAGAACAGGACCGGCGACATGGAATCGACCCGGACACACAAGGACAAGAACATGCATGTAAGCCCCCCCCCCCCCAAAGAAGGCAGTCCGGATTCACTTCAAATCCACTCACAGCCCCCTCCAGTCCGGCCATCACAGGTTCCGCCAAAAAACACCTCTTTTCATAATCATAAATCGTACTCATATGCATGGACATATAATCCTACTACAATGCGAGACTTCAATAACACTTACCGGCCGTCGTTTCTCATCGACGCCTCATGTTACGCCCGATTATGCCAGGGGCTTCACAGTACGGCAGTAAAGTCCGACCACCTTTTCGGTCGCTCGGCACCCCGAACTTATAGCACTATATGCATCAGCTCCGAATCATGTCTTGTGTCATTGGTTGGGTTTGCCCGACTCCCTTGTTTTGGTACCTTACGTTCCATTATATCGGCTAAGGTAGCGCAGGAGAACTCTCGCGATCGTGTCCGGATCTGCGGACGAGCACCTCAGTAGAGAAAGCCGAAAACCGACTGTCATGATACAACGAGAGCTCGTCAGCTGTTCGAGAGGTTGTAAAATCCTTAAAGATTTATTCCGCATAACGCCATTATAAATGCAGAGTGTGACGGATTGGTCCTCCGATTAGGCGCCAATAGAGCCCCTAGTTCGGCCTTCCGAACACTAGGGGCTGCGTCGACCATACTCGAATTCCTATGGCTAAGTGAGAGTGGTAAAGCCCTATAGTCTGATTGCCTGGTTCGTGGTGAGGAACACCTCCTTAAAATGACTCAGCCATGGGATAAAGAGTGTTCAGGTATGTCCCGAACACCCCCGTATTTCTTTCGTGGGGGCAGAAGCCGACGACTGGCCAACTATCAAGATTTACATACACTAAACAGCTGCACAGGAAGAACGAATGGTCAAACAAAACAGGCAATAGATAATAAAAGTGTCCTTATCCAATATTACAAAGAATGGCAAGAATGCCCTCAGGGAAATATAATGTCTTTGGTACACTTATCCGCCACAAGGCGAGCTCCCTTCAGTACACGTTCATAGTACAACTCGGGCTTGTGGTGCTCCTTACCCTCTGGCGGCCCCTCGGTCATCAGCTTCTCCGCGTCAAGCTTACCCCAATGCACTTTTGCACGGGCAAACGCCATGCGCGCACCCTCTATACAGACTGATCGCTTAACAGCATCAAGCCGAGGACAGGCGCCGACAATCCGCTTCACGAGTCCGAAGTAACTGCTTGGAATGGGCTCTGCGGGCCACAACCGAACAACCAAGTCCTTCATGGATAGTTCGGCCGCCTGGTGCAGTTCGACCAGCTGCCTCAGCTGATCGATAAAGGGCACCGGATAGTTCGGCGCCAAATACTGTGACCAGAAATCCCTCTCCGCAGACTTCTTCTCCTCGGTCCAGTAGAATTGGGCGGCATCGATATGCTGCGAGGCAGATCCATAACGCGCCCGAAAACAAGAATTCAGCTTGTCGCTTAGAGTTCTTCCCACTATCATGTAAAAATGGCCATGAATACAAAAGGCCTTACCAGCCGCAACCTTCCGGGTCTCCTGAATGTCCCGCGCAGCACCTCGGTCTTCTTCCCGAGCATCTTCCGCAGCTTGAAGGGCTTGGGCGAGTTCGGATTCTTTCCCTACTAGACTCTGCTCCAAGCCCTCGCTTTTCTTTACAGCCTCCTGGAGCTCTCGCTCAGCTGTGATGACCCTGGCCTCGTGTTTCTCACGAAGCGCCTGTTCGGCGGCAGCCTTCTCGTTGGCATCAGCCACAACCTTCTTTAGTGCCTCATACTCGGCACTCGCTCCTAGAGCATACAATACAAATACTTTTCAATAGGCACAATTACTCATTCATGCCAAATTCAAGACAATGTTTCAATATACCTTGCTTGTCTTCCAATTGCTTCTTCACACAGCCAAGTTCCTCCTCGGCCCGTTCCAGGCTCTGCTTCAGACCGGACACTTCCGCATCATGCGCGGCCGTCTTCTTTGCAGACACCTGTTTTCGCACAAAGGGGTGTACGTTGTTAACAAAGGCTCCTGCAAAAGCAGGGGATTTGATCCCCTGCCCGGCTCTCTCTCTTTCGCCGGACAGTGTATCAGGGGCTACTACTCATATTATGACGATTCTTCAAAAGGTTTCTTAGGAAACATACCTCAAAGGCCTTTATAAGGCCAAGGCAGGACTCATTCAGCCCGCTCTCGTGGACTGAATCTTTCAACCACCGCACCCATGAGGGTCCGATGTTCATCGGCGATAGACGCGTTCTTTAACGCCGTCGACGCATCGCTGGCAGCTTTGCTTGGGCGGTGGTTGCGGCGGAATAGGCAAGCCCCCACCGTTGAAGGTGGCTGCTCGCCCGATCCGAGCCTTAGAGGTCTCGGGACCTTGTCCGCCAGGGCGAACCGAGATCGCCTCACTGATGAAACGCTTGGGGGCCATCGCTCCCGTGTGTCCGGCCCTAGAGATATGCTCCCCCTGGTCCGGGTCCCGTTGAGACGACACCTCAGTGTCGCGCCTGGACTTCGGGGAAGGGGCCTTCGGAGGCATCTCGCTCGCCAAGGCGTCTGAGCTCAGTGAATCCTCCGATGAGGACTGTCCGGCGCGAGACCTTGCCGGGTTGTACAAAATATGGCAACAGTTAAAACTACTATACCCAAACAATCCCGGACGCATATGCGTGTTCAGATTTCGTATACTTACGACTTTTCCAGGGGCTGGGCCCTAGGATCCCACTCCGGGCTGCTATCGGCAGCCATGGTGGATACCTCTGGGAGGGAACCTTTCCCCCTCTTGGGCGATTCGACCTCCAGGGATGAGGAGGCCGTCCTTTTCTTCCCACCTTCAGAGTGAGGCTCGTCCTCCTCTGCTTCCTCCTCTTCGTCTTCAGAAGAAGGATCGTCGCTGGAGTCTTCGGATTTGGCGTCCGAAGCCTCGCGGCGATGGAGGCCACTCCGGGTCTTTTTGACCTTCCTGGAGGCCTCTTTCTTTGGCGCCTCGTAAGGCGCGAGGACCAGCATCTTCGTCAGAAGAGGTCCGGCCGGTTCCTCCGGCAGCGGGGCCGGACAATGTATCTGCTCCACCTTTTTTATCCATCCCTGGGGTCATGATAAAACACGATAAAGATGTCTCCCTCAGGACATGTCAACTGAAGCATGGATGGACGGAGCATTGCTATAACTTACCGGTCTTGCAGAATGGGATAATTGATACCCACGGTCCTCGGAGGAGCCCGGCCATGATTTGCCGGACTTAAAGAGCACCTTCCAGATGTCCTTGTGGGAGGAATCTTAGAGCTCCCGAAGGGTCTGGTGCTCGGTTGGGTCGTACTCCCACAAGTTGCAGGCTCGACGCTGGCAAGGGAGAACCAGGCGAACTAACATCACCTGGACTACGTCGACGAGCTTGACGTCCTTGTCGACCACACTCTAAACGCGCGTCTGGAGCAGCGACAGCTCATCGTATGAGGACCAGTTCGGGCCCTTCTTAGGCCAGGATGTGAGCCGCAGTAGGGCTTCGGATATGAACTCTGGAGCTACAGCCCACTTTTTGCCGCGTGGTTCGGTGATATAGAACTACTGTTGCTACCACTCCTTGACGGAGGCGTTGAAGGCACCCGTCGGCCAACGACCTTGGGCATCTTGCTCACCATGGTGCCGCCGCACTCGGCGTGCTCGCCACTCACCACCTTGGGCTTCACATTGAAAATCTTCAGCCACAGGCCGAAGTGAGGCGAAATCCGGAGAAAAGCCTCGCACACGACGATGAACGTCTAGATATTGAGGAAAGAGTTGGGGGAAAGATCATGAAAATCAATCCCATAGTAATACATGACTCCACGAACAAATGGGTGAAGGGAAACCCGAGCCCGCGGACAAAATGGGGAAGGAACACGACTCTCTCATGAGGCTCCGGAGTAGGGACGACCTGTCCCGCCGGTGGGAGATGGTGGCCGATCTTCTTGGCCAGATACCCGGCCTCCCGAAGCCTCTTGATATCCTTCTCTTGGACAGTAGAGGCCATCCATCTTCCTCCTGCTCCGGATCCGGACATCTTCGGAAAACCTTTCTTCGATGGAAGGGAAGAATGCTTGGGCGTTAGGGCTCGAATAGAGGGGAATGGGCTAGCGGAAGGAGAAGGCGTGGGTAAAGAGGAAGAGACCTTATCTCTTTATAGAGACGGTAAAAGCTTTTTGCGCCTCCCCACTTGCCTGGTGGAACCCGCTCGCTCCCCACTCGCCGCGATTAGCGGTGCGGTTCGATTATCCATACCCGTATTAATGAAAATCCCACAATAAGGGGACACGATCTGCTTTGACAAGACGTGTCAGGGAAACCGCCTCGCAATATGCGCTGTGGCCGGTTGTGGGAAAACGGTTCGAATAATGACCCGACCGTAATGACATGTCATGTTGTCTAAAAAGTTGTCAGCAGATTGCATTTGTGAGATATCATTCTCTCTACGGTGGTATGTGAAGATCATTTTGCAGATCCGGACATGGTTTAAGTGCTCGATAATTGCTATGGAGTATTTGGAGAAGAAACCCGCCTTGCAATGCCGAAGACAAGACTGCGTGCCGGACTCATCGTCATTGAAGCCTGCTTCAGGGGCTACTGAGGGAGTCCTGGATTAGGGGGTATCCGGACAGCCGGACTATATACATCGTCCGGACTATTGGAGCGTGAAGATACAACACTCAAGACTCCGTCCCGTGTCTGGATGGGACTCTCCTTTGCGTGGAAGACAAGCTTAGCGGTCCGGATATTATATTTCCTTCCTTGTAACCGACTCCATGTAAACCCTAGCCCTCTCCGGTGTCTATATAAACTGGAGAGGTTGGTCCTTAGAAGGACGATCACAATTACAATCATACCATCATGGGCTAGCTCTTAGGGTTTAGCCTCTACGATCTTGTGGTAGATCTACTCTTGTATTACTCATATCTTCAATATTAATCAAGCAGGAAGTAGGGTTTTACCTCCATCGAGAGGGCCCTAACCTGGGTAAACATTGTGTCCCTTGCTTCCTGTTACCATCAGCCTAGACGCACAGATCGGGACCCCCTACTCGAGATCCGCCGGTTTTGACACCGACAATGACCTCTCCAAACCCACTTTTATAAAAAAATTCATAAGATTGAACATTCTCCAAATATGTAGGATCTAAAGTTGATACTCTTCCAAACCCACTTTCAATATTATTGCAAAAATTATTATCAATCTCATATTTATGACGGGGCTTAAATAAATTTTCAAGGTCATAAGAAGAATCACCCCAATCATGATCATTGCAACAAGTAGTAGACATAGAAAACTAGCATCCCCAAGCTTAGGGTTTTGCATATAATTAGCACAATCGACATCAAGAGAATTTATAGTAAAATCATTGCAATCATGCTTTTTATCGAAGGAACTACCAAGTATGGATGCAATATCAACGATCTCATGTTTAACGTAAGGAACTATAGCAAATTCATCTTCATAAATATTGGCATCATGGCCACAAGGATAGCAAGCATCATGTTCATCAAGGGATATTTCAATCAAATCATCGGAATCATAATTATCTATAGATTCGTGCATATCATTATTTTCTTTAGAAGCAATGGTCATTCTTTCAATAAATTCTTTGACATAGACATTATGAGCATAGTTTTCATAGCAATATTCAAGTATGACAAAATTTTCAGATTCGTAAAGAGTAATATCATACTTTTCAATCAAAGAAGCAACTTCAAAAGAACCCTTAAACGCAACAAATTCTTCAATTTGTTCGATATCATAGTAGCTATAAACACCCTTTGCATAAGAAGATAAGATTTCATTTTCATTAAACTCACATAGGTAGGGGAGGTGTTTTTTAGTGTTCTTAGAGCAACAAGTAATATCACAAATTTCACAAAGATTCCAAGCATAACACAGCAATTTGTTTATTTGATCCCATAAGAGTCTCCCTTTTTCAGACAAACGGTGATGCACAAAATGAGCATGCTCATCTAAAGATTTCCCATCAACTAGGCTAGTTGGGGTTTCAGCACGAGCGCATAAGGATCGAAGATGATCCAAGTAGAACACTTTAAGTGGATCCATATCAATAGATTTTTAGCAAGCAAAGATGCAAGAAAATAGAAGGCACGTGGAAACACAAACAAAAAGGCATACGGGAAGAAGGCGAAGAAAATGGCAAGGGTGAAGTGGGGGAGAGGAAAACGAGAGGCAAATGGCAAATAATGTAATGCGGGAGATAAGGGTTTGTGATGGGTACTTGGTATGTTGACTTTTGCGTAGACTCCCCGGCAGCGGTGCCAGAAATGGCTCGTTGTCGAGAGTCCAAATCTTGACTTGACCTTGCGTAAGCCTCCCCGGCAACGGCGCCAGAAATCCTTCTTGCTACCTCTTGAGCACTGCGTTGGTTTTCCCTTGAAGAGGAAAGGGTGATGCAGTAAAGCAGCGTAAGTATTTCCCTCAGTTTTTGAGAACCAAGGTATCAATCCAATAGGAGGCCACGCACAAGTCCCTCGCACCTACACAAACAAATAAAATCCTCACAACCAACGCAATAAAGGGGTTGTCAATCCCTTCACGATCACTTACGAAAGTGAGATCTCATAAATATGATAAGATAATATTTTTGGTATTTTTATGATAAAGAGAAATAAAGATGCAAAGTAAAATAAAAAGCAATAGAAATAGCTAAGTGTTGGAATATTAAATATGATGGAAAATAGACCCGGGGCCATAGGTTTCACTACTGGCTTCTCTCGAGAGCATAAGTATTTCGGTGGGTAGAAAAATTACTGTTGAGCAATTGACATAATTGAGCATAGTTATGAGAATATCTAGGTATGATCATGTATATAGGCATCACGTCCGCGACAAGTAGACCGACTCCTACCTGCATCTACTACTATTACTCCACACATCGACCGCTATCCAGCATGCATCTAGAGTATTAAGTTCAAAAGAACAGAGTAACGCTTTAAGTAAGATGACATGATGTAGAGGAATAAACTCATGCAATATGATATAAACCCCATCTTGTTATCCTCGATGGCAACAATACAATCGTGCCTTGCTGCCCTAACATCCTCCTGGGAAAGGACACTGCAAGATTGAACCAAAGCTAAGCACTTCTCCCATTGCAAGAAAGATCAATCTAGTAGGCCAAACCAAACTGATAATTCGAAGAGACTTGCAAAGATAACCAATCATACATGAAAGAATTCAGTGAAGATTTGTTCATAGATAAACTTGATCATAAACCCACAATTCATCGGTCTCAACAAACATACCGCAAAATAAGATTACATCGAATAGATCTCCACAAGAGAGGGGGAGAACATTGTATTGAGATCCAAAAAGAGAGAAGAAGCCATCTAGCTAATAACTATGGATCCGAAGGTCTGAGGTAAACTACTCACACATCATCGGAGAGGCTCTGATGTTGATGTAGAAGCCCTCCGTGATCAATGCCCCCTCCGGCGGAGCTCCAGAAAAGGCCCCAAGATGGGATCTCACGGGTACAGAAGGTTGCGGCGGTGGAATTAGGTTTTTGGCTCCGTATCTGGTAGTTTGGGAGTACGTAGGTATATATAGGAGGAAGAAGTACGTCGGTGGAGCAACATGGCCCCCACGAGGGTGGAGGGCACGCCCAGGGGGCTAGGCGCGCCCCTCTACCTCGTGCCTTCCTGGTAGCTTTCTTGACGTAGGGTCCAAGTCCTCTGGATCACGTTCGTTCCAAACATCACGTTCCCAAAGGTTTCATTCCGTTTGGACTCCGTTTGATATTCTTTTTCTGCGAAACTCTGAAATAGGCAAAAAACAACAATTCTGGGCTGGGCCTCCGGTTAATAGGTTAGTCCCAAAAATAATATAAAAGTGTATAATAAAGCCCATTAATGTCCAAAACAGAATATAAAATAGCATGGAACAATCAAAATTATAGATACGTTGGAGACGCATCAAGCATCCCCAAGCTTAATTCCTGCTCGTCCTTGAGTAGGCAAATGATAAAAACAGAATTTTTGATGTGAAATGCTACTAGGCATAATTTCAATGTAATTCTCTTAATTGTGGTATGAATATTCAGATCCGAAAGATTCAAGACAAAAGTTTAATATTGACATAAAAATAATAATACTTCAAGCATACTAACTAAGCAATTATGTCTTCTCAAAATAACATGGCCAAAGAAAGTTATCCCTACAAAATCATATAGTCTAGCTATGCTCTATCTTTACCACACAAAGTATTTAAATCTTGCACAACCCCGATGACATCCCCTCTTTCCTACTCCTACTAGGAGGGGGAAAGAAAGGGGGAGAGGGAGAAGGAAAGGCCCCCCCCTCTCCTAGTCCAATTTGGACCAGAGGGGGAGGGGCGCGTGGCCTGCCATAGGCCAACCCTCTCTCTCTCTCTCTCCACTAAGGCCCATAAGGCCCACTCTTTCTCCCGGGGTCCGGTAACCCTCCCAAGACCGGTTTCTTGAAACCACCGGAACACTTCCGGTGTCCGAATATAGTCGTCCAATATATCGATCTTTACGTCTCAACCATTTCTAGACTCCTCATCATGTCCGTGATCTTATCCGAGACTCCGAACTACCTTCGGTAAATCAAAATACAAAAACTCATAATACCGATCGTCACCGAACATTAAGCGTGCGGACCCTACGGGTTCGAGAACTATGTAGACATGACCGAGACACGTCTCCGGTCAATAACCAATAGCGGAACCTGGATGCTCATATTGGCTCCCACATATTCTACGAAGATCTTTATCGGTCAAACCGCATAATAACATACTTTGTTCCCTTTGTCATCGGTATGTTACTGTCAGGACCTCGATTCCAAGTCACATCCATCTAGCCGGTAACACCTCATATCACTTTGCAGCCTCATGCACGGTATTCCCACGGGTGTCGCCTTACCATGGCCCGGGACCGTTTGCGCCTTTTGGCTGACGTAAATTATAGTGTCGCTAGCATCCATATGACAGAGAACCCGGGCCGACATGGCTAGTCGTGAACCCAAAGCGGCACTAACCCATGGGGACAGGCATACATGAATCAACCGAGCATGTCGATTGACAGCGTGTGAATCGGGCTGTAGCAATCGAGCTAAGGACTCGGGAACCCGGCTGTAGCGAGCAAGGCAGGACTCCGGATGTCACCGCGTGACATTTCCTCGAAGGGACAGACACAGGAACGAAGTGAATCACATGCCGGCCAGTCTAGTGTTCCGGAACAGTAGTGCTGGGCTAGCAGGACTCCGGTTAACCGGGCTGTAGCGGACTACTATGGCTCATGGAAGCACAAGACTACATTTCCCCATAAGAGAGGCTGCCAAGGATAAACAACTAGGTTGTCGGATCCCACACATACCAAGCATATCAATCATACACACAATATGCTCGA
Organism: Aegilops longissima; assembly: GCA_021605205.1. NCBI lineage: Eukaryota > Viridiplantae > Streptophyta > Magnoliopsida > Poales > Poaceae > Aegilops > Aegilops longissima. The sequence goes on along the minus strand of CM038678.1, from coordinate 161,975,566 downwards.
TATGTGTAAATAGAACATGGCATCACAACATAACTCTACGACTCAAGTATTTATTCATTAGGCTCCGAGGAGCGAGATATTACAAACATGGGTCTCTCGACCCAGCATTCAGAGCATACAAATCAAAGCACATGCGGAAGCTTAACATGTCTGAGTACAGACATCTACAAATGAAAAAGGCTTAGAAGCCTGACTATCTAACAGATCCTGACGAGGGCACAAGATCGTAGCTGAGCTATCAAGCTAAATGTCGAAGTCCACACGGAACTACTAGCGAGACTGACGTCTCTCTGCAAAACATAAAATAGGCAAACATGAGTACAAATGTACCCAGCAAGACTTACATCAGAACTAACTACATATGCATCGGTATCAATAAAGGGGTGGTGGAGTTTAACTGCAGCAAGCCAGCTTTGACTCGGTGGCTATCCTAAACTACGACTGCAAGTAACTCTTTTGAGATGGCGCACACGAGTCCACATATTCACCATATCAATACACCACTATGGATCCGCTCCCGTATCCCTACGAGAAGGCCATCCATAGCGCTCACGCTTATCTTGCGTGTTTTAGAGTATCCACTTTCACTTGTCTATGAACTGTACAGGCAACCCAGAAGTCCTTGGCGGTCGTCGGAGTCAAGGTTCAGGGGAAGTCAAGGTCAACGGTTCAAACCCACGGGCGTTTAGCCGACGGCGAGGCCAGACGCGGCGGAGGGAGTGCAGTTTCGCGTTCCGGCGACCAAATGGGCGGCGGAGAGTATCTACGCGTAGCTGGGAGCAAGCCGCAGCGTTTGGTGGCGGTGGTTGGGCTCGGGGTTGCCGGAAACGTCGCCGGCGACGACCTTGGCGGTCGCCGGAGTCGCGTGAAGATGAACCAGAGGCTACGGGGCACGGAGGGGCACGTGGGGTGGTCCGTTGGGCTCCTGGGGATGCGGTGAGCATGTTGGACATGGTGGTGTGGCCGGTGGGTGGCCGGAGCATCATCGGCGATGAGCTCCGCAGTGGCGCGTGCGGGTGAGCTACATGCAGTCGCCACGGGGCTCGAGAGGGAGGACGGAGAGGGTAGAGAGGTGGCCAGGCTCACGGTGGTTGTGATGGATCTGACGGCGAGGTCGGGGACGGCCTGTTGCGACGGTGACGGCGAAGGCGATCTCCGGCGGTGGTCGACGAAGACGGGGTCGGTGGAGGCGGTGCAGAGCGTGCGAGCGCTCGGGGATCGGCCTGCTCGACGTAGTCGATGACGGCGGAGAGAACGGACACGATGGCGCGGTACGGGGACGACGTTGGGCGCGGTTATCACGGTGGTGCGGGCGCGGCAGCGTCGGCCATGGTGCGGGCGAGCGAGGGAGAGGAGCTGGGAAGGAAAGGGGCGTGGCTGCGAGCTCGGGGGAGGAGTGGGTGACCGACCCAGGGCGGCAGAATGGCGAGGGGAGGAAGCAGGGAGGCGGGCAGCTGCGTGGCGCGCGCTGGTGCCGGCGTCAAGCACCTGGCTGCCTTCTTGGCCGAGCCAAGGAGCTCGCTGGAGCGGTGGCTGGGCTGGGCCGGCAGGTGGGCCTGCTAGGTGGCGCCAGGTTAGTTCCTTTCTCTCTCTCTCTCTCTCTCTCTCTCTCTCTCTCTCTCTCTCCTTTCTGTTTCTATTTATCTTTTGTTCTGTAAGTTTGTGGCATTACTAAATATATCTAGGCACTTTCAAAAATCACCAAACTGTGCATGCCCAATGTTTAGAATATATCCAACATGGAACATTTTGGTTTGGGATTATTTGGACATTTAAAATATTTACTAGCATTTAAATGCCCAAATGCAATTAACTAATGATTTAATCCAGTGACCCTCTGTTGTCCTAGAAAAGTGTGCACCATTTTTGTCAGAGGTTCTAGACCAAGGCAAAGATGATGAACATTTTAGAAGGGCATTTTGGGTTCATTGAAAATGATTTTAGTAAACCCTAGTTGGTTTAAGGGGGTGCTGGGGGTTCTGTCATCCCCACTTCAAGTTTCTTTAAATTTAAATATGATGCATGGATGCTTATGCAGAGTCAGGAAAGGACTAAGCTAGGGCTGTGAAAACTCACCCCCACTAAACAAGAATCTCGTCCTGAGATTCAGGACGTGAGGTGAGAAAAAAAGGATGCAAGGCTTAGCACAATCTTCATGATCCAACTTCCCTTCTTAAAGATGTCGACTCCTTGCGTCATATTGATCTTGGCATCTTCGCTTTAGAGAGCTTCATCGACACGATGATGACGGAAAGAAACTCTACTAGGATTGATCTTCTCGAAGATCGAGCTATACAAGATCAACTCACGGAATGAGATGTTGAAACATCTCGAGTTGAGACACAAAACACACATCGAGAGGGATGGAAGAACAAACGACGAGGTTTGATTTGGTGGGCAACAATTCCACGCTTGGAAAGAAGGTGGATGGAGTCAGAGTAGCGAGGAGTTAATTGCTATGATTCCACAACGGGGAACCTTAGGAAAGGTGACTCGTAGAAATATTCCCTTAAGTGGCAAAATAATTACTTTTGATATAGAGATAATTGAGACTCTTAATACTGGCCTAAGGCAATCACAATCGATCGTTTGGCGGAGTTCAAAGGAATGGCATATCCGGATTCGAATGGATGATGTGGACTACCTTGTTGAAGACAATGCAATGGATGATTTTGCTTATCATCGGAAATGGATGGGACCCATGGTAGGACCACCTTTGAAGATGATCCTAAACAACAGTTGCTGAGAGGGCAGCCCATGGGAATTGGCACAATGGCGGTGCAAGCTGGGAACAAAAAGCAACTGTTGGGAATGTCCAACCATCATATCTGCCTGAGATTCAGATCCGATTGGTGATAGGATACTTTAGACTCAGCATGTCCGAAAAGAAAGGTTGCAACACAAATCGACGAGATGACGTTGCGAGATTCTTGGGATATGAACTACGATAGCAAGCTCCAAAACATGAGCTGGTTCTGCTACATACATGTGAGCATGTTGTCCAAGACAAGAATGACCACACAGTAGTCTTATAATAAAACACTATCGAGTTCTGGTCGGGAACCATCATTGCGGAGAGCGAAGTCCTGCGCATGTACCTTTGGGTCCTTAAGGGTTAGCACTCAAGAACTTCTTTTCCTTGAACAAATCAATCAGTGGCTTGGTGTGCTAGGGAATACATATGGAGTGGAGGTAATTAATCTACCAAACCATAGAATACGTTCCCACATGCATAACTGACTTGGGATGGTACCAGAGGAAACAAAAACAATCTTTCTCGAACCCATGGCGGCAACTTGCACCAAATGCACATGAATTAGAGGAAGTCACTTCTTCCATCCAAACGTATACCTTATGAGCGGAACATGAAGGCAATGCTTACAAAGTTTTCAACACTAGGTTAATGTTCAATATGAATCATGGGGGAGACAAAATGTCTGCGATGGGCTCAACACAACTCATCGAATTTCCATATCCTTTGGACTTCCACCATCATGTGAACACGGTGATAGCATTGGTCGACCAAAAGATGTAATGGTGTATGCTTGTGGCCTTGGATTATTAAGCTACAGTAATCCCGTTAATGGTGCCACGTAATCACATTCTCGCTGCTAATCCTCACTTGATCCAAATCACTTTGTTCATGTTCAAACTCAAATTCAAAGTAAAAATTCAAATTTGCCAAACATGAAATCTAAAATGTTCAAAGTGTGGAAAATAATTCCTGAATATTTTTCATGTTGGAACCAACCTCTTTTGATTCCCAAAGTGCCCTGGAAATTATTTAGTGGTCCAAATTATTTAAAATTGTCCTTTTCAATTCCAAAAATGGTTAGGCAACTTCTTTTGAACCCCAAACTTTTGTGCTGTCTCAAGTTCTTGTGTTTAAAATTATGTGCAAAGTTTTGTTCAAAATAATCATTTGGTGTCCCAACTAAAAGCAAAACAATGAAAGAAAATAGAAACAGATTTGAAAAAATAAAAGCGAAAGGAAAATCCTTTCCCCTCACCTGGGCCACTTGGCCCACCAGTCCCGCTTGGCCAGCCCAGGCGATCGCTTCCCTCCTCTCTGTTCACGGAGGAGGCATGGACAGCTCCGATGGCCGCCACGGCCCGCCATCGCCGTGGCACCCATCCACGCCCGCCAGCGCCTATACCTTCCCCACAGGCGCTCCTCACTCCCGGTGAACCCTAGCCGCCACTTCTTCCCCCTCTCGCGCCATTTTTCGCTCCCAGACACACCTAACGCCTCCACCGTCGTCGCCCGTCGAGCTCGCGACCACCCTCGCCCCCTCACCTCGTCTCCGTGCTAGATCGGACCACCGCCGTCCCTGCTTCCTCTTCGCCCGACCAGACCGAGCCGGGAGCGCTGCATCGAGCACCACGACGCTTTCCTCCTCCTCGGTCGCCGCGAACTCCGTCGATTTGGCCACTCTGCTGCTACTAAGCTCCCGCTGAGCCTCCGTGTGCTCCTAGGTGAGCACCCGTCCCATCCTCTTTTCCTTCGCTCCTCAACGTCGCCAGTGGGCGTAGCTTGACGCCGCTCTGCTCCGTAGCTGCGGGGTCCAGGCTCGCCGTGGCCAAGCCCACGCCACGCCCGTCGTGCCTTGAGCTCCTCGCTTGCTGGCCGCGCCACGCGCGCCCACCAACCGCTGCTGTCTGCTGTTTCGGCCCGCCGTCGCCTCTCGCAGCTCTGCTGCAGCCACGCGCTCCCACGCCGCTCCCGGCCGTGTCCCTGCTGCCCGCAGCCTCAAGATCGCCATGCTGCGCTTTGTTGCTCGCCTCGCCGTGCTCGTGCCTGGCGCTGCTCCTGGCCTCAGCCATCCCTCCATGCCTTCGGCTCTCCTCTGCATTTATCTGCTACTAAATATTGTAGCTATGGCTAGCTTTAGGGATTTCATCTTGACTAACCCCTAGACAGCTTCTAATCTCTTGTTAAACAAGCTGTTAAGGACTAAAAAAATATGGGAAGGTAGTACACTTGACAAGGCTTAAATGTGTTCATTGGACCAAATCCATTTGATGCATGGTTTAAATCATATGAAAATCACAAAATGCTATCTTCTATTGACAAGAAAACAGTTTTAACCTCTAGTTGTGTGCAGCGTGTGTGTGTGTGTGTGTGTGCGTCTGTGTGCTGTGTGTGCGTGAGTGTGTGGGTGTGTGGCGGCTGGACACTGCCCAAGATCGGCCGCCCCGATTCTAATTAGTAGTACTATTTAGGTTAGCTAGGTTAGTTGATTAATTAGTCTAATGTGTATGACATGTGGCCCCACTTCTAATCAATCTAATTTAATTAAAGTCTAACTAAGTCTAGTCAGCGACAGGTGGACCCCTAGTCAACTTTTGACTAGTCATTTTGACTTAGTCAATTCGGATTAAAATGAATGCACAATTTCAGAAATTTTAAATTATTGATAAAACTTTGGAAGATCATAGAAAATAAACCGTAACTTCGGATCGAAAAACTTTGTACATGAAAGTTGCTCGAGCGGCGAGGCGAATCCGGATCGCAGTCCGTTCGTCCGCCACACACCCTAACCTATCGAACTCGCAACTTTCCCCTCCGGCTCCTCTGCTAAAAACACGAAACCCGGGGATATTTTCTGGATGTTTCTCCCCTTAACCGGCATCACCTCATACCACGTTAGGTCACGCCTAGCATCGTTACTTGTCTTGTCATGCATGATATGCATCTGTTTACATGGTATTCATTGTTTCTCCCCCCTCCCTCTTCTCTCCGGTAGACTACGAGACCGACGCTGCTGCTGCCCAGTTCGACTACGGAGTTGACGACCCCTCTCTCTTGCCAGAGCAACCAGGCAAGCCCTCCCTTTGATCACCAGATACCGCCTACTCTTCTCTATACTGCTTGCATTAGAGTAGTGTAGCATGTTACTTGCTACATTATACCTATCCCGATGCATAGCCTGTCCTTGCTACTCTTGTTGTTACCTTTACCGCAATCCTACATGCTTAGTATAGGATGCTAGTATTTCCATCTGTGGCCCTACATTCTTGTCCGTCTGCATGCTATACTATCGGGCCGTGATCACTCGGGAGGTGATCACGGGTATATACTGCTCTTATACATGATACATGTGGTGACTAAAGTCGGTCGGACTTGTGGAGCACCCATGAGTGATTCACGGATTGGGGGCTGAAAGGACCTTTGTCCCGACGGCCCTCTGGATGGATCTTTGTGGCGGAGCGGCAGGGCAGGTTGAGACCGCCTAGGCGAGAGGTGGGCCTGGCCTGTTCGGCGTTAGCGGATACTTAACATGCTTGAGATCTTGGTATTTGATCTGAGTTGGCTCACGGGCCTATCGCACTAACCAACTACGTGGGAAAGATATGGGCACTCGGCATCGTGGTATCGGCGAAGCACTTGAGACGTCGTCGACGGAGCGGCGCGCCGGATTGGACTGAACGCTGCTAGGCTAGGTCTGCTTCCGGCCGCCCTCAACGTCTTGGTGTGCTATGGGCGATGGGCCCGCACCCTGTGCGCTTAGGTTTAGACCGGCGTCTTGGCCTCTGTTGTGCCTAGATGGGGCTGCGGCGTGTTGATCTTCCGCGGCGGGCATGACCCAGGAAAGTGTGTCCGGCCAAATGGGATCAAGCGTGTTGGGTAAGTTGGTGCACCCTACAGTGAAGTTAATCTATTGAATAGCCGTGATCTTGATGCAGGGCGACTTGGAGTTGTACCTTGACCTTATGACAACTAGAACCGGATACTTAATAAAACACACCCTTCCAAGTGCGGATACAACGGTGGTCGCTCTCTCTCAAGGATACGAGGAGGGATCACGGGTAGGATTATTGCTATGTGATGTTACTTGGAGGACTTCAACCTACCCTCTTCTACGGTTGCAAGACGAAGGTGACCAAGCGTAGTCTTGATAAGACTAGCTATCCCCTCCTATTACGGCATTCTGCAGTTCAGGTCCAATCGATATGGCCCTTTACACATATATCCATGCATATGTAGTGTAGCTCCTTGCTTGTAGTACTTTGGATGAGTACTCATGGTTGCATTGTTTCCCCTTTTCCCCTATCTCTACTCGATTGCTGCAACCAGACGTTGGAGCCAGGAGCGAGCCACCGTCGATGGCGACTACTACCACGGAGGTGCCTACTACTACGTGCAGCCCGGCGACGACGACTGGAGTAGTTTAGGAGGATCGAGCGGGAGGCCTGCGTCTCTTCGTCTGTATCCCAGTTTGTGCTAGCCTTCTTAAGGCAACTTGTTTAACTTATATCCGTACTCGAGATATTGTTGCTTCCGCTGACTTCGTCTATGATCGAGCACTTGTATTCGAGCCCTCGAGGCCCTGGCTTGTATTATGATGCTTGTATGACTTATTTATGTTTTAGAGTTGTGTTGTGATATCTTCCGTGAGTCCTTGATCTTGATCGTACACATTTGCGTGCATGATTAGTGTACGATTGAATCGAGGCGTCTGAGATTGGTATCGAGTCATTGCTGTAGGAATCCCCCTTTCCAACTCCTTGGCCGAAGTTGAGTCTAGTCATTGAAAAAGTTTTTACTAATATGGTTGTGTGGCTTACGGGCCCACGTCGCCATTGGGTGGTATTAGGATATTTTACTCCTCGTCTATACTCTGGGATTCTAATCTCTCTTCTATTCGGGTTAAATGATTTTGTTAACTCTCACTCTAGGTTCTCGTAAACACTTTCTCCCGGAGACCCCCTCACTCAAGACGATTTCTTGGTGCACCAGAAGATCCTGAAGATAGTCTCCGAAGTTTTCCCGAGACCCTTGTGTCTTCGCTGTTGCGATCCCTACCACCGATAAATCCTTATGCGTAACTACCTATGTTGTCGTTCATACCTTCATCCCTTGTTGCTCTTGTTATTACAAGATGTCCTGAAAAATCCTTCGATGTTCCGAGAATTCTTTATGCTTACGGCCCTGTACTTCCTTGCCACATGAATACCCCTATGGATAATTACTCGTGCTTGCCGAGTATCCGTTCATCCACAGTTGTTCATGTGATTCACAAGATACTTTGGAATACCATCCGACCTTCCGATAATCCTCTCCAACTATTGCTCTGCTAATATTTATGTACTTGCATTATGGTTACTTCCATTTGTCTAGCAATACTCATTAGCATCCTTTGTCATCATAATTCTGAGCATTTGATTCGATTCGTTTGCAAATGCTCACGATCATCATCCTATTTAAAATTCTCCCCTTGTTTCAGACGTCACTCCGAACATGAGCTGGTGTTTGACAAATCAAACCTTGATTGATTGTCGATCTATGTCTATTCAACTTACTTGTCTTTGATCAGAACCTCCACTTCTGATCCCTTGATTTTGGAAATCGTAATTCCTTTGCATTTGAACTCTGAATTAGTCAGTTGTTTCTATAACCCGATCTCCTTGCATCCTTTCTTCTTCTGGTTGAGTATTGTTCCTCATCGGATCCTCGTGGACCACGAGATCCTTTATGGGATTCTATCTGACAGCGTCCTCCCTATATAGTAACCTTGTGAGCTTTTCCTCAGATACATAATGCCTTTGGTACATTGAATCCCCTGCTTTTGTCAACCATGCTCTGCTTTCGAGCTTGAGTTATTTATTCCTAAAGTTTGTGGTATGTGTAGATGCCCCGTGTCGGTGTACTAGAGTAGGGGTACCCTATTACCCCGAACTTCGTGCAGACGATTGCAGCACCCACGGCGGGCGGCCCGATGGCCGCCAAGATCCTGGCGGCTCCCTTGGAGCCATTCAAGAACAAAGCAGTCAAGACCCGGCAAGAGGAGCTTGCGGAAGGCCACTCAGGGCACAAAGGAAACAAGGCCCGGCAAGAGGAGCTTGCGGGAAGGCTTAATGGCGCTAAACCCCCAAACGCGACAAGGTTCCCGCCAAGGCAAGGCGCTTGCAGGGCGGGCAACCTCTCTTCATCTCGCTCCAGCTCACCCGCCAGCGTGTCACCACGGGCTCTCCCAGGGCAGCGTGTCGGCGGGCTGCGCAGCCAGCGGAGAGTAGCGACAAGCAGCGCCGGCAAGCCACCATCGTGGCGGACGGATGCGCACTTAACGGTCCCTGTTACATCGTTTCAGGCGGCTCGAGGCGGGCATTGATGACTCTTGTCCCTTGCCGTCGAGTTAGGTATAGATTATTGTATCTTCGTATATAGCGGTGTACCAACCTAGGTTATTACCATTGTAACCTTGTCTACTTGCCATATGTGGTAACCCCTTGAGCCTATAAAAGGAGGGCCGGGGCAGCGTGAGAGGGTTCAATTCGGCTGGGTTTCTAGTCTAGCTCCAGCTTAGTTCATCACACTCAAGCTAGGTTTTGTAGCTCGCGCCGCTCCCTAGCAGAACACGGATAATCCACAAAGCAGCGGTAGGGTATTATCTCTCGAGAGAGCTCGAAGCTGGGTAAAAAACCTCTCGTGCGCACCGCCTCGACCCGCTCTTTGTGCGGTCTCCGCCCCCTCCGAACCACAAAGGGACCCAGTCCGTGAGGTGCTCGTGAGACACGATCAGCTCTTCACCCCGACACCCGATGGGTTGAACCTATGCCTTCCACAATCATGTGAATCCGGAAAACTTCTACGGGTCATACTCTACTAGTGTTATGCTAGATAAAATCTGAACACTATGGCTTTGTCGAAAATGAGAAGTGAGCGATAGGTTATGCATTGATGAAGTGGGAGTCGACCTTGAGCCTTGTGTTCATGCCCATGGAACCGATGTGGAACTTAACATGGAAGCTTCTTGTTATAATAATAGCCCCCTTGCGATAAGTTCATCTTGTATCTATGTTTGGTCCTTTGCAATCGTGGTTCCGACCATATTGTTCTTGTTTGATCCATTTATAGGACAAGTTAAAGTACTTGTCTTCTTCAAATCATTTCACCTGTTCAACCTCTACATTGATATACCTTCGAGCATTACCCTCTGGTATCTCGAGAATATCACGGTGAAGGAAATATGCCCTAGAGGCAATAATAAAGTTATTATTTATTTACTTATATCATGATAAATGTTTATTATTCATGCTAGAATTGTATTAACCGGAAACATAATACATGTGTGAATTCATAGCAGAAGAAATCAAGAAATTGGAAGCAGCAGGGCTTGTCAGAGGAGTCCTCCACCCCACGTGGTTGGCCAATCCGGTAGTAATGCATAAGGCTAATGGGAAATGGAGACTTTGTATTGACTTCACGGATGTTAATAAAGCTTGTCCCAAGGACCCATTTCCCTTGCAGCGTATCGACCAGATTGTTGACTCCACAGTGGGTGCGATCTGCTTCGTTTCTTGATGCATATTCAGGATATCATCAGATCTTCATGGCGTAAGAGGATGAAGAAAACGCATTCATCACACCATGTGGCACGTATTTCTTTATCACGGATGCCTTTCGGTTTGAAGAATGCTGGTTCAACCTTTGCAAGGGTAGTCCATGATACTTTTGGACCACGGATACACGAAATGTAGAAGCCTACATGGATGACATAGTGGTCAAGAGCAAGGACAGAGCGACTCGATTCAGGATTTGGATGAGGCGTTTGCAAACTGCGCAAGATCAACCTCAAGCTCAACCCCGAAAGTGCGTGTTTGGAGTCCCTTCCGCAAGCTTCTCGGGTTCTTTGTGTCTCAGCGGGAATTGAAGCCAATCCCGACAAGATCAAGGCCATTGAGCAGATCGAAGCACCAAAGCGCGTCAAGGGCGTCGGGAGGCTTGCGGTTGCGTGGCTGCTCTCGGCAGAGTTCATCTCTAAGTCTGCTGAGCGCCTTCTGCCATTTTTCAAGATTTTGAAAAGGCAGGTCAATGAAATGGACTCCGAAGCGGAGGCTGCGCTGCAGGACTTGAAGGATACCTGTCCTCCACTCCAATACTTGTCGCACCTAAACCGCAAGAGAAGTTGCTGCTGTATATAGCGGCGACCAATCAAGTGGTTAGTGCTGCGTTAGTAGCGGAGAGGGAGGCGGATGATGAGCCGGCAACCGAGGCAGGTGCGTCCAGCGACAAGCGGGGGGCCTCGCCGTCAAGCTCCGGTCCCGGCGACGACGGATCAGCGCAGGGTTGCGTCAAGATACGGAAGAAGATGGTGCAGCGCCCGGTGTACTTTGTTAGTTCCCTTCTGCAGGGGGCTAGATCAAGGTACTCTGGTGTGCAGAAGCTGCTTTTCGGCCTGCTCATGGCCTCAAGAAAGCTGCGCCATTACTTCCAAGCACATGAGATAACAGTTGTCACTCGCTTTCCACTGAAGAGGATTTTGCAAAATCCAGAAGCAACAGGCAGGATTGTTGAGTGGGCACTGGAATTGTCAAGCTTTGGTCTTAAGTTCGAAAGCACTTCAATTATACAGAGCAGGGCATTGGCAGAATTCATAGCAGTGGGCGTAGCGCAGGATGAAGAGATTCGAGAGGCGAGCATCCCGTCAAGGAGGCAAATAAAGAGTGGCTGATGTACTTTGGCGGTGCCTTCTCGCTGCAAGGCGCCGGTGCCCGCGTCTTGCTTATCGCACCCACCGGAGAGCACCTCAAGTACATAGTCGGATGCACTTTCCCAAGGAACAAGCAACAAACAATACTGCCGAGTATGAAGGTTTGCTTGCGGTCTTAGGATTGCTGTGGACCTTGGGATCAAGAAGCTCATTGTCGGGGAGACTCACAACTTGTCGTCCGCCAAGTAAATAAGGATTACGAGTCCGTTGATGGAAGCCTCGTCGATGAAGTGAGGAAGCTGGAAGAGCACTTTGAAGGCACTGCAAATGGAACACATTCCAAGAGCAGAATGATATAACCGATGGCCTCTCCAAATGTGCCGCACTTAAGTTGCACAATGGAACCAGGGATTTTTGTGCTCAAGCTGACTCAGCCAACCGTGACACCATCAACAGGGCAGAGCAAGAAGAGAAAATTGGTTTCCGGCGACTACTTTCCGGCAGAGCTCTCCGAGGCCGCCGCCAAGAAGGTCCCTAGAACCAATGCAAATATCACTGAGGAGCAGTCTGCTCCGACAAACCACGCGGTTTGTATCGTTGAAGCAAACGCTCCCGACAAGCTTAGCTCCGGCGAGCTTGACGGGGATCATTGAGCTCCGGCGGACCAGCGGGTCCTTGCCGCAGAAGCTGATGGTCCCGCAGTGACAGATAAGCCTTTAGTCCTTGTTGTCGAGCCGCAGGCTCCAACATGGGCACAACAGATCGTCCATTTCCTTGAGCGGAGAACTTCCGAAGAGCAAGAAGAAGCGGAAAAAGTAGCCCGGCGGTCAAGTATGTACCAGTTTGTTGACAACATCACATGCAGAAGAAGACTCAGCGGAGTGAAATTGAAGTGTATTCGCGGGAAGATGGACGAAAAATGTTGGCGGAGATACATGGAGGCATATGTGGTCACCACATTGGCGCAAAACACTTGCCGGCAAAGCTTTCGGCAAGGTTTCTTCTGCCGAAGCCCTCCGGATGCAATCGCACAAGTAACCAAGTGTGAAGCGTGCGGTTCCATTCAAGACAGATACACCAGCCAACTCAAGCTCTCGGGCGATCCCTTTATCCTGGCCCTTCTCGGTGCTGGGGCTCGACATCTCGGCCCCTTCCCGAAGCTGTCGGGGCTTTGAGTACTTATGCGTCATGAATCGACAAGTTCACAAAGTGGCGGAAGTGGAACCAGTGAGGAAGGTGACAGCACGATCGGCCGTCAAGTTCTTGAGTCAATTGTTTGCCGTTTTGGGATTCCTAATCGGATCATCACCGACAACGGCACACAGTTCACGAAGTCGCACCTTCATGCGAGACGCCCAAGATCTTGGCGCAAAGATCTGATTTGCTTCGCTTGCTCATCCGAGAAGCAGCGGTCAAGCGAGAGGGCAAACGCTGAAGTGCTGCGAGGACTCAAGACCGTAACCTTCGACGGGCTGCGCAAGTGCGGAAGGAACTGGATCGAGGAGCTGCCGGTGGTTCTTTGGTCGATCGGACGACGCCAAATCGAGCCACCGGCGGACACCCTTTGCTCTAGTCTCGGGCGAGAGGCAGTTCTCCCCACGGAACTTCGTATCGGGTCACCTCGAGTGCTCGCTTATGATGAGCTTGAGCAAGAGCAGCTGCGACAAGATGACGCTGCTCCTCGAGGAAGATCGTCTTCGATCGCTGCATGCGAGCTGCTCGCTACCAGCAAGCTTTGTGTCGCTACCATAGCCGCAAAGTTAATGCGAAAGCTTCGAGGAAGGCGACCTTGTTCTTGGCGCGTTCAATCCGCCAAGAATTCCAACAAGTTGACGTCGAAGTGGGAAGGCCCTTATCGGGTAAAGCGAGTCACTAGGCCCGGCGCTGTCATGCTTTGAGACGAAGACGGCTTTCGGTGAGCAATTCCTGGAACATAGAGCATCTTCGCAAGTTTTAACCATGAGCGCGGTTGCGGAACCCGTTCCGACAACCAACCTTTAATACAAGTCTTGCCGCTGTTGCATGTAATCCTTTGTACAAAGCGGCGCGAGACCCGTGCATCAGTAAAGCCTATGGTTGCGCACATTTTTGTTAATGCATGCTTTCATAATCATATATGCATGTGTTTACTAACAATCTTGTGCAGCACCCACACCCGGTAAGCGATAATGAGCCATTAGGCTTCACAACTATCTTTTTCTCTTCTTTCTTCTCAAACAAGAAGAAGGTTCATCCACCCACAAGTTAACCGGGGGGAGAGGAGGAGATAGTGGCGTGGGCGTCGCTCGAGGAACTGTCGCCTTACCGGAGAATGACAATAGAAAAGCTAAGTTGCTAAGTTTAAGCGACCAGTTTTAATTTTTTAAGTTATCTTCCTCGAACAATAAGTACTTTGTATGGAAAACCTGTGCGCGGAGGAACCAAATCGTACTGGTCGCACCCTTATTTTGTTTCGAGTCCGCTCAACAATTTAAGTGAGCTGCGACTAGTCTGCGACGAGGTTGCTTGTCGGTAGCGACCCCGCCAGCAGGCTGCTGAAGTTCCGCACTCGGCGCTCGCGGCAAGGGTGCCTGCACCGGCAAGTTTCCCTAAAAGCGTAGGGTAAAAACATACAAGGGAAGAAATCGAGTAAAGGAAATAACAGTGCATTCGATTGCCTAAGATAGTGTATATTACATAATAACTTGTCGCAGATCTAATAGATTTTTCGCCTAAACATGATCTACAGCGACAAGAGAAAGATAGGCTCGGCGGCCTAGTCCACGCGGTCGCCCTCGAGCCTCTTAACGCCGCTCACCCTGTCCACAATGGGTGCGACAAGGGTCTTGAGCGCCTCAACATCGGCGGACGAAGGCAGGGACTTGAGGGCCTTGGAGAAGTCGGCGCTTTGGGTTCTGAAGGCCACCTTCATCAACACCTTCTGGAGAGCCTCGGCACAGACTTGGCGTGATTCTTCCGCCAACTGCTTCGGAACCTCATCCCGGAGCCGCCGGATACCCGCCAACACGCCTTTGAAGAATAGGCTGAGCTTGACGCTGGGTTGGAGGTTCTCGTCGGTGGAATATCCAAGATCTGTCATCCCCAACTCTATCAGCTTCGTTGTGGATGTCGGCGGCGGTGTCCACAAGACCTTCCGTCCAATGCATTATGCTCTCCGAAGAGTATTACGGTGGTCACGGCGTCGAAAAGAACTCCTCGATGGCCTTGATCTTCTCCAGCAGGCCCGTTTCCCGCTCCCTGACGCCGTTCAACGTCTCCGTCAAGGTGGTTAATTTCAGCTCCAGATCCGCCTTGACGTTCTTGGCGGCATCGATCTCCTTGATCTTTTCAGCCAATCGGCCCTGCAGCTCGCCGAGGGTATAAGCGTCCTTCTCACGCTCGCGCTTCAACCCGGTGACCTCCTCGGCACTCTTCTGGAGGGTGGACTCCAGCTGAGCCACCCTCGTCTCCAGTTCCCCTTTGGCGGCCTCGGCGGCCGCGGCAGCATCCTTTGCCTCTTGAAGTGGCCCGCTGATCGTTTGCTCGCGTGCGGCGAGATCCTCCTCAAAGCTGTCGAGGTTGATCTTCCGCTGCGCCAGCTCACCTTCTCTAGCAGAGAGCTTCTCACCGACAAGCCTCTGCTGCTCCTCAACCTCGCCTTTCTCCAAGATAAAGGCCGTGCGCTCCTCAGCAAGCTGCTCCCGAGCCTCTGCTATGTCCCGGAGAGTCTCTTTGTTGGCGCGTCGGAGCTCTTCCGCGCGTTTCTCCAAGTCAGCTCCCGCCCTCGCGACAAGCGCCTCCCTGGACTGGCTTGTCGGGCGCGGTAGAGCGACAGTAACTTCTTCAGCAGCTGCTCCTCCTCGGGTTCACCACTGCTGCTACTCGGGAAATCAACCAGCGACAGCCCGGCGGAGGCGAGCAGCTCCGCATCGAAGGTCTCCCCGGTGGCGCCTGAGCTTGACGCCCACGGGAGCTTGATGAAGCGCCCTCACCAGCTTTGGTAGGCGCGGGCTGGGGCTCCTCGGAGTTTGGCGCGGCATCGGTGGCGGGGATCGGCGGTCGCGCGGTGCTGGCGCTCCTGCGGCCTCCGGGCCGTCGGTCGATCGCCGGGTTCCTCCCAGCCTCTGCTGGCGGCCTCGGCAGCCTCCTCACCGGCGGGCTTGTCGGCTGGCTTCCTCCCCTCCGTGTCGGCGGCGTCGACACTGTCGCCGCCGGCGCCCTCCTCGCCGGCAGCCTCGGTTTCCATCGGGTCTCCGGCAGATGGATCTAGCAAAAGAGGAGGAAGCACGGATCAGACAGATGTTTGGAAGAACAGAACCCCAAAGAAAACTATCGAGACGAGAGGGTTACCTGCAGTGGGGCCTGTGGCCGCGGCCTCCACCACCGGAGGGTCGTCGGCGCCAGTCCTTGTCGGGGAAGCTCCCCTTGTCGGAGAGGCCTCCCTTGCCGGAGAGCGCTCCCGTGGCGGAGAATCCTCCCTTGGTGGCGTAGTTGAAGCAAGCAGAATTTCGGGAGTGGCCTCCGGGGCCTCCTGATGAGGCTGGGCCTCGGGGGTAGCCTCCGGTGCCCCATGATGTGGCTGCTCTGCTCCTGCAAAATCCAACAAACCAGGTATAATTAACGGAAAAGCACCCAAGCGCGCCTAACCGCGGGAAGCATACCAGATACTTACGCTGGGGGCTGTGCTGGGGGCTGCTCTGTTGAAGGTTTGCCGGTCCTAAAAGGAGTCCTGGCGTGCCCCTGTTGCTACGAGAGTCGTGCAGACGACGACCACCAGCGTCTTAGCTCTCTTGGCGCCCTCGAGCTGGCGCTCAAGAAGAAAGTTCAGAGGGAACCAGTTAGATACAAGACGAAGCAATAAGTTAGAAGACTACAAATAGCAGCGGCAAGATCTTACTCTTCCTCTTCCTCCTCGGAGCTGAGAGCGGATAGATCAAACTCTGCTCCAGCGCGACGGATTGGGGGAGAAGACTCCCTCTGACGCTTGGCGGGTGCAGGGGCTGCGGCTCCGAAGGCCCTGCGCCCGTCGCCATGGCGAACAGGCGCCCAGCGGCAATGAAGCTTGCCGCGGTGGAGCGCGTCGGGCGGCGAGACGGCTGTTGGACTGGATGCTCCCCCGACACTTCTCCGGTCCTCCGGAGACGTCTCCTTGGCGGGGCGGCAAGCTCCTCCTGCGGCAAGCTACTTGGCCAGCGGAGCGCAGGCGCCCGGCGGGTCTCACTTGGGTGCGTCGTCGGGCTCGATCTGCTCCTCCTCACCGATGAACTCTTCTTGATCGGCAAGGCTTGCCGCCTCGGCCCTCTCTCGCCTCCTCATTTGTGAACCCAAGCGCGTCGGCGGCAGCGCCTCTGCAGCCTCCTCCACCCTTGTGGCGGCGCGCCATCTCTGGCGGTGGTGTCTCGGGTGAGCCGTCTCTTCTCGTCGGCGCTGACCGGCACTTCGCACAAGTCGTCGAAGAACTGCTGCACTATGTCATCAGCGGGTTCCTGCCAAGTTGGAATGATCCCATGGGAGTCGCTGGCGGCATTATCGCGGATGCGATCAAGCGCCGAGTTGTTGCACAAAGGCACAACTCCCTCGCAACATGCACCATCCAGGTTGTCGGCTCAGCTTGAACAGCTCTGCAGCATGCCGTCAAGCTCCAAGGTGGTGAAGTTCCAATTTAGGCCTGGGCGCAACCTCATGATATCCTCCGCATTCTGGAATTCCCAAGCGGGTCTCCCTTTCTCCTGTAAGGGTGCAATGCGGCGCGAAGGAAGTCCGCGCCAACTGCCCCTGGTGAGCCACCTTGCGGGGCGCAAAATCCTAGTCGTAGCAATCTTCAACTTGTCGTCCTCCGCGCCAAGTTACTCAATCGTTACCCACGAACTATGGGGGTTTCTTGCGAGGCGGTAAAAGGCCGTGGCTCCTCCTCTAAGATCCAGCACCAGTCAGCCCTCCACTCCACCCATTTGCTGCGCAACTCTCCGTCAAGATATGCTTCCTTCTTGCCGATCCTAGAGGTCCATGCAATTCCTCCGGCAAGTGGCTCTCCTCTCTCTGGCTGGGTGAGAAGTAATGGCGGAAAAGTCGACGTTTGGGTGGACCCCGACAAATTTCTCACAAAGGTGCGCGAAAACAGCCAAGGTGAGAACGGCGTTGGGGGTGAAGTCAAGAAGGCGGAAGCCATAGGTGTTCATGACATCACAGAAAAATTCAGAAAAGGGCGGGCAAAGCCCGCACTGTAAGAAAAATCGCGAAGAAGGGTACCAAGGAGACCTTGGCAGATGTGGCGGCGGAGATGACCCTCGTGCGCGGATGCGCCGAGGTCACCGTCGACGAAGAGGTAGTACCCATCACGCAGGTCCTTCTGTCGGCGGGGGGTCAAGAGCCCGCTCTTTTAGGCAGCGCCGCGAGCGCTGCGCCGGCGGATTTCACGCCCTTCCCTTATCGGCCTTGAGCCATGAGGAGTGGTGGTGGAGGAAGCCGACGGCGTGGGCACACGGTGGCGGTGGAGGCGGGCGTCGATTCTGCGAACTCAAGAAGGAAGGGGGAAGCGACGGGGGTTTTCCGATGTGACAACGAGGGCAAGTGGGCGTCCTGCCCTGGTTTCCCCGCTTATAAAGGGAGAGGGGACGGGCGTTCCGATTTTTCCCATTAAAGGAAGCCCCACGACCTCCCCCACGACGCCACGTCCTACACGTGCCGTTCGTGGGGGACGTGGTGGGTCCAAGGCGAGTAACGGCGTAATCAAGGCCACGCGCGCCCGTGCACTATTTTGGGTCTGGCCCAACAGAGCTTGGCGCCGTGTGTGGCCCAGGCCCGGGGGCTCCTGTCGGTGTACTAGAGTAGGGGTACCCTATTACCCCGAACTCGTGCACGGACAGTTGCAGCACCCCACGGCCGGGCCGGCCTGATGGCCACCAAGATCCACAACAGCTCCCTTGGAGCCATTCAAGAACAAAGCAGTCAAGACCCCGGCAAGAGGAGCTTGCCGGGAAGGCCACTCAGGGCACAAAGGAAACAAGGCCCCGGCAAGAGGAGCTTGCCGGGAAGGCTTGGCGGGCGCTGAACCCCCAAGCGCGACAAGGTTCCCGCCGCGGCAAGGCGCTTGCCGGGGCGGGCAACCTCTCTTCATCTCCGCTCCAGCTCACCCGCCAACGTGTCACCACGGGGCTCTCCCAAGGACGCGTGTCGGCGGGCTGCGCAGCCAGCGGAGAGTAGCGACAAGCAGCGCTGACAAGCCACCATCGTGGCGGACGGAGGCGCACTTAACGGTCCCTGTTACACTGTTCAGGCGACTGAGACGGGCATTGATGACTCTTGTCCCTTGCCGTCAGAGTTAGGTATAGGTTACTGTATACTGTACATAGCGGTGTACCAACCTAGGTTATTACCATTGTAACCTTGTCTACTTGCCATATGTGGTAACCCCTTGAGCCTATAAAAGGAGGGCCGGGGGCAACGTAGAGAGGGTTCGATTCGGCTGGGTTTCTAGTCTAGCTCCAGCTTAGTTCATCACACTCAAGCTAGGTTTTGTAGCTCGCATCGCTCCCTAGCAGGAACACCAGATAATCCACAAAGCAGCAGTAGGAGTATTATCTCTCCAGAGAGCTCCGAAGCTGGGTAAAACACCCTCTCGTGCGCACCGCCTCGACCCGCTCTTTGTGCGGTCTCCGCCCCCCTCCGAACCACAAAGGGACCCAGGTCCCGTAGGTGCTCGTGGGGCACGATCAGCTCTTCACCCCCGACACCCCGATGGGTTGAACCTATGCCTTCCACAATCTGTGTGAATCCGGAAAACTTCTACGGGTCATACTCTACTAGTGTTATGCTAGATAAAATCTGAACACTATGGCTTTGTCGAAAATGAGAAGTGAACGATAGGTTATGCATTGATGAAGTGGGAGTCGACCTTGAGCCTTGTGTTCATGCCCATGGAACCGATGTGGAACTTAACATGGAAGCTTCTTGTTATAATAATAGCCCCCTTGCGATAAGTTCATCTTGTATCTATGTTTGTTCCGTTGCAATCGTGGTTCCGACCATATTGTTCTTGTTTGATCCATTTATCGGACAAGTTAAAGTACTTGTCTTCTTCAAATCATTTCACCTGTTCAACCTCTACATTGATATACCTTCGAGCATTACCCTCTGGTATCTCGAGAATATCACGGTGAAGGAAATATGCCCTAGAGGCAATAATAAAGTTATTATTTATTTCCTTATATCATGATAAATGTTTATTATTCATGCTAGAATTGTATTAACCGGAAACATAATACATGTGTGAATACATAGTCAAACAGATAGTCACTAGTATGCCTCTACTAGACTAGCTCATTAATCAAAGATGGTTGTGTTTCCTAACCATAGACATGTGTTGTCATTTGATTAATGGGATCACCTCATTAGGAGAATGATGTGATTGACATGACCCATTCCGTTAGCTTAGCACTTGATCGTTTAGTATATTGCTATTGCTTTCTTCATGACCTATACATGTTCCTGTAACTATGAGATTATGCAACTCCGTTTACGGAGGAACACTTTGGTACTACCAAACGTCCAACGTGCTCGGGTGATTATAAAGGAGTACTACAGGTGTCTCCAAAGGTACTTGTTGGGTTGGCGTATTTGAGATTAGGTTTTGTCACTCCGATTGTCGGAGAGGTATCTCTGGGCCTTCTCGGTAATACACATCACATAAGGCTTGCAAGCATTGCAACTAATTAGTTAGTTGTGAGATGATGTATTACGGAGCGAGTAAAGAGACTTACCGTAACGAGATTGAACTAGGTATTGGATACCGACGATCGAATCTCGGGTAAGTAACATACCGATGACAAAGGGAACAACGATGTCGTTATGCGGTTTGACCGATAAAGATCTTCGTAGAATATGTAGGAACCAATATGGGCATCTAGGTTCCGCTATTGGTTATTGACCGAGAATGGTTCTAGGTCATGTCTACATAGTTCTCGAACCCGTAGGGTCCGCACGCTTAACGCTTCGATGATGAGATAATTATGAGTTTATAAGTATTGATGTACCAAGGTTGTTCGAGTCCCGGATGTGATCACGGACATGACGAGGAGTCTCGAAATGGTCTAGACATAAAGATTGATATATTGGAAGCCTATGTTTGGACTTGGAAAGGTTCGGATGAAAACAGGAAGTTACGGAACACCGGGGTTACTGAACCCCGAAGGGTCAATGGGCCTTGATGGGCCATAGGGAGAAGAGGAAGGGCCGGCCGGGGCAGGCCGCCCCCCTCCCCTCTAGTCCGAATAGGACAAGGAGAGGCGGCGCCCTCTTCCTCTTCCCCTCCCCAATCCTATTCCAACTAGGAAGGGGGGAGTCCTACTCGGTGGGAGTAGGACTCCTCCAGCGCCGCCCCTAGGGCTGGCCGCACCCCCTTGCTCCTTTATATACGAGGCAGGGGGCACCCCAGACACACAAGTTGATCTACGGATCGTTCCTTAGCCGTGTGCGGTGCCCCCTCCACCATATTCCACTTCGGTCATATCGTCATGAGCTTAGGCCAAGCCCTGCGCCGGTGAAGTCATATCGTCATGAGCTTAGGCGAAGCCCTGCGTCGGTGGAGCATCATCATCGTCACCACGCCGTCGTCTTGACGAACTTATCCCGACGCTTTGGTGGATCGGAGCCCGGGATCGTCATCGAGCTGAGCGTGTGCGAACTTCGGAGGTGCCGTCGTTCGGTACTTGGATCGGTCGGATCGTGAAGACGTCGACTACATCAGCAGCGTTGTTATAACGCTTCGCTTTCACGAGGGTGCGTGGACGACACTCTCCTCTCGTTGCTATGCCATCACCATGGTCTTGCGTGTGCGTGGGAAATTTTTGAAATTACTACGTTCCCCAACAAAGGTATCGAGCCTGGTTTTATGCGTTGATGTCATATGCACGAGTAGAACACAAGTGAGTTGTGGGCGATATAAGTCATCTGCTTACCAAATGTCATACTTTGGTTGGCGGTATTGTGAGATGAAGCGGCCGGACCGACATTACGCGACGCTTACGCGAGACTGGTTTCACCGCTTGAGCACTAGTTGCTTAAAGGTGACCGGCGGTGTCGTTTCTCTCACTTTAGTTGAACCGAGTGTGGCTACGCCCGGTCCTTGCGAAGGTTAAAACAGCACCAACTTGACAAACTATCGTTGTGGTTTTGATGCGTAGGTAAGAACGGTTCTTGCTCAGCCCGTAGCAGCCACGTAAAACTTGCAACAACAAAGTAGAGGACGTCTAACTTGTTTTTGCAGGGCATGTTGTGATGTGATGTGGTCAAGACGTGATGCTATATTTTATTGTATGAGATGATCATGTTTTGTAACCGAGTTATCGGCAATCGGCGGAGCCATATGGTTGTCGCTTTATTGTATGAAATGCAAAGCCATGTAATTGCTTTACTTTATCACTAAGCAGCAGCGATAGTCGTAGAAGCAATAGTTGGCGAGACGACAACGATGCTACGATGGAGATCAAGGTGTCGCTACGGTGGCGATGGTGATCATGACGGTGCTTGGCGATGGAGATCACAAGCACAAGATGATGATGACCATATCATATCACTTATATTGATTGCATGTGATGTTTATCCTTTATGCATCTTATCTTGCTTTGATTTACGGTAGCATTATAAGATGATCTCTCACTAAAATTATCAAGAAGTGTTCTCCCGAGTATGCACCGTTGCGAAAGTTCTTCGTCTTTGAGACACCACGTGATGATCGGGTGTGATAGGCTCTACGCTCAAATACAACGGGTGCAAAACAGTTGCGCACGCGAATACTCGAGTTAAACTTGACGAGGCTAGCATATAACAGATATGGCCTCGGAACATGGAGACCGAAAGGTCGAACGTGAATCATATAGTAGATATGATCAACATAGTGATGTTCACCATTGAAACTACTCCATCTCACGTGATGATCGGACATGGTTTAGTTGATTTGGATCACGTAATCACTTAGATGACTAGAGAGATGTCTGTCTAAGTGGGAGTTTTTAATATGATTAATTAAAACTTAAAATTATCATGAACTTAGTACCTGATAGTTTTTTTTGCTTGCCTATGTTTACTGTAGATAGATGGCTCGTGCTGTTGTTCCGATAAATTTTAATGCGTTCCTTGAGAAAGCAAAGTTGAAAGATGATGGTAGCAATTACACGGACTGGGTCCGTAACTTGAGGATTATCCTCATTGCTGCACAGAAGAATTACGTCCCGGAAGCACCGCTGGGTGCGAACTGCTGCTGATGCAACCGAGCGGCGTTAAGCGTCTGGCGAGCAAAGCTGATGACTACTCGATAGTTCGAGTGTGCCATGCTTTACGGCTTAGAACCGGGTCTTCAACGACGTTTTGAACGTCATGGAGCATATGAGATGTTCCAGAGTTGAAGTTAATATTTCAAGCAAATGCCCGGATTGAGAGATATGAAGTCTCCAATAAGTTCTATAGCTGCAAGATGGAGGAGAATAGTTCACAAGTGAACATATACTCAAAATGTCCGGGTATAATAATCACTTGATTCAACTTGGAGTTACTCTTCCGGATGATAGTGTTATTGATGAATTCTCCAATCACTGCCACCAAGCTACAAGAGCTTCGTGATGAACTATAATATGCAAGGGATGACCAAAACAATTCCCGAGCTCTTCGCAATGCTAAAAGCATGGAGGTAGAAATCAAGAAAGAGCATCAAGTGTTGATGGTCAACAAGACCACTAGTTTCAAGAAAAGGGCAAAGGGAAGAAGAAGGAAACTTCAAAAGAACAGCAAGAAAGTTGCTGCTCAAGAGAAGAAACCCAAGTCTGGACCTAAGCCCGAAACGAGTGTTTTACCGCAAGCAGATGGACATTTGAAGCGGAACTGCCCCAAGTATTTGGCGGATAAAAGGATGGCAAGGTGATCAAAGGTATATGTGATATACATGTTATTGATGTGTACCTTACTAATACTCGCAGTAGTACTGGTATTTGATACTGGTTACATTGCTAATATTTGCAACTCGAAACAGGAACTACGGATTGCGAAGATTGGCTAAGGACGAGGTGACGATCTTGCGTGGGAAATGGTTCCAAAGTCGATGTGATCGCGATCGGCACGCTACCTCTACATCTACCATCGGGATTAGTTTTAGACCTAAATAATTGTTATTTGGTGCCAGCGTTAAGCATGAACATTATATCTGGATCTTGTTTAATGCGAGACGGTTATTCATTTAAGACAGAGAATAATGGTTGTTCTATTTATATGAATAATATCTTTTATGGTCATGCACCCTTGAAGAGTGGTCTATTTTATTTAATCTCGATAGTAGTAATACACATATTCATAGTGTTGAAACCAAAAGATGCAGAGTTGATAATGATAATGCAACTTATTTGTGGCACTTCTGTTTGGGTCATATCGGTGTAAAACGCATGAAGAAACTCCATCTTGATGGACTTTTGGAATCACTTGATTATGAATCACTTGGTACTTGCGAACCGCTGCCTCATGGGCAAGATGACTAAAACGCCGTTCTCGGAACTATGGAGCGAGCAACTGATTTGTTGGAAATCATACATACCGATGTTTGTGGTCCAATGAATGTTGAGGCACGCGGCGGTATCGTTATTTTCTCACCTTCACAGATGATTTGAGCAGATATGGGTATATCTACTTAATGAAACACAAATCTGAAACATTTGAAAAGTTCAAAGAATTTCAGAGTGAAGTGGAAAATCATCGTAACAAGAAAATAAAGTTTCTACGATCGATCGTGGAGGAGAATATTTGAGTTCTGAGTTTGGTTTACATTTGAAACAATGTGGAATAGTTTAGCAACTCACGCCACCGGAACACCACGGAGGAATGGTGTGTCCGAGCGTCGTGTCGTACTTTACTTGATATGGTGCGATCTATGATGTCTCTTACTGATTTACCGCTATCGTTTTGGGGATATGCTTTAGAGACGGCCGCATTCACGTTAAATAGGGCACCATCTAAGTCCGTTGAGACGACACCTTATGAACTGTGGTTTGGCAAGAAACCAAAGTTGTCGTTTCTTAAAGTTTGGGGCTGCGATGCTTATGTGAAGAAACTTCAACCAGATAAGCTCGAACCCAAATCGAGAAATGTGTCTTCATAGGATACCCAAAGGAGATGTTGGGTACACCTTCTATCACAGATCTGAAGGCAAGATTTTCGTTGCTAAATTCGGATCCTTTCTAGAGAAGGAGTTTCTCTCGAAAGAAGTGAGTGGGAGGAAAGTAGAACTTGATGAGATAATCAGATCTGCTCCCTTGTTGGAAGGTAGTTCATCACAAGAAACGGTTCTGTGACAACTACACCAATTAGTGAGGAAACTAATGATGTTGATCATGAAACTTCAGATCAAGTTGCTCTTGAACTTCGTGGGTCAACCATAGTAAAATACGCACTGTGAGTGGTACGGTAATCCTATTATGGAAGTCATGTTACTTGACCATGGCGAACCTACAAACTATGAAGAAGCGATGGTGAGCCCAGATTCCACGAAATGGCTGGAAGCCATGAAATCTGAGATGGGATCCATGTATGAGAACAAAGTATGGACTTTGGTTGACTTGCCGATGATCGGCAAGCCATTGAGAATAAATGGATCTTTAAGAAGAAGACCGACGCCGATGGTAATGTAATCGTCTATAAAGCTCGACTTGTTGCAAAAGGTTTTCGACAAGTTCAAGGGGTTGACTACGATGAGACTTTCTCACCGTGGCGATGCTTAAGTCTGTCCGAATCATGTTAGCAATTGCCGCATTTTATGATTATGAAATTTGGCAAATGGATGTAAAACTGCATTCTTGAATGGATTTCTAGAAGAAGAGTTGTATATGATGCAACCAGAAGGTTTTGTTGATCCAAAGGGTGCTAACAAAGTGTGCAAGCTCCAAATGATCAATTTATGGTGCAGTGCAAGCCTCTCGGAGTTGGAATAAGCGCTTTGATAGTGTGATCAAAGCATATGGTTTTATATAGACTTTTGGAGAAGCTCAGTATTTACAAGAAAGTGAGTGGGAGCTCAGAGCATTTCCGATATTATATGTGGACGACATATTATTGATTGGAAATGATATGGAATTTCTGGATAGCATAAAAGGATACTTGAATAAAAGTTTTTCAATGAAAGACCTCGGTGAAGCTGCATACATATTGGGCATCAAGATCTATAGAGATAGATCAAGGCGCTTAATTGGACTTTCACAAAGCACATACCTTGATAAAGTTTTGAAGAAGTTCAAAATGGATCGAGCAAAGAAAGGTTTTTACCAGATTACAAGGTGTAAGATTGAGTCGGACTCAATGCCCGACCACAACAGAAGATAGAGAAAATGAAAGATGTTCCTATGCTTCAGCCATAGGCTCTATCATGTATGCAATGCTGTGTACCGACCGATGTATGCTTAGCATTAAGCTTGGCATGAAGGTACCAAAGTAATCCAGAGTGGATCATCGGACAGCGGTCAAGAACATCCTGAAATACCGAAAAGGACTAAGGATATGTTTCTCGTATATGGAGGTGACAAAGAGCTAGTCGTAAATGGTTACATCGATGCAAGCTTTGACACCGATCCGGACGATTCTAAATCGCAAACCGGATCGTGTTTTTATTAAGCGGTGGAGCTGTCGGTTGGTGCAGTTCTAAACAAAGCGTCGTGGCGGGATCTACATGTGAAGCGGAGTACATAGCTGCTTGGAAGCAGCAAATGAAGGAGTCTGGATGAAAGAGTTCATTTCCGATCTAGGTGTCATACCTAGTGCATCGGGACCATTGAAGATCTTCGTGACAATCTTGGTGCAATTGCCTTGGCAAAGGAATCCAAATTTCACAAGAGGACCAAGCATATCAAAAGACGCTTCAATTCCATTCGGGACCAAGTCCAAGTGGGAGACATAGAGATTTGCAAAATACATACGGATCTGAATGTTGCGCAGACCGTTGACTAAGCCTCTTCCACGAGCAAAACATGATCAGCACCAAGACTCCATGGGTGTTAGAATCATTCTTGTGTAATCTAGATTATTGACTCTAGTGCAAGTGGGAGGCTCAAGGAAATATGCCCTAGAGGCAATAATAAAGTTATTATTTATTTCCTTATATCATGATAAATGTTTATTATTCATGCTAGAATTGTATTAACCGGAAACATAATACATGTGTGAATACATAGACAAACAGATAGTCACTAGTATGCCTCTACTAGACTAGCTCATTAATCAAAGATGGTTGTGTTTCCTAACCATAGACATGTGTTGTCATTTGATTAATGGGATCACCTCATTAGGAGAATGATGTGATTGACATGACCCATTCCGTTAGCTTAGCACTTGATCGTTTAGTATATTGCTATTGCTTTCTTCATGACCTATATATGTTCCTGTAACTATGAGATTATGCAACTCCCGTTTACCGGAGTTGCACTTTGGGTACTACCAAACGTCACAACGTAACTGGGTGATTATAAAGGAGTACTACAGGTGTCTCCAAAGGTACTTGTTGGGTTGGCGTATTTCGAGATTAGGTTTTGTCACTCTGATTGTCGGAGAGGTATCTCCGGGCCTTCTCGGTAATACACATCACATAAGCCTTGCAAGCATTGCAACTAATGAGTTAGTTGTGAGATGATGTATTACGGAACGAGTAAAGAGACTTACGATAACGAGATTGAACTAGGTATTGGATACCGACGATCGAATCTCGGGTAAGTAACATACCGATGACAAAGGGAACAACGTATGTCGTTATGCGGTTTGACCGATAAAGATCTTCGTAGAATATGTAGGAACCAATATGGGCATCCAGGTTCCGCTATTGGTTATTGACCGAGAATGGTTCTAGGTCATGTCTACATAGTTCTCGAACCCGTAGGGTCCGCACGCTTAACGTTTCGATGATGTATAATTATGAGTTTATAAGTATTGATGTACGAAGGTTGTTGAGTCCCGGATGTGATCACGGACATGACGAGGAGTCTCGAAATGGTCGAGACATAAAGATTGATATATTGGAAGCCTATGTTTGGACTTGGAAAGGTTCGGATGAAAGCAGGAAGTTATTAGGAACACCGGGTTACGAGAACCCCGGGGTCAATGGGCCTTGATGGGCCATAGGGAGAAGAGGAAGGGCCGCCGGGAGAGGACAGGAGAGGGGCGGCGCCCTTCCCTCTTCCCTCCCCAATCCTATTCCAACTAGGAAGGGAGTCCTACTCCGGTGGGAGTAGGACTCCTCGGCGCGCCCCTAGGGCTGGCTGCACCCCCTTGCTCCTTTTTATACGGGGCGGGGGCACCCCAGACACACAAGTTGATCTACGGATCGTTCCTTAGCCGTGTCGGTGCCCCCTCCACCATATTCCACTTCGGTCATATCGTCGGGAGCTTAGGCGAAGCCTGCGCGGTGAAGTCATATCGTCGCGGAGCTTAAGCGAAGCCCTGCGTCGGTGGAGCATCATCATCGTCCTGCGCCGTCGTCTTGTGGAACTTATCCCCGACGCTTTGCTGGATCGAGCCCGGGGATCGTCATCGAGCTGAGCGTGTGCAGAACTCGGAGGTGCCGTCGTTCGGTGCTTGGATCGGTGGGATCGTGAAGGCGTCGACTACATCAACAGCGTTGTTATAACGCTTCCGCTTCGGTCTACAAGGGTGCGTGGACAGACACTCTCCCCTCTCGTTGCTATGCCATCACCATGGTCTTGCGTGTGCGTAGGAAATTTTTTGAAATTACTACGTTCCCCAACACACAGAACTATATAACTTCTTATGAGTTCTTCATCAACTATTATTTCTCGCCGATTCAAATTTTCCACGGGTTCCGAGTTGTTAGACACTCGAGAATACAGATAACAGTCTACGCTTTCCTTTCCATTGTTTTATTTAATCTTTGTTGTAACCTATCTTATCTGAGCAGTGATAATTCCTGATAATTCCCTGCTTATGTAAACACCTCGGTGTACAAGCTCTGTCTGTAAGACCTTGTTACTATTATTGATGACATTCCGGTAGCCACCGATGGACAAGAACTTTCCTATTGGTCCGCCTCGTCTTAACGAGCAGGAAAATGGTTCTCTTCGTCCCTCGCCCTTGGTACCAACGTTGTTGCCAACATAACTGACAGGTTGTCCTCTGATCTGCCTTGTTATCATGACCGTGCAAAATGTAACGCCTTCTTGCTTTTAACCCACATGGTGGGCCCATAACCCACAGTTCCACAGGATCGAAACTGACTCTCCTACCTCTCTGTCTTCCAAAATTGTTCCTCATGCTTGGTTTCATATGTAATTCACGAGCCACCTTCTTGTCATCTGTTCTGCTATCATATGAAATGCTTATTCTTGATGATTTGAACCCTTCATCCCCTGTTTTATGCATCAGTTGGATGCCTATCTGGTTGAAACTCGTTGAACCTTCTTATAGCACTCTCGATACATTTCCTGTTGCCTCTAAATTCTTCTTCCATGAGATTACTACTGGATGCCAATCTCTTCAGACATCCATGCTTATGGCTTCCTCCCTATTCCACGCCTTAAATCTCGGGACGAGATTTCTTGTAGTGGAGGAGAATTGTGACGCCCGGATTATTAAGCTACAGTAATCCCCCGTTAATGGTGCCACGTAATCACATTACTGTTGCTAATCCTCACTTGATCCAAATCACTGTTCATGTTCAAACTCAAATTCAAAGTAAAAAATTCAAATTTGCCAAACATGAAATCTAAAATGTTCAAAGTGTGGAAAATAATTCCTGAATATTTTTCATGTTGGAACCAACCTCTTTTTGATTCCCAAAGTGCCCCTGGAAATTATTTAGTGGTCCAGCATTATTTAAAATTGTCCTTTTCAATTCCTAAAAATGGTTAGGCAACTTCTTTTGAACCCCCAAACTTTTTGTGCTGTCTCAAGTTTTTGTGTTTAAAATTATGTGCAAAGTTTTGTTCAAAAAAAAATCATTTGGTGTCCCAACTAAAAGAAAAACAATGAAAGAAAATAGAAACAGATTTGAAAAAAATAAAACGAAAGGAGAAAATCCTTTCCCCCTCACCCTGGGCCACTTGGCCCACCAGTCCCGCTTGGCCAGCCCAGGCTCACTGCTTCCCCTCCTCTCTGTTCACAGAGGAGGCGTGGACAGCTCCGATGGCCGCCACGGCCCGACCATCGCCGTGGCACCCATCCACGCCCGCCAGCGCCTATACCTTCCCCCTGGACGCTCCACACTCCCCCGGTCGAACCCTAGCCGCCACTTCTTCCCCCCTCTCGCGCCATTTTTCGCTACCCTGCACACACCTAACGCCTCCACCGTCGTCGCTTGTCCGAGCTCGCGACCACCTCGCCCCCTCACCTCGTCTCCGTGCTAGATCGGACCACCGTCGTCCCCTCGCTTCCTCTTCGCCGACCAGACCGAGCAGGGAGCGCTGCATCGAGCACCACGACGCCTTTCCTCCTCCTCGGGTGCCGGCGAACTCCGTCGATTTCGCCACTCTGCTGCTACTAAGCTCCCGCTGAGCCTCCGTGTGCTCCTAGGTGAGCACCCGTCCATCCTCTTTTCCTTCGCTCCTCAACGTCGCTGTGAGACGTAGCTTGACGCCGCTCTGCTCCGTGGCTGCGGGTCCAGAGCTCGCCGTGGCCAAGCCCACGCTCACGCCCGTCGTGCCTTGAGCTCCCTGCCCGTGCTGGCGGCGCTCACGCGCGCCACCAGCCTTTGCTGTCTGCTGTTTCGCCCCGCCGTCGCCTCTCGCAGCTCTGCTGCGCAGCCGCAGCTCCACGCCGCTCCCGGCCGTGTCCCATCTTGCTGCCGCAGCCCGCGATCGCCATCGCTGCTTTGTTGCTCGCCTCGCCGTGCTTTCGTGCACGCGCTGCTCCTGGCCTCAGCCTTCCCCTCCGCGCGCTATGGCTCTCCTCTGCATTTATACTGCTACTAAATATTGTAGCTATGGCTAGCTTTAGGGATTTCATACTGACTAACCCCCTAGACAGCTTCTAATCTGCTGTTAAACAACTGTTAACAGGACTAAAAAAATATGGGAAGGTAGTACACTTGACAAGGCTTAAATATGTTCATTGGACCAAATCCATTTGATGCATGGTTTAAATCATATGAAAATCACAAAATGCTATCTTCTATTGACAAGAAAACAGTTTTAACCTCTAGTTGTGTGCAGCGTGTGTGTGTGTGTGTGTGTGTGTGTGTGTGTGTGTGTGTGTGTGTGTGTGTGTGTGTGTGTGTGTGCCGTGTGTTGTGTGTGCGTGAGTGTGTGGGTGTGTGGCCGGCTGGACACTGTCCAGTACGGCCGGCCCTGATTCTAATTAGTAGTACTATTTAGGTTAGCTAGGTTAGTTGATTAATTAGTCTAATGTGTATGACATGTGGCCCCACTTCTAATCAATCTAATTTAATTAAAGTCTAACTAAGTCTAGTCACTGACAGGTGGACCCCTAGTCAACTTTTGACTAGTCATTTTGACTTGTTCAATTCGAATTAAAATGAATGCACAATTTCAGAAATTTTAAATTATTGATAAAACTTTGGAAGATCATAGAAAATAAACCGTAACTCGGATCGAAAAACTTTGTACATGAAAGTTGCTCGAGCAGCATTTAGACGAATCCGGATCACGCAGTCCGTTCGTCCGCCACGGACCCCTAACCTATCGAACTCGCAACTTTCCCCCTCCGCTTCCTCTGCTGAAAACACGAAACCCCGGGATATTTTCTGGATGTTTCTCCCCTTAACCGGCATCACCTCATACCACGTTAGGTCACGCCTAGCATCGTTACTTGTCTTGTCATGCATCGATATGCATCTATTTACATGGTATTCATTGTTTCTCCCCCCCTCTTCTCTCCGGTAGACTACTGAGACCGGCGCTGCTGCTGCCCGGTTCGACTACGGAGTTGGCGACCCTCTCTCTTGCGAGCAACCAGGCAAGCCCTCCCTTTGATCACCAGATACCGCCTACTCTTCTCTATCTTGCTTGCATTAGAGTAGTGTAGCATATTACTCGCTACATTATACCTATCCCGATGCATAGCCTGTCCTTGCTACTCTCGTTGTTACCTTTACGCAATCCTACATGCTTAGTATAGGATGCTAGTATTTCCATCTGTGGCCCTACATTCTTGTCCGTCTGTTGTGCTATACTATCGGGCCATGATCACTCGGGAGGTGATCACGGGTATATACTTATACTTATACATGATACATGTGGTGACTAAAGTCGGGTTGACTTGTGGAGCACCAGCAGTGATTCACGGATTGGGGCTGAAAGGACCTTTGTCCCGACGGCCCTCTGGATGGATCTTTGTGGCGGAGCGGCAGGCAGGTTGAGACCGCCTAGGCGAGAGGTGGGCCTGCCTGTTCGGCGTTCATGGATACTTAACACGCTTAACGAGATCTTGGTATTTGATCTGAGTTGGCTACGGGCCTATCGCACTAACCAACTCGTGGGAAAGATATGGGCACTCGGCGTCTTGGTATCGGCCAAGCACTTGAGACGTCGGCGACGAGCGCGCTACCGGATTGGACCGGAACGCTGCTAGGCTTGGTCTGCTTCGGCCGCCCTACATAGCGTCTTGGTGTGCTATGGGCGATGGGCCCACCCTGTCTTGCTTAGGTTTAGACCGGCGTCTGGCCTCTCTGTTGTGCCTAGGTGGGGCTGCGGCGTGTTGATCTTCCGTGGCGGGCATGACCGAGAAAGTGTGTCCGGCCAAATGGGATCAAGCGTGTTGGGTAAGTTGGTGCACCCTGCAGGAAGTTAATCTATTGAATAGCCGTGATCTTGATAACAGGACGACTTGGAGTTGTACCTTGACCTTATGACAACTAGAACCGGATACTTAATAAAACACACCCTTCCAAGTGCGGATACAACCGGTGGTCGCTCTCTCGTGGATACGAGGAGGGATCGCGGGTAGGATTATTGCTATGTGATGTTACTTGGAGGACTTCAACCTACCCTCTTCTACGGTTGCAAGACGAAGGTGACCGAAGCGTAGTCTTCGATAAGACTAGCTATCCCCTCCTATTCGGCATTCTGCAGTTCGGTCCATCGATATGGCCCTTTACACATATATCCATGCATATGTAGTGTAGCTCCTTGCTTGCAGTACTTTGGATGAGTACTCACGGTTGTATTGTTTCCCCCTTTTTCCCCTATCTCTACTCGATTGCTGCAACCAAGCGTTGGAGCCGGAGCCGACGCCACCGTCGATGAAGACTACTACCACGAGGTGCCTACTACTACGTGCAGCCCGTGACGACGACTGGAGTAGTTTAGGAGGATCCCGAGCAGGAGGCCCGCGCCTCTTCGATCTGATCCCGTTTGTGCTAGCCTTCTTAAGGCAACTTGTTTAACTTATGTCGTACTCAGATATTGTTGCTTCCATTGACTCGTCTACGATCGAGCACTTGTATTCGAGCCCTCGAGGCCCCGGCTTGTATTATGATGCTTGTATGACTTATTTATGTTTTAGAGTTGTGTTGTGATATCTTCCCGTGAGTCCTTGATCTTGATCGTACACATTTGCGTGCATGATTAGTGTACGATTGAATCGAGGGCGTCACAATGCTCGAGGGATCAACCACGAGTAAGACAACATTACGAACATCGTTGGTTCTGATTTGACTTGACGATAGCCCATGCTCAAATCAAAGATTGTTTAAGATAATAGATCCAACAACTGATCACAGGGACCAATCGATGAAGATATCATCTTTCTTCAACACACACACACCTAAGGATATCCCTTGAATGAACCGGGTAAATAAAGCTTTTATCTTCCAACTCTCCAATTTATTGTTTAGCTCAACCAACTAGCTCAGGGGTATCCAACACAGATTCTTGGAGAAAGGGTGGTTCACAAGAAACCAACTTGATCACGAGCTCAACATAACAGTCAGGGGACAACCTGGTAATACTTCCGAGAAGATATTCGGAAAATCAAGAACCACCGGTATGTTACTAAGCTCGAGAACAACCTTGCTTTCTAGGGCAAGATGATATGATCAAAAGAGTGAGGGATTGACACAATCCTAACTCATTGATCGAAGAGTGCACCAGAAATAAGGACTAGGTAGCACGATCAATCTTAGGATGATGATTTAATAAACAACACACTAAGAATGAGAATATTGTCCATTTACTACCAAGCAACGAGTTGCTCGGAGTATTGATTTCACACATCACAATTCACTTGTCGGCATTCCGGTTACAACAACACGAGGAGCGAGGAATGAATGACGATGGTGAGAAGTATCACTACGTCAAGAATTCATGAGAGTTGGTGCAGTTCTCATGACAATTCTGACATAAAGGGGGCAATACTCCGAGGTAGAACAGAACAAAGCTGGATTGGCATTTTGATCTGTGGGATACAACTACTTTGACCCAATCCTAGAAATGGATGAGGTACTGGAGTTTGTTTCTCCTAGTCATTCCGGAATAGAATGGCTTGACGGACCACAAGAGTAATAGGCATCAATGAACGAAGGCACGCATACTCTTGACTATCAATTGATAGATGAAGGTCAGAAGACAACTAAAGAGAACAACTCAAAGGAACATATAATTTTCTGAGTTGTGGATGCATAGATTAGTATGTCGAGCGAAGCTCAACTTTTCTTCCGGATAACCCATGCGGAAAGGTAGAACTGGCAGATTCACAATTATGAATGGAGAACTCCTCAAGAGTACTCTGATTGTGATCCTTCGGTTCAGCGAGGAAATTCTGCCATAAGCAGTTCATAGTATTTGGAAGAAGGAAATACCACGGACCTCGAGGACTATCACAAAGTTACTAATATCCTAAAGGAACTAGCAAACACTATCAACAGGAGGTAAGTAGGGTGAACCCCGGGTTCAAGAACCCAGGAATAGAATACCTACTACTAAATGGCATCACAGGATGCTTTCGAGAATAATGGCCAGAATCACCACACCGGGAACACAAAACATGGCTGGATTACTAGGTGACTCTCTAAAACACCTAGGTTCATAATAATAGCTCCAACATATATGCCGAGGCAGCTGAGTACCTCAACACACTAATTTGTGTGATTAATCTGGCCCAAATGAACATTAGAAACGGAGAGAAGGGATTTGCAAATGCATCAGACTATTTAGAAATCTGGGATGACTCGGACAGCATAACGGCTGTAAATGCTCAAAATGATTTGAGACATCCTGCAAAATAGTGGCATGACCACTCAACATCACAATATCAAGGTTCTGAGACCAGCTATGAACATACGGAAGTAGTAAAAACTTCACTTAGATTTGAAACTATCAATTCTATAAATCTATGGATTAGTAACACGTCATCCTGATAGATAGATGAGAAGGCCTAGTTCTTAATCCTCATAGAAGAGAAAAGGATGACTCAGATCAGAAGGCCATGAGGTATAAGGAGTAAAAAGAGCCTTACGTTCCCTTCCACAATCAATTCCCTTACATAACTAAAGCATTTCTAGACACAACTTCGACCGGTTTGGCTTGGTAATCCTACAGGCAGTCAGGCTCTGATACCTGTGACACCCCAAAAATTTTAACCTTGTTTTGTTAATTAAAACCTTGCCAGGAAATTTAACTTTCCTTTTTCTTGGTTTTTCTTGATTTCAGAACCATTCTTTTCTTGGTTATCTTGGAGTTGTTCCTAAGGTGAAAACCTTTCACTTATAATATTGGACTTGTTTACCCTCTCAAGAAAATTTTTTCTGTTATCAGAAGAATTAATTATATAATATTCTTCCTGATCTTTATTTTCTTAAAAAATGGTTTCCCATAGTTTTATGGTCCCATTTGTACTACAACCCTTTTATAAATTCAGTCAAAAATCCCACCAAAACTTGGAGATGTCTTATGGAGTATTTGAATCACTTTTGTGCAAAAATACCTTCTGCCCATTGAATATTTTGAGCTCTACACCATATTTTCAAATCTGGTCCAGAGAGCATTTTTACAGTACAACCTATTCAAATATTTCTTTAAAACTTCTACCAAAATTTTGGGATGTTAGTAGAAGCATACTATTCCACTTTATGCAATAACCTAATGATGTTCTTTGGAAAATCTGAGTGAATCATCCTCTTTTCCATTCTGGTCCAACTTGAGGTTTTGTACGGCAACCACCTTTTTAGTTGCTCCTTGATCCTTGATTCCTTTTCCTACTAGTAGCCCTCCTTGCCAAACCCTTAAGTCCAGGAGAGTGGACCCATTGGATGATTCTAAGTACTTGCAACAATGCCATTTGCCTTCTGTCCAGAATTGAAGTTTTGCAAAAACTTGCACTAACAAGTTTGTGCTTTGGACAAACTAACCTTACCACCCTCTCTTTCATCTAAAGAGACCCCACTCTGGAAGTTTTGGCCACTCCAAGAAATACCTAAGTGCCTTTGGCATTTTGTCAAACACCTTGAGAGCGTGGACAGTTTTGACATGAATTTTTGTTTACACTGTGAACCTAATCCCTTGACCAGACCAGCTTGTCCAATGGTTTTGCCCTAGCCTATAACACCACCCTGCTAACTTTCTTGTGGTTTGGAGCCCCCTAGCATGCCAAGGCATTTCATCGAGCACGTCCCGTGCGTGCTCTGGGCGCGAGCAGAGCACGCGTATTGCACGTGCCGTGCCCGAGCCGACGCGTCGCGCCCCTGGTTTGCCACCGCCCTGCGGAGCCACGCCACTCACTAACCTTCTCCCCGCATCACGCCAAGCAGCCCCTGGCGCCCTACATCAGCGCCGTCAGAGCCCTTGGCGGCACGCCGGCGTCCGCAGTGCGTCTCAGCCAGGTCGGTGCCGCCCAAGCCGCCATCGCTCGCCACCTGCCTCCTGGAACAGCGCGAGCTCATCCTCAAGCATGTCCTCTAGCTCTCGTCGCCGCCACGTCGCCCAAGCTACAGGGAGGCGGTTCGCCGACGAGCTTATCCCCGGCCGCTGCAAACCGACCTCGTTGCACTATAAAAAGGAGGCCCCGAGCGCGTTTCATTGGCAAAGACGACCTCAGCATGCTCATCTAGCTCTCCCATGGCCGCCAATCGACCCGGGGAGGTCTTCTTCCCCGTCTCCGGCAACTGCAGCCGCCGCTACTGCCTCGGCCATTCCGGCGCCACCAGGACCTCTCCCTCTCCACTCTCTCCACCAGAAGCTCTCTATTCCTCCCGTGAACCTTTCCCACTACTCGATTTTAATCGAGAACCACCGCAGCCCCAAAACCACTTTGCCCGACGGCCACCGCCCGCCGCAAAGCTCGCCGTCGGCAGCTCCGTCCAACCCTGAGGCCAAAACGACCACCGGAGTGACCGTCTTGATCCCCTGAGCCCGCAGATGGCCTCCGTTTTCCGAACGACGCCGTCATTCGCGGCGAGCCTCGCCGAGCTCCGCCTGTTTCGGCCGAGGAGGCAAGCGCGTGGACTAGTCAAACCTGACTAGTGGGCCACTGGACCCACTGTCGGTGACTCCCAGCGCCGTCCATGCTGGATAAGTGGGCGTACTTCCCGAATACGCTTTCGACGTGTACGTGTTTATTTGAATCGTTTTCTTTTTCTGTTTTATTTTTTTATAACAGATTTTGATCAAAACTTTGAAAGGATGTAAATTTTTAAATACAACTCCAAATGAGTTGATTCTTTTTCCTACCTCTCTCAAATATTGTCTAGTTTATTTTAAGATTTATTTCAAAAAAATCAGACAACTTTTTGGTTCTGTTTTGAAATTATTTATTGATTCAAATTTATTTAAAATAGGACCTTGGAGAGAGGGAAGAAAACTTTCAAAAGTTTTGGAGAGCACCTCACCCCTCCACAACTTGAAGGCAAGCATTCTGAACCTGGCATAATATTGGAATACTTGTTATTTCATGTGATATGATCATTTGCATGGATGCATATTAGTGATTTCCATGCTGTTGGAAATGAACACACTTGTGTTGGTAACCATCCTCATATGCCTTGCATGCATACCGGGAGGAATCCGGGAAAAACCTCTGCCTTGGGTAGGCATGAGTTTGTCGCCGGTCTCCGTCGAGGCGGTTATGTCCGGTATGGCATAGTAAGGTATAATGAATGTTGATTCTGTTGGTTGATATATATTTGTGATACATGTCATGCAGGGAATTTATAAACCTCTGAGTCGATCGTAGATCGAGTCTTGTACCAAGAACCCCATACTTGTTTCAGATTACCACTTGTCCCTACCACAAGTAGGGTGCAGTTCATCAATCGTCAACCCCTTTCTAGCACACACCGCATGTAGAGGCCATGGTGGAAGATATCGGTTGAAGCCGATAGGAATGCCACCTGGTCCGGGGCATGGGTGTTTCGGTTGAGACCGAGAGGAGGCCACCCCTTAGAGCGCCATGTATATAATTTGATCCCATGCTATGCGAGGTTGTAGCCTCCCACTTAGAGTTTTGCTTAACAACTGTCATGGGTGATTCGAGCACCGTAAGTTAAGCTGGTGTGTGCAAGTCGGTGTGTTTTCAATTAAAAGACCAGAGACGGAATTAGTCCCGATGGACTAAAGGAATCTGTTACTCGTGGGAAAAGAGTACACCCTCTGCAGAGATTAAACCTATTAAATAAGCCGTGTCCATGGTTAAGGATTACAGATGCAGGATGGGTCAAGGGTTGGTCCTTGTGTCGGTCTTGGAGGAGAAGTGGTTAGTATAAATTCGGATACCGACTAGTGACTTGTGAGGACCATGGTTATTATTTCTGTTATGGACTAACCCCATGATCATTATTTCTGTTATGGACAAACCCGTTACATTATTTATCGAGTATCTCTGGGATGGTTCTACCTCCTGGATATTCACTGTGTTTATTTTTAAAAGCCCTTTATGTGGTGTCGCTCAGACGCCCGATTGTGGCATTTATTTTAAAGCCCTTTATGTGGTGTCGCTCAGACGCCCGATTGTGGCATTTATTTTAAAGCCCTGTATGTGGTGTCGCTCGACGCCTTGATTGTGGCATTTATTTTAAAGCCCTTTATGTGGTGTTGCTCGACGCCTTGATTGTGGCATTTATTTTAAAGCCCTTTATGTGGTGTCGCTCGGACGCCCGATTATGTGGCATTTATTTTAAAGCCCTTTATGTGGTGTCGCTGAGACGCCCGACTGAGGCATGCTTATTATTTATCATCAATTCGAGACGTCGCTTTAGACATCCGAATGGTGCATTATATTCCTGCTCCGTCATTACATATTCATTGTTACATTTTAATAATCTGTTTGCATGCATCAGAGATTTTACTTTATGACTGACAATGTGTTCATAGAGCATTTCAGTGCGTGTTGTCACCTATAATGTACCTGTGTTCATAATGTTTGCGAGTACATTCAAAGTACTCACTGGCTTGTCCCTGGCTATTGTCTTGGCCAGATTTCTTGCATGGAGAGGAGCGTCGCGAATGACAGCCCCGGAACCTACGCAATGGCGATAGCAGCCTCACGAAGATAGGAGTTAACCTGGTCAGCTATTCCCGTGGGAAATGGAGTCCCATAGACACGAATGATCCACAAACCGCTTCCGCCATCAACCACTAGAAACCATTTGTTGTATTCACAGACCAGAATGGTCTTGTACCACATATTTTGTACCTTGCTTGGAGTTTCTGTATCAAGTTGGTGCCTCATCAGCTAACAGTAATCCTGGGGCTGGTGAGCACGACGGCCATTTTCTGGAAATTATTACCCGAAAAAAAAACGGTCGCCACAATACCAAAGCTGTCAGGACCCCGATTCCAAGTCACATTGATCTAGCCGGTAACACCTCATATCACTTTGCGGCCTCACGCACGGTATTCCCACGGGTGTCGCCTAACCATGGCCCGGGACCGTTTGCGCCTTTGGGCTCACGTATAAGATAGTGTCGCCAGCATCCATATGACAGAGAACCCGGGCCGACATGGCTAGTCGTGAATTCAAAGTGGCACTAACCCATGGGGACAGGCATACATGAATCAACTTCGAGCATGTCGGTCAGCAGCATTTGAATCCAGGCTGTAGCACTGAGCTAACAGGACTCCGGGAACCCGGGCTGTAGCAGGCTAGGCAGGACTCCGGATGTCACCGCGTGACATTTCCCCGAAGGGACAGACACATGAACGAAGTGAATCACATGCCGGCCAGTCTAGTGTTCCGGAACAGTAGTGCTGGGCTAGCAGGACTCCGGTGAACCGGGCTATAGCGGACTACTATGGCTCATGGAAGCACAAGACTACATTTCCCCATAAGAGAGGCTACCAAGGATAAACAACTAGGTTGTCGGTTCCCACACATACCAAGAATTTCAATCATACACATAATATGCTCGATATGTGTAAATAGAACATGGCATCACAACATAACTCTATGACTCAAGTATTTATTCATTAGGCTCCGAGGAGCGAGATATTACAAACATGGGTCTCTCGACCCAGCATTCAGAGCATACAAATCAAAGCACATGCGGAAGCTTAACATGTCTGAGTACAAACATCTACAAATGAAAAGGGCTTAGAAGCCTGACTATCTACCAGATCCTGCCGAGGGCACAAGATCTTAGCTGAGGTATCAAGCTAAACGTCGAAGTCCACACGGAACTACTAGCGAGATTGACGTCTCTCTGCAAAACATAAAATAGGCAAACATGAGTACAAATGTACCCAGCAAGACTTACATCAGAACTAACTACATATGCATCGGTATCAATAAAGGGGTGGTGGAGTTTAACTACAGCAAGCCAGCTTTGACTCGGTGGCTATCCTAAACTACGACTGCAAGTAACTCTTTTGAGGTGGCGCACACGAGTCCACATATTCACCATATCAATACACCACTATGGATCCGCTCCCGTCTCCCTACGAGAAGGCCATCCATAGCACTCATGCTTATCTTGCGAGTTTTAGAGTATCCACTTTCACTTGTCTATGAACTGTACAGGCAACCCAGAAGTCCTTTACCACGGAAACGACTATACGAATAGATCATTTATAACCCTGCAGGGGTGTACTTCTTCACACACGCTCTCGCCACTTACCACCATGTACACGTCGTGTATCTCGGCAACCTTCAAGCGGAAGCCTGGCGAGGGAGTCGGCCACGACCTGACTAACCACACAAGTCTCTAGTCTAGGTTTATCGCCTATTCGGGTTCCATCCGCGAGGAGATCCGGCCGGGGTTTCGCTCACAGCCCCAAACGATGTGTGCAGGGTTCCCGAGACACCAAACGGGCGCTCGGTACACCAGGCCACGGTGTATCTACCGCATCATAGCCCACCCCTAGGGTCAGCGCTACGCACGGCCTCCAACACATATCCTACAAACACCAGAAACTAGTTGCAACTCCTGGACAGAGGACATGGGCGGTTAATAAGTCGAGAGAGTCAATTAAGGATCCCAATGTGTGGTAGTAGCTGTTCATGGATCACAAACACAGAACTCAGTTCCTGAGGACGGTTTCAATGAGACAACCCACCATGTACTCCTACATGGACTCTCACCGCTACCTTTACCAAATCGTGTTCACACACTTAGCTCACACACGTGGGACATGTTCACACACCTCCGATTCATCCCGATGAATCTGACCGACTCAACTCAAGCAAGAGCAGGCATGACAAATAAGCATGAATGAGTAGGCACAACAGGCTCAAACAACTCCTACTCATGCTAGTGGGTTTCATCTATTTACTTGTGGCAATGACAGTCATGCAGAGGATAAAGGGGTCAGCTACATGAGCAGGTAACACATGAGTCGTTGTTGCCCTAATGCAGTAAAAGAGAGCAGGAGCGAGAGAGTAGGATTGTATCGGAATGAACAAGGGGGTTTTGCTTTCCTGGCACTTCTGAAGATATCATTGAGTCTTCATCAGTGTCAACGATCACAACGTCGGTACAACGTCTACCGAGGGGGAACAACACCGGCAAACAGAGAAGAAACACGATCAATGCAATGCACAATATGATGCATGCTATGACATGGCAATATGAATGTGTTTTGGGCTAATGCAAGGTAGAACAGATTGAGATGAGTCCATTTGAACCAAAGATTCAAATGCAAACCCATTTTAAGAGGTTATATTAGTGCATTAACTTGTTTCATCTAAATAGCAAGGTTAAATTGTTTGAACATGCATCAAACCAATACAGATGGATAGATTGGATTTTTCTGATCATTTTTCATATATAATTTGTTTGATTTGGAGCTACGGTTGATTTTCTATGATTTTTAGAAGTTTGGTTATTTTCTGGAATTTCCTGTATAAGAAAAATTCCAGTAATTAGTTATTGCGTCAGGGTGACGTGAGTGGTCAACGGGGCTGGTCCAGGTCAAACTGACCTGTGGGCCCTGCGTGTCAGTAGTTAGTTTAACTAACTAATATTATTTAGCGCTAACCCTAGGTTAATTAGCAGAGCGGGCCCCACTTGTCATAGGCTCAGGGGAAGTCAACCTGGGCCCACCCAGTCAAGGTCAATGGGTAAACCCGCCGGCGTTTAGCCGCCGGCGAGACCAGACGCGGCGGTGGGAGTACAGTTTCGCGTTCCGGCGACCAAATGGGCGGCGGAGAGTATCTACGCGTAGCTGGGAGCAAGCCGCAGCGTTTGGTGGCGGTGGTTGGGCTCGGGGTTGCCGGAAACATCGTCGGCGGTGACCTTGGCGGTCGCCGGAGTCGGGTGAAGATGAACCCGAGGGTACGGGGCACGGAGAGGCACGTGGGGGGTGTGTTGGGCTCCTGGGGATGCGGTGAGCATGTTGGACACGGTGGTGTGGCCGGTGGGTGGCCGGAGCATCGTCGGCGACGAGATCCGCGGCGGCGCGTGCGGGTGAGCTACATGCAGTCGCTACGGGGCTCGAGAGGGAGGACGGAGAGGGTAGAGAGGTGGCCAGGCGGTGGTTGCGATGGATCTGACGGCGAGGTCGGGGACGGCCTGTTGCGACGGTGACGGCGAAGGGGATCTCCAGCGATGGTCGACGAAGACGGGGTCGGTGGAGGCGGTGCAGAGCGTGTGAGCGGCTCGGGGCTCGGCCTGCTCGACGTAGTCGACGACGGCGGAGAGAACGGACACGATGGCGCGGTACGGGGACGACGGGCGGGCGCGGTTATCACGGTGGAGCGGGCGCGGCAGCGTCGGCCATGGTGCGGGTGAGCGAGGGAGAGGAGCTGGGAAGGAAAGGGGCGTGTCTGTGAGCTCGAGGGCGGAGTGGGTGACCGACCCAGGGCGGCAGAACGGCGAGGGGAGGAAGCGGGGCGGCGGGCAGCTGCGTGGCGCGCGCTGGTACCGGCGTCGAGCACTTGGCTGCCTGCCTGGCCGAGCCAAGCAGCTCGCTGGAGCGGTGGCTCGGCTGGGCCAGCAGGTGGGCCTGCTAGGTGGCGCGACGTTAGTTCCTTTCTCTCTCTCTCTCTCTCTCTCTCTCTCTCTCTCTCTCTCTCCTTTCTGTTTCTATTTATCTTTTGTTCTGTAAGTTTGTGGCATTATTAA
This sequence comes from Aegilops longissima, assembly GCA_021605205.1. Classification (NCBI taxonomy): domain Eukaryota; kingdom Viridiplantae; phylum Streptophyta; class Magnoliopsida; order Poales; family Poaceae; genus Aegilops; species Aegilops longissima. Next base: position 161,932,675 of record CM038678.1, on the reverse strand, counting down.
ATATATTTAGGCACTTTCAAAAATCACCAAACTGTGCATGCCCAATGTTTAGAATATATCCAACATGGAACATTTTGGTTTGGGATTATTTGGACATTTAAAATATTTACTAGCATTTAAATGTCGAAATGCAATTAACTAATGATTTAATCCAGTGACCCTCTGTTATCCTAGAAAAGTGTGCACCATTTTTGTCAGAGGTTCTACACCAAGGCAAAGATGATGAACATTTTAGAAGGGCATTTTGGGTTCATTGAAAATGATTTTAGTAAACCCTAGTTGGTTTAATGGGGGTGTTGGGGGTTCTGTCATCCCCACTTCAATTTTCTTTAAATTTAAATATGATGCATGGATGCTTATGCAGAGTCAGGCAAGGACTAAGCTAGGGTTGTGACAGTTACTTGCCCGAGATTCGATCGTCGGTATCTCAATACCTAGCTCAATCTCGTTACCGGCAAGTCTCTTTACTCGTTACGTAATGCATCATCCCGCAACTAACTCATTAGTCACATTGCTTGCAAGGCTTATTGTGATGTGCATTACCGGGAGGGCCCAGAGATACCTCTCCGACAATCGGAGTGACAAATCCTAATCTCGATCTATGCCAACTCAACAAGTACCATCGGAGACACCTATAGAGCACCTTTATAATCACCCAGTTACGTTGTGATGTTTCGTAGCACACAAAGTGTTCCTCCGGTAATCGGGAGTTGCATAATCTCATAGTCATAGGAACATGTATAAGTCATGAAGAAAGCAATAGCAGTAAACTAAACGATCAAGTGCTAAGCTAACGGAATGGGTCAAGTCAATCACATCATTCTCTAATGATGTGATCCCGTTAATCAAATGACAACTCATGTCTATGGCAAGGAAACTTAACCATCTTTGATTCAACAAGCTAGTCAAGTAGAGGCATACTAGTGACACTCTATTTGTCTATGTATTCACACATGTACTAAGTTTCCGGTTAATACAATTCTAGCATGAAGAATAAACATTTATCATGAAATGAGGAAAAAATAATTACTTTATTATTGCCTCTAGGGCATATTTCCTTAGTCTCCCACTTGCACTAGAGTCAATAATCTAGATTACACAGTAATGATTCTAACACCCATGGAGTTTTGGTGCTGATCATGTTTTGCTCGTGGAAGAGGCTTAGTCAATGGGTCTGCAACATTTAGATCCGTATGTATCTTGCAAATCTCTATGTCTCCCATATGGACTTGATCCCGGATGGAATTGAAGCGTCTCTTGATGTGCTTGGTTCTCTTGTGAAATCTGGATTCCTTTGCCAAGGCAATTGCACCAGTATTGTCACAAAATATTTTCATTGGTCCAGATGCACTAGGTATGACACCTAGATCGGATATGAACTCCTTCATCCAGACTCCTTCATTTGCTGCTTCCGAAGCAGCTATGTACTCCGCTTCACATGTAGATCCTGCCACGACACTTTGTTTAGAACTGCACCAATTGACAGCTCCACCGTTCAATGTAAACACGTATCCGGTTTGCGATTTAGAATCGTCCGGATCAGTGTCAAAGCTTGCATCGACGTAACCATTTACGACTAGCTCTTTGTCACCTCCATAAACGAGAAACATATCCTTAGTCCTTTTCAGGTATTTCAGGATGTTCTTGACCGCTGTCCCATGATCCACTCCTGGATTACTTTGGTACCTCCCTTCTAAGCTAATAGCAAGGCACACATCAGGTCTGGTACACAGCATTGCATACATGATAGAGCCTATGGCTGAAGCATAGGGAACATCTTTCATTTTCTCTCTATCTTCTGTAGTGGTCGGGCATTGAGTCTGACTCAACTTCACACCTTGTAACACAGGCAAGAACCCTTTCTTTGCTTGATCCATTTTGAACTTTTTCAAAACTTTGTCAAGGTATGTGCTTTGTGAAAGTCCTATCAAGCGTCTTGATCTATCTCTATAGATCTTGATGCCCAATATGTAAGCAGCTTCACCGGGGTCTTTCATTGAAAAACTTTTATTCAAGTATCCTTTTATGCTATCCAGAAATTCTATATCATTTCTAATCAGCAATATGTCATCCACATATAATATCAGAAATGCTACAGATCTCCCACTCACTTTCTTGTAAATACAGGCTTCTCCAAAAGTCTGTATAAATCCATATGCTTTGATCACACTATCAAAACGTTTATTCCAACTCCGAGAGGCTTGCACCAGTCCATAAATGGATTGCTGGAGCTTGCACACTTTGTTAGCTCCCTTTGGATCGACAAAACCTTCCGGTTAAATCATATACAGCTCTTCTTCCAGAAATCTATTCAGGAATGCAGTTTTGACATCCATTTGATAAATTTTATAATCATAAAATGCGGCAATTGCTAACATGATTCAGACAGACTTAAGCATCGCTACGGGTGAGAAAGTCTCATCGTAGTCAACCCCTTGAACTTGTCGAAAACCTTTCGAAACAAGTCGAGCTTTGTAGATAGTAACATTACCGTCAGCGTCAGTCTTATTCTTGAAGATACATTTATTCTCTATGGCTTGCCGATCATCGGGCAAGTCAACCAAAGTCCACACTTTGTTCTCATACATGGATCCCATCTCAGATTTCATGGCCTCAAGCCATTTTGCGGAATCTGGGCTCACCATCGCTTCTTCATAGTTCGTAGGTTCGCCTTGGTCAAGTAACATGACCTCCAGAACAAGATTACCGTACCACTCTGGTACGGATCTTACTCTGTTGACCTCGAGGTTCAAGAGTAACTTGATCCAAGTTACATGATCATCATCATTAGCTTCCTCACTAATTGGTGTAGGAGTCACAGGAACAGATTTCTGTGATGAACTACTTTCCAATAAGGGAGCAGGTACAGTTACCTCATCAAGTTCTACTTTCCTCCCACTCACTTATTTTGATAGAAACTCCTTCTCTAGAAAGGATCCATTCTTAGCAACGAATGCCTTGCCTTTGGATCTGTGATAGAAGGTGTACCCAACAGTTTCCTTTGGGTATCCTATGAAGACACATTTCTCCGATTTAGGTTCGAGCTTATCAGGTTGAAGCTTTTTTCACATAAGCATCGCAGCCCCAAACTTTAAGAAATGACAACTTTGGTTTCTTGCCAAACCACAGTTCATAAGGCATTGTCTCAACGGATTTCGATGGTGCCCTATTTAACGTGAATGCAGCCATATCTAAAGCATAACCCCAAAATTATAGCGGTAAATCAGTAAGAGACATCATAGATCGCACCATATCTAGTAAAGTACGATTACGACGTTCGGACACACCATTACGTTGTGGTGTTCCGGGTGGCGTGAGTTGCGAAACTATTCTGCATTGTTTCAAATGTAGACCAAACTTGCAACTCAAATATTCTCCTCCACAATCAGATCATAGAAACTTTATTTTCTTGTTACGATGATTTTCCACTTCACTCTGAAATTCTTTGAACTTTTCAAATGTTTCAGACTTATATTTCATTAAGTAGATATACCCATATCTGCTCAAATCATCTGTGAAGGTGAGAAAATAACGATACCCACTGCGAGCCTCAATATTCATTGGACCACATACATCAGTATGTATGATTTCCAACAAATCTGTTGCTTGCTCCATTGTTCCAGAGAACGGCGTTTTAGTCATCTTGTCCATGAGGCAAGGTTCGCAAGTACCAAGTGATTCATAATCAAGTGATTCCAAAAGTCCATCAGTATGGAGTTTCTTCATGCGCTTTACACCAATATGACCCAAACGGCAGTGCCACAAATAAGTTGCACTATCATTACCAACTCTGCATCTTTTGGCTTCAACATTATGAATATGTGTATCACTACTATCGAGATTCATCACAAATAGACCACTCTTCAAGGGTGCAGGACCATAAAAGATATTACTCATATAAATAGAACAACCATTATTCTCATATTTAAATGGATAACCGTCTCGCGTCAAACAAGATCCAGATATAATGTTCATGCTTAATGCCGGCACCAAATAACAATTATTTAGGTCTAAAACTAATCCCGAAGGTAGATGTAGAGATAGCGTGCCGACGGCGATCACATCGACTTTGGAACCATTTCCCACGCGCATCGTCACCTCGTCCTTAGCTAGTCTTCGCTTAATCCATAGTCCCTGTTTCGAGTTGCAAATATTTGCAACAGAACCAATATCAAATACCCAGGTGCTACTGCAAGCTCTACTAAGGTACACATCAATAACATGTATATCACATATACCTTTGTTCACCTTGCCATCCTTCTTATCCACCAAATACTTGGGGCAGTTCCGCTTCCAGTGACCAGTCTGTTTGCAGTAGAAGCACTCAGTCTCAGGCTTAGGTCCTGACTTGGGTTTCTTCTCTTGAGCAGCAACTTGTTTGCTGTTCTTCTTCAAGTTCCCATTCTTCTTCCCTTTACCCTTTTTCTTGAATCACTTGTTCACCGTCAACACTTGATGCTCCTTCTTGATTTCTACCTCCGCAGCCTTTAGTATTGCGAAAAGCTCGGGAATTGTCTTATCCATCCCTTGCATATTATAGTTCATCACGAAGCTCTTGTAGCTTGGTGGCAGTGATTGAAGAATTCTATCAATGACACTATCATCCGGAAGATTAACTCCCAGTTGAATCAAGTGATTGTTATACCCAGACATTTTGAGTATATGTTCACTGACAGATCTATTCTCCTCCATCTTGCAGTTGTAGAAATTATTGGAGACTTCATATCTCTCAATCCGGGCATTTGCTTGAAATATTAGCTTGAACTCCTGGAACATCTCATATGCTCCATGACGTTCAAAACGTCGTTGAAGCCCCGGTTCTAAGTCGTAAAGCATGGCACACTGAACTATCAAGTAGTCATCAGCTTTGCTCTGCCAGATGTTCTTAACGTCGTCAGTTGCATCTGCAGCAGGCCTGGCACCCAGCGGTGCTTCCAGGACGTAATTCTTTTGTGCAGCAATGAGGATAATCCTCAAGTTACGGACCCAGTCCGTGTAACTGCTACCATCATCTTTCAACTTTGCTTTCTCAAGGAACGCATTAAAATTCAAGGGAACAACAACACGGGCCATCTATCTACAACAACATAGACAAGCAAAATACTATCAGGTACTAAGTTCATGATAAATTTAAGTTCTATTAATCATATTACTTAAGAACTCCCACTTAGATAGACATCCCTCTAAACATCTAAGTGATTACGTGATCCATATCAAGTAAACCATAACCGATCATCACGTGAAATGAAGTAGTTTTCCATGGTGAACATCACTATGTTGATCATATCAACTATATGATTCATGCTCGACCTTTCGGTCTCAGTGTTTCGAGGCCATATCTGCATATGCTAGGCTCGTCAAGTTTAACCCGAGTATTCTGCGTGTGTAAAACTGTCTTACACCCGTTGTAGATGAACGTTGAGCTTATCACACCCGATCATCACGTGGTGTCTCGGCACGATAAACTTTGGCAATGGTGCATACTCAGGGAGAACACTTTTATCTTGAAATTTAGTGAGAGATTGCTACCTATTGAGCACTGCGTTGGTTTTCCCTTGAAGAGGAAAGGGTGATGCAGCAAAGTAGCGTAATTATTTCCCTCAGTTTTTGAGAACCAAGGTATCAGTCCAGTAGGAGGCCACGCACGAGTCCCTCGCACCTACACAAACAAATAAATCCTCACAACCAACGCGATAAGGGGTTGTCAATCCCAACACGATCACTTGCGAGAGTGAGATCTGATAGATATGATAAGATAATATTTTTGGTATTTTTATGATAAAGATGCAAAGTAAAGAAAGTAAAATAAAAACGGCACTAGAAATAGCTTGTTGTCGGGAGATTAATATGATGGAAAATAGACCCGGGGCCATAGGTTTCACTAGTGGCTTCTCTCAAGAGCATAAGTATTTACGATGGGTGAACAAATTACTGTTGAGCAATTGACAGGATTGAGCATAGTTATGAGAATATCTAGGTACGATCATGTATATAGGCATCACGTCTGAGACAAGTAGACCGACTCCTGCCTGCATCTACTACTATTACTTCACACATCGACCGCTATCCAGCATGCATCTAGAGTATTAAGTTCATAAGAACAGAGTAATGCTTTAAGCAAGATGACATGATGTAGAGGGATAAACTCATGCAATATGATATAAACCCCATCTTGTTATCCTCGATGGCAACAATACAATACGTGCCTTGATGCCCCTACTGTCACTGGGAAAGGACACCGCAAGATTGAACCCAAATCTAAGCACTTATTCCATTGCAAGAAAGATCAATCTACTAGGCCAAACCAAACTGATAATTCGAAGAGACTTGCAAAGATAACCAATCATACATAAAAGAATTCAGAAAATTCAAATATTGTTCATAGATAAACTTGATCATAAACCCACAATTCATCGGTCTCAACAAACACACCGCAAAAGAAGATTACATCGAATAGATCTCCACAAGAGAGGGGAGAACATTGTATTGAGATCCAAAAAGAGAGAGAAAGCCATCTAGCTAATAACTATGGACCCGAAGGTCTGAAGTAAACTACTCACACATCATCGGAGAGGCTATGGTGTTGATGTAGAAGCCCCCCATGATCGATGCCCCCTCCGGCGGAGCTCCAGAACAGGCCCCAAGATGGGATCTCACGGGTACAGAAAGGTTGCAGCGGTGGAATTAGGTTTTTGGCTCCATATCTGGTAGTTCGGGGGTACGTAGGCATATATAAGAGGAAGGATTACGTTGGTGGAGCAACGTGGGGCCCACGAGGGTGGAGGGTGCGCCTGGGGGGTAGCGCGCCCCTACCTCGTGGCTTCCTGGTAGCTTTCTTGACGAGGGTCCAAGTCCTGTGGATCATGTTCGTTCCAAAATCACGCTCCGAAGGTTTCATTCCGCTTTGGACTCGCTTGATATTCTTTTTCGTGAAACTCAAATAGGCAAAAACAGCAATTACGGGCTGGGCCTCCGGTTAATAGGTTAGTCCCAAAAATAATATAAAAGTGTATAATAAAGCCCAATAATGTCCAAAACAGAAGATAATATAGCATGGAGCAATAAAAAATTATAGATACGTTGGAGACGTATCAAGCATCCCCAAGCTTAATTCCTGCTCGTCCTCGAGTAGGTAAATGATAAAAACATAATGTTTGATGTGGAATGCTACTTGGCATTATTTCAATGTAATTCTTATTAATTGTGGTATGAATATTCAGATTCGAAAGATTCAAGATAAAAGTTCAATACTGACATAAAAATAATAATATTTCAAGCATACTAACTAAGCAATTATGTCCTCTCAAAATAAGATGGCCAAAGAAAGTTCATCCCTACAAAATCATATAGTTTAGTCATGCTCCATTTTCGTCACACAAGAATGCTCTCATCATGCACAACCCCGATGGCAAGCCAAGCAATTGTTTCATTCTTTAGTAATCTCAAACTTTTTCAACCTTCACGCAATACATGAGCATGAGCCATGGATATAGCACTATGGGTGGAATAGAATATGATGATGGGGGTTATGTGGAGAAGACAAAAAAGGAGAAAGTCTCACATCAACGAGGCTAATCAATGAGCTATGGAGATGCCCATCAATTGGTGTTAATGCAAGGAGTAGGGATTGCCATGCAACGGATGCACAAGAGCTATAAATATATGAAAGCTCAACAAAAGAAACTAACTGGGTGTGCATCCAACTTGCTTGCTCATGAAGACCTAGGGCACTTGAGGAGGCCCATTGTTGGAATATACAAGCCAAGTTCTATAATGAAAAATTCCCACTAGTATATGAAAATGACAAAACAAGAGACTCTCTATCATGAAGATTATGGTGCTACTTTGAAGTACAAGTGTGGTAAAAGGATAGTAACATTGTCCCTTCTCTCTTTTTCTCTCATTTTTTTGGGCCTTCTCTTTTTTATGGCCGTTCTCTCTCTTTTTTTATATTCCTCACTTGGGACAATGCTCTATAAAATGATGATCATCACACTTTTATTTATTTACAACTCAACGATTACAACTCAATACTAGAACAAAGTATGACTCTATATGAATGCCTCCGGCGGTGTACCGGGATATGAAACGAACCAAGAGTGACATGTATGAAAGAACTATGAATGGTGGCTTTGCCACAAATACTATGTCAACTACATGATCATGCAAATTAATATGACAATGATGAACGTGTCATGATAAACGGAACGGTGGAAACTTGCATGGAAATATATCTCGGAACGGCTATGGAAATGCCATAATAGGTAGGTATGGTGGATGTTTTGAGGAAGATATAAGGAGGTTTATGTGTGAAAGAGCATATCATATCACGGGGTTTGGATGCACCGGCGAAGTTTGCACCAACTCTCAATGTGAGAAAGGGCAATGCATGATACTGAAGAGGCTAGCAATGATGGAAAGGTGAGAGTGCGTATAATCATGGACTCAACATTAGTCATAAAGAACTCACATAATTATTGCAAAAATCTACAAGTCATCAAAAACCAAGCACTACGCGCATGCTCCTAGGGGGATAGATTGGTAGGAAAAGACCATCGCTCGTCCCCGACCGCCACTCATAAGGAGGACAATCAAAGAACACCTCATGTTTCAAATTTGTTACATAACGTTTACCATACGTGCATGCTACGGGACTTGCAAAATTCAACACAAGTATTTCTCAAATTCACAACTACTCAACTAGCAGAACTTTAATATCACTACCTCCATATCGCAAAACAATCATCAAGCATCAAACTTCTCTTAGTATTCAAAACACTCATAAGAAAGTTTTTACTAATCTTGAATACCTAGCATATTAGGATTATTTAAGCAAATTACCATGCTATTTAAGACTCTCAAAATAATCTAAGTGAATCATGAGAGATCAATAGTTTCTATAAAAAAAATCCACCGCCGTGCTCTAAAAGATGTAGGTGAAGCACTAGAGCAAAAACTGTATAACTCAAAAGATATAAGTGAAGCACATAGAGTATTCAAATAATTTCCGAATCATGTGTGTCTCTCTCAAAAGGTGTGTACAGCAAAGATGATTGTGTTAAACTAAAAAAAAGACTCAAATAATACAAGACGCTCCAAGCAAAACACATATCATGTGGTGAATAAAATTATGGCTCCAAGTAAAGTTACCGATGGAAATAGATGAAAGAGGGGATGCCTTCCGGGGCATCCCCAAGCTTTGGCTTTTAGGTGTCCTTAGATTATCTTGGGGGTGCCATGGGCATCCCCAAGCTTAGGATCTTGCCACTCCTTGTTGCATAATCCATCAAATCTTTCATCCAAAACTTGAAAACTTCACAACACAAAACTCAGCAGAAAATCTGGTGAGCTCCGTTAGCGAAAGAAAACAAAAGACCACTTCAAGGTACTGTAATTAACTCATTCTTTATTTATATTGGTTTTAAACCTACTGTATTCCAACTTCTCTATGGTTTATAAACTATTTTACTAGCCATAGATTCATCAAAATAAGCAAACAACACACGAAAAACAGAATCTGTCAAAAACAGAACAGTCTGTAGTAATATGTAACTAACGCAAACTTATGGAACTACAAAAAATCATACAAAATAGGAAGACCTATACAATTTGTTTATTTATCAGCAGCAGTTGGAATCAATATTTTATCACGTTCTGGTGATTTTTAACAATTGTTTTCGTGAACAGGAAGTTTCTGGAATTTTCTGCAAGATCAAATAACTATCATCCAAGAAGATCCTATAGGTTAAACTTGGCACAAACACTAATCAAAACATAAAAAAAACATCTAACCAGAGGCTAGATCAAATATTTATTCCTAAATAGAAGCAGAAAGAAAAAAACTAAAAATAAAGTTGGGTTGCCTCCCAACAAGCGCTATCGTTTAACGGCCCTAGCTAGGCATATAGATTTCAATGATGCTCACACGAAAGACAAGAATTGAAGCACAAAGAGAGCATCATGAAACACGTGAAAAATACATCTAAGTCTAACATACTTCCTATGCATAGGCAAACAAATTATCATATCAAGCAAAAACTAGCATATGCAAGGAAGCGGGAAGAAACGACAGCAATCTTAACATAGCGAGAGATAATTTATTATCATGAAAATTTCTACAACCATATTTTCCTCTCTCATAATAATTGCATGTGGGATCATAAGCAAATTCAAAAAAATAGCTATCACATAAAATATTTTCAACACGATCCACATGCATGCAAAGTTGACACTCTTTCGAAATAGTGGGATTAACATAAACTAAAGTCATGACCTCTCCAAACCCACTTTTATAAAAAATACCATAAGATTGAATATTCTCCAAATGTGTGGGATCTAAAGTTGACACTCTTCCGAACCCACTTTCAATATTATTGCAAACACTATTATCAATCTCATATTCATCACGGGGATTAAATATATTTTCAAGATCATAAGAAGAATCTCCCCAATCATGATCATTGCAACAAGTAGTGGACATAGCAAAACTAGCATCCCCAAGCTTAGGGTTTTGCATATTATTAACACAATTGACATCAAGATAATTTATAGTAAAATCATTGCAATCATGCTTTTTATTGAAGGAACTACCAAGTATGGGTGCAATAGCAACGATCTCATGTTTAACATAAGGAACTATAGCAAATTCATCTTCATAAATATTGGCATCATGACCACAAGAATAGCAAGCATCATGTTCATCAAGGGATATTTCAATCAAATCATTGGAATCATCATTATCTATAGATTCATGCATATCATTATTTTCTTCCAAAGCAATAGTCATTCTCTCAATAAATTCTTTGACATAGACATTATGAGCATAGTTTTCATAGAAATATTTAAGTATGTCAAAATTTTCAGATTCGTAGTGAGTAATATCATACTTTTCAATCAAAGAAGCAACTTCATAAGCACCCTTGAAAGCAACAAATTCTTCAATTTGTTCGATATCATAGTAACTATAAACACCCTTTGCATAAGAAGATAAGATTTCATTTTCATTAAGCTCACCAAGGTAGGGAAGGTGTTTTTTAGGGTTCTTAGAGCAGCAAGTAAAATCACAAATTTCACAAAGATTCGAAGCATAACACAACAATCTGTTTATTTGATTCCATAAGTGTCTCCCTTTTTCAGACAAACGGTGATGCACAAAATGAGCATGCTCATCTAAAGATTTCCCATCAACTAGGCTAGTTGGGGTTTCAGCACGAGCGCATAAGGATCAAAGATGATCCAAGTAGAACAATTTAAGTGGATCCATAACAATATATTTTTAGCAAGCAAAGATGCAAGCAAATAGAAGGCACATGGTAACACAAGCAAACAAGAATCAAGCGAAAAAGAGGCAAACGGAAAAGGGAGGGCAAATAAAATGGCAAGGGTGAAGTGGGGGAGAGGAAAACGAGAGGCAAATGGAAAATAATGTAATGCGGGAGATAAGGGTTTGTGATGGGTACTTGGTATATTGACTTTTGCGTAGACTCCCCGGCAACGGCACCAGAAATCATTCTTGCTACCTCTTGAGCACTGCGTTGGTTTTCCCTTGAAGAGGGAAGGGTGATGCAGCAAAGTAGCGTAAGTATTTCCCTCAGTTTTTGAGAACCGAGGTATCAATCTAGTAGGAGGCCATGCACGAGTCCCTCGCACCTACACAAACAAATAGATCCTCGCCACCAACGCGATAAGGGGTTGTCAATCCCTACACGGTCACTTACGAGAGTGAGATCTGATAGATATGATAAGATAATATTTTTGGTATTTTTATGATAAAGATGCAAAGTAAAGAAAGTTAAATAAAAACGGCACCAGAAATAGCTTGTTGTCGGGAGATTAATATGATGGAAAATAGACCCGGGGGCCATAGGTTTCACTAGTGGCTTCTCTCAAGAGCATAAGTATTTATGATGGGTGAACAAATTACTGTTGAGCAATTGTCAGAATTGAGCATAGTTATGAGAATATCTAGGTATGATCATGTATATAGGCATCATGTCCGAGACAAGTAGACCAACTCCTGCCTGCATCTACTACTATTACTCCACACATCGACCGCTATCCAGCATGCATCTAGAGTATTAAGTTCATAAGAACAGAGTAACGCTTTAAGCAAGATGACATGATGTAGAGGGATAAACTCATGCAATATGATATAAACCCCATCTTGTTATCCTCGATGGCAACAGTACAATACGTGCCTTGCTGCCCCTACTGTCACTGGGAAAGGACACCGCAAGATTAAACCCAAAGCTAAGCACTTCTCCCATTGCAAGAAAGATCAATCTAGTAGGCCAAACCAAACTGATAATTTGAAGAGACTTGCAAAGATAACCAATCATACATAAAAGAATTCAGAAGATTCAAATATTGTTAATAGATAAACTTGATCATAAACCCACAATTCATCGGTCTCAACAAACACACCGCAAAAGAAGATTACATCGAATAGATCTCCACAAGAGAGGGGGAGAACATTGTATTGAGATCCAAAAAGAGAGAGAAAGCCAACTAGCTAATAACTATGAACCCGAAGGTCTGAAGTAAACTACTCACACATCATCAGAGAGGCTATGGTGTTGATGTAGAAGCCCTCCGTGATCGAGGCCTCCTCCGGCAGAGCTCCGGAACATGCCCCAAGATGGGATCTCACGGGTACAGAAGGTTGCGGCGGTGGAATGAGGTTTTTGGCTCCATATCTGGTAGTTTGGGGTACGTAGGTATATATAGGAGGAAGGAGTACGTCGGTGGAGCAACATGGGGCCCATGAGGGTGGAGGGCGCGCCCAGGAGGGTAGGCGCGCCTCCTACCTTGTGGCTTCCTGGTAGCTTTCTTGACGTAGGGTCCAAGTCCTCTGGATCAAGTTCGTTCCGAAAATCACGTTCCTGAAGGTTTCATTCTGTTTGGACTCCGTTTGATATTCTTTTTCTGCGAAACTCTGAAATAGGGAAAAAACGGCAATTCTGGACCGGGCCTCCGGTTAATAGGTTAGTCCAAAAAATAATATAAAATTGTATAATAAAGCCCAATAATGTCCAAAACAGAAGATAATATAGCATGGAGAAATCAAAAATTATAGATACGTTGGAGACGTATCAGAGATCATGTTATAATGCTACCGTCAAACAAAGCAGAATAAGATGCATAAAGGATAAACATCACATGCAATCAATATAAGTGAGATGATAGGGCCATCATCATCTTGTGCCTTTGATCTCCATCTCCAAAGCACTGTCATGATCACCATCGTTACCAGCGTGACACCTTGATCTCCATCATAGCATCGTTGTCGTCTCGCCAACTATTGCTTCTACGACTATCGCTACCGTTTAGTGATAAAGTAAAGCAATTACAGGGCCATTGCATTGCATACATTAAAGCGACAACCATATGGCTCCTGCCAGTTGCCGATAACTTCATTACAAAACATGATCATGTCATACAATAAATATGTCTTGACCATATCACATCACAACATGCCCTGCAAAAACAAGTTAGGCATCCTCTACTTTGTTGTTGCAAGTTTTACGTGGCTGCTACGGGCTGAGCAAGAACCGTTCTTACCTACGCATCAAAACCACAACGATAGTTCGTCAAGTTAGTGTTGTTTTAACCTTCTCAAGGACCAGACGTAGCCACACTCGGTTCAACTAAAGTTGGAGAAACTGACACCCACCAGCCACCTATGTGCAAAGCACGTCGGTAGAAGCAGTCTCGCGTAAGCGTACGCGTAATGTGGTCCGGGCCGCTTCATCCAACAATACCGCCGAACCAAAGTATGACATGCTGGTAAGAAGTATGACTTGTGTCGCCCAAAACTCGTGCATATTACATCTACGCATAAACCAGGCTCGGATGCCACTGTTGGGGAACGTAGTAATTTCAAAAAAAATCCTATGCACACACAGGATCATGGTGATGCATAGCAACGAGAGGGAAGAGTGTGTCCACGTACCCTCGTAGACAAAAAGCGGAAGCGTTAGCACAATGCGGTTGATGTAGTCGTACGTCTTCACGATCCGACCGATCCAAGTACCGAACGCACGGCACCTCCGAGTTTAGCACACGTTCAACTCGATGACGTCCCGCGAGCTTCGATCCAGCAAAGCTTCGCCGGAGAGTTTCGTCAGCACGATGGCGTGATGACGGTGATGATGATGCTACTGACACAGGGCTTCGCCTAAGCACCGCTATGATATGATCGAGGTGGATTATGGTGGAGGGGGGCACCGCACACGGCTGGGAGAGATCAACAGATCAACTTGTGTGTCTAGAGGTGCCCCCTGCCCCCGTATATAAAGGAGCAAGGGGGGAGGCCGGCCGGCCCCTATAGGCGCGCCAGGAGGAAGAGTCCTCCTCCTTGTAGGAGTAGGACTCCCCTCTTTCCTACTCCTACTAGGAGGGGGAAAGGAAGGGGGAGAGGGAGAAGGAAAGGGGGCGCCGCCCCCCTCTCCTAGTTATATTCGGACTAGAGGGGGAGGGGCGCGCGGCCTGCCCTAGGCCAGCCCTCTCTCTCTCCACTAAGGCCCATAAGGCCCACTATTTCTCCCGGGGGGCTTCTAGTAACCCTCCGGCACTCTGGTTTTCTCCGAAACCACCCGGAACACTTCAGGTGTCCGAATATAGTCGTCCAATATATCAATCTTTATGTCTCGACCATTTCGAGACTCCTCATCATGTCCGTGATCATATCCGGGACTCCGAACTACCTTAGGTACATCAAAACACAAGAACTCATAATACCGATCGTCACCGAACTTTAAGCGTGCGGACCCTATGGGTTCGAGAACTATGTAGACATGACCGAGACACGTATCCGGTCAATAACCAATAGCGGAACCTGGATGCTCATATTGGCTCCCACATATTCTACAAAGATCTTTATCGGTCAAACCGCATAACAACATACGTTGTTCCCTTTGTCATCGGTATGTTACTTGCCCGAAATTCGATCGTCGGTATCTCAATACCTAGCTCAATCTCGTTACCGGCAAGTCTCTTTACTCGTTACGTAATGCATCATCCCGCAACTAACTCATTAGTCACATTACTTGCAAGGCTTATTGTGATGTGCATTACCGAGAGGGCCCAGAGACACCTCTCCGACAATCGGAGTGACAAATCCTAATCTCGATCTATGCCAACTCAACAAGTACCATCGGAGACACCTATAGAGCACCTTTATAATCACCCAGTTACGTTGTGATGTTTGGTAGCACACAAAGTGTTCCTCCGATAATCGGGAGTTGCATAATCTCATAGTCATAGGAACATGTATAAGTCATGAAGAAAGTAATAGCAGTAAAGTAAACGATCAAGTGCTAAGCTAACGGAATGGGTCAAGTCAATCACATCATTCTCCTAATGATGTGATCCCGTTAATCAAATGACAACTCATGTCTATGGTTACGAAACTTAACCATCTTTGACTAACGAGCTAGTCAAGTAGAGGCATACTAGTGACACTATGTTTGTCTATGTATTCACACATGTATTATGTTTCCGGTTAATACAATTCTAGCCTGAATAATAAACATTTATCATGAAATGAGGAAATAAATAATAACTTTATTATTGCCTCTAGGGCATATTTCCTTCAGGTGGGACGTGAAATTCCCTGCGCTCAGCCCCTAGTCCGGGCTGGGCGTAGTTCGGACGTTGCTCCTCTTGACGAGGGGTCGCATCAAGTCCAGAGCCTCACTTAAAGGTGAGGTTTGGCCGGGGAGAAGAGAGTCCGTGGAGTACAGCGAGAAGGAGACCTCTTGTCCGAGCTCACACGATGCTGACTCCGAGGGTTCGAAGTCAGTGTCTGGAGAAGAGTCCAGCATCCTGATGGTTGCCAGCGACACTACTTCCTCCGGTTCTCCCGTACTCGGCTTAGTGGCCGCAGATAGTCCGGCGGGCTCAGGAATCCCATCTTCGGACCTGGCAATGCGCTCCGGATCTAAGGCTAGAGTGGAGGTTGGGGACGTGAACCCTTGGAAGATCAAGTCTCCTCGGATATCAGCGACATAGTCCAGATTTCCAAAGCTAATTTGGTGTCCTGGGGCGTAGCTGTCGATCTGCTCTAGATGGCCAAGATAGTTGGATCGCAGTGTGAAGCTGCTGAATATGAAGATCTGGCCGGGGAGGCAGCATCATTGTAGATGATTGACGGAGCCATCAAACCTTCTGATGACGACACATCGGAACTCTCAATGAAAGCACCAATGTCGGTGTCAAAACCGGCGGATCTCGGGTAGGGGGTCCCGAACTGTGGGTCTAAGGTTGAGGGTAACAGGAGACGGGGGACACGATGTTTACCCAGGTTCGGGCCCTCTTGATGGAGATAATACCCTACTTCCTGCTTGATTGATCTTGATGAATATGAGGATTACAACAGTTGATCTACCACGAGATCGTAACGGCTAAACCCTAGAAGTCTAGCTTGTATGATTATGATTATCTCTACGGACTAAACCCTCTAGTTTATATAGACACCGGAAGGGCCTAGGGTTGTATAGAGTCGGTTTACAGAGAAAGGAATCTTCATATCCAAACGCCAAGCTTGCCATCCACGCAAAGGAGAGTCCCATCCAGACACGGGAGGAAGTCTTCTATCTTGTATCTTCATGGCCCATCAGTCCGGTCCACGTCACATAGCTGGGATGCCCGAGGACCCCTTAGTCCAGGACTCCCTCACCTGCTCCGCAGCCGTTCCCAAGCTCTCCTCCGCCAACTCCGGGAGAGCCCTCCCGCCGTCGCCGTGGGGGACATCATCACTGGCCCAGACGCCACCGTGGTACGTCCGGCAACTTTCTGGCTCCGCCTTGCGCTTGATGTGTTCGACACATTGTCCGACCGGATTTTTTGTGTGATTTTGTTAGGGAAAGTGATGGATTCTGATGCTTCGTCGGACGAGGAGTATGGACCGATGAAGCTTGACCAAATGATTCGAGATGAGTTCTTTGATTCGTCGGATTCGGACGAAGAAGTGGACATGAGCATGTAGAGGAAATGGACCTGCAAATGGAACATATTCTCAACTTCAAGGGCTCAATCAAAGGGAGAAGATTGATCAATCGGGACATGGCATCCTGAGCAAAGCTACTACACAAGGACTACTTTGCTCCCAAACCTACTTTTCCGGATGATCCATGGTTTGGTCGCTGTATTCGCATGCGGAAACCATTGTTTTTGCGCATTGTGGAGGGAGTGGAGGCACACGATGACTACTTCAAGCTCACAAGGTATTGCTGTGGCCAACTCTCTTTCTCAGCCAAGCAGAAGTGCATGACTTTTCTGAGGATGCTTGCACTTGGTACTGCTGTTGGGTAACGTTGCATGGAAAACAAAAAAAAATCTACGCACAAGCAAGATCTATATCCATGGAGATGCATAGCAACGAGAGGGGAGAGTGTGTCTATGTACCCTCATAGGCCGTTAAGCGGAAGCGTTTATCGATGCGGTTGATGTAGTCGTACACCTTCACGATCCGCCCGATGTAGAACGTACGGCACCTCCGCGTTCAGCACACGTTCAGCTCGATGATGTCCTCGCCTTCTTGATCCAGCAATACGGGCGATGTAGTAGATGAGTTCTGGTCGATTGAAAGTACAGCGGGGTTTTTATGCCCAAACTGCAAGTGTCGTGTTCCCCACCGGTACTAGGCGACGACGACTATGCTCGGATAAATCTAGGTAACACAATTTTAAGAGACGAATGCAGAAAATAAAACCTTAACTAACCAGGTCGTTCCCAAAGATCGTCGACAAAGAAAATGCGAAGAGCACAGGGAGATTCAGATTTTTCTCATTGTCTTTTTGGTATTTTCGTAATGCTTGAGAAGTTAAAATACTAATACGAGCATACATCAATGACAAGAGAAGTGAAAGGACATGAACATAACATGACAAGGACACACATATATCTATCAACATGAACAGAGGGAAGAAACAAGCTTGTAGGACAGAATAGATGTATCACATCACAAACACACTAATAACCCACAAGTATAGGGGATCGCAACAGTTTTCGAGGGTAGAGTATTCAACCCAAAATTATTGATTCGACACAAGGGGAGCCAAAAAATATTCTCAAGTATTAGCAGTTGAGTTGTCAATTCAACCACACCTGGATAACTTAGTATCTGCAGCAAAGTATTTAGTAGCAAAGTAATATGGAAGTAACGGTAACGGTAACAAAAGTAATATTTTGGGTTTTGTAGTGATTGTAACAAGAGTAACGGAAAAGTAAATAAGCGGAGAACAATATGTGAAAAGCTCGTAGGCATTGGATCGGTGATGGAGAATTATGCCGGATGCGGTTCATCATGTAACAATCATAACATAGGGTGACACAGAACTAGCTCCAATTCATCAACGTAATGTAGGCATGTATTCCAAATATAGTCATACGTGCTTATGGAAAATAACTTGCATGACATCTTTTGTCCTACCCTCCCGTGGCAGCGGGGTCCTAGTAGAAACTAAGGGATATTAAGGCCTCCTTTTAATAGAGTACCGGACCAAAGCATTAACACATAGTGAATACATGAACTCCTCAAACTATGGTCATCACCGGGAGTGGTCCCGATTATTGTCACTTCGGGGTTGCCAGATCATAACGCATAGTAGGTGACTATAGACTTGCAAGATAGGATCAAGAACTCACATATATTCATGAAAACATAATAGGTTCAGATCTGAAATCATGGCTCTCGGGCCCTAGTGACAAGAATTAAGCATAGCAAAGTCATAGCATCATCAATCTCAGAACATAGTGGATACTAGGGATCAAGCCCTAACAAAACTAACTCGATTACATGATAAATCTCATCCAACCCATCACCGTCCATCAAGCCTATGATGGAATTACTCACGCACGGCGGTGAGCATCATGAAATTGGTGATGGAGGATGGTTGATGATGACGATGGCGACGGATTCCCCTCTCCGGACCCCCGAACGGACTCCAGATCAGCCCTCCCGAGAGAGTTTAGGGCTTGGCGGCGGTTCCGTATTGTAAAACGCGATGAATCTTTCTCTCTGATTTTTTCTCCCCGAACACAAATATATGGAGTTGGAGTTGAGGTCGGTGGATCACCAGGGGGCCCACGAGGCAGGGGCGCGCCCAAGGAGGGCAGGCGCGCCCCCACCCTCGTGGACAGGTGGTGGGCCCCCTGGCCTTGAATCTTTCGCCAATATTTTTTATTATTTCCAAAAATAATCTCCGTGGAGTTTCAGGTCATTCCGAGAACTTTTGTTTCTGCACATAAATAACACCAAGGCAATTCTGCTGAAAAACAGCGTCAGTCCGGGTTAGTTCCATTCAAATCATGCAAGTTAGAGTCCAAAACAAGGGCAAAAGTGTTTGGAAAAGTAGATACGTTGGAGACGTATCACACACACATATGTATATATCACAAGACACCACACACATATGAAGATTAGTATTTCACTAAACAGAGTATGACAGGTCAAATACTTCTCAAAGTGATAAGGTATCAACTAGTCAGGACATACTAATTAAGCATTTATATTAAACTTCGAAACTGAACCAAACAGTAGGATATTACACTTATCAAAACTGAACATTACATAGTACTAATTATTACACTTCTGAAGGTTACAGAAATTTGAGAGAGAGAGAGAGAGAGAGAGAGAGAGAGAGAGAGAAAGGGCAACATCAAGGTTGGGAAAGGAGCAGCAATAGGGGGTGTGAGAAGAGAAGCAGCAGTAGTTTTATGGTTCAGAAAAGAAGCAAAGAAGCAGAGGAAGTGGAGATAAGAGAGCAGCGGCAGGAAGGGAAGGGAGCAGCCGAGACATGGAGAAAGGGAGTAGCAGCAGCCGCAGGAGAGGAAGCAAGCAGAAGGGCGCAGGAGAAGGAGAAGGAGCAGCAGCAGATTGGCGATGGGGAAGAAGAGCAGCAGCAGAGGTAACGGAAGAAGAAGGGAAGCAGCGAGCAACAGATGTGAGCAGCAGGCAGAGGGCGCAGGAGAATAAGAAGAGCAGTAGCGTCGGGGATTGGAGAAGGTTAGGAGTAGCAACAAGATTGGGGAAGAAGGTTGGAGAGCAGCGGCAGTAGGGAGATGGCTGTAGGCGCGGTGGCGTTCGGTGGTGTGGTGGTGGAGATGGTGGCGCTGATGGATGAATGGGTCGCGGAGTGGTGGATGGAGATGGGTGATGAGGCGGGAGGCGCACCACCACGCCGGCCTGGCCGTGGCGGCGGCCGAAGGTGGAGAAGGAGGGTGAGGGAAAGAGAGAGATGCCAGACCGAGGGGAATTGAGGCTGCGCTAGGGATTTTGATCCCCTCCTCTGTTCTGCCACTTTACGATTTGTCCCTGCTACTTCTCTTCTTTCTTCCCAAGTTGGTCCTGCCATCTATAGCTTGGCCCCTTGATTACTTCAATTCTTCTCGCTCAAGTCCCTTTCTTCACTTCTTTCCTGCCCTTCTCTCTTCTCAATAACCAATTTGTCCGAATCTTGAATTTTATAGTGCCTTTGCGCACTTTTCTGCAAAATAATCAAATGACGAGTAAATGATCTTTTATATGATTTTCATTCAAATATATCATAGTTCACAAAAAGAATGGATCGTCGGATCACAATAAATGGTGTGTTTGTGTGCCAAAATTATATATATGAAATGTGCGTATCAAGTTCCGGTAGCACGACGGCGTGGTGACGGTGGTGATGCAACTATCTCCGCAGGGCTTCGCCGAGCACTACGAAAATATGACCGAGGATGAACTAGAGGGAGAGGGGCGCTGCACATGGCTTGGGGATCGTGGTGTCTTGTGCCCCTCTCCCTCCACACATATATATATAGGTGGGGGAGGAGGGGAGACAACCTAGGGCACTCCCAAGGGGGCCGGCAGCCACCCTTGGCCCCTACCCAAGCCCCCCCCCCCCTCTTAGGCACACGGGGGGAAGGCATGAGGGGTGGCGCCCCCCCCCCCCTTTATATATCTCCCATGAGGAGGGGAAGGCAGGAGGGGCTAGCCCTCCCCCCTTTCCCTCTCTATAGGGCAAGCGGCAAGGGAGAGGGCGTGCCAGCCCCTTGTGGGCTGGTGTGTTCCTCCGCTTGGCCCATTAGGCCCATATACCTCCCAAGGCCTCTCGGAACCCCTTCTTGTGATCCGATGAATACCCAGTATACTCCTAAACCTTTCCGGTGACCAAATAGCATCGTCCTATATATCAATATTTACCTCCGGACCATTTCGGAGCTCCTCGTCATGCCCGTGATATCATCCGGGACACCGAACAACATTTGGTCACCAATTCACATAACTCATATAAATCTATAATACTATATCATCAACAAACGCTAAGCGTGCGGACCCTACGGGTTCGAGAATGATGTAGACATAACCGAGACGCCTCTCCGGTCAATAACCAATAGCGGGACCTGGATGCCCATATTGGTTCCTACATATTCTACAAAGATCTTTATCGGTCGAACCTTTATGACAACATATGTAATTCCCTTTGTCTGTCGGTATGTTACTTGCCCGAGCTTCGATCGTCGGTATCTCCATACCTAGTTCAATCTCGTTACCGACAAGTCTCTTTACTCGTTTCGTAATACATGATCTCGTAACTAACTCCTTAGTCACTTTGCTTGCAAGCTTCTTGTGATGTGTATTACCGAGAGGGCCCAGAGATACCTCTCTGATACATGGAGTGAGAAATCCCAATCTCGATTCACGCCAACTCAACAGACACCTTCGGAGATACCTGTAGAGCATCTTTATGATCACCCAGTTACATTGTGACGTTTGATAGCACACAACGTATTCCTCGGGTATCCGGGAGTTGCATGATCTCATGGTCGAAGGAACTTGTATTTGGCATGAAGAAAGCAGTAGCAATAAACTGAACGACCATATGCTAAGTTAAAGGGTAGGTCTTGTCCATGACATCATTCTCCTAATGATGTGATCCCGTTATCAAATGACAACTCATGTCTATGGTTAGGAAACCTTAACAATCTTTTGATCAATGAGCTAGTCTAGTAGAGGGTCACTAGGGACACGGTATTTGTTTATGTATCCACACATGCATTTATTTTTCCGGTCAATACAATTCTAGCATGAATAATAAAGCTTTATCATGAATAAGGAAATATAATAAAAACAACTTTATTATTGCCTCTAGGGCATATTTCCATCAACTTCTACAGATGCCGTTGGTGAGATGGTCAGGATGGGAGAGAGCACGTGCTTGAAGACTACTGTCAAGTTTGCCCGCACCATGGTGGAGGCGCAGGATACGAAGAAGTTGTTGGCTCCTTGAGATGCAAGGGGGTTTCCACGAATGTTTGGATCAATTGATTGCATGCATTGGAAATGGAAGAACTGCCCCAAAGGTTTGCGGGGAATGTATCATGTGAAGGAAATGTGCCATAGAGGCAATAATAAAGTTGTTATTTACATTTCCTTATATCATGATAAATGTTTATTATTCATTCTAGAATTGTATTTACCGGAAACTTGGTACATGTGTGAATACATAGACAAACAGAGTGTCCCTAGTGTGCCTCTACTTGACTAGCTTGTTTATCAAAGATGGTTATGTTTCCTAGCCAAAGACATGTGTTGTCATTTGATGAACGGGATCACATCATTAGATAATGATGTGATGGACAAGACCCATCCGTTAGCTTAGCACTATGATCGTTTAGTTTGTTGCTATTGCTTTCATCATGACTTATACATGTTCCTCTGACTATGAGATTATGCAACTCCCGTATACTGGAGGAACACTTAGTGTGCTATCAAACGTCACAACGTAACTGGGTGATTATAAAGATGCTCTATAGGTGTATCCGATGGTGTTTGTTGAGTTGGCATAGATCGAGATTAGGATTTGTCACTCCGATTGTCGGAGAGGTATCTCTGGGCCCTCTCGGTAATGCACATCACTATAAGCCTTGCAAGCAATGTGACTAATGAATTAGTTGCGGATGATGCATTACGTAACGAGTAAAGAGACTTGCCGGTAACGAGATTGAACTAGGTATGGTGATACCGATGATCGAATCTCGGCAAGTAGCATATCGATGACAAAGCTTAACAACGATGTTGTTGTGCGGTTTGACCGATAAAGATCTTCATAGAATATGTAGGAGCCAATATGAGCATCCAGTGTTCCGCTTATTGGTTATTGACCGGAGAAGTGTCTCGGCCATGTTCAGATAGTTCTCGAACCCATAGGGTCCGCACGCTTAACGTTCGATGACGATTGGTATTATGAGTTTATGTGATTTGATGTACCGAAGGTTGTTCGGAGTCCCGGATGTGATCACGGACATGTCGAGGAGTCCCGAAATGGTCGATACATAAAGATTGATATATTGGACCAGGGTGTTCGGACACCAGAAGTGTTCCGGAGAGTTTCGGATAAAACCGGAGTGCCGGAAGGGGTTACCGGAATCCCTGGGAGAACTATTGGGCCTCTATGGGCCTTAGTGGGAAGAGAGGAAGGGCCAGGAGGGGCTGGCCGCGCCCCCCCTTGGGTCCGAATTGGACTAGGGTAAGGGGGCGGCGCCCCCCTTTTCCTTCCCTTCCCCCTCTTCCTTCCTTCCCCCTCTCTCCCTCTTGGTGGATTCCTATTAGGACTTGGAGTCCTAGTAGGATTCCCCTCTAGGGGCGCGCCCTAGGGGCCGGCCGGCCCTCCCCTCCTCCCTCCTTTATATACGGCGGAGGGGGCACCCCATAGACACACAAGTTGATCTTTAGCCGTGTGCGGTGCCCCCCTCCACAATTTTACACCTCGGTCATATCGTCGTAGTGCTTAGGCGAAGCCCTGTGATAACCCACAAGTATTGGGGATCGCAACAGCTTTCGAGGGTAGAGTATTCAACCCAGATTTATTGATTCGACACAAGGGGAGCCAAAGAATATTCTTGAGTATTAGCAGTTTAGTTGTCAATTCAACCACACCTGGATAACTTAGTATCTGCAGCAAAGTGTTTAGTAGCAAAAGTGGTATGATAATAATAGTAACGGTAGCAAAAGTAAAGATAAATGTTTTTGGGTTTTTGTAGTTGTTGTAACAGTAGCAACGGAAAAGTAAATAAGCGAAGAACAATATATAAAAAGATCGTAGGAAATGGATCAGTGATGGATACTTATGTCGGATGTGATTCCTCATATAATAGTTATAACGTAGGGTGATATAGAACTAGCTCCAATTCATCAATGTAATGTAGGCATGTATTCCGTAAATAGTCATACGTGCTTATGGAAAAGAACTTGTATGGCATCTTTTGTCCTACCCTCCCGTGGAAGCGGGGTCCTAGCGGAAACTAAGGGATATTAAGGCCTCCTTTTAATAGAGAACCGGACCAAAGCATTAACACATAGTGAATACATGAACTCGTCAAACTACGGTCATCACCGAGAAGTATCCCGATTATTGTCACTTCGGGGTTGTCGAATCATAACACATGATAGGTGACTATAGACTTGCAAGATAGGATCAAGAACACACATATATTCATGAAAACATAATAGGTTCAGATCTGAAATCATGGCACTCGGGCCCTAGTGACAAGCATTAAGCATAGCAAAGTCATAGCAACATCAATCTCAGAACATAGTGGATACTAGGGATCAAACCTAACAAAACTAACTTGATTACATGGTACATCTCATCCAACCCATCACCGTCCAGCAAGCCTACGATGGAATTACTCACGCACGGCGGTGAGCATCATGAAATTGGTGACGGAGGATGGTTGATGATGACGACGGTGATGAATCCCCCTCTTCGGAGCCCCGAACGGACTCCAGATCAGCCCTCCCGAGAGAGATTAGGGCTTGGCAGTGGCTCCGTGTCGTAAAACGCGATGAAACTTTCTCTCTGATTATTTTATCCCTGAGACGGAATATATGGAGTTGGAGTTGAGGTCGGAGGAGGTCCAGGGGGCCCACGAGATAGGAGGCCGCGCCCTAGGGGGGGGGGCGCCCCCTGTCTCGTGGACAGGCTGTGGGGCCCCTGGCATTAATTCTTTCGCCAAAAATTCTTATAAATTCCAAAAAGTGCCTCCGTGGATTTCCAGGACATTGCGAGAACTTTTCTTTTCTACACATAAAACAACATCATGGTAGTTCTGTTGAAAACAGCGTCAGTCCGGGTTAGTTTCATTCAAATCATGCAAGTTAGTGTCCAAAACAAGGGCAAAAGTGTTTGCAAAAGTAGATACGTTGGAGACGTATCAACTCCCCCAAGCTTAAACCATTGCTTGTCCTCAAGCAATTCATTTGATAAACTGAAAGTGATAAAGAAAAACTTTTACAAACTCTGTTTGCTCTTGTTGTTGTAAACATGAAAAGCCAGCATTCAAGTTTCAACAAATATTATGAACTAACCATACTAACAATAACACGTAGGTCTCACAATTAGTCATATCAATAACATAATCAGCTAGCGAGCCATAATAACAAAACTCGGATGACAATACTTTCTCAAAATAATCATTACATGATATAACAAAATGGTATCTCGCTAGCCCTTTCTGAGACTGCAAAACATAAATGCAGAGCACCTTTAAAGATCAAGGACTGACTAAACATTGTAATTCATGGTAAAAGAGATCCATTCAAGTCATACCCAATATAAACCAATAATAATGAATGTAAATGATAGTGTGTTCTCCAGCGGGTGCTTACTAATAAGAAGGGTGATGACTCAACATAAAAGTAAATAGATAGGCCCTTCACAGAGGGAAGCAGGGATTTGTAGAGGTGCCAGAGCTCGATTTTAAAATAGAGATTGAATAACATTTTGAGCGGCATACTTTCGCTGTCAACACAAGAACTATGAGATGGCTGTATCTTCCATACTACATGCATTATAGGCGGTTCCCAAACAGAATGGTAAAGGTTTATACTCCCCCAACCACCAACAAGCATCAATCCCTGACTTGCTCGAAACAACGAGTGCCTCCAACATACAACAGCCCTGGGGGAGTTTTGTTTAAATATTTTGATTTGCTTTGATCTTTCTGGATCATGGGACTGGGCATCCCGGTTACCGACCCTTTCTCGTGAATGAGGAGCGGAGTCCACTCCTCTTGAGAATAACCCACCTAGCATGGAAGATATAGGCAGCCCTAGTTGAAACATGAGCTGCTCGAGCATACAAAACGGAATTTCATTTGAAAGTTTGGAGTTTGGCACATACAAATTTACTTGGAACGGCAGGTAAATACCGCATATAGGAAGGTATAGTGGACTCATATGGAACAACTTTGGGGTTTAAGGAGTTTGATGCACAAGCAGATTCCCGCTTAGTACAAGTGAAGGCTAGCAAAAGACTGGAAGCGACCAATCGAGAGAGCGACAACAGTCGTAAACATGCATTAAAATTAATTCACACCGAGAACAAGCATGAGTAGGATATAATCCACCATGAACATAAATATCATGAAGGCTATGTTGATTTGTTTCAACTACATGCGTGAACATGTGCCAAGTCGAGTCACTCAATTCATTCAAAGGAGGATACCATCCCATCATACCACATCATAATCATTCTAATAGCATGTTGGCACGCAAGGTAAACCATTATAACTCATAGCTAATCAAGCATGGCACAAGTAACTATAATCTCTAAATATCATTGCAAATATGTTTACGTCATAATAGCTGACTCAGGAACGATGAATCATCATATTTACAAAAACAAGAGAGGTCGAGTTCATACCAGCTTTTCTCATCCCAATAAGTTCATCATATATCGTCATTATTGCCTTTCACTTGCACGACCGAACGATGTGTATAATAATAAGAGTGCAAGTGCATTGGACTAAGCTGGAATCTGCAAGCATTCAACTCAAGAGAGACGACAGGGTAATATGGGCTCTAAGTTAAATACACAATCATGCATATGAGAGCCACTAAGCATTTTCAATATGGTCTTCTCGACCCCCAAAGGAAAGAAAAGAAAATAAAACTATTTACACGGGAAAGCTCCCAACAAGTAAAAGAAGAACTAGAAATCTTTTTGGGTTTTCATTTTAATTTCTACTACAAGCATGGAAATTAAGCTAACTATTTTTTTTTTGGTTTTTCTTAAGGTTTATTTTCAAACACACAAGAAGAAAACTAGAAAAAGAAATTTAAACTAGCATGGATAATACAATGAAAGAGTATGAGCACCGACGACTAGTGTGTGACCATGAATGTAAAGTCGGTGAGAAATACGTACTCCCCCAAGCTTAGGCCTTTGGCCTAAGTTGGTCTAGTAGTAATGATCGCCTGGCTGATATCCATAAGTGAAACTGGGGTTGTACTGAGATGCAGAGGCGACCGCCTCCTGAGCAGCAGCGTGTTGGCGAGCTGCCTCCATTCCTCTCTCATACTCAGTTGCTTCCTCCCTGGTGACAACATATCTTCCTTTTGCCTGAAAATCAAAAAGGTAGGGGGCAGGAAGAGTAACAGGGACGACATTGCGCCTGTCATAGATTAGTCGATAATGGATAAATTGTTCATTCCTCTCAAGAAAATGATGATCAAACGTAGCTTCTTTATCCAAATAAGCAGGAGGTACAATCATATCCCCCTCTCGTGAAGCTATATTAAGAAAATTAGCCACACGGGTTGCATAAATTCCTCCAAAGAAATCACCCCTTCTACTATTATTATGCAACCTACGTGCAACTATTGCACCCAAGTTATAACCTTTATAACCTGACACAGCACTCCTGAGGACACAAAGATCAGGAGCACACATGTGACATACTTCGTCCTTACCGTTAATGCATCTACCAATAAAGAGAGCAAAATAATGTATAACAGGAAAATGAATACTCCCTATGGTAGCTTGTGCTATGTCCCTAGATTCTCTCACGGTAATACTAGCAAGAAAATCTCTAAATTCAGATTTGCAAGGATCATTGATATTACCCCACTGCGGGAGTTTGCAAGCAGTTGCAAAATCCTCTAAATCCATGGTATAAGATTGTGACACCCCGATTCAATCGTACACTAATCATGCACGCAAATGTGTACGATCAAGATCAGGGACTCACGGGAAGATATCACAACACAACTCTAAAACATAAACAAGTCATACAAGCATCATAATACAAGCCAGGGGCCTCGAGGGCTCGAATACAAGTGCTCGATCATAGACGAGTCAGCGGAAGAAACAATATCTGAGTACAGACATAAGTTAAACAAGTTTGCCTTAAGAAGGCTAGCACAAACTGGGATACAGATCGAAAGAGGCGCAGGCCTCCTGCCTGGGATCCTCCGGTCAACTACTCCTGGTCGTCGTCCGCGGGCTGCACGTAGTAGTAGGCACCTCCAGTGTAGTAGTAGTCGTTGACGGTGGCGTCGCCCTGGCTCCATCGTCTGTTGCAGCAATCGGGTAAAGAAAGGGGAAAAGGGGAACAAGGCAACCGTGAGTACTCATCCAAAGTACTGCAAGCAAGGAGCTACACTACATATGCATGGATATATGTAAAGGGCCATATCGGTGGACCGAATCGAATGCAAGAATAAGAGGGGATAGCTAATCTCGTCAAGACTACGCTCGCAGCCTCCGCCTTGCAAAGATGTAGAAGAGAGTAGATCAAGTCCTCCAAGTAGCATCGCATAGCATAATCCTACCCGGCGATCCCTCCTCGTCAGCCTGTTAGAGAGCGATCACCGGGTTGTATCTAACACTTGGAAGGGTGTGTTTTATTAAGTATCCGGTTCTAGTTGTCATAAGGTCAAGGTACAACTCCAAGTCGCCCTATTAACGAAGATCACGGCTATTCAATAGATTAACTTCCGCAGGGTGCACCACATAACCCAACACGCTTGATCCCATTTGGCGGACACACTTTCTGGGTCATGCCCGCCGCGGAAGATCAACACGCCGCAGCCCCACCTAGGCTCAATAGAGAGGTCAAGATGCCGGTCTAAACCTAAGCGCCGCAGGGTCCGGCCCATCGCCTTAGCACACCTGCACGCTGCGACGCGGCGGAGCAGCACCTAGCCTACAAAGCGCTCGGTCCAATCCGGCGGCACCACTCGGTCCGCCGATGTCACGAAGTGCCGCCGATACCACGACATCGGGATACCCATAACTACTCTCGCGTAGATGGTTAGTGCGTATAGACCAAATGGCCAGACTCAGATCAAATACCAAGATCTCGTTAAGCGTGTTAAGTATCCGCGAACGCCGACCAGGCCAGGCCCACCTCTCTCTAGGTGGTCTCAACTGCGCCTGTCGCCGCCACAAAGTAACAATCGGGGCCGTGGGAACCCAGGCCAACCTCTACCGGGATGGAGCCACCGTCCTTTCACCCCCATCTCCTAACAAGATCACAGGTAATGTAATAGTGTAAAGTATATAGTATATGCCCGTGATCACCTCCCAAGTGATCACAGCCCAAAGAGTATAGCATGGCGGACGGACACGAATGTAGGGCCACCGATGGAACACTAGCATCCTATACTAAGCGAGAGATAGCTGGTAAAGGTAACAACTTGATAGTAGCAAGGATGACTATGCAAGCGAAGATAGAGAAGAGTAGGCGATATCTGGTGATCAAAGGGGGGGCTTGCCTGGTTGCTCTGGCAAGAGAGAGGGGTCGTCAACTGCGTAGTCGATCGGGGCACCAGCAGCGGCGTCGGTCTCGGTGTCTACCGGAAAGAAGTAACGAAGGGGGAACACAATAAATAACAGAGCAATCAAAGCATCACAAAGCGTAACATGGCAATACGCTGTGCTAGAGGTGACCTAACGCAGAGGAGGTGATACTGGCGGGGGAAACATCCGGAAAGTATCCCGGTGTTTCGCGTTTTGCAAAGGGAGCCGAGAGGGGAAATTTGCGAGTTTGATATGTTAGGGGTGTGTGGCGGACGAACGGGCTGCGATCCTGATTCGCCTCGCCGCTTACGAGCAACTTTCATATATAAAGTATTTCCATCCGAGTTACGGTTTATTTTATATTAATTTTCAAAGTTTTAAACATTTTTTGAAATTTCTGGATCTAATATTAATTCAAAATACACCTAAAATACTAGATGCACCCGGTCCAAAGAACCCAGCAGGCGTTAGAGGCCGAGAGTGGGGGCGGGGTGTGCTGAGTCAACAGGGTGAACATTCAACATTTCTGGGTTGACCGGTCAAAACCGGACAAATGGGGCTCATGTGTCATAGGGCCATTTGTTTGACAGATTGTTTAATTAGCCTAATTAGTGGTGGGGCCATAAGTCATACACTAATTAGTATCTAAGGTTAGTACTAATACCGGTTTGAGGTTAGCTAAGTAGGATTAAATCCTAATCTAATGGCGGCCGTTTGGCGTGGCTCAAGCCATGCCGGCTAGCACGCATGACACAAAGGCCACGGCGGCCATGGCTAGCCAAGAGTGGCTGCGTGCAGAGTGGCACTGAGTGTGCGGCAACAGCAGCACTAGCAGCATAGTAGGCAACGGCAGGAGCGAAGCGGCGGCGACAGCAGCGCAGCAGCGTGCAAGCGTAACAGCTGGCGGCAAGCGGCAGAAAGCAAAATAGCGACAGCTAGCACATGAGAGTAGCAGCAATGGCAAGCAGCAAAGAAAGAGCAGCGATAGTTCGCAAGGAGAAGAGGCAGAGCAGCGGCGAAGCGCGATATACGCACGCACGCAAGCTCGAGCACGACGGTGACGGCGCTCACGGCGCATAAATCGAAGGGAAAAGGGGATCCGAGGAGGAGCTCACCTTGAGTCCGCTATGTGCTTTCGGGAGGACCGGGTGGACGGAGCGACGCATCGACGGCGAGGCGCGGTGGCCGTGATGGAGAAAACTGATGAGGGCGGCGAGCGTGGTTCCCGAGCTCGATCCGTGAAGTAGTCAAGGAGAAGAACGTGACGGAGCTCTGGACAGCACAGACGGAGGACGGTGGCAGTGGACACGCCGCGACGGGCCATGGCGAAGACGGCATCCGCGCGCGAGGGGAGAAGGAAAGCGGTGCGGGGAAAGGGGAAATGGTGCTAGGGTTCCAGAGGTGCAGGGGCGACCTTAACCACGCTGGGAGGCGCGGATGCTCGACACGCTGCCATCTGAGCCATGGACGAGCGCTGCTCGCCCAAAGACGCCTGTGAACAGAGATAGGAGAAGGTGCAGGGTGGGTTGGGCCTTATACTGTAGAATTAAAGCCTAAGTGCACAGGGTTCTACCTCTTCTAACTTTTCTTTTTCTGCTTTTGATTTCCCTCACAGTTTGCATTCCTTTTGGGCACTAAATGAATTTAGTAAAATGTATAAATTGCCAAAATAATTATTATGCAATATTCTGCACTGCCTCAAAAAGTTCAAAGATTAATTGATCTCATTTGAGTTTTGTTTAAATAGAAACGATTTATTTTGGGGCTGTCTCGACCAGTTTAAAATATTTAAGGGCATTTTAATAACTCAAATAATGTTGGATTATACATAAGAATTAGTTAGTGAATTTTTGCAACCCAGCGAACATTTTTGTTCTACCGCTGACTAAATAATAATTTGACTTTATTTTAAATTTGAATTTGGACGGTTTTGAACCAATGCGAGGTTAGCAACAAGAATTGAGGTGATGTGGCATCATTAGCGGGAATTATCAGAATCGAATTATCCAAGGCCACAATTCTCCTCCATTACAAGAAATCTCGTCCCGAGATTTAAGAGGGAGTAAGGGAAAAGGTCTGGCACGAAATCCTAACGAATCTTCTCGGTCTTGGTTGCTCTTCTCAAGTGGTCGATCCATAGCGCTAATGTCTTCATTTCTCTGCTTGGTCATCATGATGAAGTTGTCGCCCTCCCTTCAGGATCTTCACCGTACTTACGAAAGGGTAAGAAGGAAAACTCTATAAGGATGGATTCTAACAAGATCGAGCATCGACGGTTAACTCGGGGAAGAAGCATAAGTATCTCTCGATTTGAAACTTAAGAAGATATCGAGAGCAAGGTAAGAAGGTACCATGAGAAGTTTCAAACGGATGGGCAATCGCTCGATGCCTAATCGAAGGTGAAAGGGTTTTCGTGGCAACGAGAATAGGTATTGCGTCTCATACCGAATAGATAACTAGACAGTGGTCCGTGAATTACATATGAAGTCAAGCACGAGGAGCACCCTTGGGAACATGTGGTGTACAGAGAGTCGGTTTCGATCTGAGAACTGTGGGTTATGGGCCCACCATGTGTTAAAGGTAGGAAGTTCGATGATATCTTGTACGATCATCTAAGCCGTGCATGTCGAGGATAGTCATCGGTTATGTCAAGAACAACATCGGTACCAAGGGCGAGGGACGAAGAGAACCATTTTCCTGCTCGTTGAAACAAGGCGGACCAATAGGCAAAGTTATCGTCCATCGATGGTTACCGAAATGTCATCAACAATAGTAACACAGTCTTACTGACACGGTTGTACACCAAGGTGTTTACACAAGCAGAGAATATTACTGCTTAGATCATATAGATCACAAGAAAGGTTAAATAAAACCATGGAAAGGAAATGTGATCATCAGATTAAATGAAGAACGCAAAGGAAAATGTGTTTAAACACATATTTCAGGGGTATATCCTTCCCAAGGACAAGCATAGCATGATATCCATGACAGGATATAACGTAGAAAACCATTTAGGTAATGGGGAGAGGAATTTTCATGACATTACCCATACAACGGTGTTTGGATAATTGATCAAGAAACATTTAGCATTGGGCTTTAAATGTTCTTGTTGAAAATCGGAGTACCACAGACATGCTTCGAGATAGGATTGACATGGTCTTCAAGCAAAGGTCGGACTTGGATATACAAAGGATTCATCAGGAAGAACTATAGAATAAGTCTTACAATTTCCTCATGGAAGAATGGTTAACCTTGCTAAAATGGAAACTATAACAATAGGTCCTCCGGTCAAGTGTGCTAGGCATGACATCACCTTACCGAGTCATATAAATACCAATGTTATAACTCTTGAAAATGTGCTCTAACCATCATAACTGACCGAGATTCGGATCTGGTTGGTGTCAGGATACCTCAGACATTACGATGCCTGAGAAGAAAAGGTGCAACACAAATAGACGAAATGACATTGCAAGATTCTTGGGAAATGACCTATGGGAGCGGGTTCCTGAAACAATAGTTCATCATTAAACCAAGGAGGGGATGAGAAGGTGGCTGATGGGCTCAACGACAATTCATCGAGAATTCCAAACATATGGCTTTCCACAATAATGTGAACAAGAAGATGACACTTGTCAATTCAAATGATATAATGTTGTATGCTCTAGGAAAACATACACAATTAAACATTGGTTGAAAGGTGTGCCCGAAATATGGGTTGGGTTGCACGACCAATGTCAAAATGGTGATTCAATAATCAATAGCCTAAGAATGAACTTTCGACCATTAACTTCAAAGAAATAGGGTTGCTAGAAGGAAAGAATCCAAACAACACCGTCCACTTGTTGGAATTAACACGGGGACCAACAAAGAATGGTGATGGTGAGAAGTATTTCTATGTCAAGAATTCTCAAGAGGTGGAACAAATCTCAGAACATTCTTGACATAAAGGATGGTAATACTCCAACGTAAAGAAGAACAATTGCTGGATAGCAAGGAACTCAAGGTATAACACCAAACATGAACAAGCTTGTGTTGGTGGGAAGGCAATAAAGTGGTCGATGATAATACAATTCATCGAGGGCAAGGATGGTATTTCTCATCATGAATTCAATTGATATCCTGGATGAGCTCAGAATGTTGATGATCACGACACCTTTATCGCGAGAGTTCATGCAGATGTAATCGATCGTGATTTACATCAAGTCAAAGTAATGATGAAGTGAAAGGTTATTGGAACCAAGGGCGACACAAACTCGAAACCAAGCTTGTTGTTCAAGGCGAAATGATATGACGATGAGGATCGACGTAAGGTTAGTTCATCGTCGAAAATTGTGCTCCGAGAAGAAGGACCGGGTAGCACAGTTAAAATCATCACGACAATGATATAGCCAAATAGGCTAGGAATGGCGTGATCGGGTACAAACTCGTACTTATAGAAGTTTACCGAAGAGTTGTTGAACCGTAGTGCGGACTCGGTTCAGGTATCGGTGTCTTTGAGTGTATAATAACTCAGAGCCCGTGAAAAATTGGAATCAGTGGGAAGGTAGCACTTGATGAAGAACTCATAAGAAGTTATGCAGTTCCATGATAATCTCGAGATACCAGGGGGGTAATACTCGACACAAGATCAAAGTAAAGGTTGGACTGGTGTATTGATCCATAGAAGACAATTGTTTTAACTTGTCCGAGAAATGGATTCAAAGAAGAACAATCATGGTTGGAACCACGGTTGCAAGGGATCAATTCACAGATACCATATGTTAGTTATCAAGGAAATAGTTATTATTACAAGAAGCTTCCATGATAGGATATACATCGCGTCCATGGGCATGAACACAAAGGTCGACTCCCACTTCCTCAATGCATAATCTTCCATTCACCTCTCGTATTTCGAAGATGACATTAGTTGTTGAAAGTTTTACCTGGTGCAATACCAGATAAGTATGACTCGTGAAATCTTTCGGGTTCACGCCGATGAGGGAAGGCGTAGGTTCAATCCCATCGGGGCTTCTTGCGAACATATACCATAAGCTTCAAGAGTAAGTATCACCAGCTTGAAAGCAGAGCATGGATGACAAAAGGAAAGGATACAATTTAACAAAGGCATTATGTATCGGAGAAGGACTCACAAGGTGATTAATTATGAAGGACACTGTCGGATAAATCCAACAAAGGATCTGGTGGTCCATAAGGGATCTGATGTGAGCATCGGTACTCAACCAGAAGAAGAAAGAATGCAAGGATATCATATTATTGAACAATTGACTAATTCAATTGTCAAATGCAAAGGAATTATGATTTCCAAATCTAGGGATCAGAAGCAATGCTCTGATTAGGGATGGATAAGTTGAATAGCCTTAGGGTACAATCAACGACAATTGGATTGGTCGAGAACCAATTCCAGTAAAAAAAATATGGCAGCTCAGCCGGAAAGTTAATTTATAAGGATTAATGATGATTGCGTGTATTCACAAACATATTGAGTCAACAGACTCAAAATGATACTGACAAGGAACGTCAATAAGACTACGAGGCCTTTGGGATTAACCATAATGCAAGCAAGCAAGAATTTTCAAGAGCAATAGGCTGCTCAAGATTTTCGGAAGATCGGGTAGTATTTGAATGTATTTTTGTGAAACACATGAACAACTTTGGACGAACGGATACTCGGCAAACACAAGTAATTATCCGTAGGGGTATTCATGCAGCAAGGAACTGCAGGGCAGTAAGCGTAAAGAATTATCGGAATATCGAAGAGTATTTCAGGACATCTTGTAATAACAAGGGCAACTGGGGATGACAATATGAACCATAGGTGTAAGTAGTTATCCAGAGGGATTTATCGATGGAAGTGAATTGCAAAAGCGATGTCACATAGTCTCGAGAGCACATCGTAGAGTATCTTCGGAATCTTCTGGTGCAGCAGGCGGTCATCGGTAACAAGTGGCTCTCCGGGAGAAAGTACTTGCGAGAACCTAAAGTTAGTTTTGTTTTTAGAAAAATCATTTAACCCGAATAGAAGAGAGCTCAGAGTCCCAGAGTAAAGATCCAGGAGTAAAAGATCCTAATACCACCCAACGGCGACGTGTGCTCGTAAGACACATAGCCATGTTAGTAAAAGTTTTGCAATGTCTAGACTCGACTTCGGCCAAGGAGTTGGAAGGGGGATTCCTACAGGCAGTCGGCTCTGATACCAACTTGTGACGCCCCCGATTCAATCATACACTAATCATGCACGCAAATGTGTACGATCAAGATCAGGGACTCACGGGAAGATATCACAACACAACTCTAAAACATAAATAAGTCATACAAGCATCATAATACAAGCCAGGGGCCTCGAGGGCTCGAATACAAGTGCTCGATCATAGACGAGTCAGCGGAAGCAACAATATCTGAGTACAGACATAAGTTAAACAAGTTTGCCTTAAGAAGGCTAGCACAAATTGGGATACAGATCGAAAGAGGCGCAGGCCTCCTGCCTGGGATCCTCCGGTCAACTACTCCTGGTCGTCGTCCGCGGGCTGCACGTAGTAGTAGGCGCCTCCAGTGTAGTAGTAGTCGTCGACGGTGGCGTCTAGCTCCTGGGCTCCATCGTCTGGTTGCAGCAATCGGGTAAAGAAAGGGGGAAATGGGGGAACAAGGCAACCGTGAGTACTCATCCAAAGTACTCTCAAGCAAGGAGCTACACTACATATGCATGGATATATGTGTAAAGGGCCATATCGGTGGACTGAACTGCAGAATGCCGAATAAGAGGGGGTAGCTAATCCCGTCAAGACTACGCTCGCAGCCTCCGCCTTGCAAAGATGTAGAAGAGAGTAGATCAAGTCCTCCAAGTAGCATCGCATAGCATAATCCTACCCGGCGATCCTCCTCGTCGCCTATTAGAGAGCAATCACCGGTTGTATCCGCACTTGGAAGGGTGTGTTTTATTAAGTATCCGGTTCTAGTTGTCATAAGGTCAAGGTACAACTCCAAGTCGCCCTGCTATCAAGATCACGGCTATTCAATAGATTAACTTCCCTGCAGGGTGCACCACATAACCCAACACGCTTGATCCCATTTGGCGGACACACTTTCTGGGTCATGCCCGCCTCGGAAGATCAACACGTCGCAGCCCCACCTAGGCTCAATAGAGAGGTCAAGACGCCACGTGGGTGCTGGCCCATCGCCTTAGCACACCAAGACGTTGCGTGTCTGCGGCCGAAGCAGACCTAGCCTCTGAGCATTCCAGTCCAATCCGGCGCGCGCCACTCAGTCGCTGACGTCACGAAGTGCTTCGGCTGATACCACGACGTCGGGATACCCATAACTACTCCCG
The DNA here is from genome assembly GCA_021605205.1 of Aegilops longissima. Taxonomy (NCBI): domain Eukaryota; kingdom Viridiplantae; phylum Streptophyta; class Magnoliopsida; order Poales; family Poaceae; genus Aegilops; species Aegilops longissima. The sequence continues at coordinate 161,895,781 of CM038678.1, read as the reverse complement.
CGTAGATGGTTAGTGCGTATAGACCAAATGGCCAGACTCAGATCAAATACCAAGATCTCGTTAAGCGTGTTAAGTATCCGCGAACGCCGACCAGGGCCAGGCCCACCTCTCTCCTAGGTGGTCTCAACCTGCCCTGTCGCTTCGCCACAAAGTAACAGTCGGGGGCCGTCGGGAACCCAGGCCCACCTCTACCGGGATGGAGCCACCGTCCTTTCAAATTTCCATCTCCGAACAATATCACAGGTAATGTAATAGTGTAAAGTATATAGTATATGCCCGTGATCACCTCCCGAAGTGATCACAGCCCAGTAGTATAGCATGGCAGACGGACAAGAATGTAGGGCCACTGATGGAACACTAGCATCCTATACTAAGCAGTAGGATAGCAATAAAGGTAACAACAGAGTAGCAAGGACAAAGCTATGCAGCGGATAGGATTAATCGAAAGCAATAACATGCTACACTACTCTAATGCAAGCAGATAGAGAAGAGTACGCGATATCCGGTGATCAAGGGGGGCTTGCACTGTTGCTCGCAAGAGAGAGGGTCGTCAACTCCGTGTCGATCGGGGCACCAAAGAGCGGCGTCGATCTCGGTGTCTACCGGAAAGAAGTAGCGGAGGGGGAACACAATAAATAACAGAGCAATCAAAGCATCACAAAGCGTAACATGGCAATACGCGGTGCTAGAGGTGACCTAACGCAGTAGGAGGTGATACCGGCGAAGGGGGGAAACATCCGGGAAAGTATCCCCGGTGTTTCGCGTTTTCGGGCAGAGGAGCCGGAGGGGGAAAGTTGCGAGTTTGATATGTTAGGGGTGTGTGGCGGACGAACATGCTGCGTATCCTGATTCGTCTCGTCGTTCTGAGCAACTTTCATATATAAAGTATTTTCATCCGAGTTACGGTTTATTTTATATTAATTTTCAAAGTTTTAAACATTTTTTGAAATTTCTGGATCTAATATTAATTTGAAAATACACCTAAAATACTAGATGCACCCGTCCAGTGAACCCGGCAAATGCGTTAGAGGTCGACAGTGGGGGCAGGGTGTGCTGAGTCAACAGGTGAACATTCAACATTTCTGGGTTGGTGGTCAAAAGCGGGCAGATGGGGCTCATGTGTCATAGGGCCATTTGTTTGATGATTGTTTAATTAGCCTAATTAGTGGTGGGGGCATAAGTCATACACTAATTAGTATCTAAGGTTAGTACTAATACCGGTTTGAGGTTAGCTAAGTAGGATTAAATCCTAATCTAATGGCGGCCGTTTAGCGATGGCTCAAGCCATGCCGGCTAGCACGCATGACACAAAGGCCACGGCGACCATGGCTAGCCAAGAGTGGCTGCGTGCAGAGTGGCACTCGAGTGTGCAACAACAGCAGCACTAGCAGCGTAGTAGGCAACGGCAGGGAGCAAGCGGCGGCGGACAGCAGCGCGAAGCGATGGCAAGCGAACAGCCCGGCGGCAAGCAGCAGAGCAAAATAGCGACAGCTAGCACATGAGAGTAGCAGCAATGGCAAGCAGCGGTGAAGAGCAGCAACAGTTCGCAAGGAGAAGAGGCAGAGCAGCGGCGATACGCACACACGTACACGTCGCAGAAGCTCGAACACGATCGTGACGGGCGACCTCGGCGCACAAATCGAAGGGAAAAGGGGATCCGAGGAGGAGCTCACCTTGAGTCCGTTAAGCGTGCTCGGGAGGACTGGGGTGGACCGGGCGGCGGCATCGACGGCGAGGCCGCGGTGTCCGTGATGGAGAAAACTGATGAGGGCGGCGTCGGCGTGGTTCCCGAGCTCGATCCGGTGAAGTAGTCGAAGGAGAAGAACGTGACGGAGCTCTGGACAGCACAGACGGAGGGCGGTGGCGGTGGACACGCTGCGACGGGGCCATGGCGGCAGCGGTGTCCGCGGCGTAGGGGAGAAGGAAAGCGGCGCGGGGAAAGGGGAAATGGTGCTAGGGTTCCAGAGGTGCAGGGGCGACCTTAACCATGTGGGAGGCGTCGGATGCTCGACACGCTGCCATCCGAGCCATGGACGGCGCTGCTCGTCCAGCCGCGCCTGTGAATGAGAGATAGGAGAAGGTGCAGGGGTGGGCTGGGCCTTATACTGTAGAATTAAAGCCTAAGTGCACAGTAGGTTCTACCTCTTCTAACTTTTATTTTTCTGTTTTGATTTCTAAATGAATTTAGTAAAATGTATAAAATGCCAAACTAATTATTATGCAATATTCTGCACTGCCTCAAAAAGTTCAAAGATTAACTGATCTCATTTGAGTTTTGTTTAAATAGAAACAATTTATTTTGGGGCTGTCTGGACCAGTTTAAAATATTTAAGGGCATTTTAATAACTCAAATAATGTTGGGTTATACATACGAATTAGTTAGTGAATTTTTGCAACCCAGCGAACATTTTTGTTCTACCGCTTGACGAAATGATAATTTGACTTTATTTTAAATTTGAATTTGGACGGGTTTTGAACCAATGCGAGGTTAGCAACAGTAATTGAGGTGATGTGGCATCATTAGCAGGGAATTACTGTAACTGAATTATCCGGGCGTCACAAAGATGTATCATAAATATCAAACATGACACTAGGAGAATAACGCGGAGAAATATATTCGAACCTCCGCACAAAGGAATCGGTCAATTGATAATATTGAGGACACTTATCTTGTAAGAAGTCCTCCAGCTCAGCATTACGCACATATGCGTCAAATTCCTCCTTGAAGCCTGCTTCGACCATAAAATCATCGGATGGCCACTCACAAGCCCGTACATTTGCGTCCCTCGGCAAATTAACATCTTGTTCACGTATAGCAATCCTTGGCTCTTTCTTTGTCGAGGAACCTCCTTGGTACATTCTTCTAAGCATATTTCTTTTTCTGAAAATTTCTGAAATATTAGTAACTTCAAAACAAAAGCGAATAAAACTAAACAAGATTTATAGCAACTACTCCTACAAGTGCCTAGAGCCTATATCATGCATTGGAATTGCTTGGGACCTCAAAAATTTAACATGCAAGCTCAAGAATATGGTCACATATGCAGCAAAAATTTGCAATGAATAAAGCACTAGAACAAAAACTGATTGGACCAATGGAGGAGTCACATACCAAGCAACAATCTCCCAAAGCAGTTTTGTGAATGGAGCTTTGAGCTAAGAGATCGAAAATCACAGCAAAACGAGCTAGAACTCGGGCTTGAGCTGGATGGGGATTTTTTTGGGTAGAAGATGAAGTGTGTGGGTGCTGGCATAAGTGGAGGGGAGCCACCAGGGGCCCACGAGACAGGGGGTGCACCCTCCTCTCTCGTGGCCTGGTGCTTGCCCCTTCTGCAGTGTTTTCAGTGCCTAAAATCCTCAAATATTCCAGAAAAAAATCATACTAGATTTGCAGGGCATTTGGAGCACTTTTATTTCGGACTATTTTTTTAATGCACGGATAATTCAGAAAATAGACGGATAATACTATTTTTGCTCTATTTATTCTAAATAATAGGAAGTAAAAAGAGGGTAAAGAAGGTTGTGCCTTCTAGTTTCATCCATCTCGTGATCATCAAAATGAACCCACTAACAAGGTTGATCAAGTCTTGTTAACAAACTCATTCCGAATAACACGGAACCGGAGAAATTTCGAATAACACTAAGTTACCTCAACGGGGATATGAAAATCCCCAACAACAAGAATATCATACTTTTTCTTGACAGTAGGGAGAGGAAATTCAAAACCTCCAAAAATGATAGTTGGAACTTTTTCAATAGAATTGATGCTATGAACTTCAGATTGTTTCCTCGGAAAGTGTACCATATGCTCATTACCATTAACATGAAAAGTGACATTGCCTTTGTTGCTATCAATAACAGCCCCTGCAGTATTAAGAAAAGGTCTACCAAGGATAATAGACATGTTATCGTCCTCAGGAATATCAAGAATAACGAAGTCCGTTAAAATAGTGACATTTGCAACTACAACAGGCACATCCTCACAAATACCGACAATTATAGCAGTTGATTTATCAGCCATTTGCAAAGATATTTCAGTAGTGTCAACTTATTCAATTCAAGTCTATGATATAAAGAGAGAGGCATAACACTAACACCGGCTCCAAGATCACATAAAGCAGTTCTAACATAATTTCTTTTAATGGAGCAAGGTATAGTTGGAACACCCGGATCTCCAAGTTTCTTTGGTATTCCACCTTTAAAAGTGTAATTAGCAAGCATGGTGGAAATTTCAGCTTCCGGTATCTTTCTTTTATTTGTGATGATATCCTTCATATACTTAGCATAAGGATTTACTTTCAGCATATCAGTTAAGCGCATACGTAAGAAAATAGGTCTAATCATTTTAGCAAAGCGCTCAAAATCCTCATCATCCTTTGACTTGGATGGTTTAGGAGGAAAGGACATGGGTTTCTGAACCCATGGTTCTCTTTCTTTACCGTGCTTCCTAGCAACAAAATCTCTCTTGTCATAACGTTGATTCTTTGATTGTGGGTTATCAAGATCAACAGCAGGTTCAATCTCTACATCATTGTCTTTGCTAGGTTGAGCATGACCATGAACATTATCATTAACATTATCACTAGGTTCATATTCAACACCTGATTGAGTTTCAACATCAGAAATAAAAATATTATTGGGATTCTCAGGTGTGTCTATAGTAGGTTCACTAGAAGCGTGCAAGGTCATATCATTTTTCTTTTTCTTCTTTTTAGAAGAACTAGGTGCCTCTAAATTATTTCTCTGAGAATCTTGTTCGATTCTCTTAGGGTGGCCTTCAGGATACAAAGGTTCCTGAGTCATTCTACCAATTCTAGTAGCCACTCTAACAGCAAAGTCATTTTTATTATTTAATTCATCAAGCAAATCATTTTGAGCTCTAGGTACTTGCTCAACTTGAGTAACAACCATAGAAGCATATTTTCTAATGCGGTGAAGTTCATCTTTAACACTAGCCAGATTATCACCTACGCGTCCTATCTCGAAAGCATTATTCTTTAACTCTCTACCAACATAAGTGACAGTGTCCTGGACTAGGGGGTACTCACCACTTCATCTCCCGATCTGTTAGATTGGGCCGAGGACCCCCATGGCCGTATACTCATGGGCCAGTCCGGACAGCTGCCGCATACAAGGAAGATTCCGCAAGACTTGGCGATCAAGACAAGGACTCCTCCCCCACCGGCGTATTCGGCTAGGACTCTTGTTATCCTGGGCCTCTGGTGCATTATATAAACCGAGGCCAGGCTAGTCGATAGAGATAGACAACAATCATACCATAGGCTAGCTTCTAGGGTTTAGCCTCTACGATCTCGTGGTGGATCAACTCTTGTAATACTCATATCATCAAGATCAATCAAGCAGGAAGTAGGGTATTACCTCCATAGATAGGGCCCAAACCTGGGTAAACATCGTGTCCCCTGTATCCTGTTACCATCCGCCTTAGATGCACAGTTCGGGACCCCCTACCCGAGATCCGCCGGTTTTGACACCGACATTGGTGCTTTCATTGAGAGTTCCGCTGTGTGTTCGGCAAAAGGTCGATGGCTCGCCTGCAGATCAACTGCGACTTCGGCATCTTCGTCACCAGCTCGACTGGTCACCTTGGTTCGACCGAGGACTGCGCCCTACCTCCGATCATCATGTTCGGATGAGGGCCTTCATCATCATCAGCTCGGATCTCTATCAAGATCATGGAGGAATCATCCAGGGAGCCCGGGGGCTCAACGTCAACATTCACCTCGGGCGACCGTGCTGTTTTTCTGGACAGCAAACTTGTATCCGCCGTCACCGCCTCCTCAAGCGTCGTTTTGACGATTGCTTCAGTGGAATAGTGTGGAATTACGTCTACAACAGCCACGCTAAATTTCGTCGAGTTCCGATGGAGGAATCTCCAACAATCTACTATATACCGGAGCCCTGTCAAATCTGGACGAGAATCTGGACGAGTTTAGGGCGTGGTGTCCATCTTCTAGCTCGGACCTCCTTTGGAAGATCCAACCGTTGATCGACTGCGGAATTCCTATATCTACCACCCCTCAAAATTTCAGCTCGATCCTACCGTCCAAACTCCGGGAACCTTCCGATTAGTGCATCACTTTTCGGATCTGTTTTCTGCGTGAAAACAAATCCGACCCGAGTTCGTCCTTTTTACGAACAGGATTTCGGACATCCTTTTTGAACAAAGTTTTGTATGGGGTATTGTGTTTCGTTCCCGAACACATCCCACTAACTTTAAAATCTTTTGAACATGATCTTCAATATCATGCTGGTGTCAAACCAGTCCAGCAATATTGCTCCACGGCTGCCGACCTGTGCTAGACACGTCGTCACTTTGTTGAGACGAGCTCAACGTCTTCGGATCATCATCTCGGCAAGCCGAAAAAGAGTCCGGCATCGCAAAGGATAAATCATCACCAACATCGCCGCCCCAAGGATTACACGGAGCGGGCATACCGGCATCGCCGCACGGTCGCTTCATCAAGCCGTCATCGACCACGTCACGACCTGCATCGGCAGGGCTGCACTATTGCTTCTTCAACCGGTGTCCATCACGCCGACATACTTCGATATCTCGGCTGGACCGGGGGCTTCGCCATCTCTTCATCAACCTACTCCGGACACTTCGGCGTCGCTAGCCGACCAGCTCCGTCACGTTAGCTGGACCGAGGTCTTTGCCTCGGCGAGCCAACCTTTGCCAGCATTGCCATGCCGTCGTTTTATCGCCCATCAGACAATGGGTGCGCGGATCGAGTCCCAATTTTGGAAATCACCTTCCTTCGGATTGCTACAACAAATAAACCAGGTGCTATTAATCCCAGTATTTTTTGGGTTCATTTTTCCCAAGGAATTATTACTCTGGTTTGTCCATCATATGTACACAGGTCTATCAAATGGTGGCTGCATTAACGATAGTCGCATGGTGGTTCGGTCAGTTTTCGTACATAGTTCGGCGAACGCCGCATCCGGAGCTCGGACCGACCTGTGAATTCAGGCTTTGCCATGCCTTTACCGCATCATGCCGACGCCCTGCATCGACACTGACTTCGGCGCCAGGCCATATTTCTTTTATTACTCACTTTGCATAAATTATTTATTATGCAATGATTTTTTTTTAATTATCATTATTACTATTATCTCGGTTTGCACCATTTTTGTGCACAGAAAATGATCCGAGGACTTCGGCGTCACTCTGCCTGTCTGCATTGACCGTGCTATGTCACCACTTCGGCGTGTCGAGCTCTCCGCTCAGCCACCTCGGGACCGGCTTGGGGGATGGAACCTTGTCCCGTATCAAGCTCGAACTGCGTCATCAATACCGAACACATTAACCAGCTAAGTCGTTTTCATGCTCAAAGCTTTAATTTCTACTTGTGTTCGGTTCGACCAAGCATTATACTTTTTTGGAAAAATGTTGCTTGTACAAAATTTCCTTGTCCAAACTTTGTTTGTGACGCATAAATTGAAATACCCAATTCATTTGGGGGCTTCCTTCATGAAGCTTTTCCTCTTGCATATGATTATACTTGTATGGCTTCGTTCCTTGTTCGTGTATTACGCCACAATATGCACCATATTGACTTAAGCGATTTGCAAGCTGGGTTGCCTCGCTCTGTGTTTACCCTCGTTCCCGATTGTTCGGCTAGGGAGTAAAGGAGCACCTCTGCGATTGTCACGATCGGGTCATCGGAGCGGACCTCGGTAGGTGAAGCCGAAAGCTAGCGCTCTTATAGTTTTCAATGATGGTCGGCACACAACGGAACTCATGAATACAAAAAATATATTGCACAAGTCTCATAATAACAATGAGCACCGAAGAAAGGTATCGGTGGGGGTACTATTTTCTTCGAAGATGCTTCTTACACTTCGTAGTAATATAACATAAGTTCCCTAAGTGCGCTTTATGCATTACTGACCTTATGGCCTGATTGCTGGTTATTGGAAACACCGTCGATATTCTTCTGAGATGGAGTACATAACACTTTCCGGTCCTTGACCGAAGAGGAGAAGCCTACGATTAGGTTAAGGCGCGTTTAAAGTTCGATTGAACATAGATATGATATAAGTACTTCGGTACATGCAATCATTCTTTTACCCAAGTCACTTGGGGGCTCTTAAATTTATATGAGCCGTTTTATGATAAGTGTTCTTCTTCTTAGTCGTTGCAAAGTTTTATTATTATTATTATTATCTATCACTCCTTTTTTCGACCGCGGCGTGTGGTCACTAGCGAAGAGCCTAATTTCTCTCTCAAAGCCGCTAGAGTTTAGTTTGCTAAACTGGCCTAATGAGAAGTACTCCGCCCTCGGGAGAGGAGGTTGAAGCCGTGGCTGACCGCTTGAAGTCTTGAGATAGGATGTATCACGTTAAAGCACGACGAAGCACTTATTTTGCTAAGGACAATTTTCGGATTGGCACGAGCAGCTTGATCTCGTTCGGACGTCAAGTTTTCTTGGCGTTTTTGGTTTTCAAGCTTATGGCACTTTTAAACTATTTGTGTGTTTTAGCACAAGTCTCGTAGTGCTGCGCGGACACCTTTAGAGATTGCAAAAAATTCTCGGATATTGCTATATATGCATCGGTTTGGTGTGTCTTGGTCAATAGTTGGGTTGCCCGGCTCTGCGCTTGCCTCCTACGTTCGCTTTGTTCGCTAGGTGTGCAAAGGAGAACCACTGCGATTGTGCTTCCAGCTCACATGGTTAAGCACCTCGGTGGAAAGCCAAAACTGTCACAATAAGCGTAAACTGGTCGGTGATCCGAGGGCGGTGTTAAGCGACGGGCCATTCATAACAATGGCGAAGTGTTTACTGACTTGACCTCGTTGTCTTGAACACTACCGGCGGCTATTAATTGGCCTCCCAAACTAAATCCTCGATATTTTGCTCTTACATTGGAGCTGAGGTTTCATGACAATGCTTAGCATGACAACCCAAAGAAAGGAACCGATAGCGGGACTATTTTCTTTGGAAGACATTTCTTCATTAAATAGTAATATAACATATCTCTCTGCGTACCTTTGTTTATAAAACCGTATGGCAGATTGCCTTGTTTGTTGTAAATCTTTGCCCTCATAAAGGCTTTATAAAGTAGGACAAACACTCCTCGGCTATTGGCGAGGAGGTGAAGCCGATGGTCGGTCAACAAAGTTTTGTACAATGCAGATCCGAGCATTAATGGCGTAAAGTACTTGGATACATAGAGTCATTACACATAATTTGTGATTTTACTATGGATATCAATCCTTAATTGACCACCCGTGCCCACATTAAGGCTCGAGGGCTCTTGGGCTTCGGGCTTATTATTTACAAATATTAAAGGGTACATCAATCCCACGATCGGTGTTGCCACCCGACCGGTGTCTCGGCGGCTCTTGCATTGCCTGTCCAATGCAGAAAATTTTAAGTGTATACAGTCTCGAGGAGATTTTGATCCTCGGGTTGGTCGGCCGCACCCAACCTGAGTCTTGAGGACTGAAACACGCCGCTTTTGTGTCGAAGCATTACGCGAGCTAGGACTTGATCCTCGGACCGATTTTGCAAATCAACTTTGAGTCTCGGGCGATGGGGTCGGCGGTCTTCGTCATCCTTCATGTGCATCTCAGGTTTTAGACCGATACCCACCTTGAGGGCTACTGGCTATGTATCTCAGCAGAGAATAAATTGCACCAATCAAAAATATTAACAAAAATCGGCCCACATCTGGGGTGGTGCGCCACCTCGGAAGCAGTCCGGCATAAAGCTCGGGCGCCAGTGGTTGGCTCCATAGAGGGCATTTCCGGCATTAAGCTCGGCTAAACTCCTTCAAACTTCTTTGAACCAAGGTGATTTACGACACCTCGGATACAGTCCGGCGTTGGAGCTCGGATACATAGTCCGGCGTTGGAGCTCGGATACATAGTCCGGCGTTGGAGCTCGGATACATTCCGGCGTTAGAGTCGGGAAGCAGTCCGGCATTGGTGCTCGGCTGCAAAAGATACCTCGAATGTAGTCCGGCGTTGGGCTCGGGCGCAAGAGGACGCCGCCGCCGGGAACAACTTCAAACCAAGGTGTGGCATAAAATAACAAGGCATTGATAAAGGCGGAAACTTAAAGGGCTCCTCGGATACGGCGTGTAAAGTCGTCGAATGCATTTGGTGATCCTCAAGATCGAAGATGAGAAGATTTGTTGAACCAGTTTTCAAACGGCGGTGAAGATGAAGAACGGTTCGAAGAATCGAGGCGTCCCTAAACTTGAAGACCGGTTCAGGGGCTCTTGGCGGTGTCTGGACTAGGGGTACTCACCACGTCATCTCCCGATCTGTTAGATTGGGCGAGGACCCCATGGCCGTATACTCATGGGCCGTCCGAACAGCTGCCGCATACAAGGAAGATTCCGCAAGACTTGGCGATCAAGACAAGGACTCCTCCCCACCGGCGTGTTCGGCTAGGACTCTTGTTATCTGGGCCTCGGTGCATTATATAAACCGAGGCCAAGGCTAGTCGATAGAGATAGACAACAATCATACCATAGGCTAGCTTCTAGGGTTTAGCCTCTACGATCTCGTGGTAGATCAACTCTTGTAATACTCATATCATCAAGATCAATCCAGCAGGAAGTAGGGTATTACCTCCATAGAGGGCCGAACACAGGTAAACATCGTGTCCCACATGCGCTATTACCATCCGCCTTAGGCGCACAGTTCGGGACCCCCTACCGAGATCCGCCGGTTTTGACACCGACAATAAGCATTAAAACTTTCTTGCCTAGCCATAAAGTCATCAAATTCATCTAAGCATGGGCTATGAAATTTAGTAGAGGTATCTCAACTTTATCATATCTATAGAGAGAATTTACCTTTACTACCGTGTCGGGTTATCAAGACAATGTGGTTCTTGATGATGAAATTAAGACCATGTATTTCTTCAATAGGAGGTAAATTCTTAACATCTTCAGATTTAATACCTTTTTCTTTCATTGATTTCTTTGCCTCTTGCATATCTTGAGGACTGAAATAAAACACCTCTCTTCTTGAAGTGGGTTTAGGAATAGGCTCGAGTTGGCTCAATTGGTTCAGGAATTACTTGAGAACTGGCTCGGAAGAGTCAATTATTTTCATTAGTCAACATATTATTCAATAGTATTTCAGCTTAATCGGCTGTTCTTTCCTGAAAACACAACCAGCACAACTATCCAAGTAGTCCTTGGAAGCATCGGTTAGTCCATTATAAAAGATATCAAGTATTTCATTTTTCTTAAGAGGATGATCGAGCAAAGCATTAAGTAACGGAGAAGCCTCCCCAAGCTTGTGGGAGACTCTCTTCTTTGATTTGCACAAAATTATATATTTTCGCAAGGCAGCTTGTTTCTTATGAGCAGGAAATATTTAGCACGAAGTAATAAATCATATCACAGGGACTACACACACAACCAGGAGCAAGAGAATTATACCAAGTCTTAGCATCACCCTTTAATGAGAACGGAAATATCTTAAGGATATATAAATAGCGAGACTTCTCATCATGAGTAAATAGGGTGGCTATATCATTCAACTTGGTAAGATGTGCCACAACAGTTTCAGATTCAAGGCCATAAAAAGGATCAGATTCAACTAAAGTAATAATATCAGGATCAACAGAGAATTCATAATCCTTATCAGTAACACAGATAGGTGAAGTAGCAAAAGCAGGATCTGGTTTCATTCTAGCATTAAGAGACTGCTGCTTCCATTTAGCTAACAATTTCTTAAGATCATTTCTATCATTGCAAGCAAGAATTTCCATAGCAGCTGCTTCATTCATCACATAACCCTTAGGAACAACAAGTAATACATAATCATTGGGGAACCTTCATCATCACTATCATCAATAATAGGCTCTTCAGTAATATCATTCCCCCTAACTCTAGCAAGTTGTTCCTCAAGAAATTCACCTAATGGCAAAGTAGTATCACGCACAGAAGTAGTTTCATCATGCATAGCAGAAGTGGCATCATCAGTAACATGCGACATATCAGAATACATAGCAGTAGTAGGTTTAGGTGTCGCAAGCCTACTAATAACGGAAGGAGAATCTAGTGCAGAGCTAGATGGCAGTTCCTTACCTCCCCTCATAGTTGAGGGAAAAATCTTGGTTTTAGCGTCTTTCAAGTTCTTCATAGTGATCAACAGATATAAATCCCAAGTGACTCAGAGAATAGAGCTATGGTCCCCGGCAACGGCGCCACAAATTAGTCTTGATAGCTCACAAATATAGGGGATCGCAACAGCTTTCGAGGGTAGAGTATTCAACCCAAATTTATTGATTCGACACAAGGGGAGCCAAAGAATATTCTTGAGTATTAGCAGTTGAGTTGTCAATTCAACCACACCTGGATAACTTAGTATCTGCAGCAAAGTGTTTAGTAGCAAAAGTGGTATGATAATAATAATAACGGTAGCAAAAGTAAAGATAAATGTTTTTGGGTTTTGTAGTAGTTGTAACAATGAGTAGCGGAAAAGTAAATAAGCGAAGAACAATATATAAAAATCTCGTAGGGAATGGATCAGTGATGGATAATTATGCCGGATGCGATTCCTCATACAATAGTTATAACGTAGGGTGATATAGAACTAGCTCCAATTCATGAATGTAATGTAGGCATGTATTCCGTAAATAGTCATACGTGCTTATGGGAAAGAACTCGTATGACATCTTTTGTCCTACCCTGCCGTGGAAGCGGGGTCCTAGCGGAAACTAAGGGATATTAAGGCCTCCTTTTAATAGAGAACCGGACCAAAGCATTAACACATAGTGAATACATGAACTCCTCAAACTATGGTCATCACCGAAGTATCCGATTATTGTCACTTGGGGTTGTCGGATCATAACACATAATAGGTGACTATAGACTTGCAAGATAGGATCAAGAACACACATATATTCATGAAAACATAATAGGTTCAGATCTGAAATCATGTCACTCGGGCCCTAGTGACAAGCATTAAGCATAGTAAAGTCATAGCAACATCAATCTCAGAACATAGTGGATACTAGGGATCAAACCCTAACAAAACTAACTTGATTACATGGTAAATCTCATCCAACCCATCACCGTCCAGCAAGCCTACGATGGAATTACTCACGCACGGCGGTGAGCATAATGAAATTGGTGATGCAGGATGGTTGATGATGTCGACGGCGACGAATCCCCCTCTCCGGAGCCCCAAACGGACTACGGATCAGTCCTCCCAAGAGAGATTAGGGCTTGGCGGCGGCTCCGTGTCGTAAAACGCGATGAAACTTTCTCTTTGATTTTTTTCTCCCCGAGACGGAATATATGGAGTTGGAGTTGAGGTCGGAGGAGGTCCAGGGGGCCCACGAGATAGGAGGCCGTGCCCTAGGGGGGCGCCCCCTGTCTCGTGGACAGGCTATGGGCCCCCTGGCATTAATTCTTTCGCCAAAAATTCTTATAAATTCCAAAAAGTGCCTCCTTGGATTTCCTGGACATTCCGAGAACTTTTCTTTTCTACACATAAAACAACATCATGGTAGTTCTGCTGAAAACAGCGTCAGTCCGGGTTAGTTTCATTCAAATCATGCAAGTTAGAGTCCAAAACAAAGGCAAAAGTGTTTGGAAAAGTAGATACGTTGGAGATGTATCACCCTGCGCTGGTAACTTCATCATCACCATCACCATACCGTCTTGCTGAGGTCTAGATTTCGAGGGACGTCACCGAGCTGAACGTGTGCAGATCACGGAGGTGCCGTGCATTCGGTACTTGATCAGTTGGATTACGAAGACGTTCGTCTACATCAACCACGTTACTAAACGCTTCCGCTTTTGGTCTATGAGGGTACGTGGACACACTCTTCCCGCTCATTCTTATGCTTCTCCTAGATAGATCTTGCGTGATCGTAGGAAAGTTTTTAAAATACTGCGTTCCCAATAGTGATCAGAGCCAAGTTTATGCGTAGATGTTATATGCACGAGTAGAACTCAAAGAGTTGTGGGCGATAATAGTCATACTGCTTACCAGCATGTCATACTTTGATTCAGCGGTATTTTTGGATGAAGCGGCCCAGACCGACATTACATGACCGCGTTCATGATACTGGTTCTACCGCCATGCTTTGCACACATGTGGCTAGTGGGTGTCTGTTTCTCCAACTTTAGTTGAATCGAGTGTGACTACGCCCAGTCCTTGTTGAAGGTTAAAACAGCACACTTGACGAAAAATCATTGTGTTTTTGATGCATAGGTAAGAACGGTTCTTGCTAAGCCTGTAGCAGCCACGTAAAACTTGCAACAACAAAGTAGAGGACATCTAATTTGTTTTTGCAGGGCTTGCTGTGATGTGATATGGTCTAAGACGTGATGATATATAATTTGTTGTATGAGATGATCATGTTTTGTAATAGTTATCGGCAACTGGCAGGAGCCATATGGTTGTCTCTTTATTGTATGAAATGCAATCACCATGTAATTGCTTTACTTTATCACTAAGCGGTAGTGATAGTCGTAGAAGCAATAGTTGGCGAGATGACAACGATGCTTCGATGGAGATCAAGGTGTTAAGCTGGTGACGATGGTGATCATGACGGTGCTTTGGAGATGGAGATCAAAGGCACAAGATGATGATGGCCATATCATATAACTTATTTGATTACATGTGATGTTTATCTTTTTATGCATCTTATTTTGCTTAGTACAGCGGTAGCATTATAAGATGATTTCTCACTAAATTTCAAGGTACAAGTGTTCTCCCTGAGTATGCACCGTTGCGATAGTTCGTCGTGCCGAGACACCACGTGATGATCGGGTGTGATAAGCTCTACATTCACATACAACGGGTGCAAGCCAGTTTTGCATACGCAGAATACTTGGGTTAAACTTGACGAGCCTAGCATATGCAGATATGGCCTCGGAACACTGAGACCGAAAGGTCGAGCGTGAATCGTATAGTAGATATGATCAACATAGTGATGTTCACCATTGAAAACTAGTCCATCTCACGTGATGGTCAGACATGGTTTAGTTGATATGGATCATGTGATCACTTAGATGATTAGAGGGATGTCTATCTAAGTGGGAGTTCTTAAGTAATATGATTAATTGAACTTTAATTTGTCATGAACTTAGTACCTGATAGTATTTAGCGTGTCTATGTTGTTGTAGATAAATGGCCCGTGCAACTGTTCCGTTCAATTTTAATGCGTTCCTAGAGAAAGCTAAGTTGAAAGATTATGGTAGCAACTACACGGACTGGGTCCGTAACTTGAGGATTATCCTCATTGCTGTACACAAAAGAATTACGTCCTGGAAGCATCGCTAGGTGCAAGACCCACTGCAGGAGCAACGCCGAACATTATGAACGCCTGGCAGAGCAAAACTGATGACTACTCGATAGTTCAGTGTGCCATGCTTTACGGCTTAGAACCGGGACTTCAACGATGTTTTGAGCGTCATGGAGCATATGAGATGTTCGAGGAGTTGAAGTTAATATTTCAAGCAAATGCCGGATTGAGAGATATGAAGTCTCCAATAAGTTCTCAGCTGCAAAATGGAGGAGAATAGTTACATCGGTGAACATATACTCAAAATATGCAGGTGTCTCAAGCGGGAGTTAATCTTCCGGTTGATAGTGTCATTGACAGAGTTCTTCAATCACTGCCACCAAGCTACCAAAGCCTCATGATGAACTATAATATGCAAGGGATGGATAAGACAATTCCCGAGCTCTTTGCAATGCTAAAGGCTGCGGAGGTAGAAATCAAGATGGAGCATCAAGTGTTGATTGTCAACAAGACCACGAGTTTCAAGGAAAAGGGTAAAGGGAAGAAGGGGAACTTCAAGAAGAACGGCAAGCAAGTTGCTGCTCAAGTAAAGAAACCCAAGTCTGGACATAATCCTGAGACTGAGTGCTTCTACTGCAAAGGGACTGGTCACTAGAAGCGGAACTGCCCCAAGTATTTGGCGGATAAGAAGGATAGCAAAGTGAAAGGTATATTTGATATACATGTTATTGATGTGTACCTTACTAATGCTCACAGTGCCTGGGTATTTGATACTGGTTCTGTTGCTCATATTTGCAACTCGAAACAGGGGCTACGGATTAAGCGAAGATTGGCTAAGGACGAGGTGACGATGCGCGTGGGAAATGGTTCCAAAGTCGATGTGGTCGCCGTCGGCACGCTACCTCTACATCTACCTTCGGTATTAGTTTTAGAACTGAATAATTGTTATTTGGTGCCAGCTGTCGTGGTTTTGTCACGGCAGATGTCCTTAGTGTCAGGACTTAGTCACGAGGCCAACGCATCTATGCAGTAGCTTGAGATGGGTTGATCGGGACGAGACCTAACACACAAGGCGAGTTTAGACAGCTTGGGCCGGGAAACATCATCCGGTAATAACCCTACATGCTTTTTGTGGCTAGGTCTCATTATGATCATGAGAGACTCATCGGTAAGCCGGCTCTTCGTGTCTAGCCTTAGAGATTGTTCTTCTTCCCTCTTTAGGGTGCTCTGCCCCTCCTTATATAAGTTAGAGGGGCGGGTTACATGTGGAGTCCAAATAGGATTAGGACTAGCCTATCTTCTACTACAAGCCGGATACAAGTGCGGGTCTTGATTCCTTGTAAGGAAGATATTCCTCACGCCTTTCCTCTTAAGCCGGCCTACCATAACGCAAGCCGGCCTTCTAGGCCTTGAGCCTCCTGGGCCCCGGGTCTTGTCGCTCCTCCGATCCGCTTGCCAGATCACCCATAAGTCGCCAGGATCGGGCGGGTCACTTAGTGTGTTGTCCAGCCAGGGCGGGTCATTAGTGAGTCGCCAAGTCCGGCCGGGTTATACTTCGGCGGGTTACACCGAGGTATATCCCGACATTAGCCCCAAGTTTAGCTTGGATTTATCCATGGTAAACTTATGCTGCAAAATAAACACAAGAACAAATTTGACAGGTTGTGCTCTGGGTTAAGAATTCTTGTAAACCGGAACATGAACATCCTTAAGTCCTTGTCATTTCCTTCTTCTAGAAAATCCGGGTCAATAGACCAGCTTCACAATTAATTTGCTTGTGGAAGAAATATTGTAAACAAATAATCCATTTGAGTCGGCTTCCAAAGCGTCGGCTTAAAAAATATAGGTCTTGAAATACTCATCTGATTTTCAACCAGCTTAAAGATGTAGATCTTGCCGAGTTATAATTTCCAAAATCTCCGGGTTATAAAAGACTGATGATGTCGAGTCATAATTGATGTTGACACCGGGTCACGTAATTGATCTTCCTGATTTACTCAAAGCTGAGAATTTGAAGATGTTCCTTCTTTATATGCATAATACCTGTAGCCCCCAAGTCTTAAGAGGAGAACATAGTGATAACTTAAGACTTGCTTCAATATAAGTGTTGCAACCTTGAAGAAATCCTGGTTATTCATCTCACTCATTAGTCATAAACTGAATATTCCACATATTTAGCCCCCAAGTGCTAGGTTGTCATGCTTGCAGAAACCTGGGACTTGCAATTGCCTTATGCTCATAAAAACTTCAACCAGTGTAGCCCCCAAGGGCCGGGTCAATATGCAATAATGAGCAGGGACTTTGTAAATAATTCATTAATAATAACATCATATGATGTAATCTCCACCATGGGGCTTGAACCCACGTCCATAAGGTTAAGAGCTTTGTACTTTACCAACTGAGTAGTGGACCTCTTAATGTAATGGACTGAGGCTTGTGTACCTTCAATTTTCGATAGGAGCAATTGGTAGCCCCCAAGGGCCGACTCAGTTAAAATGTGATGAGTCGGGTCTTCAATAAGGCCAATAAAAATGACTTTGCATTAGCCCCCAAGTGCCATGGTGCATGCTGGCAGTGACATGGGACTTGTATATTCGATGTAATCTCAATTTGAACAATGTAGCCCCCAAGTGCCGGGTCGTAAGCCTGCAGCGACTCGGGACTATTTCCTCCATTGTAAAATAAATCATGCCCATTGATAAAAATAATAGCCGTTGCGCTTAAAGCGACTTTGAAAACCTCAATCATAACACTGGTTATTGATAATCACAATAGAAATCCAGCCATGTTGGCTATTCAAGATTTGAATAATATAATCCGTTATGAAAACCTCAATCATTCAATATCATCATGAAAATTCAGCCAGTTTGGGCTATTAAAGATTTGAATACCTTATCGGTTGACAAGTAAATCCGAAGTTTAAATACTCGGCGGCTCTTGGCCAGTGGCGACTTAATGCGCATTCATTGTAAGCCGGAATTTTTATAACCCGGCGGCTTATAGCCTTTGAGAAAAATCCAGAACAGATAATCACTTCGAAGCATCAACTTTGGTAATGATCTTGAACTTAATCATTTATATGTCATAGTTCTGCAAATCTTGCACAGAGTTTAAACAACATATGCCCTGGCGACTTAACGTCAAAAGCTAGGGCGGGTAACCACCCAAATGTAGTCTTACCCTGCACACAAGTAGATCACAAGAACCCTTGGCTGACATCATCATAATGCGGAGTTGGAATCCTCCGGTTCTCGTTGTCATAACCCGACTGGTACTTTGTAAGATCAATATCGTTGCCGATGATGGTGGCCACAGGACGTACGACTCTCACGCAGGTGGTGAAGTCTGATTCATTGAATGCAGAGCCGTCCTCCTTTAAGCTAGGATATCCAAGAGCAACATCGCCTAAGTATAGCTCTGGAACCAACGCTTTGGCCCGGCTTAAGGCGGCTATGGCCCCGGCTCTACCAGATGCTCGCTTTCACTCCTGAATCCATTGAGGTAACACGGCAAGCCGTTTGAGCACATCTTGCAGGAGATAAGGAGTATCATTTGATAAAGCCACAACGGCCAAGGCACGTTGTGACCCGGTGTACAGCTGTTCCACTAAAGTGTACACCGCCTTAAGCAATCAGCATATTACGCTTCAGTTGGTACTCACAGGACCTGCGTTTATGCATATAAGATTAAGCGGAGATCATATCTGAAACAGTTATCAAATGAATCATGGTGATGTTCAAAAGTTACACATAGTAACTTATCGAAAATTGCTGAGACCATTTGGGATATCTGGTGCTTTAAGCCGGACAGTTCGGCAGTTGCTTCGGCAAGAGCTGCTTCTGCTGTCTCGGCCCGGGTCACAAGTGACGATTTTTCATCCGTCCAGGCCTTTTTCTCCGTGTCAAAATCCTTCTTCAACTTTTCTTGCTCAGAGATGCTGAATGTGAATTTGGAGTCGGCTTTTTGAATCTCAATGTCTTGGGCCGCTAGCCGGGTCTTCAGGTCAGCAATTTGCAATTCGAATTGACTAGTGGCGACCTGCAATAACGCCGGGTTACAAGTAAGGTTATGGTAAGGTATTATTAAAGTCTCAAGCACTTTACAAGTAAAGACCCTTGACACTTGGGGGCTAATGTATGCTAAAGAAAATTTTATTTTATAATGTCAGATTATGCATATTAAAGTCTCAAGCACTTTACAAGTAAAAATACTTAACACTTGGGGGCTAATGTGTATCTCTTATTTAAAAGTTGCTACATTACAGCCGGATTAAATATACTTTCTTGTAAACCGGGTGAGCTAAAAGTAAGCCGATATCTAAGTCTACGGCATATTTATCTATAAGCAGTAGACTTGGGGGCTGGTACAGTAAGATTCAGGAGAAATAATATAAGTTATACCTCAGATTTATGCTGTATCTGTTTCACCATGTCAATTTCCAGGTCGCGGCTGTTGTGCACTTGATTCAGATAGCCTGAGACTATATCGCCAATGCTTAAGTGGGCATAGTCAGCGATGTCTTGTTTGGTCTTCCGGCTTTTGACAAGTTCTTCCTTAGCGGTACATCTAGCAAGAACAGTAGGCTGCCCCGGCTCAACATACTGGCTTTTCAAGAATTCAACTTCCGGTTCAGCCGTCCGGACCGGGCTAGGAATTTCCGGTTTATCGGAGCTATCAAGAGTGCCTTCTTGAGGCGGGTCGGAAGATGGTGTCGGGATTTCATGGGCCGGCTCAGGAGGAGGTTGATGAGTAGAAGCATCAGGGGCAGTGGTTCCAGGTTCCGGCTCCGTTGCTACCGGGTCTTCAATCGGCTTGTTCTTCTTTGCCCTCTTACTGAGCTTCGTCTGCACGCTGTGAATAAAACAAAGGGATGAGTACAAAGTATGAGTAAGGCAAAGCATGAGGATAACAAAGGTACATTACCGGGGCAGTCTTGAAGGCGGCATGTTGGATTGCATAGACTCGCTTAAAGAAGGAGAGGTATCCGGATAATTGGAGTCGATGAATTGAGAGGCGGCGAATTAAACCCGCCAAAGGATAAGCAGAACACAAAGCGGAGATGACCTCGATTCGGCGCTTCACCTTCGTCGCTGTAAGCGGAAGAAGCTCTACATCATTACTTGTCGGGTTTGCCTCCGATTCTCAAGCTGTTGTTGCTTCAAAAGAAATTGAGGATCTTGATAAGCTAAGGGATGTGAAAATCTTACTTTCCGGGTCACCAGCCGGGTTTTGTGCTTTGGCAAAGGCTCTGAGTCGGAGGAAATTATAGTTACCTCTTCGCCATGAGCTTGGCTGTTTCCAGTGTCTTCCTGAAAGGCGGAAATATCAATAAAATAGTAACAAAGGAGTTAAAGAGAATAAGGGATTACCTCTTCCTCATCTGAAGAAGAGTCATCCAATTTGAGCAATTCGGGCGCAGGTTTCTTCTTTTTGAAGTCCCGTCTTGGCATTTTCCTTTCATTTTCTTGGCTGCTCACGGCTTGTTGGGCGGCCTCGTGGTCATATTGACTTTCCGAAATCATCAACGGCATGTGGAAAAGATAAGGAATTATAAGTATAAGGAGGTAAACATACTAAAGAGTATTTATTAAGATTGGTAACTTCTGCGCAGGGTCGGGTTCTTTTTGCGAAGGAAGTAACCCAAGGTGTTGTTGATAACATAACCTCCTTGAAAGAAGGATCGGGTTGTAGCATCTACCACGTCATATGGTAAGTCGTCGAATCGTGGCGCATTGGGTCGTTTCTGTTACGCTGTATAAGTGCACATTAAGCGGGCGGCGGCTTAATGGGAGTATCATAAGTGACCTGACCGGACCAAGTCGATGCCGTTTAAACCATTTCCCAGAAGAGCTTTAATCTTCTTGATGGTGGGGTTGAGCGGCAGACGTTCAACAGCAGTCAGTTTATCCGCCAGCGGATGGTTGGACTCAAGGCGCAGGGCGCGAAAGCCGAGTAGAGGTGGTTCATCAGCCGGAGAAGTATCCTGACAGTAGAACCATGACTGGTTCCAATATTTGGGGTGACTCGGTAGCTCAGCATAAGGAAACAGATAGTCTCTCCGTCGCTGGATCGAGATACCACCAAGTTCAAGACTTGGCCCGTTGGCGCGCTCATTCTGCCGGTTCAAGTAAAACAGTTCTCTGAATAAGAGCAGGCTTGGCTCCTCTCCCAGGTACATCTCACAGAAGACTTTGAAGTTGCAAAGATTGGACACGGAATTGGGTCCAATGTCTTGAGGTCTAAGGTCAGAGAAATTTAAAACTTCTCTGAAGAACTTTGAGCAGGGAGGGGCAAATCCCCGGCTCATGTGATCCGTGAAAACTATTACCTCCCCTTCTTTGGGTTGAGGTTTCTCTTCAGATGGGTCAGGGACACGATAAGACATGACTTCCTTCTTTGGCAAATGTCCAGACTTCACAAATTCAGCCAGTTTGTTTTAGTGACGATGGATGGGACCCGATTGCAGATTCTGGGAGCTTTGGTGACTTAGGCGCCATGACAACAGATTGGCCTATTACAAAATAAGAAGTTCTGGTTTAAATTTTAACCCGGAAGAAAATATTCAAATTCTTGAAGGTAGCGGCTTAAAGGGCCTAATGACATAAGGATAATGGGCAACATTATTTAAGCCGCCACAAGTGTTAGCAACAGTTCAAAAGTTTTAAAGACACGAGAAGGCGCCAAGGGTTCCTGATCAAGTGGGATGCGTTTAAACCGGATATTTGGATAGTTATGTTAAAGGCATTTAACATAAGAAGTTCTCTGGTGATAAAACAGGTTTCATAAGTTACAACTATTATTTTGGATCAATGGTCGTTTTGAAAGAAAAATTTCTAGACCTAAAACAAGTGCGAGAGAAGTTCATACACTCGAAAGAAGCTTCGAACAAAGGAAAAGGATCCGTTTGCATATAAAATGGGGTGAAACAGCTACATGATTCTATACAATCGGCGATCGAGAAAAGGCGTCGGGGTGAGATCTATCAAGGGTATGTAGCGGTGGCGATGAACACCGCGAACTCGGGAAAAACTGTAATGCAGATCTAAGACAGGAAAGAAAAGGGACTTACAGATGCAGGGCTGCGGCGGACGTTCGTCGCGTTTCTCTGATCAGATTCAGGGTGATGCAGCGGCCTGAGTTGATGAAGACGAGGAACTCGGTGGCGGCGGCAGCAACGGTGGAGCTCGAGCGACAGGGAGAGAGCGAGCGGAGGAAGACGACTGAGGGGAGAAAATGAAGAAGACCTAGGTTGAGCCTATTTATAAGGACGGGCCGACTGAGACGGCGCGAGAAACGAGGAGACCGAGCATCATTATCCAGCGACCCCGATGCCTTGGTTTTCGGGATGGTCAGTAAAGGCAAGATCCGTTGAAGATATGACAAAATAAAATAGGGATTTAATTGAAGATGACGTCATGGCGGGTTAACACGGATCCGAAATATGACGTCACGGTGGGTTATGACCTTTGCACTGACAGAAGACAGAAAGGCTTGTTTTTAAGGTATTTTAAGATTGACATGAACCGGTTCAAATCAATCTGGGGCCTAATGTTGGGGATATAACTATTTGTGTAAGCCGCCCATGAGGGGTCGGGTTATGCAAAGAGGGATTCATCAGAAGAAGCCCAAGACCAAGCGTGAAGATGGCGGTTCAATAAAGGGTCTAAAGCCCACAGGCGACTTAAGGCCCGTAGTGGTAAACCGCCATGATGGCATGACTTGTATCGTAAGGTAGAATTAACTAGTCACCAAGCTGGACACCGTTTGTGAACCGGCCGGGACTCTGTAGGCCACAGGGTGTCAACCCGTGTATATAAGGGGACGACCCGCTAGCGGCTTAGGGCAAGAAACAACCAATCGAGAACCGGGCATATCGTATCTCGCTCCCTGGTCATCGAAACCTCAGGCAATACCAACCCAACTAGACGTACGCCTTACCTTCACCGTAAGGGGCCGAACTAGTATAAAACCTCTCGTGTCCTTTATCCCGATTAACCCCTTTAAGCTTCCTAGTTGCGATGGCTCCACGACTAAGTCCTTGCAAGAGGACATCTGCCGTGACAATTCCACGACAGTTGGCACCCACCATGGGGCCAGCGCATGGTGGATTTGAGTTCTTGAAGGGCAGCTTTGAAGGGCTCAAGGGATACGCAGTGGGCCGGATGACCAAGTCGTCGCGGCAAGATCTACATCGACAACGAAGGCTGGGGCCCCGAGGCCGACTCAATTGAGTACGGGTACCGGGTCCCCTTTGGCGGAATCCATGTTTTCATCGGCCGGATTGGTGAGCCGGGCCCAGAGCTGGACAGCTGCGCCGAGCTCATTGAGACGGCTCAGCGTGCGAGACCCGCCCGGATTCAATCTACCATGAAGCGTGCTTTTGTGGGCTGTATTCACGGAGGGGCACTTTCTGAAGGATCTAAAGATGGCGAAGAGACGGCCGTCCCATCAGATGATGATTCGTCCTCCGGTTCAACGGATTCTCTGTATCAGGTCCAAGAAGGCATGCTTGGGGGCTGTTCTGACGATCTAGCGTTCCAGATTGCTATGAGCCGCCAAGCTGGGCAGGAGTCTTCATGGCTGGTACCCAACCCGGCCAAAACTTGACGGCTGCGACATCAATATCGTCCGGTCGAGGGCGGCGGGGCAGGAGGCCCAGCAGCGCCCGGCTCAGTCTTGATAGATCTCATGGACAAGTTGGCGGCCTGTTAACCACCACGGTTATTCCTGCAAATCGGATGAGCATAGCGGAGGTGGCAAAGGTGCGTGAAGAGATAGCCACGGCCAAGGAGGCCTTGGCGGCCGAGGACACCAGACTAGCTGCGGAGCGGGCGGCTTTGGATGCACAGGCGCAGCGACTCCAGTCGAGGCTTTCCGACTTAACATGAGTCTGAATCGTCCAATGAGGTGATGAGAGGAGACATCGAAGACCCATCCGTCGCCTCCGGTTTACGATCCTCGGAATCTCTTCCACGACACAGGAGCCGGTCCTAGCAATCCGCCAAGCCAATCAATTTTGACACCCGGCTGGAGGGCGGTTCAGCCTCGAGAGATAGCACCTCTTCACGGGAGCATGGCCCCGCCCCGATACATACCGACACCTCCGGGCCACTTCTCCAACCCCATGGAGAACTTGATAGCAGCATCGGCGCGTCTGGCGGCTCTTCCAGTGGATGGTGATGACCCGACGGCGGTGGAAACCCGGAGGGTTAGGGATCTTCTTCAGACGGCCTTGGCACAGCAAGAGACCTATTCATATAGCAGGGACATGATCCATTCCACTCCTCAGCCTTGGATAGCACCTCGTCCAAGCCGGAGCCCGAGTTACAGCAGGCACATGGAGTCAGAAGCTTTATCAAGCAATGCCCAGCGTCGTAACCAACCCGGTGGCTATAACCCGGTGCATGATCGATTGCGTCAGGAGGATGAACGGGCGGCTAAATTAGCGGCTCAGCAGATGGCATATAGCGGTCTCCCGAGTATCCAATGACTTCGTTGGAGCAGGAGTAGCCACTAGAACCGGTGGTGTCCCTTATGCAGTGCCGGCTCTGCGAGATGTGCGTCGCCCAAGGATTTCAAGGGACCTCGAAGGTGCCGAATTACACGGCCGACTTACAGCCGGGGCATGGATTGAAAGTTACGATATGGCCATGGAGTTATTGGAAGTCAGCGACGGCAATGGCTAAGTATTTCACCATGATGTTAGATGGAGCGGCCCGATCTTGGTTGAAAAGTTTGCCTCCTAATTCCATCGGTTCATGGGCGAGTTAAAGGCCGGTTTATCGAACTTTAAGGATACTTGCAAGAAATCTATGTCCATTGTGGACTTGACCAATTATAAGCAGGAGGAGGGTGAGTCAACAACTCATTGGAGTGCGCCGGGTCAAGGAAATAATACATTCATCGATAAGATGGGCCTTGATTCTGCGGTACTTATGCACCATCGAATTGTCGTTTTGTGCCGCTGAAGCGAAGCTAGGCGCCTTAAGCGTGATTGCAATGACATGGATGCGCTGATGGCGGCTTTGGTTAAATATGCCGATTCGATACTACCGATGATCCCGCGTCTGAGGAGGAAAAGACAGGGAAAGGAAAGAAGAACGACAATGGAAAGGGTCAGCAGCAACAACTGGCGAGTCAAGGTGGCAACAAGTGTAAACCGGACGGTAACCCGGCGTTTGTGGCCAATGCTAATGCCCAAGGTAATAACAAGAAGCGTAAGGGGAGAGCACCTCCTTGATCTGGTGGCTCAGGTCCATCTCTTGAGCAGCTTCTGAATGAGCCTTGTCCAAGACACGGTACTGGAAAATCCTTCCACCCACTTATGGAAGGATCTGCGATCATGAAGGCTTTCAAGAATTCAAACATGTTTGATGGCAATCATGGATCGGCGGCGGTTCAGAGGCGGTGGTTTCCATGGCCCGGTGGCGGTTCAAGTTTCGGTTTTCAAGGTGGTCAAGGTGGCTATAATCAGCAGCAGTCTGGTCAAGGAGGGCAGCAGCAGCAGCAGTCAGGTTATCAGAGCCATCCAAAGCAGTTGAACGGTGGGCAATACCATGTGTTTACCACTAACTTGTGTAAAAGTGACCAAAAGGTTCATAAAAGGGCTGTGAATTCGGTTGAGCCGGCGGTTCCCCGTTATCTGAGGTGGTCAGAGCAGCCTATCATTTGGAGCAGAGAAGATCACCCCCTCCGGGTTGATAACCCGGGTCAGTTGGCCTTGGTGGTGGCCCCTCAGGTTGGTGGATATAAATTCACTAAGGTGCTCATGGACGGAGGAAGCAGCATCAACATTCTCTATTATAAGACCTTTCGCCGCATGGGTCTAACTGATAAGGACTTGAGGACGTCTAACACTGTTTTTCATGGGGTGGTACCTGGTAAGTCGGCATATCCCGTTGGAAAGATCGAGTGGAAGTGGCTTTTGGAGCGAATATGATTCGAGCTGAGAAGGCGGCGTTTGAGGTAGTCAAAATCAGGAGCCCATATCACGCTCTGTTTGGACGGCGGCTTATGCCAAGTTTATGGCACGGCCGTGTTATGTTTATCTGCATCTCAAGATGCCGGGTTACAAGGGCACCATCACTGTGCATGGGAGTCGAAAGGTGGCCTTGGAGTGCGAGGAAGGCGATGCGGCTTATGCTGAATCCGTTTGTGCTGAAGAGGAGCTGAAGTTTTATCAAACTAATGTTGACCCGGCAGATATGACCTCTTTGAAGAAGCAACCACGGAGCAAGACTCGGCGTTGAAATTTAAGTCGGCCGCCTAGACAAAACTGGTTGGCTTCACTCCAGGCGACTCTTCAAGCGTTCAACATCGCACCAATTTGGATCCCAAATAGGAAGCGGCGCTCATCGAGTTCATCCGTGAGAACGGGACATCTTTGCATGGAAACCTTCCGACATGCGGGTGTCCCGAGAGAACTCGCTGAGCACACTCTTAATATTGATCCAAAGTATAAGCCGGTCGAGCAGTTTCTCCGGCGATTCAATGAGGAAAGGCGAAGGCTATAGGGGAGGAGGTCGCTTTCGGCTCTTAGCGGCGGGTTCATCGTGGAGGTTTTTCACCCGGAGTGGTTGGCTAACCCGGTGCTTGTGCTCAAGAAGAACGGCACTGGCGGATGTGTGTGGACTACGTACCTAAATAAAGCTTGTCCGGCTGATCCTTTGCTCGCCCGCATTGATCAAATCATCGATGCTACTGACGGGTTCGAGGCGGTTGAGTTTTGGATGCTTACTCTGGTTATCATCAGATCAAGATGGCAATTAAGGACCAGGAGAAGACTGCTTTCATTACTCCATTTGGAGCCTTCGCTATGTGTCTATGCCGTTTGGGCTCAAAAGTGCCCAAGCGACTTATGATCGGTGTGCGAAATTGTCTCCACAATCAGATTAGGCGCAATGTTCATGCTTATGTGGATGACATTGTGGTGAAGTCGAGAGAAGGAAACCTTGATCTCCGACTTAAAGGAAACCTTTGATAATCTCCGGGTTTACAAGATGATGCTTAACCGGACAAGTGTGTATTTGTGTACTGCGAGCAAACTTTTGGGATTCCCGGTCTCAAACAAGGGCATTGAAGCTAACCCGAGAAGATCAAGGTGATTACCTCCTGGCTAAACGGTGTGCATCAATGATGTTCAGCGATCAAGGGTCACGTGGCTGCTTTAAGCCGATTCATAAGCCGGCTAGGGGAGAAGGCTCTACCGCTGTATCAGATGATGAAGAAAACAGACACCTTTTTCTGGAGTGAGGCTGCTGATGCTGCCTTTGAAGATTTCAAGAGACAATTGTCTGAGCCGCCGGTTCTCGCAGCTCCAATTGATAAAGAGCCATTGTTATTGTATGTTGCTGCTAACTCACGTGCTGTTAGTGTGGCCATTGTGGTGGAGCATAAGGAGATTGGCAAGGAGCATCCAGTTCAGCGGTCGGTTTATTACATTAGTGAGGTGCTCATAGAATCCAAGCAAAGGTATCCGCATTGGCAGAAACTTGTTTATGGGGTGTTCATGGCAAGTCGAAAGCTAAAGCAGTACTTCCTGGGTCATCCTATAACCGTGGTAAGTTTAGCCCCCTTGGGAGACATCATCCAGAACAGGGAAGCCATAGGACGAGTTGCCAAATGGGTCATCGAGCTTGGGCCTCATGGTTTGAAATATATGCCGCGCACAGCTATCAAGTCTCAAGCCCTAGTGGACTTTATCAATGATTGGACAGAGTTGCAGGCACAAGAGGAGAAGCCGGATAACACGTATTGGACTATTCACTTCGATGGGTCCAGGCAGTTGGAAGGCTCGGGGGCTGGAGTCGTTTTAACTTCCCCCCGAGGTGACAAATTTTGTTATGTGCTCCGGCTTATGTTTCCCTGTACTAACAATGCAGCTGAATACGAGGCTTTACTCCATGGCCTCCGGATGGCCAAAGAGATGAATTTGAGCCGGGTAAGATGCTTGGGCGATTCAGACCTCGTCGCTCAATAGGTATCGAACACGGGATTCTAAGGATCCCCTTATGGCGGCTTATCGTCGTGAAGTTGATGCGGTGGCTGGGCACTTCAAAGGTTATCAAGTAGAGCACATTGATCGAAGGAAGAATGAGGCGGCTGATGCTTTAAGCCGGCTGGGGTCTCAGTGTAAGCCGGTTCCGCCTAATACTTTTCTTGACGTTTTCCATAACCCTTCTGTCAGAGTGCCTACAGAGGAAGAGCTTGCAGTGCCAGACCCGGAGGCGCAGCTGGTGGCGGCTCTCCATGCCATCCCGGACTGGACGGTCCCATACTTGGCTTATAAGACTCGGGGAGAGTTGCCTGAGGACGAGACCTTGGCAAGACAAATCATCAGGCGGTCCAAATCCATGACGATTGTTCATGGCGAGTTGCATCACCGCAGCGTCACTGGTGCGTTTCAACATTGTGTATCACCTACGGAGGGTCAGGAGATACTTCGTGAGATTCACGATTGCGGTCATCATGCGGTTCAAAGTCTCTGTAGCCAAGGCTTTTGTCATGGTTTTTATTGGTGACGGCTCATCGCGATCACGGAGGATCTGTCAAAATGTGACGGATGTCAAAATTCTCACGACGAGCTCATGTGCGGCTCAAGAATTGAGGATGATTCCGATTACTTGGCGCTTGCGATCTGGGGCTTGATATGGTTGGACCTTTCAAAAGGTCTAAAGATAAGAAGACACACCTGTTGGTGGCGGTGGATAAATTCACCAAGTGGGTTGAAGCGAGCGGTCAAGAAGTGTGATGCAGCCACGGCGGTTCAGTTCATCAAAAGGTGATCTTTCGCTTTGGTTTTCCGCACGGTATTATAACTGATAATGGTACTAATCTCTCCAAGGGTGCCATGGAAGAGTTCTGTCAACGAGAGCACATCCGGCTTGATGTTTTGGCTGTTGCTCACCCCTAGTCTAATGGTCAAGCGGAAAGAGCCAATCAAGAGATCTTGAAAGGTATCAAACCCCGGCTCTTAGTTCCCTTACAGCAAACTCCGGGTTGTTGGGTGGAGGAGTTACCCTCTGTGTTATGGAGCATCAACACAACGCCTTAACAGGTCTACTGGTTATACACCTTTCTTCGTGGTGTACGGAGCAGAGGCGGTTCTGCCAAGTGACATCCGGCATGATTCACCCCGGGTGGCGGCATACGTTGAGGCTGATAATGAAAAAGCTCGTCAGGATGCACTTGACTTATTGGATGAGGAGCGAGACTTGGCAATAGCCCGCTCGGCGATTTACCAGCAAGACCTGCGTCGTTATCATAGCCGCCGGGTTAGAAGCAGAACTTTCCAGGAAGGCGATTTAGTGCTCCGGCTCATCTAGGATCAATCTGATATGCACAAGTTGTCCCCTCCTTGGGAAGGACCTTTCGTGGTCAGCAAGAATCTCAACAACGGGTCATATTACCTCATTGATATTCGAGAGCATAAAGACTCACGTAAGTCGGAGGAAGAGACCCGCCGGCCGTGGAACATAGCGCATCTCCGACCCTACTATACTTAAGCCACCGGCTTTCAGAGTATATTTATTTTTTCTTTTTTAGCAATGTATATATTATATAAAGCAATAAAGCAGGACCTCTTTCCTTTCCATCCTACAAGGTTTATGTGTCTTCTTTACCAGGTGATGGAAACGACTAACAGGGAGCGGATCATATCTGAATCCGGTTTTCCCTTTGGTCCGGCTTATGATCATATCTGAATTGAGCCATGGTCACTTGGGGGTTTCCTGTTCAAACATAGGTCGTATTCGAACCAAAGAGAACATAGTTGTCGATACCCAATTGATCGGCATACTGCCAAACCCACTTGGGGGCTTCTTGATCATATTTGAATCATAGCTTAACCCTTTGGGTCCGGCGTGGATCGTATTGAATCAGCGTCATTAAACAACTCTCATGGTCACTTGGGGGCTTCCTGTTCAAACATAGGTCATATTCGAACCAAAGAGAACATAGCTGTCGATGCCCACTTGATCGGCATCGCCAAAGCCATTGGGGGCTATATGATCGTATCCGAATCTTAGCTTAACCCCTTTGGAACGGTTCTACTGATCGTATTCGAATCAGAGGCCTTTGAAAATTAAGTCTACTTTACTCTATAAGAGTGAATAATATTAAGGGCCAGGTAAACATTATATGTGCCAATTTTCAGAAGTTAAGTGTAACTGTCTGTTTTTTGGATCAGGTAAGCCCGTAATGTACGACTTAAACCGGTTGATACTTATGATGTTTTCGTACATACTCCGGGTTAACATTATTTTACACGACCCCGGATGTGGTGAGACGCCAAAGGAATTTTTTTTATACACAGGGTAAAGCAAAAAGCTTTTGGATGTTAAGAAGCAATTCAAGCAAGCCGGCAGTATACAATGATAGCGGCTTGAGACATTGTTAAGCACCACAAACATGCGGGAAGGCATGACAGAGTTAAGAAGTTTTTCTACCCTATTACAAGACTCCCCGAGTCTGAACAATGAGGCATTATTTTTCAAAGACTTAGTGACAGGCGGGTTACTCCTTTGGTGGACTTGACGACTCCGGGTTATCCCTCTCCGCCTCTTCATCTGCTGCTTTGTCCTGAAGGTTGACGAGGTCCAGTCAATGCCGCTTAAGGCTTCAAATTCAGCTTCATCATCTATTAAACTGGCCGGGTCAACCTCAGGAGCAAAGGTATGCTTACGAGTTGGAGGGATCAGGCTGACATCATCATAATGCGGAGTTGGAATCCTCCGGTTCTCGTTGTCATAACTCGGCTGGTACTTTGTAAGATCAATATCGTTGCCGATGATGGTGGCCACAGGACGTACGACTCTCACGCAGGTGGTGAAGTCTGATTCATTGAATGCAGAGCCGTCCTCCTTTAAGCTAGGATATCCAAGAGCAACATCGCCTAAGTCTAGCTCTGGAACCAACGCTTTGGCCTGGCTTAAGGCGGCTATGGGCCTGGCTCTACCAGATGCTCGCCTTAACTCCTGAATCCGTTGAGGTAACACGGCAAGCCGTTTCAGCACATCTTGCAGGAGATAAGGAGTATCATTTGATAAAGCCACAACGGCCAAGGCACGTTGTGACCCGGTGTACAGCTGTTCCACTAAAGTGTACACCGCCTTAAGCTTGATCAAGATATTCGCTTCGTGTTGGTACTCACAGGACCTGCGTTTATGCATATAAGATTAAGCCGAGATCATATCTGAAACAGTTATCAAATGAATCATGGTGATGTTCAAAAGTTACACATAGTAACTTACCGAAAATTGCTGAGGCCATTTGGGATATCTGGTGCTTTAAGCCGGACAGTTCGGCAGTTGCTTCGGCAAGAGCTGCTTCTGCTGTCTCGGCCCGGGTCACAAGTGACGATTTTTCATCTGCCCAGGCCTTTTTCTCCGTGTCAAAATCCTTCTTCAACTTTTCTTGCTCAGAGATGCTGAATGCGAATTTGGAGTCGGCTTTTTGAATCTCAATGTCTTGGGCCGCTAGCCGGGTCTTCAGGTCAGCAATTTGCAATTCGAATTGACTGGTGGCGACATGCAATAACGCCGGGTTACAAGTAAGGTTATGGTAAGGTATTATTAAAATTTCAAGCACTTTACAAGTAAAGACCCTTGACACTTGGGGGCTAATGTATGCTGAAGAAAATTTTATTTTATAATGTCAGATTATGCATATTAAAGTCTCAAGCACTTTACAAGTAAAAATACTTAACACTTGGGGGCTAATGTGTATCGCTTATTTAAAAGTTGCTACATTACAGCGGATTAAATATACTTTCTTGTAAACCGGTGAGCTAACAAGAAGTTGGTATCTAAGTCTCGGCATATTTATCTATAAGCGAGACTTGGGGCTGGTGATAAGTAAGATTCAGGAGAAATAATATAAGTTATACCTCAGATTTATCTCAGATCTGTTTCACCATGTCAATTTCAGTGTCGCTGTTGTGCACTTGATTCAGATAGCCTGAGACTATATCGCCAATGCTTAAGTGGGCATAATCAGCGATGTCTTGTTTGGTCTTCCGGCTTTTGACAAGTTCTTCCTTAGCGGTACATCTGGCAAGAACAGTAGGCCACCCCGGCTCAACATACTGGCTTTTCAAGAATTCAACTTCCGGTTCAGCCATCCGGACCGGGCTAGGAATTTCCGGTTTATCGGAGCTATCAAGAGTGCCTTCTTGAGGCGGGTCGGAAGATGGTGTCGGAATTTCATGGGCCGGCTCAGGAGGAGGTTGATGAGTAGAAACATGAGGGGCAGTGGTTCCAGGTTCCGGCTCCGTTGCTACAGGGTCTTCAATAGGCTTATTCTTCTTTGCCCTCTTACTGAGCTTCGCCTGCACGCTGTGAATAAAACAAAGGGATGAGTACAAAGTATGAGTAAGGCAAAGCATGAGGATAACAAAGGTACATTACCCAGGGGCAGTCTTGAAGGCGGCATGTTGGATTGCATAGACTACCCGAAGAAGGAGAGGTATCCTGATAATTGGAGTCGATGAATTGAGAGGTCGATTTAATTAAACCCGCCAAAGGATAAACAGAACGCATAAGCGGAGATGACCTCGATTCGACGCTTCCTTCTTACGTCAGGTAAGCCGGAAGAGAGCTCTACATCCTTACTTGTCCGGGTTTGCCTTCGGTTCTCAAGCTGTTGTTGCTTCAAAAGAAATTGAGGATCTTGATAAGCTAAGGGATGTGAAAATATTACTTTCCGGGTCACCCGCCGGGTTTTGTGCTTTGGCAAAGGCTCTGAGTCGGAGGAAATTATAGTTACCTCTTCGCCATGAGCTTGGTTGTTTCCAGTGTCTTCCTGAAAGGCGGAAATATCAATAAAATAGTAACAAAGGAGTTAAAGAGAATAAGGGATTACCTCTTCCTCATCTGAAGAAGAGTCATCCAATTTGAGCAATTCAGAGGCGCTGGGTTTCTTCTTTTTTGAAGTCCCCGTCTTGGCGTTTTTCCTTTCATTTTTCTTGGCTGCTCTGGCTTGTTGGGCGGCCTTGTGGTCATATTTGACTTTCCAGAAATCATCACTGGCCTGTGGAAAAGATACGGAATTATAAGTATAAGGAGGTAAACATACTAAAGAGTATTTATTAAGATTGGTAACTTACTGCAGGGGCCGGGTTCTTTTTGCAGAAGGGAAGTAACCCGAAGGTGTTGTTGATAACAGTACCCTCCTTCAGCAGTGACTGGGTTGTAGCATCTGCCACGTCATCTGGTAAGTCGTCAGAACTGTGGCGCATTGGGTCGTTCTGTTCGCCTGTATAGGTGCACATTAAGCCGGAGTGGCGGCTTAATGGGAGTATACGCCAAGTGACCCAGACCCGGACCAAGTCGATGCCGTTTAAACCATTTCCCAGAAGAGCTTTAATCTTCTTGATGGTGGGGTTGAGCGGCAGACGTTCAACAAATAGCGGTTTATCCGCCAATGGATGGTTGGACTCAAAGGCGCAGGCGCGAAAGCCGGAAGAGGCGGTTCATCAGCCGAGAAGTATCTCGACAGAGAACCATGACTGGTTCCAATATTTGGGGTGACTCGGCAGCTCAAAGATAAGGAAACAGATAGTCTCTCCGTCATTGGATCGAGATACCACCAAGTTCAAGACTTGGCCCGTTAGCGCCATTCTGCGGTTCAAGTAAAACAGTTCTCCGAATAAGAGCAGCTTGGCTCCTCTCCTGTACATCTCACGTAAGACTTGGAAGTTGCAAAGATTGGACATGAATTGGGTCCAATGTCTTGAGTCTAAGGTCAAAGAAATTTAAAACTTCTCTGAAGAACTTTGAGCCGGGAGGGGCAAATCCCCGGCTCATGTGATCCATGAAAACTATTACCTCCCCTTCTTTGGGTTGAGGCTTCTCTTCAGATGGGTCAGGGACGCGATAAGACATGACTTCCTTCTTTGGCAAATGGCCAGACTTCACAAATTCAGCCAGTTTGTTTTTAGTGACAGTGGATGGGACCCAGTTGCAGGTTACAGGAGCTTTGGTCGACTTAGGCGCCATCACAACAGATTGGCCTATTACAAAATAAGAAGTTCCGGTTTAAATTTTAACCCGGAAGAAAATATTCAAATTACTAAAGGTAGCGGCTTAAAGGGGCCTAATGACATAAGGATAATTGGGCAACATTATTTAAGCCGCCACAAGTGTTAGCAACAGTTCAAAAGTTTTAAAGACCTGAGAAGGCGCCAAGGTTCACAGATCAAGTGGGATGCGTTTAAACCGGATATTTGGACAGTTATGTTAAAGGCATTTAACATAAGAAGTTCTCCGGGTGATAAAAACAGGTTTCATAAGTTACAACTATTATTTTGGATCAAATGGTCGTTCTGAAAAGAAAAATTTCTAGACCTAAAACAAGTGCAGAGAAGTTCATACACTCGAAAGAAGCTTCTGAACAAAGGAAAAGGGACCCGTTTGCATATAAAATGGGGGTGAAACAGCTACTGCAGCAGTTCTATACCATCTGACGATCAGAAAAGGGCGTCGGGGGTGAGATCTATCAAGGGTATGTAGCAGGCGGCGATGAACACCGACGAACTCGACGAAAACTGTAATGCAGATCTAAGACAGGAAAGAAAAGGGACTTACAGATGCAGGGCTGCGGCGAGAGGTTCGTCGCGTTTCTCGATCGATTCGAGGGTGATGCAGCGGCTGAGTTGATGAAAACGAGAACTCAAGCGGCGGCGGCAACGGCGGAGCTCGAGCGACAGGGAGAGAGCGAGCGGAGGAAGACGACTGAGGGGAGAAAATGAAGAAGACCTAGGTTGAGCCTATTTATAAGGACGGGCCGACTGAGACGGCGCGAGAAACGAGGAGACCGAGCATCATGATCCAGCGACCCCGACGCCTTGGTTTTCGGGATGGTCAGTAAAGGCAAGATCCGTTGAAGATATGACAAAATAAAATAGGGATTTAATTGAAGATGACGTCATGGCGGGTTAACACGGATCCGAAAGATGACGTCACGGTAGGTTATGACCTTTGCACTGGCAGAAGACAGAAAGGCTTGTTTTTAAGGTATTTTAAGATTGACATGAACCGGTTCAAATGAATCTGGGGCCTAATGTTGGGGATATAACTATTTGTGTAAGCCGCCCATGAGGGGCCGGGTTACGCAAAGAGGGATTCATCAGAAGAAGCCCAAGACCAAGCGTGAAGATGGCGGTTCAATAAAGGGTCTAAAGACCACAGGCGACTTAAGGCCCGTAGTGGTAAACCGCCATGATGGCATAACTTATATCGTAAGGTAGAATTAACTAGTCACCGAGCCGGACACCGTTTATGAGCCGGCCGGGACTCTGTAGGCCGCAGGGCGTCAACCCGTGTATATAAGGGGACGACCCGCTAGCGGCTTAGGGCAAGAAACAACCAATCGAGAACCGGGCATAGCATATCTCGCTCCCTGGTCATCGAAACCTCAGGCAATACCAACCCAACTAGACGTAGGCCTTACCTTCACCGTAAGGGGCCGAACTAGTATAAAACCTCTCGTGTCCTTTGTCCCGATTAACCCCTTTAAGTTTCCTAGTTGCGATGGCTCCACGACTAAGTCCTTGCAAGAGGACATCTGCCGTGACAATTCCACGACACGGGTCATATAAAAACCCCGAAAAGAATCATAAATAGACAAGCTGGTTATCAATCATGATGTTAAGACACAACTGATGTTATTATACTTATGATCCTTTGGATGATACCACCGGTTTACGTGACCCAGAGGGTGAAGCTGATAACTCAACCCTGTAAAAGCCGGCACATGTGATATTTGTGACAACTCAAATACTTGTGATTGTATAAAAACAAATAAAAAATTTTGAGGCTTCTGATTCGAATACGATCAGTAAACCGTTCCAAAGGGGTTAAGCTAAGATTCGAATACGATCATATAGCCCCCAGTGGCGTTGGCGTTGCCGATCAAAGTGGGTATCGACAACTATGTTCTCTTTGGTTCGAATACGACCTATGTTTGAACAGGAAGCCCCCAAATGACCTTAAGAGTTGTTTAGCGACGCTGATTCGAATACGATTCACGTCGATTCCCAAAGGGGTTGAGCTATGATTCGGATACGATCAAGAAGCCCCCAAGTAGGTTCAAAAGTTTGCTAATCAAAAGGGTATCGACAGCTATGTTCTCTTTGGTTCGGATACGACCTATGTTTGAACAGGAAGCCCCCAAGTGACCATAAATTTGACATTACACCGATCAAGAGGGTACCGACAGCTATGCTCAATGAGCAGGAAGCCCCCAAGTGACCATAATAAGATAAGCCGTAAGGCAGGATACCCATGTTTGAACCGCGCATCATGGCAGCAAGTTCTTTTTGGCAACCTTTACTTTGTCTGAGAACTCGAACTTGCAAGAGATTAATTCTTTTTGAACTGGAACCTTAAACCGGATTTGAAAGCTTCAAAAATTTGTGAGGGACAAATTTACCTTGAGCCGGATTTTGAACCGGATTTGAGAGCTTTAAAAATTTGTGAGGGACAAATTTACCTTGAGCCGGATTTTGAACCGGATTTGAGAGCTCCAGTGCTTTGTGGGAGAAAGATGTCTCTTGAACCGGATTTTAAACCAGAGTCCTTATTTTGAGCCGGAAACCTTCTGACGGCTTTTAAATTTTCATCGATCTAGCCCCCGAGTCATACCATTGTAGCCCCCGAGTCTCAAGACGACTCGAGGAGTTGGCTTGAGATTCTCCATATTTGACCATAGCAGAAGGTATACATCATTGGCATTGATAGCGCAATGTGAATCCACAAAAGGTTGAGGTGACTGCGGCGGGTTATAAATGATCCCGTATGAGCCGTGTCAGCAACTCGGCCAATGGTTCCTTCCAACTGGTTGTTTGAGGTTTAACCAAACTGTAGTGGCGGCGACTTGTGCACCTGCCCATTGAAACATCCAGTGCAGACGACGGCTGATAATATATGATAATTTTGCCTCTAATTTGTTGAGAGAAAATCGGGCTTCCCAAGTAGTGACTTGCTCATACTCAATAAACAGCTCATCCAGACAAGTGCGGCCCGGTGTGTCGATGTAGACCAGGCCGCGAGAGACGGACGGTAAAGACGACCGTAACATCAGAGGCGGCATAGACAGATGAACCGGCCGTGGCGTTGTAAGCCGGTACGGACGGGCAAGTTATCCTCCTTGTTGTAAGCCGGTGTGGTCGCGAGAAACGACCACGGCGTTGTAAGCCGGTGCGGGAGTCCGTTGAGTAATATCACTTTTTGTCATAAATAATTGCCCTGCATAAACAATATTGCAGACCAAGGCAAAGATAAACTTGTTCTTTGATAAAAACAACATGTGCTAATAAAACAAACTTGGATGGATATCACCTGATTTGTTCGGACGAGGATGATCCGTTTATCGCGACAGAGGTGGCTTAGGCAGACCAGCGACTCAATATAGTTTCGGCGGCTCAGGCAGACCGGCGACTTAATATAACCCCGGCGGCTCTAAGCAGCAGGGGCGGCTCAACGCGGTTCCGGCGGGTTGATGTAGATTAAACTATACGGGTGGCAGCTTGCGCGCACGCGTTCAACACCAAGCGGGCGCGGATGCCCGTGCATGATGATGCTAACGCATATTTCATAGGCACGGCATAACACCACCTTTATAATAAATATTGTCCTGCACATAAAAATGTACATACCAAAGTAATTGTTCTTTGATTAAACAATATGTACTAAAAGTAGATAGAAACAATAGCACCTGATATATTTTTTGGATGAAACGACTGCCTTGTAAGTCACGTATATCATCTGGCACTGTCTCTTTTCGTTGACCACCAGGAGCAGCACTTGGGTGTCCTGCTTATTCAACCAAAGAAGTTTCAGCCTTAACTCTCCATCATTATTTTAATATTGCATGCTCATCTTTGCTTTGATTGCACCAGGTCGTCAGGAGGAATCTTCTCTAGTCTTGAAGCAATCAACCCAAATAAACAATGCTTTCTAGTACTGCTCCGTAACTGAATTTGCTTTGCTCAATTAATCCCAGATGAACACTCCATGACTGACATCTGCTGGTTTGCATATTTGATGCGCAATGGTAGAAATTCTTCGAAACTTGAAGTGAGCCGCAGAAGTATGCCCAGCAGTTAGCATAAACAGACGCCTTGGCGTTTTTGAATTTTTGCTTTCAACCTCAAAGCCTGATCTTTGGCGACTTGCAACACCGCCCAAACGTCCATGGCTCGGAGCAGTACGGAGCAGGCCACGCCAGCAACGGTGAGAGGCCCGAGTCAGAAGCTGCGACTCAACACTAGAGCGACGACCCGGCGCGGCAGCAACGCACGGCAGAGATGAGTTGAGGTAGTCCTACTCTGACGGAGAGGCATCGTCCAGGAAAGGTTGCAGGAGCGGCAGCTCAAGACCGGGACAAAGCTGCGGCCTTGCGGTAGTTCGAGGTGGAGACGGCAGCCTGGAGCTGCGGTTTGGAGGCGCGGCGGTTCGGCCAGGTGGAGTTGACGACAGGTGCGACGCAAGGCCATGGCGGTTTATGAGGCGACAAAGGCCGCGAGCGGCTTGGCTGCTCAGAATGCAGCAGGAGCCAAGGTGGACGGCTGACTCGCCGGCGACAGCTCCCGTAGGTGTGATGCGGGACGAGGAGAGTCGCAGGCATGGCCGCACGAGGGCACTTGAAGGGCAGGGATCTTGTTTGATGCGAGATGGTTATTCATTTAAATCAGAGAATAATGGTTGTTCTATTTATATGAGTAATATCTTTTATGGTCATGCACCCTTGATGAGTGGTCTATTTTTATTGAATCTCGATAGTAGTGATACACATATTCATAGTGTTGAAGCCAAAAGATATAAGTTTAATAATAATAGTGCAACTTATTTGTGGCACTGCCGTTTAGATCATATTGGTGTAAGGTGCATGAAGAAACTCCATGCTGATGGGCTTTTGGAATCACTTGATGCTTGCGAACCATGCGTCATGGGCAAGATGACTAAGACTCCGTTCCCAGGAACAATGGAGCGAGCTACACACTTGTTGGAAATAATACATACTGATGTATGCAGTCCAATGAGTGTTGAGGCTCGCGGCGGGTATCGTTATTTTCTGACCTTCACAGATGATTTAAGCATATATGGGTATATCTACTTGATGAAACATAAGTCTGAAACATTAGAAAAGTTCAAAGAATTTCAGAGTGAAGTGGAAAATCATCGTAACAACAAAATAAAGTTTCTACGATCTGATCGTGGAGGTGAATATTTGAGTTATGAGTTTGGTCTTCATTTGAAACAATGCGGAATAGTTTCGCAACTCACGCCACCCGGAACACCACAGCGTAATGGTGTGTCTGAACGTCGTAACCGCACTTTATTAGATATGGTGCGATCTATGATGTCTCTTATTCATTTACCGCTATCGTTTTAGGGTTATGCTTTAGAGACAGCTGCATTCACGTTAAATAGGGCACCATCTAAATTTGTTGAGACGACACCATATGAACTGTGGTTTGGCAAGAAACCCAAGTTGTTGTTTCTTAAAGTTTGGGGCTGTGATGCTTATGTGAAAAAGCTACAACCTGATAAGCTCGAACCCAAATCGGAGAAATGTGTCTTCATAGGATACCCAAAGGAAACTATTGGGTACACCTTCTATCACAGATCTGAAGGCAAGATTTTTGTTGCTAAGAATAGATCCTTTCTAGCGGAGTTTCTCTCGAAAGAAGTGAGTGGGAGGAAAGTAGAACTTGATGAGGTAACTGTACCTGCTCCCTCATTGGAAAGTAGTTCATCACAGAAATCAGTTCTAGTGATTCCTACGCCAATTAGTGAGGAAGCTAATGATGATGATCATGAAGCTTCTGATCAAGTTACTACCGAACCTCGTACGTCAACCAGAGTAAGATCCGCACCAGAGTGGTACGGTAATCCGGTTCTAGACGTCATGTTACTTGACCATGACGAACCTACTAACTATGAGGAAGCGATGATGAGCCCAGATTCCGCAAAATGGCTTGAGGCCATGAAACCTGAGATGGGATCCATGTATGAGAACAAAGTGTGGACTTTGGTTGACTTGCCCGATGATCGGCAAGCCATAGATAATAAATGGATCTTCAAGAAGAAGACTGACGTTGACGGTAATGTTACTATCTAGAAAGCTCAACTTGTTGTGAAAGGTTTTCGACAAGTTCAAGGAGTTGACTACGATGAGACTTTCTCACCCGTAGCGATGCTTAGGTCTGTCTGAATCATGTTAGCAATTGCCGCATTTTATGATTATGAAATTTGGTAAATGGATGTCAAAACTGCATTCCTGAATGAATTTCTGGAAGAAGAGTTGTATATGATGCAACCAGAAGGTTTTATCGATCCAAAGGGTGCTAACAAAGTGTGCAAGCTCCAGCGGTCCATTTATGAACTGGTGCAAGCCTCTCGGAGTTGGAATAAACATTTTGATAGTGTGATCAAAGCATATGGTTTTATACAAACTTTTGGAGAAGCATGTATTTACAAGAAAGTGAGTGGGAGCTCTGTAGCATTTCTAATATTACATGTGGATGACATATTGTTGATTGGAAATGATATAGAATTTCTGAATAGCATAAAAGGATACTTGAACAAGAGTTTTTCTATGAAAGACCTCGGTGAAGCTGCTTACATATTGGGCATCAAGATCTATAGAGATAGATCAAGACGCTTAATTGGACTTTCACAAAGCACATGCCTTGATAAGATTTTGAATAAGTTCAAAATGGATCAGTCAAAGAAAGGGTTCTTGCCTATATTACAAGGTATGAAGTTGAGTGAGACTCAATGCCCGACCACTGCAGAAGATAGAGAGAAAATGAAAGTTATTCCCTATGCCTCAGCCATAGGTTCTATCATGTATGCAATGTTGTGTACCATACTTGATGTGTGCCTTGCTATAAGTTTAGTAGGGAGGTACCAAAGTAATCCAGGAGTGGATCAGTGGACAGCAGTCAAGAACTTCCTGAAATACCTGAAAAGGACTAAGGATATGTTTCGCGTTTATGGAGGTGACAAAGAGCTCGTTGTAAATGGTTAGGTCGATGCAAGCTTTGACACTGATCCGGATGACTCTAAGTCACAAACCGGATACGTATTTATATTGAATGGTGGAGCTGTCAGTTGGTGCAGTTCCAAGCAGAGCGTCGTGGCAGGATCTACGTGTGAAGCGGAGTACATAGCTGCTTCGGAAGCAGCAAATGAAGGAGTCTGGATGAAGGAGTTCATATCTGATCTAGGTGTCATACCTAGTGCATCGGGTCCAATGAAAATCTTTTGTGACAATACTGGTGCAATTGCTTTGGCAAAGGAATCCAGATTTCACAAGAAGACCAAGCACATCAAGAGACGCTTCAATTCCATCCGTTATCAAGTGTCGGAAGGGGACATAGAGATTTGCAAGATATATACGGATCTGAATATTGCAGACCCGTTGACTAAGCCTCTCTCACGAACAAACCATGATCGTTTAGTTTGTTGCTATTGCTTTCATCATGACTTATACATGTTCCTCTGACTATGAGATTATGCAACTCCCGAATACAGGAGGAACACTTAGTGTGCTATCAAACGTCACAACGTAACTGGGTGATTATAAAGATGCTCTACAGGTGTCTCCGATGGTGTTTGTTGAGTTGGCATAGATCGAGTTTAGGAGTTGTCACTCCGATTGTCGGAGAGGTATCTCTGGGCCCTCTCGGTAATGCACATCACTATAAGCCTTGCAAGCAATGTGACTAATGAATTAGTTGTGGGATGATGCATTACGGAACGAGTAAATAGATTTGCCGGTAACGAGATTGAACTAGGTATGGTGATACCGACGATCGAATCTCGGGCAAGTAACATACCGATGACAAAGGGAACAA
The DNA here is from genome assembly GCA_021605205.1 of Aegilops longissima. Lineage (NCBI taxonomy): Eukaryota > Viridiplantae > Streptophyta > Magnoliopsida > Poales > Poaceae > Aegilops > Aegilops longissima. Next base: position 161,853,667 of record CM038678.1, on the reverse strand, counting down.
CGTATGTTGTTGTGCGGTTTGACCGATAAAGATCTTCGTAGATTATGTAGGAGCCAATATGAGCATCCAGGTTCCGCTATTGGTTATTGACCGGAGAAGTGTCTCGGTCATGTCTACATAGTTCTTGAACCCATAGGGTCCGCACGCTTAACGTTCAATGACGATTGGTATTATGAGTTTATGTGATTTGATGTACCGAAGGTTTTTCGGAGTCCCGGATATGATCACGGACATGACGAGGAGTCTCTAAATGGTCGAGACATAAAGATTGATATATTGGACCATGTTGTTCGGACACTAGAAGTGTTCTGGAGAGTTTCGGATAAAACTGGAGTGCCGGAAGGTGTTACCGGAACTCCCGAGAGAACTATTGGGCCTCTATGGGCCTTAGTGGGAAGAGAGGATGGGCCAGGAGGGGATGGCCGTGCCCCCCCCCCCCTTGGGTCCGAATTGGACTAAGTGGGCGGCGCCCCCATTTTCCTTCCCTTCCCCCCCTTCCTTCCTTCCCCCTCTCTCCCTCCTTTATATACGGGGGAGGGGGCACCCCATAGACACACTAGTTGATCTTTAGCCGTGTGCGGTGCCCCCCTCCATAGTTTTACACCTCGGTCATATCGTCGTAGTGCTTAGGCGAAGCCTGCGCGATAACTTCATCATCACTGTCCCACGCCGTCATCCGACGGAACTCTCCTTGGCCTCACCGGATCTAGAGTTCGAGGGACGCCACCGAGCTGAACGATGTGCGGATCGCGGAGGTGCCGTATGCGTCGGTACTTGATCGGTTGGATTGCGAAGACGTTCGACTACATCAACCGCGTTACTAAACGCTTCGCTTCGGTCTCGAGGGTGCGTGGACACACTCTCCCCGCTCGTTGCTATGCTTCTCCTAGATAGATCTTGCGTGATCGTAGGAATTTTTTTGAAATACTACGTTAGCCAACATCATGATCACACCAGAGAGGCCAGCATCATACTAGAAGCGGTGGCATCACATGACTTATGGAATTGGCATGCTTTCTTTGGAATGCCGGGTTCTCAAAACGACATCAACGTGCTTCAACAATCTCCGATGTTCAGGAGGCTTTACAATGGGGAATCAAAGCCGTGCAACTACACCATCAACGACCGAGAGTACAACTGGGATACTACCTTTCCGATGGTATCTATCCTCAGTGGGCGGCGTTTGTGAAGACCATATCTGAATCGCATGGCAATAAACAGAGCCACTTTGCAACAATGCAGGAAGCGGCTAAGAAGGATGTGGGAATCAGAAACTTTGTGGCAGGTGATGACATGTTGTGTTATTCTGCACAATATGATTGTCGAGAATGAGGATGATGGTGTAGCCCAAACCCATGATTTCGAAGTACCTAGAGAACAAGTTGAAATCCTGGAAGATCAAGATGCGGCTCATCTGATGAACTTTTTGTAGATGCATCAGAATCTTCGAGATTAGCAGATGCACATGCAACTACTCAATGATCTTGTGGAGCATATGTGGACCCACAATGACAACCAAGGAGCCAATGTTTGAGTTTGGCACTTAAAATTAATTTTATGTAAAGACTATCTATGCTTCATACCAACATTTGCTATTTACGTGCGACATTTGTTTGTATGATCAATGTGCATGTATTTTGATGAATTTGAGAGTCCGGATTTGAGATATGTGGATGCCGGGACGGAAATATGAGGGCCCGTCCGGATGCGCCGGCGGGCGTGCCCGGGCGCGTCCGCGGACGTATAGGGGTTCGGATTGCCAAGTCCGGCTATATATACTCTTATCTCCTGTACTGTCTATTGTTGTGACGCCCGGGTAATTAGGCTACAGTAATCCCACGCTAGTCGTGCCATGACACCTCGGTTACTATTGCTGTCCTCACAATAATTCGGAACCGTTCAAAATTCAAATTCAAATTAATGACAACAATAAAAGTTTTCAAAACTTAAAACAAAAATGTTCGGTGGTTGCCGAATATTACTAGGGTAATTATGGTGCAACAAACACCTTTTTATAAAATGGCTAAATGGTTTAAAATGATTTAAACAGAAAAGAAAGAAATGATAAAAGAAAACAGAAAACAAACAAACAAACAAAAAAAGAGGAAAAGGAAAGAACCCCCTCGGCCAGCCCAACCCAACTGGCCGCCCATTCGCCACCGCCCACCTGCCCGCCATCGCCCAATCGCCCCCACCCTCGCTAACCCCACAGCCACCAAACCCTAACCGATCCCCACTCCCCACTCGCTTCCCCCGCCTCTCTCCCTTCCCCGATCTGATCGGGCAGCGCCCGCCCCCCCCGCTCGTCTGGGCACCTGCCCGTGCTCGAGGCAGCCTCTCGCCCCGCCACAAGACCCATCCCGACGCGCGCCCGACCCGCCATCCGCCGCCGGAGATCCCCACCTCGTCGGACGCCTCAAGCTCCTCCTCGCCTCGCCCGTCCTCGATTCAGATCGGGCGCGTCCCAGCGCCACCACGCTGTCGTCCGAACCCGCCGCCGCTGTTCGCCGGGCTACCTCGTCCTCGTCACCCCGACCTCATCTCCTCCCGACAGTGCCCTCGCGCCGTCGCCGTTCGCCATCATTTGCCGCCCGAGACCGCCGTCGCGGAGCACCATCACCACCGGACGCCTTCGCGGACTGCTTCCCCGCCCGTCGTCCCGTCGTCCACCCCGCGCCCCTTGCCCGTGCCCTACTCCTCCTCTGTGAGCTCCCCCTTCCTCCTCTCTCTGCCGTGGTCGCGCCCACTCCCTGCGCTCGGCTCCACCACGGGCGTCGCCATGCCCAGCCGCACCGGCCAACCCAGGCGCTTCGCGCCACACCACACGCCGCGGCCTCCTTCCCCTCGCCGTGCTCGCCTTCTCCTCTTCCTGCTTTGCTGCTGCGTGGTTGTTCTTCTGCCTCGGGCCGCCGTCGTTAAATCACCGTGTGCGCGCCAGCTGGCTGCCCTCGTCTCGCTCCGCCATCAGTGGCCCTCCTCGCTCATTGCAGCAGCCAGCCGTAGTACGGACACCCCATACTGGCGAACTCACAGGCGCGCCGCCGCACTGCCACGCGCCAGCGCCCCTTTGCCTGTTCGGGTTGCGCCCGTAAACCGCATACCCGCAAAGGCCCCTATGGCCCTATGACACATGGGCCCCGCCCAGATAACGTTTTAATAAAAAAAGGAATTAAAAAAATAATAATAAAAGTAAATAAATAGATAATAATAATTAAATTAATTAATGAATTAACGAATTATTTAAGTTAATTAATCACAAATAGATTAACCTAATTAACTGATAGTTAATTAATCAAACAATGACAAGGGCCCACCCCTAATTAATTATGATTAGTTTAATTAATCATTAATTAAATGTGTCATCGACGATGGGACCCATCGTCAGTTGACCAATCAACTCATTGATCGCGATGTCGACATGACATCATGCTTGATGTCATTAAATCATTTTCAATTAATTAAATAATTAATTAAATTTCAGAAATTAATAAAATCTTTAGCAAATCATATCTTTTAATCCGTAACTCGGATTAAAATACTTTCTACATGAAAGTTGCTCAGAACGACGACGAGACGAATCCGGATACGCAGCCCGTTCGTCCGCCACACATCCCTAGCATATCGAACATGGAACTTTCCCCCTCCGGTCCATCTGTTCGAAAACGCGAAACACCGGGGATACTTTCCCGGATGTTTTCCCCCTTCGTCGGTATCACCTACTACCGCGTTAGGGCACACCTAGCACCGCGTATTGCCTCGTTATGTTTGTGATACTTTGTTGGCTCCGTATTTACTGTTTCTTCCCCCCTCTTCTTCCCCGGTAGACCCCGAGACCGGCGCTGATGCCACCGAGTACGACTACATCGACGACAAACCCTTCTCTTGCCAGAGCAACCAGGCAAGCCCCCCCTGATCACCAGATATCGCCTACTCTTCTCTATCTGCTTGCATTAGAGTAGTGTAGCATGTTATTCTTTTTCGCTTAATCCTATCTTGCGCCGCATAGCTTTGTCCTTGTTACTCTTGTTGTTACCTTTACCGCTATCTCTCGCTTAGTATAGGATGCTAGTGTTCCATCGTGACCCTACACTCTTGTCCGCTCTACCATGCTATACTCTATCGGGTTGTGATCACTTTGGGAGGTGATCACGGGCATATACTATATACTTTACACTATTACATTACCGTGGTACTGTTCGAGATGGGGCTGAAAGGACGGTGGCTCCATCCCGGTGAGGTGGGCCTGGGTTCCCGATGGCCCCGATCGTTACTTTGTGGCGGAGCGACAGGGCAGGTTGAGACTACAGGGTGAGAGGTGGGCCTGGCCTGGTCGGCGTTCGCGGATACTTAACACGTTTAACGAGATCCGGGTATTTGATCCGAGTCCGCCATTTGGTCTATACGCACTAACCATCTACGTGGGAGTAGTTATGGGTATCCGGCGTTGTGGTATCACCGGCACTTCGTGACGTCGGCGACGAGCGGCGCGCGCGGATTGGAACGTAGGCCTGCTCTTGTATTAAGGGGCTTGTTCGCTTCCGGCCGCCATAGCGTCGCAGGTGTGCATTGGGCGATGGGCCCAGACCCCTGTGCGCTTAGGTTTAGACCGGCGTGTTGGCCTCTCTGTTGTGCCTAGGTGGGGCTGCGACGTGTTGATCTCCAGCGGCGGGCATGACCCGTAAAAGTGTGTCCGCCAAATGGGATCAAGCGTGTTGGGTTATGTGGTGCACCCTGCAGGAAGTTAATCTATTGAATAGCCGTGATCTTGATAATGTGACGACTTGAGTTGTACCTTGACCTTATGACAACTAGAACCGGATACTTAATAAAACACACCCTTCCAAGTGCGGATACAACCCGTGGTCGCTCTCTCGTGGTTACGAGGAGGGATCGCGGGTAGGATTATTGCTATCTGATGCTACTTGGAGGACTTGATCTACTCTCGCTACATGTTGCAAGGCGGAGGCTGCGAGCGTAGTCTTGACGTGATTAGCTATCCCCTCTTATTACGGCATTCGCAGTTCACCATGATATGGCCCTTTACACATATATCCATGCATATGTAGTGTAGCTCCTTGCTTGCAGTACTTTGGATGAGTACTCACGGTTGCCTTGTTCCCCATTTTCCCCTATCTCTACTCGATTGTCACGACACTGACGATGGAGCCGGAGCGACGCGCACCGTCGATGGCGACTACTACCCCGAGGTGCCTACTACTACGTGCAGCCCGGCGACGACCGAGAGTAGTTAGGAGGATCCCAGGCAGGAGGCATCGCCTCTTCGATCTGTATCCCGTTTGTGCTAGCCTTCTTAAGGCAAACTTGTTTAACTTATGTCTGTACTCAGATATTGTTGCTTCCGCTGACTTCGTCTATGATCGAGCACTTGTATTCGAGCCCTCGAGGCCCCGGCTTGTATTATGATGCTTGTATGACTTATTTATGTTTTAGAGTTGTGTTGTGATATCTTCCGTGAGTCCACGATCTTGATCGCATACATTTGCGTGCATGATTAGTGTACGATTGAATCGGGGGCGTCACAAGTTGGTATCAGAGCCGACTGCCTGTAGGAATCCCCCTTCCACACTCCTTGGCCGAAGTTGAGTCTAGACATTGGAAAACTTTTACTAACATGGTTGTGCGGCCCATGGGCCCACGTCGCCATTGGGTGGTATTAGGATCTTTTACTCCTCGATCTTTACTCTGGGATTCGAACTTGCTTCTATTCGGGTTAAACGATTTTACTACAATCTAACTTTAGGATCTCGTTACTACTTCCTCCGGAGAACCCTCACTACGGTGATTGCTCCGTGAACGGAAGGATTTGAAGATACTCTCGATATTCTCTCGAGACCTTGTGCTGCCGCTTTTGTAATTCCCTACCACCAAACATCCCTATGGATAAATATTTACGCCTGTCGTTCTTACTTTTATTCCCAGTTAATCTTGTTATTACAAGATACCCCGAAATTCTCTCTAATGTTCCGAGAATACTTTGCGCCTATTGCCTTGCAGTTCTTTGCTACATGAATACCCCTACGGATAATTTCTCGCACTTACGAATATCCGCTCATCCCCGCTTGATTCACGTATGTCACCAATCCTCGAAAACCATTCGATCTTCGAAAATCCCGAGCATCCTATTGCTCTCGAAATTCTTGATTACTTGCATTATGGTTAATCCCATAAGTCTAGTAATCTTGTTGGCATCCATTGTCATTATCATTTTGAGTCCATTGATTCGATTTGTTGCGAATGCTCGCAATCCTCAAACAGATCCTAGAATTCATCCTTCCGCTCAGACGTCATTTTAAACATGAGCTGGCTATCGACCAATCAAATTGCCGTCGATTGTACCCCTAAGTCTATTCAGCTTATCCATCCTTGATCAGAGCATTTGCTCCTGATCCCTTGATTTGAAAATCATAATTACTTTGCTAATTAAGCGTTGAACTATTCAGATGTTCTATAAACCGATGCATTTGCAATCTTTCTTCCTCGATTCGTATCGATACTCATATCAGCCCCATTGTGGATCGCCATATCCACTGTTGGATTATTATCCGGCGTTGTCCTTCATAATTAATCACTTTGTGAGTTCTTTCTCCGATACATAATGCCTTTGGTAAATTGTATTCTTTCCTTTTGTCAACCATGCTCGCTTTTGAGCTGGTGATATTTACTCTTGAAGCTTATGGTATATGTTCAGAAGAAGCCCGATGGGATTGAACCAACGCCTTCCCTCATCGGGTGAACCCGAAAGATTTCACGAGTCATACTTATCCGGTATTGCACCGTAAAACTTTCAACAACTAATGTCATCTTCAAATACAAGAGGTGAATGGAAGATTATGCATTGAGGAAGTGGAGTCGACCTTGAACTTTGTGTTCATGCCCATGGACGCGATGTATATCCTATCATGGAAGCTTATTGTAATAATAACTATTTCCTTGATAGCTAACATATGGTATATGTGAATCGATCCCTTGCAACCGTGGTTCCGACCATGATTGTTCTTCTTTGATTCCATTTCTCGGACAAGTTAAAACAATTGTCTTCTATGGATCAATACACCAGTCCAACCTTTACTTTGATCTTGTGTCGAGTATTACCCCCCTGGTATCTCGAGATTATCATGGAACTGCATAACTTCTTATGAGTTCTTCATCAAGTGCTACCTTTCCACTGATTCCAATTTTTCACGGGCTCTGAGTTATTAAACACTCAAAGACACCGATAACTGAACCGAGTCCGCTCTACGGTTCAACGACTCTTCAGTAAGCTTCTATAAGTATGAGTTTGTACCCGATCACGCCATTCCTAGCCTGTTTGGCTATATCATTGTCGTGATGATTCTAACTGTGCTACCTGGTCCTTATTCTCGGAGCACCAATTTGCGACGATAGCTAAGCTTACGTCGATCTTCCTCGTCATATCATTTCGCCTTGAACAACAAGCTAGATTTCGAGTTTGTGTTATACCTTGAGTTCCTTGCTACCCAGCATTGTTCTTCTTTACCTTGTAATATTACCACCTTTTATGTCAAGAATGTCATGGGAATTTCACCACCTCTTAAGAATTCTTGGTATGGTGATACTTCTCACCATCGCCATTCTTCTTGGGTCCTCATGTTGGTTCCAACCAGGGTACCAACAAGTGAGCGGTGCTGTTTGGATTCCGCCCTTCTAGCAACCATATTGCTTTGAAGTTAATGATCGACCGTTCATTCTTAGACTATTGATTATTGAATCAACATTCCAATGTTGGCCGTGCAACCCAGCCCATATTTCGGGCACACCTTTCAACTAGTGATTGATGGTGTATGTTTTCCTCGAGCATACAACCTTATATCATTTGAATTGATAAGTGTCATCTTCTTGTTCACATTATCGTGGAAATCCATCCGTTGGAATTCTCGATGAATTGTCGCTGAGCCCATCAGCCACCTTCTCATCCCCTCCTTGGTTTAATGATGAACTATTGCTTCAGGAACCCGCTCCCATAGTTCATTTCCCGAGAATCTTGCAATGTAATTTCGTCGATTTATGTTGCACCTTTTCCTCTCGGACCCCCTGAGTCTGAGGTATTATGACACCAATTGGATATGAATCTCGGTCAGATATGATGGTTGGGACAACTTTCCAAGGGTTATGATGTTGATCCTTTGATGACCCGGTAACATGATGTCATGCCTAGCACCCCGGCTGGAGGACCTATCATTATAATTTCTTTTGCAAGATAACCATTCTTCCTGGAGGAAATTGTAAGACGTATCCTACAAGTTGTTCCTAATGGATCCTTCCAATATCCAAAGTCTGGCCCTTGATTGAAACACCATATCATTGCTACCTGAAGCTTGTCTGTGGTACCCCGATTTTCAACAAGATCATTTGAAGCCCAATGCTAAATGTTCCCTGCTCAATTATCCAAACACCGTTGTATGGGTAATGTCATGAAAAATTCTCTGCCCTACCTAAAGAGTTTTCTACATTATATCCTGACATGGATATCATGCTCTGCTTGTCCTTGGGAAGGATATACCCTTGAAATATGTGTTTAAACATATTTTCCTTTCCATTGTTCTGTTTAATCTGATGATCATATTTTCCTTCCATTGTTGGTTTAACCTTTCTTGTGATCTATATGATTTGAGCAGTAATATTCTCCTGCTTATGTAAACACCTCGTTGTACAATTCATCAAGAAGACCCTGCTTTCTCTGTTGATGACATTTCGTAGCCACCGACGGACGGGAACTTTGCCTATTGGTCCGCCTCGTTCAACGAGCAGGAAAATGGTTCTCTTCGTCCCTCGCCCTTGGTATCGACGTTGTTGCCGACTTAATCGACATGCTACCCTCTGACATGCCTTGCTTGCATGATCACGCAAGACGTCTCCGACCTTCCTACTTTAACCCACATGTTGGGCCCATAACCCACAGTTCCACCAGGATCGAAACCTGACTCTCCTGTACACCCTCATGTTACCAAAGTTATTCCTCGCGCGTGGACTCGTACGAAATTCATGAGCCACCTACCGATGAGATCATCAATTCTGGTATCAGACGCAATACTTATTCTCGTTGCTCTGAACCCCTTTCACCTTCTGATTAGGCATCAAACGCTTGCCTATCCGTTTGAAACTTCTCATGGTACCTCCTTACTTTGCTCTTGATATTTTCTTAAGTTTAAACTCGAGAGTTACTTTCTACCACCTTCCTCGATGATATCGACCAGATAGTCAACCTGGTAGAGGTTCGTTCTCCCGGAATACCCCCTTACTTTTACGTAAGTACGATGGAGTTCCTGAAGGAAGGACGACAACTTCATCTTGATGACCTGAAGCAGATAAATGAAGACATCAATGTAATGGATCAACCTCTTCGAGAAGAACAACCAAGACCAAGAACACTCCACGAATTTCGTAAATCTTAACCTTCCCCTTTACTTCCCTCTTAAATCTCGGGACGAGATTTCTTGTAGTGGAGGAGAATTGTGACGCCCGGGTAATTAGGCTACAGTAACCCACTCTAGTCGTGCCATGACACCTCGGTTACTGTTGCTGTCCTCGCAATAATTCGGAACCGTTCAAAATTCAAATTCAAATGAATGACAACAATAAAAGTTTTCAAAACTTAAAACAAAAATCTTCGGTGGTTGCCGAATATTACTAGGGTAATTATGGTGCAACAAACACCTTTTTATAAAATGGCTAAATGGTTTAAAATGATTTAAACAGAAAAGAAAGAAATGATAAAAGAAAATAGAAAACAAACAAACAAACAAAGAAAAAAGAGGAAAAGGAAAAGAACCCTCCCCCCCGGGCCAGCCGACCCAACTGGCCGGCCCATTCGGCCACCGGCCCAGCCGGCCCGCCACTGGCCCAATCGGCCCCCCACCCCTGCTTAACCCCCTGGCCACCCAAAACCCTAACCGATCCCCACTCCCACTCGCTTCCCCCACGCCTCTCCCTTCCTCGATCCGGATCGGGCAGCGCCCACCCTCCCTCCCCGCCGATCTGGCACTGCCCGTGCTCGAGGCCAGCCCCTCGCGCCCGCCGCCAGCACCCATCCCGACCGCTACGACCCGCCATCCGCCGCCGGAGATCCCCACCTCGCGGGACGCCTCAAGCTCCTCCTCGCCTCGGCCCCGCCCTCGATTCAGATCGGGGCGCGTCCCCGGCGCCACCACGCCGTCGTCCCGAACCCCGCCGTCGTTGTTCGCCGGGCTACCTCGTCCTCGTCGCCCCAACCTCATCTCCTCCCCGAAAGGTGCCCTCGCGCCGTCGTCGTTCGCCATCACTGCCGCCCGAAGACCCGCCGTCGCCGGAGCACCACCACCACCCGGACGCCTTCGCCGGACTGCTTCCCCGTCGCCCGGTCGTCCCCGTCGTCCACCCCGCGCCTCACTGCCCGTGCCCTACTCCTCCTCTGTGAGCTCCCCCTTCCTCCTCTCTCTGCTGTGGTCACGCCCACTCCCTGCGCTCGGCTCCACCACGGGCGTCGCCGCCATGCCAGCCGCCACCAGCCAACCCATGGCGCTTCGCGCCCACACCGCTGCCAGCGTCTTGGCGCTGCGCTGCTTTGCCTGCCTCCTTCCCGCCAGTGCTCCGCCAGCCTTCTCCTCTTCGCCGCTGCTGCGTGGTTATTCTTCTGCCTCGGGCAGCCGTCGTTAAATCACCGTGTCTTGCGTCACGCTGCCGCCTCGTCCGCCTCCGCCATCAGGGCCCTCACCTTACCATTGCAGCATCCAGCCAGTACCACGGACACCCATACTGGGCAAAGCTACAGGCGCCCGTGGCCACGTTACGCCAGCGCTTCCCACTTGTTCGGGTTGCGCCAGAAACCGCATACCAAGAAGGCCCCTATGGCCCTATGACACATGGGCCCCGCCCCGATAACGTTTTAATAAAAAAAGGAATTAAAAAAATAATAATAAAAATAAATAAATAGATAATAATAATTAAATTAATTAATTAATTAACGAATTATTAAGTTAATTAATCACAATTAGATTAACCTAATTAACTAATAGTTAATTAATCAAACAATGACAAAGGGGCCCACCCCTAATTAATTATGATTAGTTTAATTAATCATTAATTAAATGTGTCACGACGATGGGACCCATCGTCAGTTGACCGATCAACTCTGTTGATCGCCGATGTCGACATGACATCATGCTGATGTCATTAAATCATTTTCGAATTAATTAAATAATTAATTAAATTTGAAAATTAATAAAATCTTTAGAAAATCATATCTTTTAATCCGTAACTTCGGATTAAAATACTTTCTACATGAAAGTTGCTCAGAACGACGAGACGAATCCGGATACGCAGCCCGTTCGTCCGCCACACATACCTAGCATATCGAACATGGAACTTTCCCCCTCCGGTCCGTCGTTCAAAACGCGAAACACCGGGGATACTTTCCCGGATGTTTCCCCCCTTCGTCGGTATCACCTACTACCGCGTTAGGGCACACCTAGCACCGCGTATTGCCTCGTTATGTTTGTGATACTTTGTTGGCTCCGTATTTATTGCTTTCTTCCCCTCTTCTTCCCGGTGACCCCGAGACCGCACCGATGCCACCGAAAGTACGACTACATCAATGATTTAACCCTTCTCTTGCCGAGCAACCAGGCAAGCCCCCTTTGATCACCGGATATTGCCTACTCTTCTCTATCTTGCTTGCATTAGAGTAGTGTAGCATGTTATTCTTTCGATTAATCCTATCTTGCTGCATAGCTCGTCCTTGTTACTACTGTTGTTACCTTTACCGCTATCCTCTCGCTTAGTATAGGATGCTAGTGTTCCATCATGACCCTACACTCTTGTCCGTCGCCATGCTATACTCTTCGGGCTGTGATCACTTGGGAGGTGATCACGGGCATATACTATATACTTTACACTATTACATTACCTGTGGTATCTGTTCGGAGATGGGGGCTTGAAAGGACGGTGGCTCCATCCCGTAGAGGTGGGCCTGGGTTCCCGACGCCCCCGATTGTTACTTTGTGGCGGAGCGACAGGCAGGTTGAGACTACTGGGTGAGAGGTGGGCTCGGCCCAGTCGGCGTTCATGGATACTTAACACGCTTAACGAGATCTGGGTATTTGATCTGAGTCTGGCCATTTGGTCTATAGGCACTAACCATCTACGCGGGAGTAGTTATGGCTATCCCGGCGTCGTGGTATCAGCCGAAGCACTTCGTGACGTCAGCGACTGAGCGGCGCGCGCCGGATTGGAACGTAGGCCTGCTCTTGTATTAAGGGGGCTAGTTCTGCTTCCGGCCGCCCACGCAACGTGCAGATGTGCATTGGGCGATGGGCCCAAACCCTGGCGCTTAGGTTTAGACCGGCGTCTTGGCCTCTCTCACAGCCTAGGTGGGGCTGCGGCGTGTTGATCTCCATGCGGCGGGCATGACCCGTAAAAGTGTGTCCGCCAAATGGGATCAAGCGTGTTGGGTTATGTGGTGCACCCATGCAGGGAAGTTAATCTATTCGAATAGCCGTGATCTTCGGTAATAGGACGACTTGGAGTTGTACCTTGACCTTATGACAACTAGAACCGGATACTTAATAAAACACACCCTTCCAAGTGCCAGATACAACCCGGTGGTCGCTCTCTCTCAGGGTTACGAGGAGGGGATCGCCGGGTAGGATTATTGCTATACGATGCTACTTGGAGGACTTCAGTCTACTCTCTCGCTACATGCTTGCAAAGCGGAGGCTGCCGAGCGTAGTCTTTGACAGATTAGCTATCCCCTCTTATTCTAGCATTCTGCATTCACCCATCGATATGGCCCTTTACACATATATCCATGCATATGTAGTGTAGCTCCTTGCTTAAGCAGTACTTTGGATGAGTACTCACGGTTGCCTTGTTCCCCTTTTCCCCTATCTCTACTCGTTTGCTGCGACTGCACGATGGAGCCGAGAGCGACGCCACCGTCGATGGCGACTACTACCCGGAGGTGCCTACTACTACGTGCAGCCACGACGATTTACCGAGAGTAGTTAGGAGGATCCTGAGCAGGAGGCCTGCGCCTCTTCGATCTGTATCCCAGTTTGTGCTAGCCTTTTAAGGCAAACTTGTTTAACTTATGTCTGTACTCAGATATTGTTGCTTCCGCTGACTTCGTCTATGATCGAGCACTTGTATTCGAGCCCTCGAGGCCCCGGCTTGTATTATGATGCTTGTATGACTTATTTATGTTTTAGAGTTGTGTTGTGATATCTTCCCGTGAGTCCCTGATCTTGATCGTACACATTTGCGTGCATGATTAGTGTACGATTGAATCGGGGGCGTCACAATTGTATCTGTATTTTGATCTAATTGCTCCAATTTCTGTTCTTTCATGCACCTGCTTTTCTAATGGCTTTATTGTTTAATAAAGGGAACCTTACTGTTTAAATAAGAATATTACGTATGTTTATTTATTTGTTGTGTGATACGGGCCGGATACAAGAGGTGGTCTCATTCTCAACGATAAAGGGGCCCAAATAGCGAGAGCACTTGTGCACGGGAGCGGGTGTATCTAGTTCTCCTCTAGATGAGACTTAGCCAAGTCACATCTAACTCCCAATACCACTTGATTTTGATGAAAAGTCATGCAGGTTTATTATTTTTATTTTTTGTTTGATTACTCAAATGATATGTAGGAGTTAAATGAGACTTTGTTATTTCTCATCTACTACCTTCGTCCTGGTTTATTAGTCCTCTTAATATTTTGTGTCAAATTTTACTCATAAATTTAACTTAGAAAATAATAATGCATGTCATAAAATATTATATCATCGGATTCGTATTTAAACATAGTTCCTAATGATATTATTTTCTGTTACATGCATTAACCTTTTGTTAGTTAAATCTAAGATCAAAATTTGACACAAAATGCGAAGGCATCAATAAATAAGGATGGAGGTAGTAGATGAGATTTAGCAAATCCGTTTTGAATATCCGGGCTTCATTAGTTAACTAGGATCATGATCATGCATTCATCACACACACACACATAAGTATATAGCCTGCAGTATATACGTAACGCACGGAAGCTAGTCTGTCAGGCAGGTGGTCGCTGGCTAGTTCTCGAAGCTGCAGAGGCGGTCGGTGGTGAGCCTGCCCTTGTGGGTGCTGCTCTTGTACTCCTTCCAGGTGAACTCCCTGTACCGGCTCCGGCCGCCGTCCCCTAGCAGCTGGCGCAGCGGCGCCAGCCTCTGGCCGAACGGCGGGCCGCCGAAGAAGATCATGGACACCCTCGGCCTCTCGCTGCTCACCACCACCCTGTGCCTCACGCTCCTGAACCTCCCGTTCGTCAACACCTGCATGCACGCCCACGAAACCGCACGAGGACCGAATTAATACGAGCACAGCCAACGTAGGCCAATGTAAATTGTAAAACAGAGGAAAACTTGCTCTTCTTATCATGCATGCATGCATGTCCGCATTATTAGCATGCATCGTGCCAGGGTTTTCACGTGCAGGGCTCGAGGGGGCGGGCCCTGTACACGATTGCGTGCTGGCCGTGTGCATGCACATACTGACATACAGTGCTATATATGTAGCCTCGTGCTGCCCTTGTTTGATGTGGACACTCGAGAGAAGGCTCGAGACCGGGCACCGATCATTGTTGACTGACTCGATCTGGTTTGCTCGCCTGGAGATCCGATCGACTTGACATGCACCCCACAGTAAAAGACGTGCAACAGTGGTAGCATCTACTAGCATGCACCGTACTTACGTCCTTGAGAAAAAGTACTCCTACGATGTAGTAGGTGTAGCAGAGCAGGAGCAGCGCGACGTGTACGTACCTGCAGGGCGTCGGCGACGTTGACGAAGAAGGAGTCGGGGTCGGGCGGCACGGCGGCCCAGGAGCCATCGCGCGTGCAGATCTCCAGCCCGGAGGTGCCGTTGGAGCGGAGCACGGAGATGACCTGCGGGTCCGTGTGCTCGCCGAACCCCGTCAGGAGGCGGCCCTGCAGCTCCGGCCGCGGCGGGTAGTGGTTCACCCGGATCATGCTGTCGCTCTCCGCGTCCGACACCAGCCGGGACAGCGCGTCCGCCGGCGCGATCCCCAGCCCCTCCGCCATCAGCTCCAGCACGCCGCACGCCATCCGCCGCACCGCCGCCGCGTACTCCTCCAGAAGATCCCTGACAGCAACAAAAAAAACGACCAAAAATATCACTCCACGTATTATTGCGCGACTCCGATTAATGATGTCAAAAGGAGATGCGGATAGGGATGGGGCGCAGCAGTGTGGAGTGTAAACGGCAGCACGTCACCGGAGCGGCAGAAAGGCATCGTACGTACGTAGCTTGACGGGCGGCGCGTCGACACGGGTGCACGGCGACGCCGACACGTGCGAACGGAGCAGCACGGCAAGTAGAGAGTGACCGAAAACAACGGGCCGACCGTTACGTCGCCGCCGCACGTGAGTCAAACGTTAAAGATTCGCCGCCTCCGTACGTCGGCCGCGATAAATAGTGAAGCTCCACGCGGCCACGAAAGACCAGTCTTATCCACGGAAATCCTCCATCTTGTATTTTCAAATTTGCTTTTCAGGAATTTCAGGAACTCTAAAACCATTCGACGATAAAAAAATCCTACAGCTTCGTGTTAATGTCATTGACGTTTCTTCAGACTTTGAGAGACATGGCTAAATTGACTGGTGTTGCTGGCTAGGATTCACTTTTGGTAGTACACTTTAGGAGTTCAGGTAATGCTCTCCAACTGACAGTGATTGGACTGTTCGAGCACGCTTTTGAGCAGAGCAGATCACGAGAGGGCGGGAAGAAAAACGTGGCGTGGCATGTGTGCATGTGCATGTGTTTGTCAGCGGATGGAAGGGGTGCCGGTGCAAACGCGGAGGGCGAATGTAAAATGTCCAGCGTGCATGGGTGGCGAGCGGACAAACTCACCGTAAGGGGCAGGGGGGCTCGGACAGCGACGCGACGGCGGCGCCCGCGCACGGCAATGTCCAGGACGCGAAGGAGGCGGCGGGCAGCGCGCCGGCGGGGGTGACGCCCAGCATGACGTACTCGATCCACCCGAGGTCGCCGGAGACGCCGATCCGCTTGCTGCCGTACCCGAGCGGCCGGCCAGCGGCGGCCTCCTTCTCGGCCTGCGGCAGCGCGAAGAACTCCGCCGCGGCCGCCTCCGCGGCGCGCACGAGCTCCGGCGGCACCCCGTGGCCGGTCACCTTGAAGAAGCCCTGCTCCTCGCACGCGGACACCAGCGCGCGCGCCGCGGCCGCGCGGCCGGGCCCCGGGGCGGCGGACAGGTCGATCGCCCGGACGTGGGCCAGCGGCGGCTGCGCCGCCGGCAGCGCTATCTGCTCCAGCTCGCCCTTGGCAAGGACCACCATGGTCGGCTTCTTCTTCTTCCTTGGTCTCGAGGAAACAGAGGAGAAAGCAGGGCAGGAAGGTTTGATCGAGCAAGCGCGAGAGCTTTTCGAGTCGAGTGATACGAGCCGAGCTCGTTGCCCTCTATTTATAGGCGCGCACCGGCCCGCCGGAAGGTTGGTACAAGTACAACCTCTGAATATTCCGCGCGCTCTGCCGTGCTGTGCACCTGTGACGCTGTAGTGTGTTGATATGGGCCGTTAGATCGAGCACCAATGGCTTGGATCCGTGCTTGGACCGCCAGTGTCATCATGGGTTGCCGTTTTGCTCATCGCGACACTAGATCGTGGCAGCCGTGCCGGGTTAATCCCCACCGTTTGAGTACTTCTGTACGTAGGCGGAATGTGTGCTATCTACGTCAGTGATGACACTTACACTTCCAGAAAACTTAGCTCGGTCAGAGCCTTCAGAACGATGGCCGAAGGATCAAGGTCATTTTCAACCTCGGTCATCTTTTGACAATCAAAGGCCTTTCGCCAGTATTGCTTGCAAGTTACCTCCATGTGGACGACGTATGCGGGTCCTTTTGCCAACATTGGGAAAATGCTCTTGTGTAGCCAGGCAAGATACCTACGGGCCTTAAAAACACTGGACATAATAGTACATGGATCAATAATTTCGTGAATTGCCGTGGCGTGGTGGTACAATGTACTCCGTAGAATAGAAAAGGATAGTTTTGCAGCACTTGCTCAGAGGACCACCAGGATAATAAGTCCGGGTTCATTTCCTTCAAAAATGGAAATGGATTGCATGAACGGGAAGCTCCGCTGAGCTGTCCATGCTAAAAAAAATCCTCGCCAGGTGCAAGAGATAGATGCAGATAATGTGTGCTGTATGCCTATATTTATCACTTGCAAACCCAAGAATAATAATCTTACGTTCTAGAGGGGCCTTGACGTCTTTTGGCCATACAGCACACATTAGACCAGCACACATTTTGCCAACTTCAATTTGCTAATCTCTACTGAAGATTGGGATCATTACAGGTATCCCAATAGTTCTTTTTAGTCACAGTAGTTGGAGACGCTCACTGATGGCCTGGGAAACACATTAGGCAGATCCACAATACTAGGTGTGCCCTCTATTCATGTAAAAAAAAAGGGTACCTATGTGAGTAGGCTATGGGGTCTCTGTTATCCGCTTCTGTGACGAAGGCTGTAAGATCGAAGTTACACTTAGAAAGGCTTCAGAGAATGACGGCTAGAGCTGGAGTCATTTTCAACCTTGGTCATCTTGTGACAAAGAAGCCACTGCAAGTACTCCCTAACTATATGCTGATTTGCTATTTATAATTTTTCTGATTTTCTTTTGGAAAGGTTTATTTTATTTTGCACCATTCCATAGGTTTAATATGCTTGAAACCATTTCCTTTAAAGAAACAGAAACAATATTGCAATAACAAGGGGTTCATGCTAACAATCCTCGCCAAGCTGGTGCAAGAAATATACGCTAATAATGTGTTATATGCTTGTAACCTGCAAATTCCAGAAATCTCATGTGTTCAGAAGATAATCGTCTCAATTATGCAATCCATTTCTATTTTTTATAAGACCTAAGATGGTGGTCCTCAACAAGGGCGAGCGGCGAATCAATTTGTGTATAGCAGTTATCTTCTGAACACATGTGAGTTTAATTAGCCAATCAACTTATATTGCAACTGATAAGACCTAAGATGGTGTGGCCCAACGGCAAATCCACGTTATAGCTATGGGGTCGGCTGTCTCCATAGTTTTCTTCTATTCCATTATATACATGTGTGTATCTATATTAAAAAACTCTAAAAATCATGTAAAATATGTGATAACAATCTCTTTGACCCCACAAATTTATTGTCCCGGCTCCGCCACTGGTGTGGCCAATACTCCACTGGTTCTGATTTGTAAGATGATAGATGTTACACTAGAAAGGCTTGAGAGAATGATGGCTGGATTTTGGGCCATTTTCAAGCTTGGCCATCCTTTGAAAAAGAAGCCAGTGCAAGTACCTATATGCTGATTTGCTCTTTATAACTTCTCTGATTTGTTTCAAATATTTATTTTATTTTGCACCATTTGTTAGGTTTAATACGCTTGAAACCATTTCCTTTTAAAAATAGAAACAATATTGCAATAACAAGGGGTTCATGCTAACGATCCTCGCCAAGCTAGTGCAAGAAATATATGCTAATAAAGTGTGATATGTTTGTCACTTGCAAATTTCAGAAATCTCGTGTGTTCAGAAGATAATCGTCTCAATTGTGCTGGTATGTGAGTTTAATTTGCCGATAAACTTTATTGCAACTGGTAAGATGGTGTGGCCAATACTCCACTAGTTATGATTTGTAAGATGATTGATGTTACAGTAAAAAGGCTTGAGAGAATGATGGCTGGATCTTGGGCCATTTTCAACCTTGGTCATCTTTTGATGAAGAATCCACTGCAAGTACCTATATGCTGATTTTCTATTTATAACTTCTTTGATTTGTTTCAATGATTTATTTTATTTTGCACCATTTGTTAGGTTTAATACGCTTGAAACCATTTTTAAAATAGAAACAATATTACAATAACAAGGGATTCATGCTAACAATCCTCGCCAAGCTAGTGAAAGAAATATATGCTAATAAAGTGTGCTATGTTTGTCACTTGCAAATTTCAGAAATCTCGTGTTCAGAAGATAATCGTCTCAATTGTGTTGTATGTGAGTTTAATTAGCCGATCAACTTTACTGCAACTGGTAAGATGGTGTGGCCAATACTCCACTACTTCTGATTTGTAAGATGATTGATGGTACACTAGAAAGGCTTGAGAGAATGATGGATGGATCTTGGGCCATTTTCAACCTTGGTCATCTTTTGATAAAGAAGCCACTGCAAGTACCTATATGCTGATTTGCTATTTATAATTTCTCTGATTGTTTTTGAAATATTTACTTTATTTTGCATCATTTGTTAGGTTGTGTATATGCTTGAAACCATTTCCTTTTTCAAAAACAGGAACGATATTGCAAGAACAAGAGGTCATGCTAACAATCCTCGCCAAGCTAGTGCAAGAAATTATGCTAATAAAGTGTGCTATGTTTGTCCCTTGCAAATTCCAGAAATTTCAGAAGTGTTCAGAAGATAATCGTCTCAAGTATGCCAGTATCTAAGTTTAATTAGCCGATCAACCTCTTACTGCAACGGTACTGATCTATGCTCCAAGAGTTACACACAGGCATATGCATCTCATGCCTAGCCATGCAACAGTGACGTATGTTGAACTACATCACTCATCTCTACTAGTAATAGCTACTCCCTTTTTCATGGTTGTGCGGCCTTCATCCTTTAGGGGGTGTGGGGGGTACTTTTTATTGCTTTGATACCGATGAAATAGCCAATCTCGTGTTTCCTTTCAAGCTTTTTCCTTTTTCAGATAATTGCCTCCTTTACGTTTTACCAAGTAGAATTTTCTCATTCTTTTTTGCTCGTTTCCTGTTTTTTTAATGGTCTTTTCAAAAATCTTCAAAAGTCAATTGCACAATTTTTCTTTCGTACCCACAATAGAAAGCTTTATGTGTGTAGAACGTTTGGTGCATCAACTCCCACCCTTCTTCCGATTCCGGAACAAGCTGTCACGTTTTGGACCAACTCGCTTTCGCATTAGATTTTGATAGTAACTCATATCATTGGAATGGATCCGATCGACTAGTCGGCATGACATGAAAAGACGTGGGATTCAACTGTGGGAATTAAGATATGCACAAATAAATAAATAAAGCTATTATGCAATTTTCCGGTTGATAGGGCTACGCGCATTGCAGGCAAAACGAGCAAATTTGCTGCTGCAGATGGCAGTTGAAGTTCTTAGCAGGAAGAGAGGATGGTCCCTATCTTACACGGGTGGCTAGGCGATGTTACTGGGTCGCCTCCATGGTTTCTCGTCTAGAGTTATTTTGCTAGCAATTGTAACTCTCTTCTTATGTAAACCATGTTGCCGTTTCCTTTCAGAAGTTTGGCCATGGCTATGATCCGTTAAAGGAAACTGCACCAAACAATCACTGCCAGTGATTTGCTAGCTATATTAGCTAGAAACTGTTGGCGTCTCCTTTTCCTGTGCATCCAAGAAGAAACAGGTACACTATTTCAGAGAAAAAGAGACACGGGAGAGAGAGAGAGAGAGATTAGTCAACGCCGGGCCGGCCGGTCTTAATGACCATCGCCGTCAGGCTGTCGACTGTCATTGACGAATTTGATCCACCCTGAGCATCAATGCACCGCAGCGAGCGTGATCATCAGGCCATCGTTTTCCCGCCCACTGTGCTTGAAATCGATCAACGCCCGCAGCATGCATGCATGCATGCATGGCCATGGCCTGCTCGATCGCTTATTACACACCTGCCTGCCCTACTGTGTCGCACATCTCCGTGATCTCCATCGCGCACGTTGCACTGATTTTTTCTTAACACATAGTACTTCCTCTGTAAAGAAATACTCCCTCTGTATATAGGGGGAGTACAATTAAATAGTTTCAAAAAGTTGAGTTGGAATAGCATCTTGAGATTGACAAGGTCTCCCGCAAAAAAAAAATTGACAAGGTCAGCACATACATCTTGTAGTCGACAGAAACATCTCGTTCTACTAGACAAACATCGTCAAAAAATCTGAAACAAATTTAGAAAAATGTGAGCTAAGTTTAGAACTTAAACCCTAATGAGTTAGAAATACCACTATCCTTATCCTTCTTCTAACCATCCAACAATAAGGAGATTTGCGTTGCACTCTCGACTAGTATTTCTTGCTGTCACGGTAACCATGCAATCACAAGTTGATTCGCTCGTTGCACTGTTGACTAGTATTTCTTGCTGACACGGAATGATGCCAGGGTCCCAGATAGGCACGTTTGTGGTCTGATAACCTGTTACGCGCGCACGCCACACGTGGGGGTCGTTTTTCTTTTAGGGAGTACCTAGAACTCATCTAGATGAGACATAATTTGGTCTCATTCACTTTGAAAACAAGAACAAATACAACCCACGTCAGCACACACGCATCTTATAGCATCACATCCAATGGCTATAAAAGGTGAATGAGACCAAATTATATCTCATCTAGATGAGTTCTAGCAAAACTGTTTCTTTTACGACAGTGCCAGCCGTATAGCTGCAATCACATTTCTCCCTCGTGCTTGAATAAACCGAACTCGGGTGGTAGGTTTGGTGGCATGATGATGAGGCCTGGTCTGTGCTATGCTGGCCGTTTACGTATACATCAATCGAGTAAATAGACTAGTTTAATGGTGGATAGCTGGATATGCATGTCTGCGGTTCAGGTTCGACTGCTATCGTGCACAACCGATCGCCATGTCTATCACGCACGCAGAGGTACACCACACACACCAAAAGTGCGCTTCTTGTGATGTAAAAGGCAACTTTGGAAGTTGGAAGAGGAAGTCCGCAACAACTTTGAAGGCGATACACACATAACTTATATGAGGAAACAAACTCTATCTGGTGTGGCAGCTGCGAGCAGGGGCGGCGCTAGGGGTATTCTTGGATCTTCATGTGAATATTCATAATTTTTACAAAACAAAATTGATTTTGGCAAAATAATAACAATTTTTGAAAAGCAACAATAATTTTGGCAAAATGAATACATATGAATACCCGGTTGCAAATTCCTGGAGCCGCCACTGGCTGCAAGTCTGGGGAAAAGTGAAGCTCTCCCATGTTATGAAGTTTTCGTAGGAAGACACATACTTCTAATACCCCAATGTCCGATATGCAAGAGAGGGATGAAAGATACTCAACACCGTATTTTTACTGGCCCGCGGGCAATGAAGGTTTGGGCGCGGCATAGTTTAATGAAGTGATTCAGAAAGCTGTTACTAAAGATCGTTTGGGTTTTGTTACAGATAAAATGCCCAGGCTGGAGATTTACCACAGGCAGAATTGATCATGAAGGTCGCTTGGTACATTTGGTGGCAGCGTCACCAGTGCGCCAAGGGTGTGCCCATCCAGACCCCGGAACGAACTGCTACATTCATCAAGGTTATTGTCACTAATTTTGTTTGAGCTTGTCCTTCAAACCAGCCGATTAGAAAGAAAAATCATGTGTGGAAGAAGCCCGCGACAGGAGTGGTGAAAATAAACTTAGATGCATCATTTTATGATGACGGGAGCCGCTGGTGCTATTGCGAGGACGAGCATGGTGACTTTATAGCAGCTTCAACATGGTACCTGCCTCATATCAGTGATGTGGATTCAAGAAGGATTATTGTTACTCGGAACAAACTGTTGTTGGGTGCAGATGAGTGTTTATCGAGTCTGTTTTTTTTTTTTTTTACTTTGGGAAAAGCTTCCGATCTATTCATCAACTATTAAGGTAGTACAAAGAACACTAGAAATAAAAATTATATCTAGTACAAAGAACAACAACCGCCATCAATAAAAAGATGCGTAGATCAGAAGGATCCAACCCGTAGATACACAATTATCGAGTCTGATAGCACCTTTCCGATTGAAGCAGTTGTTGAAGATGAAGCATACCGGGCATGAGCTTCCAATTATCATGGAATGCAAACATTTCGTTCCAATTTTTTACTGCG
The DNA here is from genome assembly GCA_021605205.1 of Aegilops longissima. Lineage (NCBI taxonomy): Eukaryota > Viridiplantae > Streptophyta > Magnoliopsida > Poales > Poaceae > Aegilops > Aegilops longissima. Next base: position 161,830,700 of record CM038678.1, on the reverse strand, counting down.
TCATTTGGTCACTGCTTTAGAGAGGCCAATGAAGTAGCTAATGATGGCCTTGCTAAAAGCTGTTCTAGTATTTGCTACTGCGTCCTTTGGTCACTGCTTTAGAGAGGCCAATGAAGTAGCTAATGATGGCATTGCCTCATCTGGCGTTGTTGGGCTCCTGTCAACGCCAAGCTCTTCCTCTGGCTCGCCTTCATGGATTGCTGCTGGACCGCTGAGCGGCGTGCTTGTCATGGACTCCCGCACGATCCTCTCTGCAAATTCTGCTGCCAGGAGCTCGAGACCATCGACCACCTCCTCGTCCAGTGCGCTTTCTCCAGAATCACATGGCATGAAATCCTCTCTTGATGCAGACTGCCAGTTTCACCCCCAGCCGCCTCGACGAACTTCTACGCCTGGTGGTCTGCCACCACCAATGCCGCCCCAGCCAGCCTTCGCAAGGGTGCAAACTCCCTCATTGCCTTAGTCTCCTGGGCCTTATGGAAGCATCGCAACACCGCGGTATTCGACAACATCCAGCCGTCAAACAACGACCTACATCGCACTATCCACGACGAGGCTCGCCTGTGGGCCTGTGCCGGTGCCAAAGGCCTAAAACTAATTACCCCCGCAACGTAGTTAACTTGTACCGAGGTTGAGCAACCTCTTTCCATGCTCACTTGCACCCTATAGGAAGCGCACGTCCACTGGGGCTGCTCTCTCTTGCACCCTATAGGAAGCGCACGTCCACTGGGGCTGCTCTCTGTAACTCTCTCCTCAACCTATCAATGCAAAGATACGCAACAATGCGTATTCGTGAAAAAGTTTTAGATCAGGCTTTTGGGATTCGACCGTCTCTGATTTCATTTCCCCATTGCTTGTAAACGACTTGGCCATTATCCCACAAGAAAAACGACTTAGCCATATATACGAGGAATAAAGTCTGGTAATTATCAAGAATATATGTATGAGGAAACAAACATATGTACAAGTTCCACGTTGTTCGACTCATGTCCACGGTAGCCGGTAGGTACGCTCAATCAGTCCCGTAGGTTGGCGAGCCCCGCACGCGATCGCTCGAGGCGGCGTCCACGTAGCCCCAGCCCCGCCGGCGACCACGTAGCCGTAGGTACGCTCTGGGCAGCATGGCGCGCCGCCCGCCCGGGCCCCACCCAGAATCGCCGCGCTGGGGCCGGCACGTAGGCGCTAGCCGCTAGACAGAGGTAGCTCTCCGGCGGCACGGCCGGTCGTCAGGTCAAGGTGGGCCGGGCTGTCCCCGCAAAAGGGAAGGGCGGGCCCGGCGCAGACAGCGTCCCTTTCTCCCGGCCGGTGTGGTGTGGTCCGATCCCGATCGACGCGTGACAGGGCCGGCGGGGCCGCCGGTCGCTGTCGGCGCGTCGGGTCGCCGGAGCCGATCGCGACGGGCGCCGGCCTCCCGCCGCTGAACGCGCCGGGACGGGCGTGCATGTGGTGCAAGTACAGCAACTTGCTCGTAGCTGTAGTATCATATGCCCTCCCTTTAGCATGATCACAGTCGTGCACTGCTCGCCGACGTCGATCGATGATCTTCTGCAGCCGGCCCGTTCTTTCCTTTCCGGCCAACTAAGCTCGAGATCTTTATGGAGCGGTCGGATCCGAAGCGATTTTGACCTCAACCACACTGTGCAGGAAATTGACCCAAAAGAAGAAGAAAAATCTACACTTCATACTACTCCAGTACTAGTAGCATACTGCGCTTTTTCATGAAACTTATCTATTCATCTTCAATCATAATAGTACAAAAAACAACAGAGATAATAAAAATTACAACTATGTTCGTGGACCATCTAGCAATGATTACAACCACTGAAGCAAGGAATTTTTGGGTTATTTACATTACACGGCGGTATCTTCTGTGCGTGCTCGAGTGGACTGGCAGTTGCTTGGACCGATCGTGTAAAGAGGACCTCATAATGAGCGGTCAAACTTATTCCTTTTGATCGTTGGCCGTGGCTATGTTGATACATACGTGTAGTGCGGACGTGTGGTAGGGAATCTATGGGAGTCTTATTCTGGACAGGGACTTTTGTTTGCTTGACAGGCGATCCATCGCCGAGAGATTTGGCTCGTCTTTAATTCGTTACATCATGGTGATGGTGATTGGGACTCCATTCAATTCCATTCAGTGCAAAATCGTTCTCTGCACTTCGGAGCACGCACGCATAGTTGGGTGGAGGCTTCAAGTAGGTCACCGAGAAACTGGCAACGGCGATTCTCAACAACAACAAAAAGCAACGGCTTGTATCTGTGCGCTGATTAAATCGGAACATGAAATTTTACGAAAAGTAGATATTGCTTGTATAGATGTTGTAGTACTTCACATACTTTATGACTTGTACTTTACATACTTTATGACCCGAGTTCAACTCATAGACGGGTGCTCTGCATTTTTTCTACATTTTCTCCTAACTTTTCAACCATGTTAATATTTGTATGAAAATTCCGCTCTTGATGGCGAGCATCTTCATACATATGATGTACTATATATGTAATAGTGTTCTGGGGATTTGCAATAAGCAAACAAGGGGATGAAATTCACGCAGGAGTGGCTTATAAGTCACTTGCACGGTAACTAGATATAACTGTGGCGGAAACAGTAGAATCAACAATTGTTAAACATTCAACAACTATTATGCAACAGTAAAAGAGTGAAGACGTGGACACATCCCGTCCGTCGAAACGGAGCGAGAAGAGCCATTAGATAACTGAATATTTCTCCAGTCTTGACTCTTCAAAGAACAGCTCGAGATAGCAAGAGACCTCACAAGCAATATACCTCATATGTACAAATATGATATGGATTCAAATATCAAGTCACGGAGCGGTAAACATCTTGTATATGAACAGGGCTGGTTTATTGCTTCTCAGATGTACAAGGAACAAATGAACAGCTAATCAGCTCAAGCCTTTGAAGCTAATTACTGCAATGACAAAATAAAGGGGAGCAGGGCTACCCAGGTAATGGTCCCAAAACTGGATGATGTGGCAGCAAGCAGCCAAGAGCGATGGTCTGACGGAACTAGTTGCGAGAGCTCTTCGTCATGGATGTAAGTGATGGATGGATCCTAGCTGTTCTCAATGATCGTGAAACACTTCTTCCTTCTGAATATTCTTCGCCAAGAGGCCATCTTGGACGCAACTCGTACTGTAGCAGACAATAAAATGATCAGGGGGGATACTAGCGAAACAGCCAGAATAAAACCTGTAAGTTCTGCATCAGATTTTAAATACTACTCAGTTCAGGACACTTCTCAGTGCAAGACGATTCCTACCATTCCGGTAAAGGAAACAAGAAAGCTGGGTGCTCATAGTCCCTGAATTAAATGACCATGCTTCAAAAATCATGCCAAATTCACTTATTTGTTTTCCTAAGAGCTAGTTTATCAACACCATTCCAAGTTTCAAACGAAGTTCAAGAATTCAACATATTTTATTTGGATCTTCAAACTTTAACGATGATGGGATCACCATTGGTGTTATATTTACAATCTTCATTGACATACCAAATCTTTTTATCCAATTAACTATTTAGCTTTAAAAAGGAGCTGATCATATGTCTAAATTAACAAGATGACCAAATAGTATGATGTAAAACCCCCGGAGAACTTAATATGAAAAACGAAGTAAGACAACTAAAAAATACATAATGGAGCTCCCGATAGTGCAATTTAATCAGTTACTTTGCTCCCTATAATGGAGTTGATTTTATCAACTCTGCATACTGCTTGGTTAGATTACCTGCATATCATCAGGCTCATCAGCGGGAGGTGGATCTTCAAATCTACCGGCAAGAAAGTGCTCGATTCCAGTCCAAGCAATCATGACACCTATGCAAATAAAGGAACATATCATATACTACTAGTTCTTTGCTTTCTTTCTTTTTGCAGGAGATATACTACTAGTTCTAAAAGAACATATCTGATAGTTGTCATAATTACGGGAAGAAAGTTTGCAGAAACGGTCAGGACAATTCATTCACATGCTTCAAAATGAAAAGGGAGTACAGCCTAGGTTCTAGACGTAAAAACCAAGAACTATGCTGAGCTGCATCAAAGTTGATTTTGAATATTAGATGCTTTTACTGGCAGTGTGAATGAATATTAGTATATTACTAATTACAGCTCATAACAACAAACTCATTACCATTGTCAGTACAAAGACTTGGGGGAGGTGATACAAGCTGTAGGCCATTCTTCTCAGCAATATGATTCAAGCGCGCCCTAACATACTGGTTCGATGCAACACCACCTGAAACAACCTTTAATAATTGAATCGGTTAACACACTGAATGAATTAAGGAAAGCAATTGAATTTAACAGCAACAAGATATCTGGATTACAAAGTGTTTAATAGAAGGCTCCATCTTCAATGCCCATTCAACTGCTCGCTGGCATCTATCCTCCAAATGTAGAACAGCTATCCGCTGCACAAGTTAAAGCTATCAGAAACTTATCAGAGTCCTCATGGACAATGAGTACAATATCCATGATACTGAACCTGGAAAGAGGCAGCAATGTTTGCCCTTAGTTGTCTGTCTTCTTCTGTTGCAGATGAAATGGGGATATCATCTGTGCACCTACAATGGTGTGAAAACAGAAGCACAGTTAATTAATAATCACAGCACAGCCGCGCACCTACCCTGCTTCAAATATGCAAATTCTTCCTTCAGCACTGACAACTGCTTGAAAGATGTACGATGATTTCCATAACAAAATATTCAACAATGTTTTAAGCATCAGTTGCATCGCTCTACCAACCAGCATTGTTCTTGTTATTTGGTCCAAAAGAATCCTACCACATCTGTACGGTATTATTCACACAAAAAGATTTCCAAATTCCAATAATCTGTAAACTTTGCTTAGCAAACATGTCTGCCGCAGATCATTATACATTGTGTATAGTGTATGAATACTCTCTAAAAAATGAACTTTAGTGTTTGACATTGAGTTACTGAATGGATAGGTTCTGCACAAGTTTCAAGTTACTATTTACTACATGAAAAAAATAAAAATAAGAGTAAATTCTTAAGAATATGTGTATACTACTGAGATTTCCAAATGAAGTTATGTTTGTCAACCTGGGGTGTGGGGTCAAAGAGAATGAATTCCGAGGATGAATAAACAAGGAACAAACAGCATGCTAAATGGCAAAGGTTCTATAGAAGACACCAGCAGGTGTGTTTATCTTATGATGAAGAAGATGAAATAAACAGTGCAACTAATAGGAATGGCATATTCATACAGATTTCTGGATTCAATGGCCAATCGAACTTGAGTCTTGAGACCAGCATAAGAGAAATTGCAATCTTTGTGTTGTCGCATCGGAACCTGGAGGTAAATGAAAAAAAGGCAAGTAACAATATCATGTCAAACTAAGATTAATGTTAGTAAATACAATTTAGCTCCACAGCACTTGTGGAAAAAGTACAGCCGCAAACTTACTCTGAAATTAATAGAATTTGGATCACCTTCTAGGGCAAGCTCTTCAAGAGCAGGACCACCACCTTTCCGTATATCAAGACCCAGCCACCTTGCTGACTTGTCATATGCCTCGCCAATTGCATCATCTATTGTAGTCCCCAGTTGAACATACTCACCAAGATTCTGAGCAAGAACAAGAAGATTGTGTCCGCCTGAACATATTAACTAGTTAGCAAACACAAGTGTGCCAGTGTTAGTATCAAAATTAGCATATCTGGCAGATTAAGACATACTATCATGCATGAACTTAGGCCGATTTAGTTTTGCATTAAATTACTTCAAATAAAAAAGCCTCAAAATTTAGTGTATGGAAATGTCATTTTGTACGAGTGGAAATATATATGACATTTCAATACTTGCAATAAGGCACAACATAATAGGTGGCAGGCAGGAAAAGAATGAACACATATCTTCTGTGGCCTTATTGCTATTGTAATTTACAACTGTAAGCTTCTAGGGAATCACAGAGAATTAAGCTAGATCATGATATAGAATGCTGAGACTAATGTAATTTGCATATACCTGAAATTAGAAGAGCCAAAAATGGGTAATCAAGGTCCTTGTTCACTAGCCTGATAAGGACCAAACCACATTAATCCATAATTCAGAGAATGCGTCATTAGAAGTATGGGGAGGCACGTATGCTTATCTTTTTTACATTTATAGAGTGAGGCCTCCATCATAAATATGTTTGACATATTTGAAGTAATCAAACAACGAATTTCACATCTTAAGTTCACAAGAAGGTATGCTGGTAACAGATATGACATGGCAAAAGAGCTTCTAGACATAAATTATTTCCTACTGAAAGTCAAATTGTAGCTTTCATAGAGTAGAATTTAATTCAATCTTTGGAGGTCATATCACTAAAAATAGTTCAATTTTCAGTTTTCGCAGCTTGTGCTAGACCTAGTTCAGTGTTTCGGTAAGTCCGTAGCTATTGTAAGGGGAAAACATACTGTAGGACATGCAAGTAGTTTGTAAAAGAAGATCCACGCAAACAAACACTTTTCGGATCTGGTTTAAAAAGTTACATTAAAACACCTAATTTTGTGTCCCCGAACAAAAACAAAATCATATACAACTTATTCCGTGTGATGTTGAACTCATCATATAACTTGTGCATCATTTAAAGAGATGTCAGACGTCCAATGATTACCTGGAAACTAATGCATGTGCCTCCATATGGTGAACTCCAACAATAGGCAAGTGAAATACTTTTGCTATTTTCCGAGCTTTGTGAACACCAACTGCAATTTACAGAGATCTTCGTTAGTCATTACACTCACATAAAAAATATCAGAAAAAAGGAAATTTCATTTACAAGATTTAACCAAAGTCTTGCATTCACATAAACAATAGAAAAAATAATAAAATGATTTATCTCCAATGTCAAGAGTGTCCCACGTAAAATAGAAGATATAGTGGTCTACTCAGCATGGTTCGAAAAAAGGAAAACATGACCAATTCTGATTGAGTGGGTAAGTTAACCATATATATATAGGTAACAGGAAGAAGTCCAATTTTCGTTCCTCAACTCTATACAAAATAAGTTTGGTCCCTCAAGTATCCAAAACCATCTTGAATTGGTTCCCCTTTGCCCTACCCAAAGCGGTTTTGACGATGATTTGGCACTGTTTCACCGACGTGATAGCCCATTCAGCACAAGAGACTGGGGAAAATGAGGGGTGGGAGACAAGGAAAATCAAAAATAGAAGATCGTTTGGAAACCTTAGTTAATATACAAATAAAAAAACAGGGGAAATATTAATTGTTTTACAAATATTGTTTGAAAAAATAGAAAAAACAAGGAGAATCAGAAAAAAAAACAGGAATATTCAGTTACCGAAAATTTGAGAATTATGTGGAAAATAAATGTAGAAAACGGAATGCTTTTGAAATCTGTCAAAAACACAGGGTTTTTCCAGAACATTGATGAATGATATGCTTTTTAAAAAATTCTAAAATATTTAATAAACTTTCAGGAATATTCATTTTTTTTCTGAATTTTCTTGTTCTTCCTTTTTTTTGCTGAAGGGATTTTAAGGTCTGTGAAACCACAGTCAAGTGTGGCAAGGGATCAAATCTAAACGGGTTTGACATTTGAGGGGCAAACTTATCCGGTGTAGAGTTCAGGAACCAAATTTATACTTTGTGTCGGTGTAGTGAACATTGGGTGTTCATACCCCTGACTACGTGCAGATAATTGTAGCCTCCCTGCCGGGAAGGGCTTGGCAGAGGATGGATCCACTCTAAAAGACCCAAGACATGGTAGACAGATACTGTGAAGAAGACCTCGAGGCAGGTCATCGAGAAGATCATTTCAAGTGCAAGACTCAGGCTGCCGGGAAGCAACCTTTCCGGCAAGGTATCCTCCATGTAGCCGGCAAGCTCAAGCTTCCTCCACCACTTCGCCGCACCTACCTGTCAGGACTTTGCCGGCAGGTGGCGGGCGTGCAGGCGGTTAGGTAGAGCTTGTCGGGGCACGTGGCGATCCGCCGCCTGAAGATTACTTTTATTGACACCCGTCCAAGAGCGTGTCGCAGTAATAACAGGTACCTGGGCTGACGGTACAGGTGGAGCAGAGCTCCCTTGCCGGCATTCATCCCAGCGTGACACCTAACAGCGCATTTAATGCGCTTGTCCTATACCGTCAGTGTTAGGTATGATAGCACTGTAGCCACTATTTACCCCTGTAATGACCGTTTTGCCACTGTGGTAACCCCTTTCGTCTATAAAAGGAGGGCCATGGCAACCTTTACAAGGGTCGGAACCCTGTCCATTTGCAGTAGCTTAGCAGCACCACCCGAGCATCTTGCCGACAAGGTTGCACTCTCTGTAAACGCAGGGCTCAAACACTCATAAATCCACCAAAGCAGGAGTAGGGTTTTACGCATACTGCGACCTGAACCTGCGTAAAACGCTCGTGTGCTGTGTGGTTGTTGCTGCTCTTTGTGTGCTGCGTGCCCATGCCGAACGTAAAGGGGTTTTCCAACCCCATAGATTGTCGTACGCCGACACTTTGGAAAGCTGAGGGACTAAAAATGTACCTTCTCCTATCTAATATGTCAGTTCAGTACGTGATAATTCAAACAGCTACTATGAACCGGTTTTGCAGATGACTACGTCTACACGTAAGAAGGAATTACTAGAAAAACTAAAGGGCCGACATGCTAGTGGTAAAAATGCACTACACCTAAAGGCTAAAACTTTTGCTTAAGTACCACAGAGAAAGATAATGAAGATCACATGTGACAGGTGAAGCTTAAGTCAGCCCTCAGACAGGGTAATACATATGGAACATGGAATCCAGACACACAACCATTACCCATCCTAGAAATCTGGCACACTGCAAGCTACTCCCTCCGTTCCAAAATATAAGTCTTTCTAGAGATTACAACAAGTGACTACATACGAAGCAAAATGAGTGAATCTACACTCTAGAATATGTCTACATACATCCGTATGTTGTAGTCCATTTTAAATGTCTAAAAAGACTTATATTTAGGAACGGAGGGAGTATATGACAACATTTCACACAGCATGGACACTTCAAGAGAGTCAGCACTAAATTCTCCAAAACAGTTCTCTAAGTGAATAATAAGATTCTTTGGTCTTATCGAATTTAACTCATTTGAACCATTGTCACCACACCTAAAACCTAATTGATAAAAGTATCCTATGTGCAAACTTACAAAATAATTTTATTTTTTTGCAGGATAAAAGTTGAATTTGGTAACTAACGAACAGGCATTTCCTTATTTTAGTAGCATGCAATGGTAAAAATCAGTAGTTAATATTTATTTTAATCAAGATTAGAATAGCAAAAACAGGAACCTCTAAGGCATAGACTAAGTCCTGGTCCAATGGTCACGGCCACAGCAGAAAGATCACTCTCTGAAACATTTGCGTCATCAAGTGCTTTCTGAACAACCTGCCAGACAAAGATGTATAAGAAAGTTAACAGAAACGTAGATAACTTAAAGTCATCCATCTTCTTAAAGGAATACGAACCTGATCAATTGCAAGAGCATGAGCTTCTTCGGCCATCTTAGGAGCAACACCGCCCCATTTTACAAGCAAATCTGACTTCCAGATACATAACAGTACAATCAGCAACGTGTAAAGGATACTACATTTGCCAAAATTTCCTGACCACACTATATAGACACGAGACAACTAGAGAGAATGTGAACTGAGATGCATATCCTTACTTGGGAAACAATCGCTTGGCTAAGGATCTCCCCATCACCTCTGACCTGCAACCGACCAAGCATCATAGAGCAAGGCACTAGGCATAAAATCCTAGAAGGTTCGACATATATAAGTGACTGGACGGAAAGGGTGCAGCGAATGAGCCATGCGTACCACGGCGGCGGCAGTGTCGTCACAACTGGTCTCGATGCCGAGCATGAGGAGGTCCCGGCGAGCGGGGATAGCCGCGGAGGCCATGGTGACAAGGGAGCGGGGAGTAGGAAGGGATGATAGGGAAGAAGCAGAAGCAAGGAAGCTGCGGAGAAGAGGATGGTGAGAGCGGAAGGATTTTAGTGGGATTCCGAGGAGGAATGCAGTGGCCCGTGAAACCGGCAATGATAAGGTTGGGAGAAGGGTGGACACCATTTTCCCAGGCTCCGTTCTAGTGGGTGACCCTGCAGCCTGGCTGGGAGCACAATCATTAACCATGTTCAATGTCCATACACATAGTAAATAATCCTCACTATCCATACACATAGCAAATATTCAATTCAGCACTGACAACCAAGGTCATCATGGATACAAGCATATATGACACAGCCGCATAAATTGGCCTTTTTTTTCTCATTGTCCATCTACAATGCAAAAGTGAAACACAAGAAAGAAATAACTTCAAGATGACATATGCAAAACTGAACTGTGTTCATCTCTGAACTGCAGCTAACCATGCATCTTCGAAGCACGCATACACAAGCATTCACACAAGGGCACGATTACTAGTGATTCCTCTAAATAGATCAACATATATTGTTCATACCTGAGGAGAAAGTCACCAAAGAGGGAGCTGATGTCCGTCCTGGTCGCCGGCTTGCCGTTCCTGATTGTGCCCTTGGCGCTGCAGGTCGGAGAGAAATCAGTCAGAGAGAAGAATCGGAGCAGAGAGGGAGAGGGACCAGAGAAAACTTTCACGGCGCGGCGGAAGGACTCCTCGCCCGTCTCCTCCCCAGAACCGTGCCCCCGTCTCTCGCCGTCGTCACTCACTGTCCTTCCGCCGCGGTTAGAGAGAGGACAGGCAGCACGGTCCGCCCGCCGCCCACCGTTCACCCACCCCGGTTTGAGAGAAATAGAAAAGGGAAGACTGACAGGAGATGGGGAGGAAAGGGGAACCACCTGCTTCACGCGCACCGCCGCCGCCGCCGCCGCCGCTTTTTCTTTTTTTCTTTTTGAGGGGAAGTACGAGATAATTTGGGGGGAAGGTGGCCGAAGCGGGAACGAGGGCAGCGACCGCACGGGTGGTCGCCAGTCGTCCGGCCCATTTTTGCGGATAGATGTAGAGAGAGTTTTTTTTTTTAAGGTGAAAATGCACCAGAAATCTATGAAGTAAAAACATGAGAAAGTTAAATGTAAAATTATTGAAGGCTGCAAGGTACTCATTCCTTTCAAAAAAGGGTATGTCTAGTCTACATCTAGATGCCCTTAGTTATTGGCATCTGAATGACTCAACATAGAATAAAAAGGAAAAAAATACCTACACAAATCTTCACCTAAAATCAATGATATAGCACTTAGGCACATCGATGTGCTTTAGCAAAACCGTTCTCAAAATGTTGGGCGTATTAGCTTTTGCTTGCAATTCCATAATATTAGATTATTAGGCACAGACTACGTCATCTCTTTCTCTCGTACAGTTAAAGTCACGGTAAAAATCCTATTTTGGTGAAAATAAGAAAAATTGTGCCTAATGGGTCTCTCGTGCGGTTAGATCGTGCATGCCTCCCTCTCTGCCAACATGTACAGCGGCTCGAGTAACAAGCTAATTATCGACCTACACTAATCTTCGTGTTGAAAACTAATACGCCTAACAGTATAGGAAGGAGGGAGTAGTAAAAAAAGAAAAAACATAAATGAGTCATAAGAGTGTGTTATGTGTTAACACATGTCTTATAATAGGTGTGTTGTCGTTTCTCTTAGCAGGAGAGAAAAGTAGTTACACCTAGTCTTTGCCTAGATAAAAAGCACAGAAAGAGTTCTCGCATCAACTGCCAAAACCTGAACTGCTATAGAAGAAAAGCTAGTTGTCATATTCTAATGGGCTCTTTGATTCTGAAGATGGTATCATCATTCCTATCCTTCCAAATCTATCATGTTTAGCAGAAAAACAATCACGTCAAATTTCGGTCTTCAAAGTTTTGGAATTTATGATCTAGTATGTCTTCAACAGCCAGTTGCCTTGGTTATTTGCATCTCTATTGCCGGAACCAAGTCATGGCACCTAACCATGAGGCCAGGACGTGCCATACCTGACGAGCAAAGCTGCAAGAAAGGAGAAGGTGGACCTCCGTATCAGCGTAAAACACAACACATGGAGCCAACTCCGCTCCCCTCCCAACCCGGATGAAGGAGCCTGTCCGAAGTGAGCAGTCGATCATGCATCACTAACTAGCCATCTAACCTGACCTTGTTCTTTGACCGAGAGCCTTCTAAATCATCTGGAATTTCTTTTTTCATACAAACCAGAACATATCGCCTTGTATGTCGACCTTGTCGTGTAGATTTCGCTTCCTGTCCGCCATTGAATTTGGTCCTTATCATAGGATTGAGCTTCACCTCTCTAGTCATCAACCAAAGCTTGATGAACTCCTCTACTTGGGCAGCCGAATCGATGGTCCTAACGTGAGATATCTATGGTTCTATAGCATAGCTTTTACAATGATGTTTTTTCATTTTGGTAAGATTGAAGATGGTCAGCGCAATGCACTCCAGAGCGTACGTAACTCACGAGTGTCGTGTCCCCGTCACCAATGATGATCATAGTTGAAGCAGGAAAGAAATTATTGTCGTCAAATGTTTCATTCCAGCGCAAGGTTTAAACTGAATCGTCCGTTCAAACCATAACCACATAGGCCTTAGTGCCTCGCTGAAGAGTGCAACGTTCTCGTTGCCCAAGCCACCACGGTTCTTCGACTTGCAAACCATAGGCACTAAGTCTCATACACGATACATCAATTTTGACTTGCACGTGTAGTGAGTTGACTACTAACACGTAGACCATACTTTACAAAAGAGTTTCTTAAAACATGCCTCTAACAAAGAGAAGCGTAGTTTGAAAGAATCCAATATGAAGACATGCGGACGTAGACGAATGAAGACCGGATCCAAGCAGATCCAATAAAGACAACCACTGACCGAAACTCGCGAGATCCGTCGGAGACGCATCTCCACACGTCCTTCGACGATAGTAGACACACCACTGAGACAAGGGCTAGGTGGGAGAATCTTATTCCATCTTCAAGAAACCGTTATCGTCTCGTCATCATGAGCATAACACAAACCCTAACAAATATCAAAACTATTGTAATATCAAGTAAAGGAGACAAAGGAGAGACACAAATGATTCTCTATCAGTCCATTGCAATGTGGGAGACCCACTTATATACAGCCTGAAGGAGTGTGTTGGGGAGACACCTCTTCCCCAACAGACACCTCCTGGGAGGCATCCCTCCCATACAATTGATCACATAAATTATTTCTTAACACTCCCCCTTGATCAATTTGCCATCTGTATATTGCAATCCAAAAACTCCTTTTAAAAACCCTGTGGGAAAATTTTGAGGAGAAACATTATAATGACATGCCACCGAAAACTCCTTTAAAAACCCAGTGGGAAAAATATAAGGAGAAACCATATGACATACGTCCGCACTTGTATTTATATTGTCTCGTTAAAAACCTTATATGAGAAACCATCATGGAAAACTCATAAAGGGAAAAAGAGTACAATATGAGTGATCAGAAGATCACCAATGGGTTATAATTTGGGATTTTACTCCCCTTGAACTTTGCAAACCTCAAATCCATCTCATACCCAATCCATGAACCTAGTTCTGGAATATAAACATTGGTAGAGATATAGTGAACATCACAATAATTTGTTTGCAAATTACCCTCTTACATTTCTGTAACTCATGAGGATAAATATAACCCGTAAGCAATACAAGTGACATTATCTTGGTAGATAATGATAATCTTCACATGATTTCACATGTGGCCAATCATTTTATGAAGTCATCTACATTTTGTGATGCTTCAAATAAAATAGAATTATCACTGGAAGGACTCGTTTAGAGTCTATTCTGAAGACTTCCCTCAAAATACTCTTCCAGCAAACCCAATCTTTGATATGGCATTGTGGGATCAGATAATTAGCCACTATCAATATATCAAACCATGGTCCCATCTTGATTTTCCGGATGGAATTGATCAAGACCCTTTGTGCCCTGGATATAGCCGAGGATATTCCTTACACAAACCTTATACCTTTCAGGGAATTGCACTATCAATAAATTGCCAAAAACTATAGTGTCAGGCCTGACATATTTTGCAAGATATATGAGTGCTTCGATGGTATTTAGATATGACACTTCATGTCCACTATCACTTCACCATCTCCCCTATGTCTCAAGGATTTGTATCCCATATTAGGTATAATGTGACCATATGTGTCTTTGATATAATATATCCATATTGAACTTCTCCAATACATTCGGATGTATGAAGACTGATATCTTAGGGGGATATGCTCCAGTCATAAACTTAGCATAATTTGGTTTAACCCAAATATCCGTCTTAATATGATTGTGTGTATTTCATGTCTCATATAGACTTTGATGATAAGATCATCGACACCACAAATTAAGGTGATGTAAAATCCAATCCAGGATTTCTTCAAGAATATACATCAACAATCATTAGTATGAGAGTAATCCTTGTCAAGGAATAACTCACTTAGTCGGTTGCACCACACAATTCTCCGACTACTTCAAGTCATAGAATGACTTCAGAAGCTCCACACATGCATGTTGCGATTTACCTTTGGATTCAGAATATTAAGTCATTCGATGACTTCAATATATACATCCAAACTAATTGACCCATGGGAATATGTAGACATTACATACATCAACCGTATGGATCTGTACTGCCATTAACATTCAGTATCGAAACATAATTTCACTCATACCAAGAAGGTATGCTACATCGTAACCGATGTCGGTCTCTGAAAAACCCTTGTGCTACAAGCCTCGCTTTCTCACCACCTCATTTATTTTCGTTTCCAAACGAAATTTACTTCTCTTCCTCTAGAAGATACTTATGAGGAGCAGGTTTTACAATGGTAAATACCTCTCATTTGATGAGCGAGTGCCACTCTTCCTTAATTGCTTCCTTTCATTTGAACCAATATAAGTGCAACAACACTCTCCATGGATTTGGTTCAGGGCCCAAAAGGATTCTAGCAATTCTCGAGAAGAATTTTATGTCGACATATGTAGACTTTCTCATATATGATTCTCATGAATCAGTATCATCGTGGAATTCTTATTACGCCTCTTAATTCCTTGTGATTTCCCACAATAACGGAGTCAAGTTGTTTCGATGTCTCAACACATAAAAATGTGTGCACATGTGTGTTGGACTTTGGATGCCGCGCATCCCTCAGGTGTCATTCAACCCGAGGTTGAATCATATTTACTGATCGAGGGGTCAATCTCCTCTGTTTTTGCTGAAACATATGAGAACTTAATCTCATGCGACCAGAATTCTCCCCCTCTTGCTCTCATCTAGAGAGACGAGTGGTTTATTAGGTACCTCCACTCGTTCTGGTACTTGACCATAGTGACACCTTTGTCATCAGTAAATATAGATGGCAGATTATTTGCAATATGCTGCAAATTTCTCATAACCTGAACATGCAGTTCAGATTCTTAAGTACGTGGACAAAATGTCTATGACATTTCTTATCCATTTCCTGGCATTCTTTGTGGTACACATCTCCCCCTAATGCCAGAAAATGTTCTTATTGCAAAAGCAATCAGCGTATGGGCTGCAAATAACTCCCTTGCTAGGGCTAAGGTATTCGGCGGATTAACGAATATACCATAGTTATTCCTCACATAGATCCCAACCATATGTGAAGGCCCATGATGTACGCTGGGGTGGTGATATCGGTATACAACCGAATTACCGCAGATGGGAAATACTTCACTTATTTCCACGTACAAACTGCAAGGGGGTGCAGTATCATTTGATCTCATTTAGACCAAATATGCGGAGTGTGAGACCGCATGTTACCATCAACAAAATGTTGGTAAATCACAATTCTGCAACATTGGCTATGCAATATTGAATCTCTTTCATAAGTGATCCAGCCAAACCATTCTGGTTATGTACCATATACTGAATATAACCATTGAATGCTCGTGAATCAAGTTCAGCGACATTTCTATTGCAATGGAATTATCCCACGTGAGGATAATTTGCTCTAAATTCGTCAATTTGAGCAATTAATTCAGTAAACACATGGTTTTGTGTGAATGATACACATCTAAGACCATCTTCTAGATGCGTCTATGAACACCATGAAGTACCAACATAACCCAGATAATGGTTGAATAATCCAAAATATTCTTGAATACAATCAAGAGTATTGGCTGGCTCATTTCAAATTTTAAGGTGAGAGTGCCTTAAAATTAATTCCCCAATGTCACATGCAGTGCACAAAACAATCTGATGATTGTTGGGAATATTGCAACTTGTCAAGTTGTAGCCAACAGAATTGTCAATAATTTCTCTAATCGTCCAATATCATAATGACAAAGGAGGAAAAATTATTATATATGCAACAAGATTGAGTATAAACTAATTCAGTACACTCAATTATCTCAACTATCATGTCCAAGGGACAAGATGTTGCAATTTATACTATATATAGTAGTACAATTATAGTCCAATGATATTTAGGGATAACTAGGAGACTACACGAGATCTCCAAAATATCTTTGGAATATCATTCCACAAGCATATCATCAATATAGAGGAGTACATTCTCCTTCTATCATGCCAGAATATTTTCTGGTTGTTTACTTTTTTGAAGTAGAACTTCAAACTTATCCCATAAAAACATTTGCCTCTAGTGAGCGGTGGTATGATTCAACTCAATACTTGACCAATTGGTAAGTATTAGTACGACATTTCGTACAACCACCATTTTGACAAACTTGAAAGTTGTCATTATGATCATTTAAATTAAATGATCCATTCCCTTTTGAGATATACACTCAATTTCTGCTTGTCATTTTTCTCTCTCTCTTCATTTTACATTCAACTCCTCGTGGTTCTCTAACCACTATTGCTTAGTACTAAGAGTACTAGCGTGAATGTCAGGCATTGCAACCTGAAACAAAGATGATATTTCTGTTTACCATCCTAGGAGAACATAAAGTGCAGTAAGGACTTATAGTCGGATATGTATCTGAAGCCGCCTTATCACATAATCTCAACTTAGTGTTGATTTATAGACAGCAGAATAATAAGCCTCAACAGACTTGAAGTCCTTAATACAAATGAATAATCATTCGTGTGATGCTTATAACAATATATCTCGCCTCAATGAAGCCTTAGAGGGAAAATGGATATTCATTATCCATTACATACTCAGTTTAAAAACCGAGTCATTGCAATGTCACATAAATGCAAATATGCACATTTTAGCTATTTATAAATAGCCATGACATTCTCTGCAGGTGGAGTCTTTATGGCCACAAGGCCATGGGTCGACAAGATCACTATGTCCACGACCCATGTCAAATAATTATTCCCACCTAATGTAATCGCATCGCATTACCTTTCGAAAAGGTCAGCCATATGATGCATGAAATACTCATGCATTAATTTACCTTCAGTAAATTAAGTAGGATAAAAATGCTATGGCTAAGCATAATCATGGTCACGGTGATTCTTAATGATTCATAGGGCAAGCCTTCCAGAAGAACACCACAATGTGGTGTAGATCTTCAAATTAAAGGTAGTCACCTCAAAAGGGACAAGCCATTAATTTTCTTAAAACACATGAGGTAGCCGACCACCAAATGGTGCCTCACTCTTATGGACAGTTCCTATTGATCATAGCCCCCACAACCATATGTTATTTATAACACATGAAGGTAATCACCATAAAATGGCGTAAACCTCTCAACTGTGCATAAACTTAATTCATAGCTATGATGACGTCTCATAAGTTGTGTATGCATGGAAGGTAATCACCAAAATATGCAAGTGTTTTGCATAATTCTCTTCATAGCATAATATGCGGCATAGTCACAAGGCCTTGGATTCATCTCCTGATGGAGTATGTGACACTATAGTCACAACCAATGACAAATGCTATGAAGTTTCCAAGTATTTGGAAAAACATCATGAAGGTAGTCACCACGATGTACGCCTCATAATGGCTATGTCATAAGTTTTGTGCCTTTATTTTGCTTTTAAAAACACAGAGATAATCACTAAGTAGTGGAGATCTCACTCTTATGGAGCTTCTCACAACCTTGTGTTAAAAACACATTGAAGGTAATCATCACATGGTGGTGTAGACCTCACAGTTGTGAACGAAATTAATCGTTGCCATAAGGCAATCCATAAGTTGTGTGAAGAATTGAAGGTAGTCATTATGTCGGAATGACATAATATAGACCTCACAATAACATTAGATAATCTGCAATTAAGCAGGAGGTAACATTTGTCGATTCCTCGTGACAAATGTAAATTTGACATAGTCAGGCAGTGTCATACACTTCACTGCCTCATGTTTCCAAACTTGCAAGCAAATTCCATATTCTATGCGAATAATGGAATTAACATATTGCTTTGCAACAATATTACTCATGTAATACAAATAAATGCAGAAGTATAGACATACTTGTGCAACATATATGAGGACTTGGGGCCTCCAACGATCATTTTACATGATGTAAAATGATGCATAATCAATTATTATGCAATTCAGCAAGACTTGATGGTCTATCATGTATATTTGCTCTGAAGCCTAAGGCATAAAACGCAAATAACAATAACCATATGGTCAAAATGCTGAAAACAGTCAGCCCATGGCTAAACTGCAAAGTCCAACGACCATCATATCAGTCTAGTGTAAGTTTCGGTAAGCCTGCGGGCTAACCAGAAATTACAAGGACTTTTCAGGATTACCAAATAATCCTTTGGCTGATTTGCAAAATCATCAAATGGTAGGATTTTCCATCCTACTCCCGTTGGTTCCATCCCACGAGGGGATTTTGGTAACCGCCGCCGGCTGTCCGGATAGGCTCACCGTGTTGCCGGCCTTTAGGAAGCCGCCACACCTGAGGTGTAGCCGTGGTCGACCGCCATCGCTGGCCTAGGGCGCGGCGACACCAAGTCTTGATGGTTGTGCATCGCCGCGCAGGATGGCCGTCCGCTTCCGCGCTCCATCGCCTCGCCGCCTGCCTCTTGGAGAGGAGGCCGCACCGATGTAAGGAGCATGGCTCTTGGCCGGCGATGCCCCGACTGCCACGCAGGTCTATGGCTGCTGCCGCCGGGCACGAGGATGGCTGCTACCGCTTTCGCCGGTTGAAGTTCCGCCAAGTTCCGGTCGTGGCTGCAGCCGCTGATGGCCTCCGTCAGTGCCGGTCGCGTGCCTGCTTTGTCTTGGCGTGAGGAACGCCATCGCTGGCAGTTCTTGAATTATGATTAGAAAAGACATCAAAGTGCAACGATTAGTCCATCAATCTTAATTCAGTCTGTAGTAATCAATGCGATGCACTAAGAATTAAATGAGTGCATGCATGTGCATGCCAATTGATGTATGTCAATTGATTTTCCTTTCAGGGTATGGACGAGATGTGCATGCCGAGGCCCGAGTGCCCAGACATTGCTCCTGCTTTCCTCGCCGTATTGGCCTGTATGGATGCATGCCTGCTCCGTGGCGCTGCCGCTGCATGTTGTTGCCGCCGCCGCGATCGACTTCGATCATCACCCTTTGGCGTCACGCGGCAGGAGCGGCGTCGTGGCCGAGAGTCTCCGTGCGTACTAGGCGGATGATCAAACGATGGCCACGCGACGGTTCCACCAATTGCTCTCGATAGAGTCTACGTGCTGATAATGTATTGTAATATCAAGTAAAGGAGATAAAAGAGAGACACAAATGATTCTCTATCAGTCCATTGCAATGTGGAAGACCTATTTATATACAGCCTGAAGGAGTGTGTTGGGGAGATACCTCTTCCCCAACAGACACCTCCTAGGAGGCATCCCTCCCATACAATTGATCACATAAATTATTTCTTAACAAAAACAACATATAAAAACGGAACCCTCCCGCTGGTAAAGGCCAAAATTCATCACGCCTCATGGCCCGAGGTAGATCGGCTGCACCACCGAGAGGAGGCAGGAACCTAATCGTGTCTTCACTCGAGAGGAGAGACGAAGGGGTAAGTCTTTTTTCCCGCGTCACCTCTATACAGCTGTGAACAGTTTGTTTAAGGAGTAGCTCCAGCAAAAAACGAACTGTCATCCTTGCGCCCGTCATGCTTCGCGATCAACCAAAGTACCCAACGTGCTGAAACCGATGATGCAAAACCGACTGCCTCAGCACACGAAACAGTAGCGTGCAATGTGCTGGCAGAAGGGCCTCCACGTCAGTCCCCGGCGCATGAACTAACGGCAACGTTTGACCACGGTCACCGCTACGTGCTCGCCGTGAAATCACTTCCCACCAGAACGTGGCGCGCGCTCCATATGCATGTTCGCCACGCCGGCCCGCGGTGAAAGGCCGCGGTAACAGCGCACCACGGCTGGCCGCATGCACCGTCCACGTATCCGGACGCACCGCCGTTCACGACCTATATAAGTGGCCGGAACTCCGCTCTCCGGTGAAGCAGAGCATAGCAGCAGGCTAGCGGAGACAGACTTCGAAGACTTGTTACGAGCAGACCGCGAGCAATGGCACAGCAGGTGAAGAAGGCGCCGGAGCCGGAGCTGCAGGACTCGGAGATCCAGACACAGCAGGTGAAGAAGGCGCCGGAGCTGCAGGACCCGGAGATTCGGGCAGAGCTGGACCGCCGCGCCCGCGAGGAGGGCGAGACCGTCATCAAGAGCGGCGCCGGCGGCAAGACCCTCGAGGCGCAGGAGCGCCTCGCAGAAGGTACGTGCGTGCGTTCATGCGTTGGCGTATGTGGTGTTGCTCTAACTTTGTGTTGATCTGCTTGTGCTGCTGTGCATGCGTGCTGCAGGGCGTAAGAAGGGCGGGCTGAGCCGTGCGACCGGCTCCGGCAACGAGCGCGCCGAGGGCGAGGGCGGGGTGGTGATCGAGCCGGACGAGAAGAAGCTCGAGGAGGTCAAGAAGGATCTCGGGCGCGAATGATCGAGCGTGGTAGACGATGTAAGGCCTCACAGGCCGGTCCTCCTATATATCGTACGTGTGTATGTACTGCACTGTAGTTAGTACGTAGTGCTATGGATGTACGCGGTAGTAGGCTAGGTTGAAGGATCTAGAGTACGTAGTAGCGTTGATGCATGTCCTCGTGTTCGCACGGACATGCGCGCGGTACGTACGTCTGGCTACAAAATTTTGGTCCCCGGATTGTAGCCGCCGTAGCCCCTCTGTATGTGTAGCTCGATCGTAACCGATGTATGATAAATAGTGGTCGTGTCTGCGAAAACTACACACTTAACTTCTTTCCTATGTCGAGTTCGATTCAAGAAACAATATAAAGCAAAATTTGTTACTCCTTTCCACATTAGTATTTTTTTTATCAGACACTAAATACACACGCTCATTCCTATGTACGCCTGTAGTCGAGAGAGTACCAATTACTTACTATTGTCCATGAAATTACTTGTACTATTGTTCCAAGTACAAAGAATTTATGGTCAGTCTAAAGATGAACACATCCAAAGAAAAGAATTTTAACACACTACACCAACACGTCCACTACAACACGTC
This sequence comes from Aegilops longissima, assembly GCA_021605205.1. Taxonomy (NCBI): domain Eukaryota; kingdom Viridiplantae; phylum Streptophyta; class Magnoliopsida; order Poales; family Poaceae; genus Aegilops; species Aegilops longissima. Next base: position 161,809,196 of record CM038678.1, on the reverse strand, counting down.
CTTGAAAGCGTTACCAAAGCCCAAGAATGGCCCACCCCATTGAGAAGCGCTGCCATGAGGGCGATCTGTTCTATACCAGGCCCATTTAGATGGGCTTTAGGCCAGCGATGGCATCCCCACAACCCAATCCACGTAGTACTAGTTCACTAGTGGGCCAGGTGACGGCCACGGACAATTCCGGGCGTCAGCTATTTCCTTCCAACTTCCCCTTGTGTTAGGGTTTACTTCCTCTCGGCGGCGACTCTCGTCCGCCTCTTTCTTGTAACGCCCCGGATTCGATGCGCCAGGTCATGTCATTTGCTTGCGTGTTGCATTTTTGAAGGAAATATGCCCTAGAGGCAATAATAAAGTTATTATTTATTTCCTTATACCATGATAAATGTTTATTATTCATGCTAGAATTGTATTAACCGGAAACATAATACATGTGTGAATACATAGACAAACAGATAGTCACTAGTATGCCTCTACTGGACTAGCTCATTAATCAAAGATGGTTATGTTTCCTAACCATAGACATGTGTTGTCATTTGATTAATGGGATCACCTCGTTAGGAGAATGATGTGATTGACATGACCCATTCCGTTAGCTTAGCACTTGATCGTTTAGTATGTTGTTAATGCTTTCTTCATGACCTATACATGTTCCCGTAACTATGAGATTATGTAACTTCCGCTTACGGAGGAACACTTTGGTACTACCAAACGTCACAACGAATCGGGTGATTATAAAGGAGTACTACAGGTGTCTCCAAAGGTACTTGTTGGGTTGGCGATTTCGAGATTAGGTTTTGTCACTCCGATTGTCGGAGAGGTATCTCTAGGCCTTCTCGGTAATACACATCACTTAAGCCTTGCAAGCATTACAACTAATGAGTTAGTTGTGAGATGATGTATTACTGAACGAGTAAAGAGACTTACCGTAACGAGATTGAACTAGGTATTGGATACCGATGATCGAATCTCGGGTAAGTAACATACCGATGACAAAGGGAACAACGATGTCGTTATGCGGTTTGACCGATAAAGATCTTCGTAGAATATGTAGGAACCAATATGGGCATCCGTGTTCCGCTATTGGTTATTGACCGAGAATGGTTCTAGGTCATGTCTACATAGTTCTCGAACTCGTAGGGTCCGCACGCTTAACGTTTCGATGACAGTTCATTATGAGTTTATAAGTATTGATGCACAAGGTTGTTCGAGTCCGGATGTGATCACGGACATGACGAGGAGTCTCAAATGGTCGAGACATAAAGATTGATATATTGAAAGCCTACATTTGGACATCGGAAGTGTTCCGAGTGAAATCGAATTTATCTGAGTACGGAGGTTACCGAACCCCGAGAACTACATGGGCCATAGTGGGCCTTGGTGGAAAGGAGAAAGGGCCAGCCTAGGTGGCGCGCCCCCCCCTAGTCCTATTAGGACTAGGAAAGGTGGGCCGCCCCTCTCTCTCTTTCCTCCTCAGGAATCCTAATCCAACTAGGATTGAGGGGAATCCTACTCCGGAGGGAGTAGGACTCCTGGCGCGCCTCCTCATGGCCGGCCAGCCCCTCCCTTGGCTCCTTTATATCTGGGCGGGGGCACCCTAGAACACAGAAGTTGATCTACGGATCTTTCCTTAGCCGTGTGCGGTGCCCCTTCCACCATATTCCACTTCGGTCATATCGTCATGAGCTTAGGCGAAGCCTGCTTGCGGAGAAGTCATATCGTCGCGAGCTTAGGCGAAGCCCTGCGTCGGTGGAGCATCAACATCGCCACCACGCCGTCGTCTTGACGGAACTCATCCCGACACTTTGCCGGATCGAGTCCGGGATCGCCATCGAGCTGAACGTGTGCGTAACTCGGAGGTGCCGTCGTTCGGTGCTTGGATCGGTCGGATCGTGAAGACGTCGACTACATCAACAGCGTTGTTATGACGCTTTCGCTTTCGGTCTCACGAGGGCGTGGGCGGACACTCTCCCTCTCGTTGCTATGCCATCACCATGGTCTTGCGTGTTCGTAGGAAATTTTTGAAATTACTACGCTTCCCAACAAAGGGTATCGAGCCTGGTTTTATGCGTTGATGTCATATGCACGAGTAGAACACAAGTGAGTTGTGGGCGATATAAGTCATCTTGCTTACCAAATGTCATACTTTGGTTCAGCGGTATTGTGAGATGAAGCGGCCCGGACCGACATTACGCGTGCGCTTACGCGAGACTGGTTTCACCGCCCGAGCACTCGTTGCTTAAAGGTGACCGCGGTGTCTGTCTCTCTCACTTTAGTTGAACTGTGTGGCTACGCCCGGTCCTTGCGAAGGTTAAAACAGCACCAACTTGACAAACTATCGTTGTGGTTTTGATGCGAGGTAAGAACGGTTCTTGCTCAGCCCGTAGCAGCCACGTAAAACTTGCAACAACAAAGTAGAGGACGCCTAACTTGTTTTTGCAGGGCATGATGTGATGTGATGTGGTCAAGACGTGATGCTATATTTTATTGTATGAGATGATCATGTTTTGTAACCGAGTTATCGGCAATTGGCGGAGCCATATGGTTGTCGCTTTATTGTATGAAATGCAACGCCATGTAATTGCTTTACTTTATCACTAAGCAATGAGCGATAGTCGAGAAGCAATAGTTGGCGAGACGACAACGATGCTACGATGGAGATCAAGGTGTCGCGCCGGTGACGATGGTGATCATGATTGTGCTTGGCGATGGAGATCACAAGCACAAGATGATGATGACCATATCATATCACTTATATTGATTGCATGTGATGTTTATACTTTATGCATCTTATCTTACTTTGATTGACGGTAGCATTATAAGATGATCTCTCACTAAAATTATCAAGAAGTGTTCTCCTGAGTATCCACCGTTGCCAAAGTTCAGTAGTACCCGACACCACGTGATGATCGGGTGTGATAAGTTCTCGTCCATCTACAACGGGTGCAAAACAGTTGCACGCGCTGAATACTCAGTTAAACTTGACGAGCCTTGCATATAACAGATATGGCCTCGAACACGGAAACCGAAAGGTCGAACGTGAATCATATAGTAGATATGATCAACATAGTGATGTTCACCATTGAAACTACTCCATCTCACGTGATGATCGGACATGATTTAGTTGATTTGGATCACGTAATCACTTAGATAACTAGAGAGATGTCTGCCTAAGTGGGAGTGTTTAATATGATTAATTAAACTTAAATTTATCATGAGCTTAGTACCGATAGTATTTTGCTTGTCTATGTTTCTTCGTAGATAGATGGCTCGTCTTTGTTGTTCCGTTGAATTTTAATGCGTTCCTTGAGAAAGCAAAGTTGAAAGATGATGGTAGCAATTACGGATCGGGTCCGTAACGAGGATTATCCTCATTGCTGCACGTAAAAATTACGCCCCGGAAGCACCGCTAGGTGACGAGTGCTCGTCGCAGAGCCGAGCCGAAGTTGTGAACGTCTGCAAAGCAAAGCGATGACTACTCAATAGTTCAGTGTGCCATGCTTTACGGCTTAGAACCGGGTCTTCAACGACGTTTTGAACGTCATGGAGCATATGAGATGTTCCAGGAGTTGAAGTTAATATTTCAAGCAAATGCCCGGATTGAGAGATACGAAGTCTCCAATAAGTTCTATAGCTGCAAGATGGAGGAGAATAGTTCAGTCAGTGAGCACATACTCAAAATGTCCGGGTATAATAATCACTTAATTCAGCTGGGAGTTAATCTTCCGGATGATAGTGTCATTGATGAAATTCTCCAATCACGCCACCAAGCTACAAGAGCTTCGTGATGAACTATAATATGCAAGGGATGACCAAAACAATTCTGAGCTCTTCGCAATGCTAAAAGCAGCGGAGGTAGAAATCAAGAAAGAGCATCAAGTGTTGATGGTCAACAAGACCACTAGTTTCAAGAAAAGGGCAAAGGGAAGAAGAAGGAAACTTCAAAAGAACAACAAGAAAGTTGCTGATCAAGAGAAGAAACCCAAGTCCGGACCTAAGCCCGAAATCGAGTGTTTTACTTTGCAAGCGACCGGACATTTGAAGCGGAACTGCCCCAAGTATTTGGCGGATAAGAAGGATGGCAAGGTGAACAAAGGTATATGTGATATACATGTTATTGATGTGTACCTTACTAGAGCTCGTAGTAGCACTGGTATTTGATATCGGTTACATTGCTAATATTTGCAACTCAAAGCAGGGGACTACGGAATAGACGAGCACCGCAAAGGATGAGGTGACGATCTTGCGCGTGGGAAATGGTTCCAAAGTCAATGTGATCGCGGTCGGCGGGCTACCTCTACATCTACCTTCGGATTAGTTTTAGACCTAAATAATTGTTATTTGGTGCCGCGTTGAGCATGAACATTATATCTGGATCTTGTTTAATGCGAGACGGTTATTCATTTAAATCGGAGAATAATGGTTGTTCTATTTATATGAGTAATATCTTTTATGGTCATGCACCCTTGAAGAATGGTCTATTCTTGTTGAATCTCGACAAGAGTGATACACATATTCATAATGTTGAAGCCAAAAGATGCAGAGTTAATAATGATAGTGCAACTTATTTGTGGCAATCGCCGTTTAGGTCATATCGATGTAAAACGCATGAAGAAACTCCATCTTGATGGGCTTCGGAATCACTTGATTATGAATCACTTGGTACTTATGAACCGTGCCTCATGGGCAAGATGACCAAAACGCCGTTCTCCTAACTATGGAGCGAGCAACTGATTTATTGGAAATCATACATACCGATGTTTGTGGTCCAATGAATGTTGAGGCACGCCAAGCGGTATCGTTATTTTCTCACCTTCACAGATGATTTGAGCAGATATGGGTATATCTACTTAATGAAACACAAATCTGAAACATTTGAAAAGTTCAAAGAATTTCAGAGTGAAGTGGAAAATCATCGTAACAAGAAAATAAAGTTTCTACGATCTGATCGTGGAGGAGAATATTTGAGTTACGAGTTTGGTTTACATTTGAAACAATGTGGAATAGTTTCAACTCACGCCATCCGGAACACCACGAGAAATGGTGTGTCCGAGCGTCGAATCGTACTTTACTAGATATGGTGCGATCTATGATGTCTATTTCGATTTACCGCTATCGTTTTGGGGTTATGCTTTAGAGACGGCCGCATTCACGTTAAATAGGACACCGTCAAAATCCGTTGAGACGACGCCTTATGAACTGTGGTTTGGCAAGAAACCAAAGTTGTCGTTTCTTAAAGTTTGGGGCTGCGATGCTTATGTAAAGAAACTTCAACCAGATAAGCTCGAACCCAAATCGGAAAATGTGTCTTCATAGGATACCCAAAGGAGACTGTTGGGTACACCTTCTATCACAGATCTGAAGGCAAGATTTTCGTTGCTAAATTCAGATCCTTTCTAGAGAAGGAGTTTCTCTCGAAAGAAGTGAGTGGGAGGAAAGTAGAACTTGATGAGATAATCATATCTGCTCCCTTATTGGAAAATAGTTCATCACAAGAAATGGTTCTGTGACAACTACACCAATTAGTGAGGAAACTAATGATGATGATCATGAAGTTTCGATCAAGTTACTCTTGAACTTCAGAGGTCAACCAGAGTAAAATCGCGCAGTGAGTGGTACGGTAATCTTATTCGGAAGTCATGTTACTTGACCATGGCGAACCTACAAACTATGAAGAAGCGATGGTGAGCCCAGATTCCACAAAATGGCTGGAAGCCATGAAATCTGAGATGGGATCCATGTATGAGAACAAAGTATGGACTTTGGTTGACTTGCCCGATGATCGGCAAGCCATTGAAAATAAATGGATCTTTAAGAAGAAGACCGACGCTGATGGTAATATAACTGTCTACAAAGCTCGACTTGTTGCAAAGGTTTTCGACAAGTTCAAGGGGTTGACTACGATGAGACTTTCTCACCAGTGGCGATGCTTAAGTCTGTCCGAATCATGTTAGCTATTGCCGCATTTTATGATTATGAAATTTGGCAAATGGATGTAAAACTGCATTCTTGAATGGATTTCTAGAAGAAGAGTTGTATATGATGCAACCGAAGGTTTTGTCGATCCAAAGGGTACTAACAAAGTGTGCAAGCTCCAGCGATCAATTTATGGTCCGTGCAAGCCTCTCGAGTTGGAATAAACGCTTTGATAGTGTGATCAAAGCATATGGGTTTATCTGCACTTTTGGAGAAGCCTCAGTATTTACAAGAAAGTGAGTGGGAGCTCAGTAGCATTTCTAATATTATATGTGGACGACATATTATTGATTGGAAATGATATAGAATTTCTGGATAGCATAAAGGATACTTGAATAAAAGTTTTTCAATGAAAGACCTTGGTGAAGCTGCTTACATATTGGGCATCAAGATCTATAGAGATAGATCAAGGCGCTTGATTGGACTTTCACAAAGCACATACCTTGATAAAGTTTTGAAAAAGTTCAAAATGGATCAGGAAAGAAAGGTTTTTACCAGATTACAAGGTGTAAGATTGAGTCGACTCAATGCCCGACCACAGCAGAAGATAGAGAGAAATGAAAGATGTTCCTATGCTTCAGCCATAGGCTCTATCATGTATGCAATGCTGTGTACCAGACCGACGATGCTTAGCTGTAAGCTTGGCAGGAGGTACCAAAGTAATCCAGAATGGATCATCGGACAGCGGTCAAGAACATCCCGAAATACCTTAAAAGGACTAAGGATATGTTTCTCATATATGGAGGTGACAAAGAGCTAGTCGTAAATGGTTACGTCGATGCAAGCTTTGACACTGATCCGGACGATTCTAAATCGCAAACCGGATACGTGTTTTTATTAAACGGTGGAGCTGTCAGTTGGTGCAGTTCTAAACAAAGCGTCGTGGCGGGATCTACATGTGAAGCGGAGTACATAGCTGCTTTGGAAGCAGCAAATGAAGGAGTCTGGATGAAAGAGTTCATTTCCGATCTAGGTGTCATACCTAGTGCATCGGGACCGATGAAGATCTTCGTGACAATCTTGGTGCAATTGCCTTGGCAAAGGAATCCAGATTTCACAAGAGGACCAAGCATATCAAGAGACGCTTCAATTCCATTCGGGACCAAGTCCAAGTGGGAGACATAGAGATTTGCAAAATACATACGGATCTGAATGTTGCGACCGTTGACTAAGCCTCTTCCACGAGCAAAACATGATCAGCACTAAGACTCCATGGGTGTTAGAATCATTACTATGTAATCTAGATTATTGACTCTAGTGCAAGTGGGAGATGAAGGAAATATGCCCTAGAGGCAATAATAAAGTTATTATTTATTTCCTTATACCATGATAAATGCTTATTATTCATGCTAGAATTGTATTAACCGGAAACATAATACATGTGTGAATACATAGACAAATGATAGTCACTAGTATGCCTCTCTTGGACTAGCTCATTAATCAAAGATGGTTATGTTTCCTAACCATAGACATGTGTTGTCATTTGATTAATGGGATCACCTCATTAGGAGAATGATGTGATTGACATGACCCATTCCGTTAGCTTAGCACTTGATCGCTTAGTATGTTGCTAATGCTTTCTTCATGACCCATACATGTTCCTGTAACTATGAGATTATGCAACTCCGTTTACGGAGGAACACTTTGGGTACTACCAAACGTCACAATGTAATCGGGTGATTATAAAGGAGTACTACAGTGTCTCCAAAGGTACTTGTTGGGTCGGCGATTTGAGATTAGGTTTTGTCACTCCGATTGTCGGAGAGGTATCTCTAGGCCTTCTCGGTAATACACATCACTTAAGCCTTGCAAGCATTACAACTAATGAGTTAGTTGTGAGACGATGTATTACGGAACGAGTAAAGAGACTTACCGTAACGAGATTGAACTAGGTATTGGATACCGACGATCGAATCTCGGGTAAGTAACATACCGATGACAAAGGAACAACGTATGTCGTTATGCGGTTTGACCGATAAAGATCTTCGTAGAATATGTAGGAACCAATATGGGCATCCAGGTTCCGCTATTGGTTATTGACCGAGAATGGTTCTAGGTCATGTCTACATAGTTCTCGAACCCGTAGGGTCCGCACGCTTAACGTTTCGATGATGATTCATTATGAGTTTATAAGTATTGATGCACGAAGGTTGTTCGAGTCCCGATGTGATCACGGACATGACGAGGAGTCTCGAAATGGTCGAGACATAAAGATTGATATATTGGAAGCCTACATTTGGACATCGGAAGTGTTCCGAGTGAAATCGGGAATTTATCGGAGTACCGGGAGGTTACCGGAACCCCCCGGGAACTACATGGGCCATAGTGGGCCTTGGTGGAAAGGAGAAAGGGCCAGCCCTAGGTGGCCGCGCCCCCCCCTTCCCCTAGTCCTATTAGGACTAGGAAAGGTGGGCCGGCCCCCCTCTCTCTCTTTCCCCCTCCGGGAATCCTAATCCAACTAGGATTGGAGGGGGAATCCTACTCCCGGAGGGAGTAGGACTCCCTGGCGCGCCTCCTCATGGCCGGCCAGCCCCCTCCCCCTTGGCTCCTTTATATACGGGGGCAGGGGGCACCCTAGAACACAGAAGTTGATCTACGGATCTTTCCTTAGCCGTGTGCGGTGCCCCCTTCCACCATATTCCACTTCGGTCATATCGTCGCGGAGCTTAGGCGAAGCCCTGCGCCGGAGAAGTCATATCGTCGCGGAGCTTAGGCGAAGCCCTGCGTCGGTGGAGCATCAACATCGTCACCACGCCGTCGTCTTGTGGAACTCATCCCGACACTTTGCTGGATCGGAGTCCGGGATCGCCATCGAGCTGAACGTGTGCGTAACTCGGAGGTGCCGTGACGTTCGGTGCTTGGATCGGTCGGATCGTGAAGACGCACGACTACATCAACCGCGTTGTTATAGCGCTTCGCTTTCGGTCTCACGAGGGCGTGGGCGGACACTCTCCCCTCTCGTTGCTATGCCATCACCATGGTCTTGCGTGTTCGTAGGAAATTTTTTGAAATTACTACGTTTCCCAACAATTTTGTCATATCATCATCTGCTTTTCTTATCATGTCATCATGTGCATCGCATTTGCATACATGTTCATCTCATGCATCCGAGCATTTTTCCTGTTGTCCGTTTTCCAATCCGACGCTCCTGTGTCTCCCGGCGCCCCCTTTTATCTCTTTTCGTGTGTGGGTGTTAAACGTTATGGACCGAGGTTTGTCAAGCGGCCTTGGTACTCCAACGGTTAACCGGGTCATTTGAAGGTCGTTTGGTACTCCAACGGTTAACCGGGTAACCGCAAAAGCCTCTTTTGTGTTGCAGCCCAACACCCCTTCCAAAGTGGCCCAAAACCCATCCAAACTCCCTCCATGCTCTCGGTCGTTCGATCACGATCGTGTGGGGAAAACCGCACTCCATTTGGACTCTCCTAGCTCCCTCTACCTATAAATAAGTGATCCCCTCTGAAATTTGCGGTCTAACCGTAGCCTTCCCCTATCTCGCGCCACCGGACAAAATTCCCCGACGCCGGACATGTCCGCCCCGTCCGCGCCGCCGCCCTCAGCGAACCAGGAGCTGCCACGTGGCGCCCCCGCGCCCGCCGCCGCCCGCCCGCCCGCCATGCCCATCGCGGGCCTCCCTCAGCCGGGACAGACGCCGCCGCCCATGGGCGCCGAGCCTTCCCATCAGTGAGCCCGCCGCCCGCCTCCGCCGCAGCACCAGCCTGGGCGCTCGCGCCCAGCCACCGGCGCCCGCCCGCCCGCCTCCTTCGCCGCCCGGCCCGCGCCTCCCTCATGGCCCTCGCAAGATCCTCTCGGTCGGCCCCGACCCCGGTGACCTCCCCCGAGCTTTTCTCCGGCCGTCGCGTGCGCCATCTCCGGCGAGAGCCGCCGCCTACCTCGATCCCCGTGCGCCCTGAGCCAGATCAGATCTGAGACTAGGTTGACTTTCCTCTCCCCCGAAATCCCCTAAGTCCTTTTCTGGCATTAATTTTGTTGCATGTTCCTCGCATCATAACTCTTTGCATATTGCTCCATTTCGTGCGTGTAATATGTTAAATTGTTCGTCTCGACGAGTACATCATTTCATTCCATTGCATCATATTCATTTGAGCTCATCTTGATGCCCGAAATGCTGTTAGAAGAGGGCTATGTGATGTTAGTTTCAGATTCTTATCAGAACATGCACTTTTGTCATTTTTGCCATGATTGATGTGTGCACCCTATGAACTTGAGTCCTACATGCGTTTTGTAATATGCCATGCCATCTTTACAGGGGTGTATGCCATGTATTTTTGTAATCTCTGTGGTGACTAGCACAAGCATGCAAACTAGGCTTCATGACGTTGCTGATTTCAGCCCTGTTCTGCTGATATTTTTATGCTATGTAAACTTGATGCTACCGAGAGATCCATGCTTATTTTGAGATACTTCAGTAAGGGTGTTTTGAACATATGGTTATGATCTATCCATCCATGCCCTTGTTTGCAATTATGGAGTGCCATAGCTTGAGTCAATCGAGCTCTACTTTTGCTATAAAATGTTTCCTGGCAGGTTGTTTACATGTTATTCAATTTTGCCAAGGTTGTTGTAGTTGATCCGTGTATGCTATGATGTTGTTCTTGCCATGTATAGCTTCTATGCCATGTCTTCTTACTGTGAGTTGCCTTGCCATGCCATGTATTGCTCTGTGGTGAGTGGTTCAAGCTCACCAACATGCCTACTTATTGTTGTTCCTGCCATCTATGAATCTGTAATATAACTTGCCATGTTTATATGGGTGCCATCATATTTTCTGATCCTTTTTGGCTCATGGTCACTAAAGGACTTTTGTTCTATGAAATTAGTAGATTCATGCCATGCCTTTGTTTTCCATGATAAGTTCCTGTAGCATGTTGTTTGATAGCTTTAAACATTGCAACCTGATGTTATTTCTGCTAAAGTCTGAAACTGTTATTATTTGCAATCTTGCCATGTCTTTTTGAGCATGTTCTAGTGATTTCTGGAGATAGCTCAGTGTTCATCTTTTGTCATGATTTACCTGTACATCATGCCCATGCCTTTTGTTATTACGTTGAGATGCTGTAGCATAGTGTTTTGATGCTTGCAATATGCCTAGTTGCTGTTTTGGACAGCTTGTCCTTTAAACTTGTATTGTGTGTATGTGTTGAACCGTTGCTCCGTTTTGAGTGTGCTCTATATGAAACTTGCTTGATTTTGCATGTAGTTTCATATTATCATGTTGCATCCATGTTTTGAGGTGTTTGATTGATGTTTGTATGCATTTTGCATCAATGCCATGTTTAACTTGTTTTGCTCATATCTTCTAGACCGTAGCTCCGAATCTAATGAACTTTATATGTATCTTGACTAGAATTTCGTGTAGATCTTCGTGGTGCATCTTAACTTGCTGTTTAACAACTTGAACATAAGGTTTATTCAGATCTGGACCAATTTCGAAATTTGCATATGAGGACTTACCGGATTTGTTATATATTGTTCCCGGCCTCATTTAAACTTGCTTTGATGTGTTGCTCTTGTTTGCATCGTCTCTTGCCATGAGTAGCTTCACGTATCCTTGTCATGCATCATGCTTGTTGAGCATCATGTCTTGTTCATGTGTGGTGTGTTTACTATGTTGTGTGCTTCTTCTTGTTAGTTCCTGTTTCGTTGCGATCGTGAGGATTCGCTTCGCTCACGCTTGGTTCGGCTTCATCCATTCGTATTCTTCATGGACTCGTTCTTCTTCCTTGCGGACTTCAGGCAAGATGACCGCTATCCTGGATCTCACTACTATCATTGCTATGCTAGTTGCTTCGTTCTTTCGCTATGCTGCGCTACCTATCACTTCTGCTCAAGCCTCCCAAATTGCCATGTCGCCTCTAACCTTTTGCACCCTTCCTAGCAAACCGTTGTTTGGCTATGTTACCACTTTGCTCAGCCCTCTTATAGCGTTGTTAGTTGCAGGTGAAGATGAAGTTTGTTCCTTGTTGAACATGGAGATGTTGTTCCTTGTTGGAACATGTTTACTTGTTGGGATATCACAATATATCTTATATTATTAATGCATCTATATACTTGGTAAAGGGTGGAAGGCTCGGCCTTATGCCTGGTGTTTTGTTCCACTCTTGCCGCCCTAGTTTCCGTCATATCGGTGTTATGTTCCCGGATTTTGCGTCCCTAACGCGGTCGGGTGATTTATGGGACCCCTTGACATTCGCTTTGAATAAGACTCCTCCAAAGAAGGCCCAACATTGGTTTTACCATTTGCCTCACATATGCCCTTTTATTTCCCTTGGGTTTCCGGAGCCCGAGGGTCATCTTTATTTTAGCCCCCCCGGGCCAGTGCTCCTTCGAGTGTTGGCCCAAAACGGGCAGGCTGCGGGCCACCACGGGGCAACTCGAGGGCTGGTTTTACTCGTAGGCTGACCTATCCGGTGTGCCCTGAGAACGAGGTACGTGCGACTCCTATCGGGATTTGTCGGCACATCCGGGCGGTCTTGCTGGTCTTGTTTTATTGTTGTCGAAATGTCTTGTAGCCGGGATTCCGAGACTGATCGGGTCTTCCCGGGGAGAAGGAATATCCTTCCTTGATCGCGAGAGCTTATCATGGGCTAAGTTGGGACACCCCTGCAGGGTTTAAACTTTCGAGAGCCGTGCCCGCGGTTATGTGGCAGATGGGAATTTGTTAATATCCGGTTATAGTAAACTTGAAGCAAACTCTTCTAAAATACACCAACCGTGTGCATAACCGTGAGTGTCTCTTTTCGGGGTTGATCGAGTGGAGAACACGGTTTCTGAGTTATGTCTGACGTAAGTAGGAGTTCAGGATCACTTCTTGATCATTACTAGTTGTCGACCGTTCCGCTTGCTCTCTTCTCGCTCTTATTTGCGTTGGTTAGCCACCATATATGCTTAGTCGCTGCTGCAACCTCACCACCTTACCCCTTCCTTTCCCATTAAGCTTTGCTAGTCTTGATACCCATGGTAATGGGATTGCTGAGTCCTCGTGGCTCACAGATTACTACACCACCAGTTGCAGGTACAGGTTTGCGTTGATCATGACGTGAGAGCGATGTTGCTTGTTTTGGAGTTCTTCTGCTTCTTCGATCAGGGGATAGGTTCCAGGTCGGCAGCCTGGGCTAGCAGGGTGGATATTGTTTGAGTTTCTGTTTATGTTTCATCCGTAGTCGGATGTTGATCTTGTATATGATGTTGTATTCATGTGGCATTGTATGTCTTGGTTGTATCCATATGTATTATGTAATGTTGATGTAATGATATCCACCTTGCAAAAGCGTTTCAATATGCGGGTCTATCCATGGTGGGACCTTCGAGTTCCTTTTGGATAGGGTCGCATATTGGGCGTGACATTTCTCCCATCAGCGCCGATTGCCGGGGCCGCAAGGACCCAGCCAGGGTTGGGGGAAGGGATCGCTGGGGTCCATACCGCCCGCGGACTGAAACATCGGGCTAGTGATCTAATGGCGACGGAGGACGCAGGTCAGGGTTCGAGCGCATCCGATCTTGAGGCGATGATGGCAGAATTGGGTTTGAAGGAGGACGATCTGGAGGACGTGGTGATCGATGACACCGAGCTACCGGGGGAGGCCACCAGATGGATGGCGGTCGCTAGGGTTTTTACAGACAAGACGTACAACCAATATTGGTTCTACAAAAATATGAGGGCGCCCTAGGATCTGGCCCAGGAGGTGAAGATCTGGCCACTTGAGGATAATCTTTACACCCTGCAGTTTTCTTGTCTTGGAGATTGGGAGCGTGTTATGGAAGAAGGACCATGGACCTTCAAAGGTAAAGCAGTAATTCTTGCCCAATATGATCAATATATGGATGCAAATCCATGATCTCCCGGATGGCTTTTTCTCTAAAGTTAAGGCGTTAGCGTCAACAGTGGGTGAATTCATCTATACCGAACCAAAATCACAGGACTTTGAAGGGAACTTTGTCCGTGTAAGGATAAAGCTAGATGTCACTAAACCGCTGAAGAATGCCATCTCTTTGGTTGTAAGGAGGAAGGAGGTGCTACACAGGGAGATCTTTAGGGTTAAATACGAGAGATTGCCAGATGGGTGCGCTGTTTGTGGTAATTTGGGACATCTGCTCAAGGAATGCGGTGATGGTGTTCACCCACCCAAGGCGATGGTTTTCAAGGATCTTAGAGCTTCTTGGTTTAGAGGCCCAGGAAGGGGTCCAGGAGAAGGGAACATCACCAGAGGGGCCGAGGAAGAGGCCGAGCTGGTAGAGGCGTGGCCGGGAAACTTATCAGCAGAACCCCTTTGAGCCCAATGCTTAGGATGATCCAGAGAACTCCCGGTCAGATATTCCTATGGAAGAGAGAGATCGCAATAGAAAGAGGAGTGCAGTCCCTGTTGTTGACCCAAGGGTGTCTCTAGCTACACCGTCACTTTTGCAGAAACAAAGTTTGCCCTGCCTCATGCCACCTCCTGAATTGCCGTCCAGTCCACCATCGAAACAAGATCCTAAAAGAGTCAAGCAGAATCCTTCAGTCCAAGTTGAAGCTCAGGCAAAGATTGCAGCTCCCCAAAAAACCAATGATTCGCGTTTGGCGGGCTCCCATGGGGACTCGCGCCTAGCGCAATGAGTCTCATGTGTTGGAACTGCCGCGGTGCTGGCAAACCTGTGACAGTTCGAGAGCTTCGTGACCTCACGAGGCAACTTGCCCCCTCAATCTTATGCATTGTTGAAACACAGATTGAGGGCTCTCGAGTAGAGAATATGGTAGGAGCATTAGGTTTTAATAAAAGTTTTGCTGTAAGCAGTCGAGGTAGAAGTGGTGGACTAGGAATTTTTTGGAATGATGAAATAAAGCTTGAGGTTGTTGGTTACTCTGAGTATCATATAGATGTGATTGTTGATGAACTGGTTGACACAAAAATAAGAGTGACTTTCGTTTATGGTGAAGCCCAAGTAAATCAGCGGTATAAGACTTGGGATATGCTCAAGGGGATAGTTGGCTCTAGCAACCTACCTTGGGTTGTGATGGGTGATTTAATGAGGTACTTCAAGCGCATGAGCATGACGGTGTGGGTAATCGAAGCCAAGCCCAAATGGACGCTTTTCAGGAGGCTTTGGACACGTGTGGCTTGACAGATATCAGGTACATTGGAAGAAGTTGGACCTTTGAGAAAAAAGTTTCTAGCGGAACGTTTACTAAAGTGCGGCGCCTTCCCGGACGCAATTACTGAGCACAAGGAGGCAGCGTCGTCAGATCACGTACTGATCTACCTGAAACTAAAGAACATGCATGCATGCAGCCCCCCTGGATATTTAAGTATGAATTGTGTTGGGAGGGTGACCCAGCGCTTGTGGATGTAGTGCATGCTGCATGGGCACAAGACCCGAGCGAATCAGTAGCACAAGTGGGGGACAAACTCAGGGACCTGGCGAGCGATCTGTCACGTTGGGATCGGGTCCATTTTGGGAACGTTCGGCAGCAGATTCGCCAACTCCAGCGCCAGCTACAGGAGATGCGTGATTCCCGAGGAAGATCTGCTCCCTCATTGGCTGAATTAAAGACTGTGGACAACCTTGTTGAGCTATTTCACAGGGAAGAAATTTTGTGGAGGCAGAGAGCTAGAATAGAATGGCTTATGCATGGGGATAAAAATACCTATTTCTCGCACCTCCGGGCCAGCCGCCGTAGGAGAAAGAACCAGATAAAATCTCTCCAACGACCGAATGGGCAGTTGACTTCGGAGGCGGGTGAGATGGAAACATTGACCACAGTTTTACAAAGAACTGTATACGTCGCAAGGTGCTCATGACATGGACAGGGTGCTAGACACGGTGTCTCGGAAGGTAACGGCAGCGATGAACGACAGCTTAAATGCTCCATATAGTGCACAAGAGGTCAAAACCGCACTCTTTCAAATGTATCCCACAAAGGCTCCGGGGCCCGACGGTTTCCCAGCTCATTTCTTCCAGCGCCACTGGGATGTGCGCGGAGATGAGGTCACCAAGGCAGTCCTTAAAATAGTGGAGGGAAGAGAGTCACCGGAGAGCATCAACGAAACTACTATGGTTCTGATCCCAAAGGTGAAAAATCCCACACTCTTGTCCCAATTCCGGCCTATCAGCTTATGCAATGTACTTTATAAGATTGCTTCGAAGGTAATTTCAAACAGGCTTAAGGTAATCTTACCTGATATAATTTCAGAGGAACAATCAGCCTTTGTACCAGGTAGGTTGATTATTGACAATATTATCATGGCCTATGAGTGTCTACATTTCATGAAAAGGAACAAAGCAAAGAAACACCAGTCCTGTGCCTTGAAGCTAGACATGATGAAAGCTTATGATAGAGTTGAGTGGGATTACCTCAAGGCTATTATGCTTAAGTTGGGCTTTACTGCAAACTGGGTAAGCATTGTCATGAGCCTTGTTACCACAGTCAATTTTTCTATTTTGTTTAATGGGAAGAAGCTTGAAGGTTTTAAACCATCCAGAGGAATCAGACAGGGGGACCCAATTTCCCCGTACTTGTTCTTGATAGCAGCAGAGGGCCTGTCGTGCCTGTTAAAATCGAGAAGTGAGTCATCCAACTTGGAGGGGTTACAGGTGGCACCGTTGGCTCCACCGATTAATCATCTCTTATTCGCTGATGACAGCCTGTTGTTCTTTAAGGCAAATAGTGCGGGTGCTAATGAGGTGAACCAAGTTCTGGAATATTATTGTGAAGCGTCGGGTCAGAAAATAAACAATATGAAGTCATCAATCTATTTCAGCAAGAGGGTTCCAGAGAGTGTTCGTAATGATATAAAGATTCTGTTAAATGTGCCAAATGAAACCCTTAATGAAAAGTACCCGGGAATGCCATCTGACATAGGAAACAGCAAGAATGGTTCTTTCAAGTACCTAAAAGATCGTTTATGGAGCAAAGTACAAGGATGGATTGAGACTACCATGTCCACTGCAGGTAAAGAAGTGCTTGTCAAATCAGGAGCTCAGGCGGTGCATGTCTACTCAATGTCATGTTTTAAGCTTCCCCGAGGCTTGTGTGAACATCTCAACGAGTTGATTAGGAAGTTCTAGTGGGGTAGTAAAGAAGGGAAGAGGAAAACTCACTGGGTCTCATGGAAGGAGATGACTCAGCCAAAAGGTACGGGGGGTCTGGGTTTTAAAGATTTTGAGCTTTTTAACCTCTCGATGCTTGCAAGACAGGCGTGGAACATCTTGCAAAACCTGGAGAGTATGTGTTCGTGTTTGCTCGGAGGTATATACTACCCCGATGGAACAATCTTGAATGCCCAACTTGGTAGCTGCCTGAGCCAAGTGTGGAGAGCAATTCTTGAGGGCAGAGATATCCTTAAACAGGGTTTAGTACGTTGCATCGGAAATGGAGCGACCACGAGAATCTGGGAGGACAATTGGCTGCCCCGAACAGAGATGATGAGGCCTTATGGCATCTTGTCAAACGACCCACCGAACTTGGTGTCGGAACTGATTGATATGACCTCCGCAACATGGGACCGACAGAGGGTGCAGGAAACGTTTCTGAACATGGATGCTAAAACTATCTTGGGTATCCTGTTGTGCACAATGAATGTTGAGTACTTCTGGAGTTGGAGCCATGAAAAGAATGGAATCTTTTCAGTCAAGTCGGCGTACTGCATGCTAGTAAGCATGAGACAAAGGCGGGAAGCGTGGTTGGAGCACAGGGCTGGACCCTCCAACACGGCGTCAGAAGAGGTGCAGTGGAAAAGGCTATGGAAAATTGCAGTACCAGGGAAGGTTCGCATGTTCCTTTGGAGATTATCAAAACAGTCTATACCGACCAATGATGTACGAGCTCACCGACACATGACAGTTTCCAGCGCGTGTGGCATTTGCGGCGCCCAAGACTCATGGAGACATTCCCTCTTGGAATGCACTACGTCAAGGTGCACTTGGGCCCTTGTTGATGAAGAACTGGCACAAACACTTGCAACGAACACAGAACCGAAAGCTAAACAATGGTTGTTTACCCTCATGATGTCACTACTGCATGAGTCCTTTGTGAAGCTCTCACTTACTCTATGGGCTATTTGGCGGCACGACGGAAAGCGATACATGAAGGTATATTTCAAAGCCCTCAAAACATCAACGGTTTCATCAACAGGTATCTTCAGGAGCTCGCTGTGCTGGCTGCACCCACTATTTCTCAGAATCAGCAAGCTGCTCGGGTGGTCACTGCAACCAAACAACGCACCAAATCACCACCGGCGGGCCATGCAAAAATTCATGTCGATGCTGCCTGCCATAAGGGGCTAGGAGCTGCAGCGGCAGCTGTCTGCCGTGATGAAATGGGAGCATATCTTGGAAGTTCAGCTCTTGTGGTCGCAGGTGTCGACGACCCTGAAATTCTGGAGACAATAGCCTGCAGGGAGGCCCTAGTGTTGGCACAGGATCTTAATATCCAGAGTATGATTGTTGCATCAGATTCGAACGGAGCAGTTGGAGCTATCAATAACGGAAGTCATGGAACGAATGGTGCTATCATCGCTGAGGTTCATAGCTTAGCTTTAAATTTGGTCTGTAATTTTACTTTTGAAGGTCGTGTCGTTAATGTTGAGGCACATAGATTAGCCAAGCATGCATTTTCTTTGGGTCCGGGGCGTCACATTTGGCTAATCCAACCCCACGACCAAAGATGTATCCCACTCTCTGTGGTTTTTGATGAATAAAGCTTGGTTTCTCCCTAAAAAAGCTATTTCCTTCCAGCCCAGTTAACTAAACAATTACCAAAAAAGGGTTAACGAGAAAAAAAATACCTATCACGGTCGCCGCTGCCGCCGCTCCTTCCCTCGCCCCCATCGTCGGAGGGCGTAGGCTGGAGCGGCGAAGGCTGTCCTTACGGCGTCACGCCTGAGAGCGTTAGGCAGGACATATGCATCCTGTTCTATCGCATCCATAGTTTCTAGGCGCTCGACCGGCTGCCGGCGGAGAGGATACCCTCGCTGGCCATGCGCCTCCTCAAGGCCGGCGTGTGCTTCGGCTTCCTCGACCCGGTGTCCAACATCATCGCAAAAACAATCTCCTACACGCCCAGCCCTGAGTAGGAAATCGAGGAGGAAGAGGATTAGCCCCGAGGAGGAAGAGGATGATTGTGAATGGCTGGATCATCTCTAAGAGCATCTCCACCAGCCGCCCAACACGTGGCGTGCTAAAAATCAATTTGCAGCGCGCCGATCGTCTAGTTTGACGCGACAGGGAGCACTGGCTCCAGCAGCGCGTAAAAATGCACAGCACGCTCTCGCACAAACAACATATGCGTTTCAAACACAAGGAAGAAGATCAAACACAAACAAAATAAATCAACAATAAATAGTTTAGTTTTGTTATTACAACTCAAACAAATAGTTCATCTTTCAATACAACAAATATTTCAACAATACAACATCAAACACACAAATCATGATGCTCTTCGTCGGCCATTCCAAGCCCACCACTCCTTAATGAGATCCTTCTAAAAATCATCATGCGCTTCGGGACGTCGAATGACATGATAAGAGACAACAAAATGGGCCACCCTTTCAGCCCTCCGCAGCACTCGCACGGGATGTCCAAGAGCTCATAGTGAGATTAGTCTACATCTTGGCACGCTCATTCTCGATGATCATGTTGTGCATGATCACACAAGCGTGCATGATGTACCAAAGCATCTTTTGATCCCAAAATCTAGCCGGTCCTCTCACAATAGCAAATTGGGCTTGCAAAATCCCAAAAGCTCTCTCCACATCTTTTCTAGCCGCCGCCTGAGCATTGTGGAAATTAAAAAAATTCTTACCTTCCGATTTTTCAACGGCTTCATAAATGTTTGCCACTTTGGGTAGATGTCATTCGCAAGATAGTAGCCATAGTTGTATGTACGGTAATTTGCTACAAATTGCACCGGTGGCAGTTCACCATTTGCAATCTTATTCATCAGTGGTGATCAGTTGACAACGTTGATGGCATTCAAAGATCCAGGCATTCCAAAAAAAGCATGCCAAATCCAAGTCTCTTGATCGGCCACCGCTTCAAGGATTATAGTGGAACCCTTTTTTTGGCCGTGTAGGACAATTATTTCAACTCCAATGCATGCAATCTATTGAGCCAAGCATACCTGGGAAGCCGCGAGCTTTGTTCATCTCGAATAGCCTTGCGGCGTCTTCATCATTGGGAGATCTCAAATACTCCTGGCCAAACACTTGCACAATTCCGACTGTGAAGAGCTTGACACACATGATGGCTTGGCTCTCACCCATGGCCAAGTGATCATCAACTAGATCAGCGGGGATATCGTATGCCAACATACGCAAAGTGTCTGCCACCTTTTGGAAGGTGCTATGCGTCATGGATCTAAGACTGACAGTAGAATGGGGGTAGGTATGAGGAGGCAAGATCCTAGCTATGGCGAAGTTGTACACACGAGTTTTACGAGTTCAGGCCCTTCGCGGAGGAAGTAACAGCCCTACGTCTCAGAGCCCGGAGACGGTCGACTGGATTATGCGCGTGTGAGTTACAGGGGGTACGAACCCTTGTCCCAGAGGAGGGGGGTGGCTTATATAGAGTGCGCCAGGACCCCAGCTCCCCTCCGTTACACATGGTTCAATGTTCATAAAGAGTAAGCGTTACAAGTAACGTCCGCAATAAAGTATTATAAATGGTAATTAAGTCTATGAGTAAATGCCCGGCCGTTGCTGCGTAGAGTGACTTTAGATCTTCTGTATGTCGAGTGGTTTCTGTGACGGTCGAGTGACATTGATTCTTCCGAGTGGAGTGTCTCTGGTCGAGTGGATGATGGTACCCTTCGAATGCTTCTGTCTTTAGGGTGATGCCCTTGGGGAGGGTGTCTAGGTAAGGCCTATGACCCTACCCTAGGTACATGGCTTCATCATTAGCCCCCAAACGGTTCAGGGTTTGAGTGGAGAAGGAGTTGAAAATACTTCCGATTCAGCTTTTGCACTTTGGGAGTGTCTGGTTGGGATCGATGAATCAACACGGTGACATCAACTTCTTTTTCGGTCGCCTTGATCCATTCTTGGTTTTGCCGAGTGAACTTTTACTGAAAAGCTTCGAGCGTTGATATGGAGAAAATCTTCCGTCTGACAGGTTGCTCTGTTGCCCGCGGATCTCGCGAGATTCAAATTTTTGGGAAGCGCGCGGGGCGGAGGAGGCCGCAGCAATCCGGCTGGATAAGGCAGGGCCGCCTTGATTTCCGTGCCGCCTTTTTCGCCACGTATCGCTCGCGCCACTGTTGCGGGATTTGATAAGATCGCCCGGGTCCACAAGTCAGTCACTCGGAAGCAACCTCATATAAGGTGTCGGTCCGGGGTTTTTGAACAGTGCGCTCCCATTCTTCCTCTTCCTTCTTTGTTTTCTCCACCGCATCCGCTCCTGCCCCGACGCCGCTGCTCCGTTTGAGCTCTGTCTGCTGCGATGGGGAAGGAGAAGACGGTGGCATTGGAGCGCGCGAAGAAGGCGACGGCGAAGGCGAAGGGGAAGAAGTCCATCCGAGGTGGATCTTCCTCGAGGTCCGGCCTGTCGCGCGACTGGATCCAGGGAGATTGGATCCGATCGACGATTCGCCAGGACGACATCGACGATCTGGCCGAGGAGGGATTGATTACCCACGGATCCGCGCGGCTTCCAGCGAATGAGATTGAGCCCCGACCGCAGGAGGGTGAGTGCGTCCTCCTCACCACCCACGTCGATCGCGGGTTTTCTTTGCCTGCCCATCCTTTTTTCCGAGCTTTCTTGAACTTCTTTGGAGCACAACTTCATCATTTCCCCCCAACACCATCGTGTATCTTGCCGCTTTCGTGTCCTGATACATCTCCAATGTATCTATAATTTTTTATTGTTCCAGGCTATTATATTATCCATATTGGATGTTTATGGGCTTTATTATGCATTTTTATATTATTTTTGGGACTAACCTATTGACCCAGAGCCCAAAGTGCCGCCTCTGTTTTTCCCTTGTTTCAGTGTTTCGAAGAAAAGGAATATCAAACGGAGTCAAAACGGAATGAAACCATCTGGAGAAGTTATTTTTGGAAGGAAAGCTGCCCGATAGACTTGGAGTGCACGTCAGGAAAGAAACGAGGGAGCCACGAGGTAGGGGGCGCGCCCTCCACCCTCGTAGGCCCCTCGTGGCTCCCCTGACGTACTTCTTTCACCTATATATTCCCATATACCCTAAAAACTTCGGGGAACAGAATAGATCGGGAGTTCCGCCACCGCAAGCCTCTCAGAGCCACCAAAACCAATCGGGACCTGTTCAAGACACACGGAGGAGGGATCCCTCACCGGTGGCCATCTTCATCATCCCGGCGCTCTCCATGACGAGGAGGGAGTAGTTCACCCTCGGGGCTGAGGGTATGTATCAGTAGCTATGTGTTTGATCTCTCTCTCGTGTTCTTAAGGTGATACGATCTTGATGTATCGCGAGCTTTGCTATTATAGTTGGATCTTATGTTGCTTCTCCCCCTCTACTCTCTTGTAATGGATTGAGTTTTCCCTTTGAAGTAATCTTATCGGATTGAGTCTTTTATGACTTGAGAACACTTGATGTATGTCTTGTCGTGCGTATCTGTGGTGACAATGGGATATCACGTGATTCACTTGTTGTATGTTTTGGTGATCAACTTGCAGGTTCCGCCCATGAACCTATGCATAGGGGTTGGCACACGTTTTCGTCTTGATTCTCCGGTAGAGACTTTGGGGCACTCTTTGAGGTTCTATGTGTTGGTTGAATAGATGAATCTGAGATTGTGTGATGCATATCGTATAATCATACCCACGGATACTTGAGGTGACATTGGAGTATCTAGGTGACATTAGGGTTTTGGTTGATTTGTGTCTTAAGGTGTTATTCTAGTACTAACTCTAGGGCTGTTTGTGACACTTATAGGAATAGCCCAACTAATTGATTGGAAAGAATAACTTTGAGGTGGTTTCTTACCCTACCATAATCTCTTCATTTGTTCTCCGCTATTAGTGACTTTCGAGTGACTCTTTGTTGCATGTTGAGGGATAGTTATGTGATCCAATTATGTTATTATTGTTGAGAGAACTTGCACTAGTGAAAGTATGAACCCTAGGCCTTATTTCAACGCATTGCAATACCGTTTGTGCTCACTTTAATCATTAGTTACCTTGCTGTTTTTATATTTTCAGATTACAAAAACCTATATCTACCATCCATATTGCACTTGTATCACCATCTCTTCGCCGAACTAGTGCACCTATACAATTTACCATTGTATTGGGTGTGTTGGGGACACAAGAGACTCTTTGTTATTTGGTTGCAGGGTTGTTTGAGAGAGACCATCTTCATCCTACACCTCCCACGGATTGATAAACCTTAGGTCATCCACTTGAGGGAAATTTGCTACTGTCCTACAAACTTCTGCACTTGGAGGCCCAACAACGTCTACAAGGAGAAGGTTGCATAGTAGACATCAAGCTCTTTTCTGGCGCCGTTGCCAGGGAGGTGAGTGCTTGAAGGTATATCTTTAGATCTTGCAATCGAATCTTTTAGTTTCTTGTTTTATCACTAGTTTAGTTTATAAAAGAAAACTACAAAAAATGGAATTAAGGGTGCCACATATGCTTCATCTTTTTAATGTCTTTCATGAAAATGATGGGAAGGAAAATTGTGCTCAAGTAATAGAATAAGAATTACATAGAATGCTTGGCATAAAATATGTGAATGATGAGCATGATTGCAATGTTGTTAGTATGAATTCTTTGAATATCCATTATGCTAATGATATGCAAAGCCACAAGCTTGGGTATGTTATGTTTGATGAAGATGATATTTTTTGTCCCCCAAGCTTTGATGAGCAAATTTACTATGATGAAAGCATGCCTCCTATCTATGATGATTATTGTGATGACACGTATGCTATAAAGAATAACGATAACCATGAAATTTGTCATCTTGATCTTAATTTTCAATCACATGATAGTTATTTTGTTGAGTTTGCTCCCACTATCCCAAATGAGAAGAATTTTGCTTATGTGGAGAGTAATAAAAATTCTATGCTTATAGATCATGAAAAGAATGTTTTAGGTGCTGGTTATATTGTTGAATTCATTCATGATGCTACTGAAAATTATTATGAGGGAGGAATATATGCTTGTAGGAATTGCAATAACATCAAGTTTCCTCTCTATGTGCTTAAAGTTTTGAAGTTATGCTTTTTTTGCCTTCCTATGCTAGTTGATTATTGTTCCCATAAGTTGTTTGATCACAAAATCCCTATGCATAGGAAGTGGGTTAGACTTAAATGTGCTAGTCATATTCTTCATGATGCTCTCTTTATGTTTCAATTTTTATCTTTTATGTGAGCATCATTGAAATCATCATGCCTAGCTAGGGGCGTTAAACGATAGCGCCTGTTGGGAGGCAACCCAATTTTATTTTTGTTTCTTGCTTTTTGGTTCTGTTTAAAAATAAATAATCCATCTAGCTTATGTTTAGATGTGGTTTTGTGTTTTAATTAGTGTTTGTGCCAAGTAGAACCTTTGGGAAGACTTGGGTGAAGTCTTTATGATCATGCTGTAAAAAACAGAAACTTTAGCGCTCACGAGATTAGCTAAAACTTTTTACTGAAGAGTGCTATTTAGTTGATTCTTTTTTAAGATGATTACTAGAAAAATTCCTCAGGTCCAACAATTTATTTTAGAATTTTTGGAGTTCCAGAAGTATACGTTTGATACAGATTACTACAGACTATTCTGTTTTTGACAGATTCTGTTTTCATTGTGTTGCTTGCTTATTTTGATGAATCTATGGCTAGTAAAATGGTTTATAAACCATAGAGAAGTTGGAATACAGTAGGTTTAACACCAATATAATTAAATAATTATTTCATTACAGTACCATGAAGTGGTGTTTTGTTTTCTTTCGCTAACAGAGCTCACGAGATTTTCTGTTAAGTTTTGTGTTGTGAAGTTTTCAAGTTTTGGGTAAAGATTCGATGGACTATGGAATAAGGAGTGGCAAGGGCCTAAGCTTGGGGATGCCCAAGGCACCCCAAGGTAATATTCAAGGATAACCAAGCGTCTAAGCTTGGGGATGCCCCGGAAGGCATCCCCTCTTTCGTCTTCGTCTATCGGCAACTTTACTTGGAGCTATATTTTTATTTACCACATGACATGTGTTTTGCTTGGAGCGTCATTTTATTTTGTTAGCTTTGCTTGCTGTTTGAATAAAATACCAAGATCTAAAATTCTTAAATGTTAGAGAGTCTTCACATAGTTGCACAATTATTCGACTACTCATTGATCTTCACTTATATCTTTCGGAGTAGTTTGTCGTTTGCTCTAGTGCTTCACTTATATCTTTTAGAGCACGGCGGTGGATTTATTTTGAAGAAATATATGAACTCTCATGCTTCACTTATATTATTTTGAGAGTCTTAATAGCATGGTAATTTGCTTAATCCTAATATGCTAGGTATTCAAGAATAGTAAAAACTTTCTTATGAGTGTGTTGCATACTAAGAGAAGTTTGATGCTTGATGATTGCTTTGAGATATGGAGATAGTAATATTAGAGTCATGCTAGTTGAGTAGTTGTGAATTTGAGAGATACTTATGTTAAAGTTTGTGATTCCCGTAGCATGCACGTATGGTGAACCGTTATGTGATGAAGTCGGAGCATAATTTATTTATTGATTGTCTTCCTTATGAGTGGCGGTCGGGGACGAGCGATGGTCTTTTCCTACCAATCTATCCCCCTAGGAGCATGCGCGTAATACTTTGCTTTGATAACTTGTAGATTTTTGCAATAAGTATATGAGTTCTTTATGACTAATGTTGAGTCCATGGATTATACGCACTCTTCTTCCTTCCACCATTGCTAGCCTCTTAATACCGCGCACTTTTCGCCGGTATCATACACCCACCATACCTACCTATCATGGCATTTCCATAGCCATTCGGAGATATATTGCCATGCAACTTTCCATCGTTCCGTTTATTATGACAAGCTCCATCATTGTCATATTGCTTTGCATGATCATGTAGTTGACATCGTATTTGTGGCAAAGCCATCGTTCATAACTCTTTCATACATGTCAATCTTGATTCATTGCATATCCCGGTACACCGCCAGAGGCATTCATATAGAGTCATATTTTGTTCTAAGTATCGAGTTGTAATTGTTGAGTTGTAAGAAAATAAAAGTGTGATGATCATCATTTTTAGAGCATTGTCCCAAGTGAGGAAAGGATGATGGAGACTATGATTCCCCCACAAGTCGGGATGAGACTCCGGACGAAAAAAAAGAGAAAAAAAGAGGCCATAAAAAAGAGAAAAAGGCCCAAACAACAAAAAAAAAACAAAAAAAATGAGAGAAAAATAGAGAAGGGGCAATGCTACTATCCTTTACCACACTTGTGCTTCAAAGTAGCACCAGGATCTTCATGATAGAGAGTCGCCTATGATATCACTTCCATATACTAGTGGGAATTTTTCATTATAGAACTTGGCTTGTATATTCCAATGATGGGCTTCCTCAAAATGCCCTAGGTCTTCGTTAGCAAGCAAGTTGGATGCACACCCACTTAGTTTCTTTTTGAGCTTTCATACACTTATAGCTCTAGTGCATCTGTTGCATGGCAATCCCTACTCACTCACATTGATATCTATTGATGGGCATCTCCATAGCCCGTTAATACGCCTAGTTGATGTGAGACTATCTTCTCCTTTTTGTCTTCTCCAACCACCATTCTATTCCACATATAGTGCTATGTCCATGGCTCACGCTCATATATTGTGTGAAGATTGAAAAAGTTTGAGAACGTCAAAAGTATAAAACAATTGCTTGGCTTGTCATCGGGGTTGTGCATGATTTAAATACTTTGTGTGGTGAAGGTAGAGCATAGCCAGACTATATGATTTTGTAGGAATAACTTTCTTTGGCCATGTTATTTTGAGAAGACATGATTGCTTTATTAGTATGCTTGAAGTATTATTGTTTTCATGTCAATATTAAACTTTTGTCTTGAATCTTTCAGATCTGAATATTCATACCACAATTAAGAAGAATTACATTGAAATTATGCCAAGTAGCATTCCACATCAAAAATCCTGTTTTTATCATTTACCTACTCGAGGACGAGCAGGAATTAAGCTTGGGGATGCTGATACGTCTCCAATGTATCTATAATTTTTTATTGTTCCATGCTATTATATTATCCATCTTGGATGTTTATGGGCTTTATTATGCACTTTTATATTATTTTTGGGACTAACCTATTAACCCAGAGCCCAGTGCCAGTTCCTGTTTTTTCCCTTGTTTCAGTGTTTCTAAGAAAAGGAATATCAAACAGAGTCGAAACGGAATGAAACCTTCTGGAGAAGTTATTTTTGGAAGGGAAGCTGCCCGATAGACTTGGAGTGCACGTCAGGAAAGAAACGAGGGAGCCACGAGGTAGGGGGTGCGCCCACCCCCCTAGGGCGCGCCCTCCACCCTCGTAGGCCCCTCGTGGCTCCCCTGACGTACTTCTTTCACCTATATATTCCCATATACCCTAAAAACTTCGGGGAATAGAATAGATCGATTTCCGCCGCAAGCCTCTCAGAGCCACCAAAACCAATCGGGACCTGTTCAAGCACCCCGAGGGGGGATCCTCACCGGTGGCCATCTTCATCATCCCGACGCTCTCCATGACGAGGAGGGAGTAGTTCACCCTCGGGGCTGAGGGTATGTACCAGTAGCTATGTGTTTGATCTCTCTCTCGTGTTCTTAAGGTGATACGATCTTGATGTATCGCGAGCTTTGCTATTATAGTTGGATCTTATGTTGCTTCTCCCCCTCTACTCTCTTGTAATGGATTGAGTTTTCCCTTTGAAGTAATCTTATCGGATTGAGTCTTTTATGACTTGAGAACACTTCATGTATGTCTTGTCGTGCGTATCTGTGGTGACAATGGGATATCACGTGATTCACTTGATGTATGTTTTGGTGATCAACTTGCAGGTTCCGCCCATGAACCTATGCATAGGGGTTGGCACACGTTTTGCCTTGATTCTCCTAGAGACTTTGGGGCACTCTTTGAGGTTCTATGTGTTGGTTGAATAGATGAATCTGAGATTGTGTGATGCATATCGTATAATCATACCCATGGATACTTGAGGTGACATTGGAGTATCTAGGTGACATTAGGGTTTTGGTTGATTTGTGTCTTAAGGTGTTATTCTAGTACGAACTCTAGGGCTGTTTGTGACACTTATAGGAATAGCCCAACGGATTGATTGGAAACAATAACTTTGAGGTGGTTTCGTACCCTACCATAATCTCTTCATTTGTTCTCCGCTATTAGTGACTTTGGAGTGACCCTTTGTTGCATGTTGAGGGATAGTTATGTGATCCAATTATGTTATTGGTGTTGAGAGAACTTGCACTAGTGAAAGTATGAACCCTAGGCCTTGTTTCAACGCATTGCAATACCGTTTGTGCTCACTTTTATCATTAGTTACCTTGCTGTTTTTATATTTCAGATTACAAAAACCTATATCTACCATCCGTATTGCACTTGTATCACCATCTCTTCGCCAAACTAGTGCACCCATACAATTTACCATTGTATTGGGTGTGTTGGGGACACAAGAGACTCTTTTTTATTTGGTTGTAGGGTTGTTTGAGAGAGACCATCTTCATCCTACGCCTCCCATGGATTGATAAACCTTAGGTCATCCACTTGAGGGAAATTTGCTACTGTCCTACAAACCTGTGCACTTGGAGGCCCAACAATGTCTACAAGGAGAAGGTTGCGTAGTAGACATCATGTCCATGTGTGAAAACTTCTTGGGTTGTCGACCACACTGGGGCCTCTTCAAGCACATTTTCACGTGTCGCTCCCAGTCGGTCAAAAAAGCTAATCCGAGTGATGAGAGGACAAAAGTGATCCAGATGTGTGGGGGTCTTGGAATCCAAATGAGGGGTAAGAGCTCTTTCCCAGCCATAATCCTACCCGAGTCAGTCCGAGGGTGGCAGTCGACCTGGTTTTATTGCAAAGACCAGCCGACTCCCGGTCAGTCGACTGGACTTCCCCCCTTTTCCATGGCTCGAGTAGAGAAGCCCTCCGCCCTGAAAGTGACCCCAGGGAAGAAAGCAGAGTTGAAGGTGCTGGTCGAGCGAGTGGTCCAGCTCATCCGTGATGGCGTAACCGGCATGGATCGGTTGGAAGTCTTCCTCAGGCGACGCATTCAGCCGCTTCAAGCCCGTGACCATCCGATGTGGATGTATTCGGGCATTGACGATTCCACTCGGATCCATCCAAAAGAAGTCGACGAGGATGCGGTGGAGAAGTTGTTGAGGGGTATCACTGGCAACAAAGATAACCCTAGGGGGGCCAGGAGAGTCCCTCCACTTGACAACTCGCACCAAACAGACAAGGTCCAACTCTGAATTGCCGATTGTTATCTTGATTTATCATGTAACTGCTTGCAATCAACCAACTGACTTTTGTCTTGCTTGTTGTCTTCTAGACTCTTATTGAGATGTATTCGATGCCCAACGGAGAGCAGGAGCAGGATCTGGAGGGGGAGGCGAGCGGAGGCGAGAGCGGCGAGTGGCATTCTGATGGTGAAGGGGATGAGGAGAGCTCCGACCCGAGTGACGAAGAAGAGGTCAACTCACCTCCCCGTAGGAAAGGCGATCCAAGCTCAACCACGATCCCGCAAGCGCCCGCGACAAGGCAACCGTTCAGACTGGGCAGTCGTCAAAGCATCCTCGGACGTCTTCTCCGGCGCCGACTGAAAAGGCTCCGAAACAATCCAAGGTCGTACCGCAGAAGACCCGAAAGGCGCTGCCCAGAATCAAAATCGACATCCCTGTTGCCTCTGCATAAGTGTCCTGTCTCCAGCTTTACCCGAAATTCTGCGTTGTCTATTTTTCCTTGGTTTGACCGAATGAATCTTGAAACTAGCAGTGCCGCTACTTCTGGGACCTCTGCTTACAAAAACGAAGATGAGGACATGGAAGATGCGGTCACCTCCAACCCAGGTATAATCTTTGTGATCTTGTCTTTGCTTTGTCAATTGAACTGCGGTACAACCAATAAGGATGAACTTTTGGCGATTGATCTTTTTACAGCTCCTCCCAACATCATCGATCTCCCAGAAGACGACGACGACGAGCCACAGAGGCCCTCGGGGAAAAGAACCAGGAACACGTCCGCTGGCTGGATGCCTTAGTCGACGCCGGTGGCGGAACCGGTAATCCATGAAGTCGGCGATGCCAATCGGACCTCCGTCACCTTCGCCATACCACTGTCGAGTGCTCAGCCTTCAGCGTTAGCCGCGTAGACTCCGCCGACCCACCTTCACTTTTTGCTGCACATCATGTCCCAGAGGACCAGGTGGGTGCTACCAAAGAGGCTATACGCCAGGCGGGCATTATGATGGAGAAGATGAAGATGGTGCGGGAAGCCAGCCAAGCTGCTTATGATGCCAGCTCCGCTCTCCAGAGCAACGTCCAGGTTAGCAGATTGCCGTCTGACTCTTTTAGCTTGTTCTGTTAGGATATGCTACCTGAAAACTTTCTTTCAAAGAATCTTTTCATCTATCTGCGCTTCGCATCTGTACACCCACTGGGTGTTTTGATTTGCCACTGAGAAAACTTGTATCTTAGGTCGACTAGGTTGTGTCGATTGGATTTTTGAACTAGTGGGGGCACGCTGAGTGCACCCACTGGGTGTAGTCCCCGAGACCATAGTTGACTGCGGGTAGTCGACTATGGTATGAGAAGCTAAATTTTCCACTCGGTCTGGACGGACCATGTCGAGTGTAATCCGAACCGGTGGGGGCACGCTAAGTGCACCCGCTGGGTGTAGTCCCCGAGACCGTGGTCGACTGCGGGCAGTCGACTACGGTCTTAGATCCTCTTCTTTTTTTCTTTTTTTCTTTTTTTACACTCGGCCTGGACAGACCACGTCGAGTGGAAACTGGACCAGTGGGGGCACGCTAAGTGCACCCACTGGGTGTAGTCCCCGAGACCGTGGTTGACTACGGGCAGTCGACTACGGTCTGAAAACAACTTGAATTTATCGAACTATTGTTCTGAAGTAACTAATCTTTCCATTTGTTGATTGACTGTCACTTGATTACAAAAATCTTGTGAACTCGGAGTTCATTTTGCTGAATTGGAGAAAAAACAGATTCAGCTCAACCTCGGTCTGGAACTGGCCAAGACAAATCTGCAGAAGGCCAAGGATGAAGCTGCTGGTAAGAGAAAGCTTGCCGACTGATTTGTCTCTGTACCAGATTCTATTTTGCTTTTTCTGAACCGAGCGCTATTTCTTTTAGAGAAAATGAATCAAGCTTTGGCAAAAAAGGACCAAGATCTTGCGGCCGCACAGAAAGCAGCTGACGAGTAAACTGCACTCGCCGAACAGAAGCTAGCTTCAGTCGGCAAACTGGAGGAAGAAAACGCCAAGCTGAAAACTGCCCTTGATGAAGCCAATAAGGAAGCGAATCGCCTGAAGAAGGACAAGAACAATCTGAACGAGAAGATGGAAGGCATTGCTCGCAAGAGGGACGGTCTGGAGAATTATCTGGGAGGTCTTGCCAAGAAGCTGTTCATCATGCTTGAAGGTATTTTCTTTGAACCGACTGACTTGTCATTGTCGACTCGAAATACAACCGCTGACTCATCTTTGAATTGTACGTGCAGAATTTTGCCGGAACTTCGAGGAAGAGACTGGGCGAGTTGAGACAAGCTTGGACCCCATCCATTCTCCAATGAAAGACGATGCTGCCATGAATGTACTCCGATTGGAATCTCGTGTTGCTGTTGTTGTTGA
Organism: Aegilops longissima; assembly: GCA_021605205.1. Classification (NCBI taxonomy): domain Eukaryota; kingdom Viridiplantae; phylum Streptophyta; class Magnoliopsida; order Poales; family Poaceae; genus Aegilops; species Aegilops longissima. The sequence continues at coordinate 161,777,410 of CM038678.1, read as the reverse complement.
TTATCTTGCTCGACTGAAGGTCGCAATGTCGCAGATCGATGCAGCACTCTAGCCAGGGGCAATGCTCCAGAATGACCTCGAGTCTCTGATGACTCGAATTAATGAGATTCCCGGTCGAGTGCAAGAATGTAAGAAGTCTTCTACCCGGTGCGGCGCTGATGTGGCTCTGTCTTTGGTTCATGTCCACTACAAGGAAGCGCGAGAAGAGAAGCTGGCATCGATTAAGGTCACCAACACCAAGAAGCATGACTTCCAATCTTTCATGGAGACCTTCATTGCTGCTACCACTCGGATTGCTGACGGAATCGATCTGGACGAATTCGTTGAGCCTGCCAGCCCTCCTCCTGTGGAGTGAACAAACTTTTATGCCCCACCTTAAATTTGCCTCAGAATGCCGAGTGATTTTGTAACCATTAAACTTCTTCGGGCTTGATGCCCGAGTACTTTAATCCGCGGTCGGAACCTTAGGATTTATCTGAATTTGGTTTATCTCCGAATATGCTTGTGCTTGCCTTCGGGTGGAATTTGTTCTTCACTCGAAATATTTTTTGTACTTGAGATGCAGCTCTGGGGAAGAGATTCCAGTCGACCTGCACCTCGTTGTCCTTGCGGATGAGGATGGAGCGCATGTTATACTTGTGGCGCAGCTCTAAGGAGAAGGTTGCAGTCGACCTGCGCCTCGTCGTCCTTGCGGATGAGGATGGAGCGCATGTTATACTTGTGGCGCAGCTCTGAGGAGAAGGTTGCAGTCGACCTGCACCTCGTCGTCCTTGCGGATAAGGATGTGTTTCAAACTTAGGCGAGTACCGGACTGCAGCTAAGCCCCCGAGTGGGAGGGTTTCTCACCACTCGGTGGGATTTTTCAAACTTAGGCGAGTACTGGACTGCAGCTAAGCCTCCGAGTGAGAGGGTTGTTCACCGCTCGGTGGGATTTTTCAAACTTAGGCGAGTACTGGACTGCAGCTAAGCCTCCGAGTGGGAGGGTTGCTCACCACTCGGTAGGATTTTTCAAACTTAGGCGAGTACTGGACTGCAGCTAAGCCCCCGAGTGGGAGGATTGCTCACCACTCGGTAGGATTTTTCAAACTTAGGCGTAGTCTTGGACTGCAGCTAAGCCCCGAGTGGGAGGGTTGCTCACCACTCGGTAGGATTTTTCAAACTTAGGCGAGTACTGGACTGCAGCTAAGCCCCCGAGTGGGAGGCTTGCTCACCACTCGGTAGGATTTTTCAAACTTAGGCGAGTACTGGACTGCAGCTAAGCCCCCGAGTGGGAGGCTTGCTCACCACTCAAGAGGATTTTTCAAACTTAGGCAGTCTCGGACTGCAGCTAAGCCCCGAGTGGGAGGCTAGCTCACCACTCGGTGGGATTTTTCAAACATAGGCGAGCATGGACTGCAGCTAAGCCCCGAGTGGGAGGCTTGCTCACCACTCGGTGGGATTTTTCAAACTTAGGCTAGCACGGACTGCAGCTAAGCCCCCGAGTGGGAGGATTTCTCACTACTCAGTAGGATTTTTCAAACTTAGGCGAGTACTGGACTACAGCTAAGCCCCCGAGTGAGAGGGTTGCTCACCACTCGGTAGGATTTTTCAAACTTAGGCGAGTACTGGACTGCATCTAAGCCCCCTAGTGGGAGGCTTGCTCACCACTCGGTAGGATTTTTCAAACTTAGGCGAGTACTGGACTGCAGCTAAGCCCCTGAGTGGGAGGCTTGCTCACCACTCGGTAGGATTTTTCAAACTTAGGCGAGTACTCGACTATAGCTAAGCCCCCGAGTGGGAGGCTTGCTCACCACTCGGTAGGATTTTTCAAACTTAGGCGAGTACTGGACTGCAGCTAAGCCCCCGGGTGGGAGGCTTGCTCACCACTCGGTAGGATTTTTCAAACTTAGGCGAAACGGATTCGCGACTAAGCCCCAATGTGAGAGGCTTGCTCATCACTCGGTAGGATTTTTTAAACTTAGGCGAAACGGATTCGTAGCTAAGCCCCCGAGTGAGAGGCTTCTTCACCACTCGGTAGGATTTTTTAAACTTAGGCGAAATGGATTCGCGGCTAAGGCACCCACTGGGGGATTTGAAACATATAACAAAGAAACAACAAACATTTAGGAGACTGTAAAACTGTGTCTTTGATAATCAAACTAGAAGGTATTTCTTATTACATCTGAACGCTTAAGTATAAAAGGGTCGGAGCAACTCCGCATTCCAAGCGCGTGGCTCGTCTTTCTTGTGCTCGACGTTGTAAAGGTGGTATGCTCCATTGTGGAGCACTCTTGTGACAATGAAGGGGCCTTCCCAAGCAGGAGCAAGCTTGTGTGGTTTCTGCTGATCCACTCGAAGAACCAAGTCTCCCTCTTGAAATGCTCGACCCCTCATGTTTCTGGCGTGGAATCGACGCAGGTCTTGCTGATAGATGGTCGACCAGATCAGGGCCATCTCTCTTTCCTCTTCCAGGAGATCAACTGCATCTTGTCGTGCCTGTTCTGCTTCATCTTCTGAGAAAAGCTCAACTCGGGGTGCATTGTGAAGCAAGTCACTCGGGAGTACAGCTTCAGCTCCATAGACCAAGAAGAATGGAGTTCGGCCAGTCGACCGATTGGGAGTTGTCCTCAATAACCAAAGCACTGATGGAAGTTCATCAACCCAGGCGCCTGTTGCGTCCTTGAGATCACGCATCAGTCGGGGTTTCAATCCTTTGAGAATCAATCTGTTTGCTCTTTCAGCTTGTCCATTCGACTTGGGTGGGAAACTGAAGCATAGTCGACTCGAGTGCCCTGGGAAGCACAGAAGGCTCTGAACTCATCAGAATTGAAGTTCGACCCATTGTCGGTGATGATGCTGTGCGGAACACCATATCTGAATGTTAACTCTCTGATGAAGCTGACAGCAGTACTGGCTTCAAGACTTTTGATAGGCTTGGCTTCGATCCATTTCGTGAACTTGTCGACTGCCACGAGCACATGAGTGAAGCCACTCCTACCAGTCTTGAGAGGTCCAACCATATCCAATCCCCAAACAGCAAAGGGCCAGACGAGTGGAATGGTCTTCAGGGCTGATGCAGGCTTGTGAGACATGTTGGAGTAAAACTGGCAACCTTCACATTTGTCGACTATTTCTTTTGCCATCTCATTTGCTCGCAGCCAATTAAATCCCGCTCGGTATGCTTTGGCCACAATGGTCCGAGAAGACGCATGGTGACCACATGTCCCCGAGTGGATGTCATTGAGGATCACTCGACCTTCCTCTGGTGTTATGCATTTTTGGCAGACTCCAGTCACACTTTCTCTGAACAACTGTCCTCTTATCACAGTAAAGTCTTTGGATCGACGGACAATCTGTCGAGCCTCTTCTTCATCCTCTGGGAGTTCTTTCCTAAGGATGTATGAAATGTACGGCAGTGTCCAGTCGGGAGTGATGACCAAAACCTCCATGATCAAGTCGACCACGGCTGGGACTTCGACTTCAGTCGGATCAGTGGGGCTTTTTGGTTGTGGGGGCTCTTCAGTGAAAGTATCTTCTTGAACTGAAGGTGTATGAATATGTTCCAAGAACACATTGCTGGGAATGGCCTCCCTCTTGGAACCTATCTTTTCCAGATCATCGGCTGCTTGATTTTTCAGTCGGGGTATGTGATGGATCTCTAACCCCTCGAACTTCTTCTCTAACTTTCTCACTGCATTACAGTAGCCAGTCATAGCTGGGCTTCTGATATCCCACTCCTTCATCACTTGATTAACCACTAAATCTGAGTCGCCATAGACCATGAGGCGATGGACGCCGAGTTAAATGGCCATACGCAACCCGTACAGAAGTGCTTCATATTCAGCTTCGTTGTTGGAGGAGTCAAAATGAATCTGGAGAGCATAGCTGAGTTTGTCGCCTCGGGGGGATACCAATACCACCCCAGCACCGGAACCATTCAGCATCTTGGATCCATCGAAGAACATGGTCCAATGCTCCGAGTGAATCTGAGTCGGCAGTTGCTGTTCAATCCACTCGGTGAGGAAATCTGCTATTGCTTGGGACTTGATAGCTTTTTTTGCCTCAAACTTGATATCCAAGGGAAGGAGTTCAATCACCCACTTTGCCACTCGACCAGTTGCATCTCTGATGTTCAGGATCTCTGACAATGGTGCGTCACTGACGACTATAATGGAGTGATCAGAGAAGTAATGTGCAACCTTCTTCGTGGTCATGTAAATCCCATAAACAAGCTTCTAATAATGTGGATATCTTTGCTCGGATGGAGTCAGAACTTCAGAAACATAGTATACTGGGCGCTGAACTTTATTGGCTTTTCCTTCTTCTTCCCGCTCGACCGTGAGCACCGTACTGACAACTTGTCCTGTGGATGCAATATAAAACAGTAAAGGCTCTTTGCTGATTGGGGCAGCAAGCACCGGCTGGGTGGAAAGCAGGGCTTTGAGTTCTGCAAACGCTACGTCAGCTTCATCTGTCCACTCGAACTTGTTAGATTTCTTCATCAGTCGGTAAAGAGGCAGGGCCTTTTCATCGAGACGAGATATGAATCGACTCAAGGCGGCCAAACAACCAGTAAGCTTCTGGAAATCATGTACACGTACAGGGCGCTTCATCCGGAGTATGGCACCAACTTTCTCTGGGTTTGCGTCGATCCGTCATTCGGAAACAAGGAAACCGAGCAACTTTCTGCCAGGAACTCCGAATGTACACTTTGATGGATTAAGCTTGATATCATACCTTCTGAGGTTGGCAAAAGTTTCAGCAAGGTCAGCCAGTAGGTCGAAACCCTTTCGTGACTTGACCACAATGTCATCCATGTATTCTTCCACATTCCGACTGATTTGAGTGAGCAGACACTTCTGAATCATCCTCATGAATGTGGCTCCAGCGTTCTTCAGGCCGAATGGCATGGTGACATAACAGAAACATCCGAATGGAGTGATGAAAGCCGTTTTTATCTCATCGGGTCCATATAGTCGGATCTGATGATACCCGGAATAGGCGTCCAGAAAAGACAATCGCTCACACCCCGCAGTCGAGTCGACAATTTGATCGATGCGGGGGAGAGGAAAATGATCTTTCGGGCAGGCCCGATTGATATGCTTGAAGTCAATGCACATGCGAAGTGAATCATCCTTCTTAGGGACCATGACAACATTGGTGAGCCACTCGGAGTGGTAAATCTCTCGGATGAACTCAGCTGCCAGGAGCCGAGCCACTTCCTCACCAATTGCTTTCCTCTTCTGTATAGCGGACCGTCGAGGATGTTCCTTGACTGGTTTTACCTTCAGGCCGACTTGCAAACGATGCTCAGCCAGTCCCCTAGGTACACCCGGCATGTCAGAAGGTTTCCATGCAAAGATGTCCCAGTTCTCACGGAGGAACTGGATGAGCGCTTCTTCCTATTTACTGTCGAGTGATGTTGAGATATGAGTAGGAGCAGCATTAGGGTCCGTCGGGTGAATATGAATCGGCTTGGTTTCACCGGACGACTGAAATGCAGAATCAGTGGCAGGCTTCTTGGAGCGCAACAAATCACTCGGATCTACGTTCTTCCGGTATTCTTGCATTTTGACTGCTGCCATTTGCGCATCGGCGATTTTTAAACCCTTCTGGAAGCACTCTTCTGCCTTCTGCCGATTGCCAGTGATAGTGATCACTCCTCTAGGACCAGGCATTTTCAACTTGAGGTACACGTAACATGGTCGAGCCATGAAACGTGCATAGGCGAAACCTACCTGAATGGCATGATAAGCACTCTGGAAATCCACTACTTCAAATGTCAACTTTTCTTTGCGGTAATTCTTGGAATCACCGAAAACCACATCAGGGGCGATCTGGCCGAGTGATTCAGCCTTCTTGCCAGGTATGACACCATGGAAACTCATATTGCTTTCACTGAGCTTGGACATCGGAATGCCCATTCTTCAAGGTCTCCGCATACAGGATATTTAGGCCACTACCACCATCCATCACCACTTTAGTCAGTCGAGTGCCTTCAACAGCTGGGTCGACCACCAGCGCTTGCCTCCCAGGGGTGGCTATACGTGCTGGGTGGTCAGACTGGTCAAATGTGATGGCAGTCTGGGACCACTTTAGATAACTTGGTGTTGCCGGAGCAACCATGTTCACCTCTCTGTTTATAACTTTCAGTCGACTTTTGCTTTCAACATCAGCAAAAATCATCAGAGTGGAATTGACGTTGGGAAAACCATCATCGTCTTCTTCCTTATCCTCACCCTTGTCCGACTCCTTTTCCTTCTCCTTGTGCTATTTCTCTCGGAATTGCTGGATCAGGAGCCGACACAGTCGAGTGGTATGTTTAGGGTAAATCAGATTACCCTTTTCATCTTTCTTGATGTGAATGTGACAGGGTAAATCCAACACATCATTTCCATCTTGATCTTTCACTTTCTTGGGGTTCCAGGGTCCTTTGGGATTCCCCTTGAACTTTCCTTGAGCCACCACTAAAGCTTCACCAGGAGCAGCTGGTTCGGCCTTGCGCTTCTGCTTCCGATTGGAATTCCCTCCTCCGGTTTCCTAGGCGACTGTTTTATGTTTGCCAGTCCGGAGTCGGTCTTCCTCTTCACCATTAGCATACTTGGTGGCGATCTCCATCATCCGGGACAGAGACATATCTCCTGTCCGACCGAATTTCAGATTCAACTGTCGATACTTAGCACCCTCCTTGAAGGCACAAACTGCTTGGTGATCGACACATTCTCCATCAGATGATGCAATGTGATCCATCTCTCGATGTAATCTCTTAAGGTCTCATTCGGTTTACGCACGCAGGACTGCAATTCATTAACCCTGCCGCCGCTTGCAAGTACCCTCAAAGGTTCTCGACAAACACTCGGCGAAGTTCTTCCCAATCAGATATGCTGCCAGTGCTAATCGATTCAACCATGCTCGCCGAGCCTTCCAACATAAGAGGAAGGTGTTTCATGGCCACTTCATCATTGCCGCCACCGATCTGCACAGCCACTCGGTAGTCCTCAAGCCAAGTGTCGCTTGGACTCACTAGGAACTTGTCGATTCCAGATCGCCAACCTGAAGTTGGGAGGAATCACCGTAGCCTCGATGGCTCTACTAAAGCACTCGGGCTCAAACATGTACTCTGCTGCCGGGTGATCTCTGTCATGACCCTCTCTGTGTGCTCTGTTTCTGTCGACCAGACCTTGAACAAGAATAGATCTCGCATCAAAGCCCGGCTCTCTGGGGTCGACTGGAATTCTTCGCCCGCCATTGTGAGGGCGTCTGTCATCGTGCTGCCGAGGCACATATGACCCACTCCTCGAGGGAGGTGTGGGCACTCGACGATGGTCATCGTGGTCGAGTTGGTGATCATATTGCTCATGGTTTCTGTACTGATCTCGCCGGTCTCCACGTCCCCCACGCCGCGGGGGTGATCTTGGGCCATGAGCCGACTGAACTATGTCTGCCACCACAGACCTGCTATGAATTCTATTTCGTGACTGCAATACTGCTGTGTTCTGCTCCCCTGCAGCCCGAAGTAAAGCCCGGATCTGCATCAAACCTCTACTAGCTTCCGACTGGGAAGGCTGAATCGACTCTGCTATTCGGGCTGTGATAGCCCACAAGTATAGGGGATCGCAACAGTTTTCGAGGGTAGAGTATTCAACCCAAATTTATTGATTCGACACAAGGGGAGCCAAAGAATATTCTCAAGTATTAGCAGTTGAGTTGTCAATTCAACCACACCTGGATAACTTAATATCTGCAGCAAAGTGTTTAGTAGCAAAGAAATATGATAGTAGTGGTAACGGTAACAAAGGTAACAGTAGCAAAAGTAATGTTTTTGGTATTTTGTAGTGATTGTAACAGTAGCAACGGAAAAGTAAATAAGTGAATAACAGTATATGGAAAGCTCGTAGGCATTGGATCGGTGATGGAGAATTATGCCGGATGCGGTTCATCATGTAACAGTCATAAGCTAGGGTGACACATAACTAGCTCCAATTCATCAATGTAATGTAGGCATGTATTCCGAATATAGTCATACGTGCTTATGGAAAAGAACTTGCATGACATCTTTTGTCCTACCCTCCCGTGGCAGCGGGGTCCTAATGGAAACTAAGGGATATTAAGGCCTCCTTTTAATAGAGTACCGGAACAAAGCATTAGCACGTAGTGAATACATGAACTCCTCAAACTATGGTCATCACCGGGAGTGGTCCCATTATTGTCACTTGGGTTGCGGATCATAACACATAGTAGGTGACTATAGACTTGCAAGATAGGATCAAGAACTCACATATATTCATGAAAACATAAAGGTTCAGATCTGAAATCATGGCACTCGGGCCCTAGTGACAAGCATTAAGCATAGCAAAGTCATAGCAACATCAATCTTAGAACATAGTGGATACTAGGATCAAACCCTAACAAAACTAGCTCGATTACATGATAGATCTCATCCAACCCATCACCGTCCAGCAAGCCTACGATGGAATTACTCACGCACGGCGGTGAGCATCATGAAATTGGTGATGGAGGATGGTTGATGATGACGACGGCGACAAATCCCCCTCTCCGGCGTCCCGAACGGACTCCAGATCAGCCCTCCCGAGAGGTTTTAGGGCTTGGCGGCGGCTCCGTATCGTAAAACGCGATGATTTCTTCTCCTTCATTTTTTCTCCCCGAAAGCAAATATATAGAGTTGGAGTTGGCGTCGGAGGAGCTCCAGGGGGCCCACTAGGTAGGGGGCGCGCCTTAGGGGGCAGCGCACTTCACCCTCGTGGACAGGTGTGGGCCCCTGGTCTTCATCTTTGTAACGATTTTTATTATTTCCAAATAGACGCTCCGTGGAGTTTCAGTCATTCCGAGAACTTTTGTTTCAAGCATCAATAACACCACGGAAAGTCTCACAAAAACAACGCTATGCAGGTTAGTTCCATTTAAATCATGCAAGTTAGAGTCCAAAACAAGGGCAAAAGTGTTTGGAAAAGTAGATACAACGGAGACATATCAGGCTGCAGCTGTGAGATTTTGAATCGGAGTTCGGTATACCTGAGTTGGAGGCGGAAAAAGTTGTCGTCGACTGGACTCAGGAATCCGCTGCCGAGCACGCTCGTCGAGTGCATGCTGGAGGTTCTCCAGTCGTGTGCGCTCAGCCAAGTTGGCCAGGCGTGCCTCCTCCAAGGCTCGGGCCTCGGGGGTTTCTCCAACAATAGGAGTGTGATGTCGGGACCCCGATCCTAAGTCACACCGATCTAGCATGTAACACATCATATCACTTTGCGGCCTCACGCACGGTATTCCCACGGGTGTCGTCTTACCATGGCCCGGGACCGTTTGCGCCTTTTGGCTCACGTATATGATGGTGTCGCTAGCATCCATATGACAGAGAACCCGGGCCGACATGGTTAGTCGTGAACCCAAAGCGGCGCTAACCTATGGGAACAGGCATACATGAATCACATCGAGCATGTCGGTCATCAACGTATATATTCGGGCTGTAGCACTGGGCTAACAGGACTCGGTATCCCGGCAGTAGCAGCTAGGCAGGACTCGAATAACACCGCATGACATTTCCCGAAGACAGACATATAGGAACGGTGAAACACATGCCGCCAGTCAAGTGTCCAAGCAGTAGTGCTGGGCTAGCGGGACTCGTGAACCGGCTGTAGCGGACTACTATCGCCGTAAGCACGAGACTACATTTCCCCATAAGAGAGGCTACCAAGGATAAACAACTAGGTTGTCGGATCCCACACATAGCAATACAAGTTACACGTACGCATAACATGCAAGTATGTGCTGTACAACATGGCATCACAACATAACGCAAACTCATATAGATAAAGGCTCAGAAGAGCCACATAGCAATAAGTACAAACAGGGGTCACATGACCCATCATTCAGAGCATACAAACAACAAGCGGAAGCATTACATGTCTGAGTACAGACAACTACAAAAGAAAAAGGCTGAGAAGCCTGACTATCTACAAGACCCTCCCAAGGGTACAAGATCGTAGCTGAGGTAACAAGCTACTCGTCAAGTCCAAGCGGAACTACTAGTAAGACCAAGTCTCCGCTGCAAAACATAAATAAAACAACGTGAGTACAAAGGTACTCAAGAAGACTTACATCAGATCCTATCATACATGCATTAGTATCAAGAAGGTAATGTGGAGTTTAGTTGCAGCAAGCCAGCTTTGACTCTGGGCTATCCCGTTCTCGACTACAAGAAACTCTTGAGGTGAGACAACGACACGAGTCCACTAATCACCACATCAATATACTACTACGGATTCATTCCCGTCTCCATACGGAAGGCCATCCATAGCACTCACACTTGTCTTGAGCATTTTAGAGTATCCACTTCAAGTTGTCTATGTACCACGTAAGCATCCAAGAAGTCCATAACCGAGGACACGGCTATTCGAATAGATCATGATAACCCTGCAGGGGTGTACTTCTTCACACACGCTCTCGCCACTTACCGCCATATACACGTCATGTATCTCGGCAACCTTCAAGCGGAAGCTTTGGCGAGGGTGTCGGCCACGACCGACTAACCACACAAGACTCTAGTCGTGCTTATCGCCTATTCGGGTTCCATCCGCAAGGAGATCCGGCCGGGTGTCGCCACGGCCCCAAACGATGTGAGCAGGGTTCCCAAGCCCACCATCCGGGTGCCACTTGGTACACCGTGCCACCTATGCCTGGTCTGTCCCAAGCCCACCCTGCCGGGTGCCACTTGGTAGAAAAATAGCACTACCTACAAACACCAGAAACTAGTTGCGACTCTTGGACAGAGATCAAGTTGATTAATAAGTCGAGAGGGGTCGAGTTACCGGAACCCAATGTGTGGTAGTATCGAGTCATTGGACAACATACATAGAACTCAGTGCTTAAGGACGGTTCCAGTGAGACAACCCACCATGTACTCCTACATGGCCTCTCACCGCTACCTTTACCAATCGTGTTCACACACTTCACTCTCAGCATCGGAACATAGAACTGTACTCCAATTCATTCCCAATAATCAGACCTGACACAACTCTAAGCAATAGCAGGCATAGCATGGTAGGAACACAACATGGCTCAATCAACTCCTACACATGCTAGTGGGTTTTCAACTAATTACTGTGGCAATGACAGGTCATGCAGAGGAATGGGTTCAACTACCGCAGCACAAAGTAGCAGATGAATCGTTGTTGTCCTAATGCAATAACTGAGAGCAGGAGCGAGAGAGTAGGATTGTATCGGAATGAACAAGGGGATTTGCTTGCCTGGTAAATCAACAAGGAAGGCACCGCTTCATAGACAGGTACTCTGGAACGTCTCCGGAGCAGGACCTATCGAGAAGGAACGGTGCCGGCAATCAATACACAATCATATGCAACAATATGATGCATGAACATGGCATGTAGATGTGATGCTGTTTGAGTTAATGCAACTGGTATTCGATTTGAATGAAGTCCATTTGAACCAAAGGTTCAAATGCAATTCCAAAGTAAGCTCTTATAAATGCCATTCATAAGTTTTCACCTATGCAGCAAGTATAAGTTGTTTTGTCATGCATGAAACTAGTACAGATGGATAGATTGAATTTTTCTGATAATTTTTCATATATAAATTATTTCAATCTGAGCTACGGTTGAATTTCTATGAATTTTTGAAGTTTTGAATATATTCTGGAATTTCCTGATTTAATTAAATCCAGAAAATATAATATTGCGTCAAGACCTTCTTAAGCATGACGTCAAGCAGGTCAATCGCGGCTGGTGGAATAAAACTCGACGTGTGGGGCCACACGTCGTTGTCTCGATTAGTTAACGGGGGGTTTAATTCTAATCTAATTCAGATTAGTGGCGCTGGGGCCCACTGTCAGTGTTAGGGGGGGTAGGTTAGTTGGTGATTAGCACTAATTAAGCCGGCGCCACGTCAGCTTGCCGGAGCTTGGTCGGCGGCGACCAAAAACGCGGCGAGGGCTCGCCGGAGTTGCTCGGTTTCTCGTGCGGGCCACCGCTTACGCCCCGGGGCACTAGGAGGAAGCCCGCCGGCCGCATCGAGCCGAGGCAGCAGCAGGCATTGGTGGCCGGAGCTCGCCGGAGCGAGCTTCATGGCGCGCCGGAGTTCGGGCGAGAGGGAAGAGGGCTACGGTGCACGGCAGAAGCGACGGAGTGGGTGCGTTAGACTCGAGGACGCATGAATGTGGTGGTGCGCCGGACGCGCGTGCTTGCACGGCCGTAGCCACGACGGCGACATGGCCGGCGGCGCCTTCGCCGGATCGAAGGGGCGGTGGCTACATGGCGTGATCGAGCACGGGAGGTAGGGGGATAGGTAGAGGAGCTCACGACGGGTCCGGGGAGCTGGTTGGCGGCCTTGGGGAAGCGCGGACGGCGGCGAACGACGGTGGCGATCTCCGGTGGCCGGAGATGGAAGATGGCGATGGCGTTGCAGCGGTGCCTCCGGGCTCGCGTGGCTTGACAGGGAGGGCGAGGTCGACGACGCGGAGCTCGGGGACGTCCCAGATGCTCTCGAGGGGTGCGGTGGCTACGGCTCTGGCGAGCAGCAGCGGCGGTGGCGTTCGGGTTCGGCGAGAGCGAGGGGAGGAGAGGAGAGGAGAGGACTGGGAGAGGGAGCGGTCGGGCGGCGTGGCGCTGTTCCAGGTGTCGAGGCGACGAGGGGAGGAAGCAGGAGGTGGCGGGAGACGTGTCCCGGCCAGACGCAGGCACAAGGCTGGCGGCGTGCCCCCGCCCTCCGGGGCGCGAGGAAGGGACGGTGGCGCTTGGCGGTCGGCTGGGCTGGGTCTTTGGGCAGCTGGGCCAGGCCGCATGGCCTTGAACATGATAAGTTAGGTAGGTTTTACCTATTTTGTTTCTTTTTAATATTCGACATTTGTTTGATTTATTTAAAATACCAAATCACTTTATTTAATTATGCCAATTTTTATAGGAGCTATTTATATTATTCCGAGCTCCTCAACAAAAGGCACAATTTTTGGACAATATTTTATATATATAATAATATATATCCAATGCAATTAGGTATGCATTAATTCCAAATGCCCAAATATAAATACTTATGAACTCCCAAAAATATTGGTTTGATTATTATCCCTGTCCAATATTTTCAGAGGGCAACATGAGCATTTTCTTGGACCTTTTGGAGCAATTTTTATTTAGGTCATTTCCAAAAGTGATTCTGAGGGTTTCACAAATCCCCATTTCAAAATTAAATGGAATTTAAACATGATGCACAAATGACTAGCTAGCCTTGAGCATACCAGTACTAGGGATGTGACATGTGAAGTGCATCCATGTTACTGCGGCGAAGCTCTTCCCTCTGCTGCGAAGAGAGGGGCTCGGGGCGGTACTCCTTGTGGACGCGCGGCCGATCGCCATTGCCATCGCCACCGTCGTCGCAGGAGAAGGCAGGAGGACAGCGCGGTCCGTTGACCATCAGGACTTCCGCGCCGGGGTCATTGCTGTCGCACTCGGATGCAGTCTCGACGGAGCCAGTCGAACAGGCCATAGAGAGTTTCATCGGGCTCGATTGCCGCGACTTGCGGGGTGGCCGATTGGCGGGCCACCGCATGCCTCACCCACCGTTGGAGCCGCGACCGACCGGAACGCTTGCGCCGGCAAACAGCGGGGAGCGAGGACGCCACAAGGAGCCGACCGATACTGAGTCGACGATTGCCGAAGAAGGACGCCGCGGACGCATGATACGTCTCCAACGTATCTATAATTTTTGATTGCTCCATGCTATATTATCTACTGTTTTGGACATTATTGGGCTTTATTATCCACTTTTATATTATTTTTGGGACTAACATATTAACCGGAGGCCCAGCCCAGAATTGCTGTTTTTTGCCTATTTCAGAGTTTCGAAGAAAAGGAATATCAAACGGAGTCCAAACGACATGAAACCTTCGGGAACGTGATTTTCTCACCGAACGTGATCCAAGAGACTTGGACCCTAAGTCAAGGAATCTTCGAGGAGGCCACGAGGTAGGGGGGCGTGCCCACCCCCCAGGGGGCGCCCTCCACCATCATGGGCCCCCTGTTGCTCCACCGACGTACTCCTTCCTCCTATATATACCTACGTACCCCCAAACGATCATATACGGAGCCAAAAACCTAATTCCACCACCGCAACCTTCTGTACCCACGAGATCCCATCTTGGGGCCTGTTTCGGAGCTCCGCCGGAGGGGGCACCCATCACGGAGGGCTTCTACATCAACACCATAGCCTCTCCGATGAAGTGTGAGTAGTTTACCTCAGACCTTCGGGTCCATAGTTAGTAGCTAGATGGCTTCTTCTCTCTTTTTGGATCTCAATACAATGTTCTCCACCTCTCTCGTGGAGATCTATTCGATGTAATCTTCTTTTTGCGGTGTGTTTGTTGAGGCCGATCAATTGTGGGTTTATGATCAAGATTATCAATGAACAATATTTGAATCTTCTCTGAATTCTTTTATGTATGATTGGTTATCTTCGCAAGTCTCTTCGAATTATCAGTTTGGTTTGGCCTACTAGATTGGTTTTTCTTGCAATGGGAGAAGTGCTTAGCTTTGGGTTCAATCTTGCGGTGTCCTTTCCCAAAGGATGAGGGTGCAGCAAGACACGTATTGTATTGTTGCCATCGAGGATAACAAGATGGGGTTTTTATCATATTGCATGAATTTATCCCTCTACATCATGTCATCTTGCTTAAGGCGTTACTCTGTTTTCATAAACTTAATACTCTAGATGCATGCTGGATAGCGGTCGATGAGTGGAGTAATAGTAGTAGATGCAGGCAGGAGTCGGTCTACTTGTCTCGTACGTGATGCCTATAAACACGATCATACCTAGATATTCTCATAACTATGCTCAATTCTTTCAATTGCTCAACAGTAATTCGTTCACCTACCGTAAAATACTTATGCTCTTGAGAGAAGCCACCAGTGAAACCTATGGCCCCCGGGTCTATCTTCATCATATTAATCTTCCTATACTTAGTTATTTCCTTTACTTTTTACTTTCATTTTATTTTACTTTGCATCTTTATCACAAAAATACCAAAAATATTATCCTATCATATCTATCAGATCTCACTCTCGTAAGTGACCGTGAAGGGATTGACAACCCCTTATCGCGTTGGTTGCGAGGAGTTATTTGTATTGTGCAGGTGCGAGGGAATCGCGCGTAGCCTCCTACTGGATTGATACCTTGGTTCTCAAAAACTGAGGGAAATACTTATGCTACTGTGCTGCATCACCCTTTCCTCTTCACGGAAATCCAACGCAGTGCTCAAGAGGTAGCAGAGAAGATTTCTGGCGCGTTGCCGGGGAGTCTACGCAAAAGTCAACATACCAAGTACCCATCACAATCCCTTATCTTCCGCATTACATTATTTGCCATTTGCCTCTCATTTTCCTCTCCCCCACTTCACCCTTGCCGTTTTATTCGCCCTCTCTTTTTCGTTCGCCTCTTTTTCGCTTGTCTTTTGTTTGCTCGTGTGTTGGATTGCTTGCCTGTCACGATGGCTCAAGATAATACCAAATTATGTGACTTTACCAATACCAACAATAATGATTTCCTTAGCACTCCGATTGCTCCTCTTACCAACACCGAATCTTGTGAAATCAATGATGCTTTGTTGAATCTTGTCATGAAAGATCAATTCGCCGAACTTCCTGGTGAAGATGCCGCTACTCATCTAAATAGCTTCGTTGATTTGTGTGATATGCAAAAGAAGAAAGATGTTGATAATGATATTGTTAAATTGAAGCTATTTCCTTTTTCGCTTAGTGATCGTGCTAAAGCTTGCCTTTCATCTTTGCCTAAAAATAGTATTGATTCTTGGAACAAGTGCAAAGATGCTTTTATCTCTAAGTATTTTCCTCCCGCTAAGATCATCTCTCTTAGAAACGATATTATGAATTTTAAGCAACTTATCACGAACATGTTGCACAAGCTTGGGAGAGGATGAAATTAATGATATGTAATTGCCCTACTCATGGTTTGAATTTGTGGATGATTATACAAAAAATTTATGCTGGACTGAATTTTGCTTCTAGAAATGTTTTAGATTCGGCCGCGGGAGGCACTTTTATGGAAATCACTTTAGGAGAAGCTACTAAACTCCTAGATAATATTATGGTTAATTATTCTTAATGGCAGACTGAAAGATCTACTAATAAAAAAGTGCATGCGATAGAAGAAATTAATGTTTTGAGTGGAAAGATGGATGAACTTATGAAATTATTTGCTACTAAGAGTGTTTCTTCTGATCCTAATGATATGCCTTTGTCTACCTTGATTGAGAATAATAATGAATCTATGGATGTTAATTTTGTTGGTAGGAATAAGTTGGTAACAACGCGTATAGAGGAAACTTTAATCCTAGACCTTATCCTAGTAATTCCTCTAATAATTATGGTAATTCCTACAACAACTCTTATGGAAATTTTAATAAGATGCCCTCTGAATTTGAGACTAGTGTTAAAGAGTTTGTGAATTCGCAAAAGAATTTTAATGCTTTGCTTGAAGAGAAATTGCTTAAAGTTGATGATTTGGCTAGGAACGTTGATAGAATTTCTCTTGATGTTGATTCCTTAAAGCTTAGATCTATTCCTCCTAAGCATGATATCAATGAGTCTCTCAAAGCAATGAGAATTTCCATTAATGAGTGCAAAGAAGGAACCGCTAGGATGCGTGCTACGAAAGATGCATTTATTAAAGCGTGTTCTTCTAGTTCCTATGAAAATAAAGATGAAGATCTAAAAGTTATTGATGTGTCCCCTATTAAATCTTTGTTTTGCAATATGAATCTTGATAATGATGGGACTGAATATGATTCACCTTTACCTAGAAGGCGTTCCAAGAATTCAGAGTTTTTAGATCTTGATGCTAAAATTGATAAAAGTGGGATTGAAGAAATCAAAACCCTAGATGTTGCTAAACCCACTATTTTGGATTTCAAGGAATTTAATTATGAAAGTTGCTCTTTGATTGATTGTATTTCCTTGTTGCAATCCGTGCTAAATTCTCATCATGCTTATAGTCAAAATAAAGCGTTTACTAAACATATCGTTGATGCCTTGATGCAATCTTATGAAGAAAAGCTTGAGTTGGAAGTTTCTATCCCTAGAAAACTTTATGATGAGTGGGAACCAACTATTAAAATTAAGATTAATGATCATGAGTTTAATGCTTTATGTGATTTGGGTGCTAGTGTTTCCACTATTCCCAAAACTTTGTGCGATTTGCTAGATTTCCGTGATTTTGATGATTGCTCTCTAAACTTGCACCTTGCGGATTCCACTATTAAGAAACCTAAGGGAATAATTAATGATGTTCTTATTGTTGCAAATAGGAATTATGTGCCCGTATATTTTATCGTTCTTGATATAGATTGCAATCCTTCATGTCCTATTATTCTTGGTAGGCCTTTCCTTAGAACGATTGGTGCAATTGTTGATATGAAGGAAGGGAATATTAGATTCCAATTTCCATTAAAGAAAGGCATGGAACACTTCCCTAGAAAGAAAATAAAATTACCATATGAATCTATCGTGAGAGCCACTTATGGATTGCCTACCAAAGATGGCAATACCTAGATCTATCCTTGCTTTTATGCCTAGCTAGGGGCGTTAAACGATAGCGCTTGTTGGGAGGCAACCCAATTTTATTTTTAGTTTTTTTGTTTTTGCTTCTGTTTAGGAATAAATATTTTTTCTAGCCTCTGGTTAGATGTGTCTTTATGTTTTAATTAGTGTTTGTGCCAAGTTAAACCTATAGGATCTTCTTGGATGATAGTTATTTGATCTTGCTGTAATTTCCAGAAACTTTCTGTTCACGAAAAGAATTGTTAAAAATCACCAGAACGTGATAAAATAGTGATTCCAATTTCTTCTGATCAATAAACAAATTTCCTAGGTCTTCCTATTTTGGCTTTATTTTTTGAGTTCCAGAAGTTTGCGTTAGTTACAGATTACTACAGACTGTTCTATTTTTGACAGATTCTGTTTTTCGTGTGTTGTTTGCTTATTTTGATGAATCTATGGCTAGTAAAATAGTTTATAAACCATATAGAAGTTGGAATACAGTAGGTTTAACACCAATATAAATAAAGAATGAGTTCATTACAGTACCTTGAAGTGGTCTTTTGTTTTCTTTCGCTAACGGAGCTCACGAGATTTTTGTTGAGTTTTGTGTTGTGAAGTTTTCAAGTTTTGGGTGAAAGATTTTTTATGGATTATGGAACAAGGATTGGAAAGAGCCTAAGCTTGGGGATGCCCATGGCACCACCAAGATAATATAAGGACACCAAAAAGCCAAAGCTTGGGGATGCCCCGGAAGGCATCCCCTCTTTCGTCTACTTCCATCGGTAACTTTACTTGGAGCTATATTTTTATTCACCACATGATATGTGTTTTGCTTGGAGCGTCTTGTATGATTTGAGTCTTTGATTTTTATTTTACCACAATAATCCTTGTTGTACACACCTTTTGAGAGAGCCATACATGATTTGGAAATTATTAGAATACTCTTTGTGCTTCACTTAAATCTTTTGAGTTATATAGTTTTGCTCTAGTGCTCCACTTATATCTTTTAGAGCACAGTGGTGGATTTGTTTTATAGAAACTATTGATATCTCATGCTTCACTTAGATTATTTTGAGAGTCTTAAATAGCATGGTAATTTGCTTAAATAATCTTAATATGCTAGGTATTCAAGAATAGTAAAAACCTTCTTATGAGTGTTTTGAATACTAAGAGAAGTTTAACGCTTGATGATTGTTTTGAGATATGGAGGTAATAATATCAAAGTCGTGCTAGTTGAGTAGTTGTGAATTTGAGAAATGCTTGTGTTGAAGTTTGCAAGTCCCGTAGCATGCACGTATGGTAAACGTTATGTAACAAATTTGAAACATGAGGTGTTCTTTGATTGTCCTCCTTATGAGTGGCGGTCGGGGACGAGCGATGGTCTTTTCCTACCAATCTATCCCCCTAGGAGCATGCACGTAATGCTTGGTTTTTGATGACTTGTAGCTTTTTGCAATAAGTATGTGAGTTCTTTATGACTAATGTTGAGTCCATGGATTATACGCACTCTCACCCTTCCATCATTGCTAGCCTCTTCGGTACCGTGCATTGCCCTTTCTCACATTGAGAGTTGGTGCAAACTTCGCCGGTGCATCCAAACCCCGTGATATGATACGCTCTTTCACACATAAACCTCCTTATATCTTCCTCAAAACAGCCACCATACCTACCTATTATGGCATTTCCATAGCCATTCCGAGATATATTGCCATGCAACTTTCCACCATTCCATTCATCATGACACATTCATCATTGTCATATTGCTAGCATGATCATGTAGTTGACATAGTATTTGTGGCAAAGCCACCATTCATAATTCTTTCAAACATGCCACTCTTGGTTCATTGCATATCCCGGTACACCGCCGGAGGCATTCATATAGAGTCATACTTTGTTCTAGTATCTACTGTTTTTTGATTGCTCCATGCTATATTATCTACTATTTTGGACATTATTGGGCTTTATTATCCACTTTTATATTATTTTTGGGACTAACCTATTAACCGGAGGCCCAGCCCAGAATTGCTGTTTTTTGCCTATTTCAGAGTTATGAAGAAAAGGAATATCAAACGGAGTCCAAATGGAATGAAACCTTCGGGAACGTGATTTTCTCACCGAACGTGATCCAAGAGACTTGGACCCTAAGTCAAGGAATCTTCGAGGAGGCCACGAGGTAGGGGGGCGTGCCCACCCCCCAGGGGGCGCCCTCCACCATCATGGGCCCCCTGTTGCTCCACCGACGTACTCCTTCCTCCTATATATACCTACGTACCCCCAAACGATCAGATACGGAGCCAAAAACCTAATTCCACCACCGCAACCTTCTGTACCCACGAGATCCCATCTTGGGGCCTGTTCCGGAGCTCCGCCGGAGGGAGCACCCATCACGGAGGGCTTCTACATCAACACCATAGCCTCTCCGATGAAGTGTGAGTAGTTTACCTCAGGCCTTCGGGTCCATAATTAGTAGCTAGATGGCTTCTTCTCTCTTTTTGGATCTCAATACAATGTTCTCCCCCTCTCTCGTCGAGATCTATTCAATGTAATCTTCTTTTTTGTTTGTTGAGACCGATGAATTGTGGGTTTATGATCAAGATTATCTATGAACAATATTTGAATCTTCTCTGAATTCTTTTATGTATGATTGGTTATCTTTGCAAGTCTCTTCGAATTATCAGTTTGGTTTGGCCTACTAGATTGGTTTTTCTTGCAATGGGAGAAGTGCTTAGCTTTGGGTTCAATCCTACGGTGTCCTTTCCCAAAGGATGACAGTAGGGGCAGCAAGGCACGTATTGTATTGTTGCCATCGAGGATAACAAGATGGGGTTTTTTATAATATTGCATGAATTTATCCCTCTACATCATGTCATCTTGCTTAAGGCGTTACTCTGTTTTCATAAACTTAATACTCTAGATGCATGCTGGATAGCGGTCGATGAGTGGAGTAATAGTAGTTGATGTAGGCAGGAGTCGGTCTACTTGTCTCGGACGTGATGCCTATATACATGATCATACCTAGATATTCTCATAACTATGCTCAATTCTGTCAATTGCTCAACAGTAATTCGTTCACCCACCTTAAAATACTTATGCTCTTGAGAGAAGACACTAGTGAAACCTATGGCCCCCGGGTCTATCTTCATCATATTAATGTTCCTATACTTAGTTATTTCCTTTGCTTTTTACTTTGATTTTATTTTACTTTGCATCTTTATCACAAAAATACCAAAAATATTATCCTATCATATCTATCAGATCTCACTCTCGTAAGTGACCGTGAAGGGATTGACAACCCCTTATCGCGTTGGTTGCGAGGAGTTATTTGTATTGTGCAGGTGCGAGGGAATCGCGCGTAGCCTCCTACTGGATTGATACCTTGGTTCTCAAAAATTGAGGGAAATACTTACGCTACTGTGCTGCATCACCCTTTCCTCTTCAAGGATATCCAACGCAGTGCTCAAGAGGTAGCAACGCACGTGCGAAAGTGCGTTGCCCCGCAGACGGGGAGCGCCTCGACGTCGAGTGGAGCCTCTTGGAGCCAAGTGGTGTCGTCTGCGACGAACACGAGCGCGCCGAGACGGATCTCGCGGCCCTCGGCCAACCCTCCGCTGGAAACATGATGATGGGGATCGGAAAAATCGCAACTTTTCCAACAATTCGCTAAGACACCTGCCCCACGGTCGGCGCCAACTGTCGTGGATCTAAGACTGACAGTAGAATGGGGGGTAGGTATGAGGAGGCAAGATCCTAGCTATTGCGAAGTTGTACACGTGAGTTTTATGAGTTCAGGCCCTTCGCGGAGGAAGTAACAACCCTACGTCTTGGAGCCCGGAGGTGGTCGACTGGATTATGCACGTGTGAGTTACAGGGGGTCCGAACCCTTGTCCCAGAGGAGGGGGTGGCTTATATGGAGTGCGCCAGGATCCCAGTTCCCCTCTGTTACACAGGGTTCAATGTTCATAAAGAGTAAGCATTACAGGTAACGTCCGCATTAAAGTGTTATAAATGGTAATTAAGTCTATGAGTAAACGCCCGACCGTTGCTGCGTAGAGTGACTTTAGATCTTCTATATGTCGAGTGGTTTCTGTGACGGTCGAGTGAAATTGATTCTTCCCAGTGGAGTGTCTCTAGACGAGTGGATGATGGTACCCTTCGAATGCTTCTGTCTTTAGGGTGATGCCCTTGGGGAGGGTGTCTAGGTCAGGCCTATGACCCTACCCTAGGTACATGGCTTCATCACTATGCCCGAGCTCTCTGGCGGCATTCGTCCTTTGCTGAAAAAACCGGCCATGGCTCGCTAGTTTCTCTGCAATGCGCCTGACCAACTCGGTGCTCGTCCTAAATCGGCGACGAAAGTACGACTTGGGGTATGTGGGATTCTCCGCAAAATAATGCTTGATCAATCTGTTGTGGGCATCGATCCTATCCCTCCAATTTTTTTGCTGACCCATAACCGAATCACCGTGCTTCAGTTTTTTATTGATGTGCATAGCTAGGATCATTGCAAGATCCTCCTCCTCTTCCGTATCAAATTCTTCTTCGGAAGAATCATACGCTGAACTCATCTACAATGTTTAATTTAAACTAGGCTATAAAAACTACAAACAACATTCACCAAATTCATGTAAAAAATGTGAACTTGAAGCAATACATACCTTGCGGGTGTTTTGTCGAAGCAGTAGTGGGCGGCCGTGCGCTATTCGTCGGAGGACTGCCGCGGGCGATGGGCGGCAGTGACTAAAGGGAGACGGGGGAAGCCGCGGCGGCGCGGGATAGGCTAGGGAAGCGCCGAAACGGTCGCCAAAAGAAATGGGGTGGCGCGGGCAGCGGCGGCGCCAGCGGCTGGATGGTGTAGGTGGAGTTGCGAGAGAGCGCTCGAGAGTGCAGCGCGTGGGAGCGGGCGCAGCAAATAAGCGGCGCACGATGGCGTTTTGGCCGGAGTGATGAACTGTATATGCCGCGCGCGCGGTTTTTGCGCCTCCGCTGGAGCGCCCGGAGCGGTAGCGCACGCAAAAAGCACTAATTTTTCAGCGCGACGCTTATATAGCGCAACTGTTGGAGATGCTCTAAGGTGAGGACCAACACGTAAGATAGACGAATCTTTGATATAGCTCTGTACCGAGAGACGGTCGACTCCCATGACCGTGGCACGGCGGTCGCTGGAGGGTCTTGTCAGCTTCCTTTGCTTTCAGTACCGCTACTTGCAGAAACAGAAGCAGTACCTGCGTCTGGCCGGAGGCGACCTCCTCGCCACCGCGCGGCTCCTCGATCAAGACCGTAACAGGAGCCCCGACGAGACCGCGTTCAGTATCATCTCCCCTGCCATGCAAGTAGCCCTGGAGTGTGTTGTCGTGTCTACGAGGCACCTTGAACCAGCCACTCTGGTGCGTGTGTCGCTGGCGCTGGTGTCTCCGCCGGTAAAGGTGTCCAAGATCCTTCGAGCGCACTGCGGCCTATGCCCTGAAGCCGCCAAGCGCCTTGCCAAGCTGCTCAGGACCTCCATCGATCTTGCTACCCCGCTTGTCGATGATAGGAGGAGGAAGAGGAAGAGAAAGAGGGACGATCCGGCACCTTTGACCGTGAACACATAATCCGCGGACTGGAAGCCGGGTTCGCATGCAGCATTCGGGCACATGCAGACTTTGAAGATCCTGCTCCTCGGCAAGATCCATGGTCTGTACCTAGAGGCACTGTCCCGGCTGCCTCGGGACGGCTTGCGCAAGCTTCACCACTGCAGCCTGATACGTCCATTTTGCATCATGCTTTTATATCGATATTTATCGCATTATGGGATGTTATTTCACGTTATGTCACAATACTTATGGCTATTCTCTCTTATTTTACAAGGTTTACATGAAGAGGAGAATGCCAGCAGTGGAATTCGGGCTGGAAAAGGAGCAAATATTGGAGACCTATTCATGCAACTCCAAAAGTCCTGAAACTCCACGGAATGTCTTAAAATAAATAAAGAAAAATCGTCGCCAAAGATGAAGGCCAGGGGGCCCACACCCTGCTCACGAGGGTGGGGGCGCGCCCTACCCCCCCTGGGCGCGCCCCCTACCTCGTGGGCCCCCTGGTGGCTCTCCGATGCCCATCTTCTCCTATATGAAGTCTTTCGATGAGAAAAAAAATCGGAGGCAACCTTTCGGGACGAGACTCCGCCGCCACAAGGCGGAACCTTGGCGGAACTAATCTAGGGCTCCGGCAGAGCTGTTCTGCCGGGGACACTTCCCTCCGGGAGGGGGAAATCATTGTCATCATCATCACCAACGCTCCTCTCATCGGGAGAGGGCAATCTCCATCAACATCTTCACCAGCACCATCTCATCTCCAAACCCTAGTTCATCTCTTGTATCCAATTCTTGTCTCCAAGTCCGGGATTGGTGCTAGTAGGTTGCTAGTAGTGTTGATTACTCCTTGTAGTTGATGCTAGTTGGTTTACTTGGTGGAAGATCATATGTTCAGATCCTTTATGCATATTATTACCCCTCTGATTATGAACATGAATATGCTTTGTGAGTAGTTACGTTTGTTCCTGAGGACAAGGGAGAAGTCTTGCTATTAGTAGTCATGTGAATTTGGTATTCGTTCGATGTTTTGATGAGATGTATGTTGTCTAACCTCTAGTGGTGTTATGTGAACGTCGACTACATAACACTTCACCATTATTTGGGCCTAGAGGAAGGCATTGGGAAGTAATAAGTAGATGATGGGTTGCTAGAGTGATGAAGCTTAAACCCTAGTTTATCGTTGCTTCGTAAGGGCTGATTTGGATCCATATGTTTCATGCTATGGTTAGGATTACCTTAATACTTTTGTTGTAGTTGCGGATGCTTGCAATAGAGGTTAATCATAAGTGGGATGTTTGTTCAAGTAAGAACAGCACCCAAGCACCGTCCACCCACATATCAAATTATCAAAGTACCGAACGCGAATCATATGAGCGTGATGAAAACTAGCTTGACGATATTCCCATGTGTCCTCGGGGCGCTTTTCCTATTATAAGAGTTTGTTCCGGCTTGTCCTTTGCTACAAAAAGGATTGGGCCACCTTGCTGCACCTTATTTACTTTTGTTACTTGTTGCTCGTTACAATTTACCTTATCACAAAACTATCTGTTACCACTTATTTCAGTACTTGCAGAGAATACCTTGCTGAAAACCGCTTATCATTTCCTTCTCCTCCTCGTTGGGTTTGACACTCTTACTTATCGAAAGGACTACCATAGATCCCCTATACTTGTGGGTCATCAAGACTCTTTTCTGGCGGCATTGCCGGGGAGCGAAGCGCCTTTGGTAGGTGGAATTTGGTAAGGAAAAATTTATTTAGTGTGCTGAAATTTTTCTGTCACTTGTTACTATGGAAAGTAATTTTCTGAGGGGCTTGTTCGGGGTATCTTCACCCCGTCCAGTAAAGCAAAGAGTTGCTCCTCAACCTACTCAACCTACTGAACCTATTGAAAATGAAACTCCTTTTGAATTTCCTTCGGGTATGATGGAAAAACTGCTAGCTAATCCTTTTACACGAGATGGAACAAAGCACCCTGATGAGCACTTAATATATGTGGATGAAATTTGTGGATTATTTAAGCTTGCAGGTGTACCCGATGATGTTGTTAAGAAGAAGGCTTTCCCTTTATCTTTGAAGGAAGACACATTGACATGGTATAGGCTATGTGATACGAGATCATGGAACTATAAAAGATTGAAATTGGAATTTCATCAAAAGTCTTACCCTATGCATCTTGTTCATCGTGATCGCAATTATATATATAATTTTTGGCCTCGCGAAGGAGAAAGCATCGCTCAAGCTTGGGGAGGCTTAAATCAATGTTATATTCATGCCCCAATCATGAGCTCTCAAAAGTGACAATTCTTCAGAATTTTTATGCTCGGCTTTCTGATAACAATCGCACCATGCTCGATACTTCTTGTGCTGGCTCTTTTATGATGAAGACTATTGAATTCAAATGGAATTTGTTGGATAGAATTAAACGCAACTCTGAAGATTGGGACCTCGACGAAGGTAAGGAGTCAGGTATGACACCTAAGTTTGATTGTGTTAAATCTTTTATGGATACCGATATTTTCCGTAAGTTTAGCACTAAATATGGACTTGAGTATGAGATAGTAGCTTCTTTCTGTGAATCTTTTGCTACTTATGTTGATCTCCCCAAGGAGAAGTGGTTTAAATATCATCCTCCCATAGAAGTAAAAGTAGTTGCACCTATTAAAGTTGAAGAAAAGACTATCACTTACAATGATCCCATTGTTCCTACTTATGTTGAGAAACCACCTTTCCCTGTTAGAATGAAGGATCATGCTAAAGCTTCAACTGTTGTTCGTAAAAGCAATACTAGAACTTATACACCTCCTGAGCAAGTCAGAGTAGAACCTAATATTGCTATTGTTAAAGATATCTTGTCTGATAATATTGATGGGCATGTCATTCAATTCTCTGGTGAGACTGCTAGAATTGCTAAACCACATGATAGAGATAAACATAGACACTGTGGTAGGCGTGCTGTTATTTCTGTTAAAATAGGAGATCATTGTTATCATGGCTTGTGTGATATGGGTGCTAGTGCTAGTGTAATACCCATTGACTTATACAAAGAAATTATGCGAAATTGCACCTGCTGAGTTAGAAGAAATTGATGTCACAATTAAACTTGCCAATAGAGATACTATTTCGCGAATGAGGGATTGTTAGAGATGTTGAAGTCTTGTGTGGAAAACCAAATATCCGCTGATTTTCTTGTTCTTGGTTCTCCACAAGATAGCTTTTGTCCCATTATATTTGGTAGACCCTTCTTGAATCTTTATTAATGCTACGATAGACTGCAAAAAGAATGTTGTTACTTGTTGGCTTGGATGATATGGTTCATGAGTTTAATTTCTCTAAATTCAGTAAACAACATCGTGAGGAAGAATTGCCTAGTAAGGATGAAATTATTGGTCTTGCTTCTATTTCTGTACCTCCTAGTGATCCTTTAGAACATTATTTGCTAGACCATGAAAATGATATGTTCATCAATGAAAGAAGGGAAATAGATGAAGTATTTTTTAAACAGGAACCTATTCTGCAACACAATTTGCCTGTTGAAATCCTAGGGTATCCTCCTCCACCCAAGGGCGATCCCGTGTTTGAGCTTCAACCGTTGCCTGATAATCTTAAATATGCTTATCTTGATGAAAAGAAAATATATCCTGTTATTATTAGTGCTAACCTTTCAGAGCATGAAGAAGAAAGATTACTGGAAACTCTGAAAAAGCACCATGCCGCTATTGGATATACTCTGGATGATCTTAAGGGCATCAGTCCCACTCTATGTCAACATAAAATAAATTTGGAAGCTGATGCCAAACCAGTTCGTGATCCTCAACGACGTTTGAATCCTAAAATGGAAGAAGTGGTAAGAAAGGAAATACTCAAGCTTCTGGAGGCAGGTATAATTTATCCCGTTCTTTGATAGTCGTTGGGTAAGTCCTGTCCATTGTGTCCCTAAGAAGGGAGGTATTACTGTTGTCCCTAATGATAAAGATGAATTGATTCCGCAAAGAATTATCACAGGTTATAGGATGGTAATTGATTTCCGCCAATTAAATAAAGCCACTAAGAAAGATCATTACCCCTTACCTTTTATTGATCAAATGCTAGAAAGATTATGCAAACATACACATTATTGCTTTCTAGATGGTTATTCGGTTTCTCTCAAATACCGTGTTTGGCTAAAGATCAATCAAAGACTACTTTTACATGCCCTTTTGGTACTTTTGCTTATAGACGTATGCCTTTTGTTTATGTAATGCACCTGCTACCTTTCAAAGATGCATGATGGCTATATTCTCTGACTTTTGTGAAAAGATTTGTGAGGTTTTCATGGACGACTTTTCCGTCTATGGTTCCTCTTTTGACGATTGCTTGAGCAATCTTGATCGATTTTTGCAGAGATGTGAAGAAACTAATCTTGTCTTGAATTGGGAAAAGTGCCACTTTATGGTTAATGAAGGTATTGTCTTGGGGCACAAAGTTTCTGAAAGAGGTATTGAAGTTGATAAAGCCAAGGTTGATGCTATTGAAAAGATGCCATGTCCCAAGGACATCAAAGGTATAAGAAGTTTCCTTGGTCACGCCGGATTTTATAGGAGGTTCATTAAGGACTTCTCAAAAATCTCTCGGCCTCTGACTAATTTATTACAAAAGATTACCATTTGTCTTTGATGATGATTGTGTAGAAGCATTTGAAATACTTAAGAAAGCATTAGTCTCTGCACCTGTTGTTCAGCCACCTGATTGGAATTTACCCTTTGAAATTATGTGTGATGCTAGTGATATTATGCTATATGTGCTGTTCTAGGGCAAAGAGTTGATAAGAAATTGAATGTTATCCATTATGCTAGTAAGACTCTAGACAATGCTCAAAGAAATTATGCTACTACCGGAAAGGAAGTCTTAGCAGTTGTATTTGCTTGTGATAAATTCAGGCCCTATATTGTTGACTCTAAAGTAACTATTCATACAGATCATGCTGCTATTAAATATCTTATGGAAAAGAAATATGCAAAACCTAGACTTATTAGATGGGTTCTCCTGCTGCAAGAATTTGATTTACATATTGTTGATAGAAAAGGAGCTGAGAACTCCATTGCAGACAACTTGTCTAGGTTAGAGAATGTTCTTGATGACCCACTACCTATTGATGGTAGCTTTCCTGATGAACAATTAAATGTCATAAGCACTTCTCGTAGCACTCCATGGTATGCTGGTTATGCTAATTATATTGTTGGTAAGTTTATACCACCTAGCTTCACATACCAACAAAAGAAAAAGTTTTTCTATGACTTGCGACATTACTTTTGGGATGACCCACATCTTTATAAAGAAGGGGTAGATGGTGTTATTAGACGTTGTGTACCTGAGCATGAACAGGAACATATCCTACGCAAGTGTCACTCCGAGGCTTATGGAGGGTACCACGCTGGAGATAGAACTGCAAATAAGGTACTACAATCCGGTTTTTATTGGCCTACTCTCTTCAAGGATGCCCGTAAGTTTGTTTTGTCTTGCGATGAATGTCAAAGAATTGGTAATATTAGTAGACGTCAAGAAATGCCTATGAATTATTCACTTGTTATTGAACCATTTGATGTTTGGGGTTTTGATATATGGGACCTTTTCCTGCCTCTAATGGATATACTCATATTTTAGTTGCTGTTGATTACGTTACTAAGTGGGTAGAAGCTATTCCAACTAGTATTGCTGATCATAACACTTCTATTAAAATGCTTAAGGAAGTCATTTTTCCGAGGTTTGGAGTCCCTAGATTTTTGATGACAGGTGGTGGTTCACACTTTATTCATGGTGCTTTCCGTAAAATGCTTGCTAAATATGACGTTAATCATAGAATTGCATCTCCTTATCACCCGCAGTCTAGTGGTCAAGTAGAATGAGCAATAGAGAGCTCAAATTAATTCTGCAAAAGACTGTTAATAGTTCTAGGAAGAATTGGTCCAAGAAACTTGATGATGCATTATGGGCCTATAGAACTGCATATAAGAATCCTATGGGTATGTCTCCGTATAAAATGGTTTATGGAAAAGCATGTCACTTACCTCTCGAACTAGAACATAAGGCATATTGGGCTATTAAAGAGCTCAACTATGATTCCAAACTTGCCGGTGAGAAGAGGTTATTTGATATTAGCTCACTTGATGAATGGAGAACCCAAGCCTATGAAAATGCCAAGTTGTTTAAAGAAAAAGTTAAAAGATGGCATGACAAAAGGATACAAAAGCGTGAGTTTAAGGTAGGTGATTATGTATTGCTATACAACTCTCGTTTAAGATTTTTTGCAGGAAAAATTCTCTCTAAATGGGAAGGTCCCTACGTTATCGAGGAGGTCTATCGTTCCGGTGCCATAAAAATCAACAACTTCGCAGGCACAAATCCAAAGGTGGTAAACGATCAAAGGATCAAACACTATATCTCAGGTAATCCTATAAATGTTGAAACCAATATTATTGAAACCGTAACCCCAGAGGAATACATAAGGGACACTTTCCAGAACGTTCCAGACGCCGAAAAGGAATAGGTATGTGGTACGGTAAGTAAACCGACTCCAAAACAATTTTTAAGGCAATATTTATCTGTTTTGGAATATTTAGAAAAATAGAAAAATAAGTAGCAGTCCGGGAGGACACGAGGCCTCCACGAGGTGGAGGCGCGCCTACCCCAGGCGCGCCCTACCTCGTGAGCACCTCGTGTGCCCTCCGGACTCTGTTTTCTTGCACGATACGTATTTTGGTCGGTAAAAATTAATTATATATACTCCTGAAGGTTTTGACTCTCGTATCACGCAAATATTCTCTTTTTTCGTTTCGAGCTGTTGCTACTGCAGATTTGAGCAAGATGTCTTCTCAAGAGTCAATCGGGGAGAGCCGGATATCTAACCCGGAACCGAAACCAAGGGCAAACAGCGACGCTGACCACTTTGGGCTGGCAACAGAGGAAGAGATGGAGGCTGACCTGATGAGAGTAGATGCCACGGAAGATCAAGAAGTCACCTCTCGCCTCCGAGCTGGTTTACGATGGGGGAACTACAGAGCTCAGCTATTCCAAACTCGGTTATCCCTTCCAATGTTAAATTTCTTTCCTATGAAAATATGAGGAGGAGTGTCTCTTGTTCTCCCGCAGCTATGCAACACCCTTGGGTGCAAGGAGCCTTAGCCGTTACAGGGAAGCTTCGCAAGGAAATAATGGACCTCAAGTAGCAAGTCAATAAGCTCGAGGAGGAGAACCGTATTCAGAGGGGAATCATCGCCAAGAATATTACGCCAACAACAAAGAAGGAGATATAATCACATGGGTATGGGCACTCTCCTTGGCAACTGCCAAGCTTGGGGGAGGTGCCCTGGTATCGTATCACCATCACAACTCCTATCTTTACCGTTTTGTTTAGTTCGATCCTTTTAGTAGTATCTTGATTTAGGAGAATAAAGTCATGGCATGATCTAGTTTTGAGTTTTGCTTTATGATCCTTCTTTGTAATCGAGTCCGTGAGCTATATAATAAAGAGTAGTGTTGAGTCAAGGGCTTGAGTATTTTGCCATGATCTTGGGTGATTAGAAGAAAAAGAACAAAAAGAATCAAAGAGTTCATATTGATCTTAGTGAAAGTAATGACTTCGCATAGAAAGAGTATGATGATTAAAAGTTGTTGGGAGTTGGCAAATATAGATTTGGTCATCATTGCAATTAATAGGAAGTAATAAGGAGAGAGTGGTTTCACATATAGATATATTATCATTGACATCTTTTATGATTGGGAGCACTCATTAAAATATGACATGCTAAAGAGTTGATGTTGGACAAGGAAGACAACATAATGAGTTATGTTTTCTTGTATCTGATATAAAGTATGTTGTCATGGATCCTCTAACATGTTGAGCTTGCCTTTCCCCCTCATGCTAGCCAAATTCTCAGCACCAAGTAGAAATACTACTTGTGCTTCCAAATACCCTTAAACCAGTTTAGCCATGAGAGTCCACCATATCTACCTATGGATTGAGTAAGATCCTTCAAGTAAGTTGTCATCGGTGCAAGCAATAAAAATTGCTCTCTAAATATGCATGACTTATTAGTGCAGAGAAATAAGCTTTGTACGAACTTGTTGTGGAAGTAATAAAAGCGACAGATCGCATAATAAAGTTCCACATACAAGGGCAATATAAAGTGACGTTCTTTTGCATTAAGATTTTATGCATCCAACCATAAAAGCGCATGGCAACCTCTGCTTCCCTCTGCGAAGGGCCTATCTTTTATTATTATCTTCTACCTTATGCAAGAGTCACGGTGATCTTCACCTTTCCTTTTTCATTTTATCCTTTGGCAAGGCAAGCATGTTGGAAAGAACATGATATATATATATATATATATATATATATATATATATATATATATATATATATATATATATATATATATATATATATATATATATATATCTAATTGGATGTAGGGGAGCATGAATTGTTATTGTTGACATTACCCTTGAGGTAAAAGGTTGTGGGGCAAAACTATAAGCCCCTATCTTTCTCTGTGCCCGATTAAAACTCCGTAACCACAAGTATTGCGTGAGTGCTAGCAATTATGAAGGACTAAGTGATAGTTGAGTATGTGGACTTGCTTTTAAGCTTTGACATAGACTCTTTCCGATGTTATGATAAATTGTAATTGCTTCAATAACTGAGGTTATAATTTGTTAGTGCCCAATAAGGTTTCTGATTCATACTTTTGCTTTGTGAAAAGACCATCATTTGAACAAAAGTAATCATATGAC
Organism: Aegilops longissima; assembly: GCA_021605205.1. Taxonomy (NCBI): domain Eukaryota; kingdom Viridiplantae; phylum Streptophyta; class Magnoliopsida; order Poales; family Poaceae; genus Aegilops; species Aegilops longissima. The sequence continues at coordinate 161,745,518 of CM038678.1, read as the reverse complement.
AAATCTATATATGTTGCTGTTATGAGAATAATCATGATGCCTTCATGTCCGTATTTTATTTTTATCGACGCCTCTACCTCTAAACATGAGGACATATTTATTGTTATCGGCTTTTAAGCGAGGACAAGCGAGGTCTAAGCTTGGGGAGTTGATCGTCCATTTTGCATCATGCTTTTATATCCATATTTATCGCATTATGGGATGTTATTTCACGTTATGTCACAATACTTATGGCTATTCTCTCTTATTTTACAAGGTTTACATGAAGAGGAGAATGCGGCAATGGAATTCTAGGTGGAAAAGGAGCAAATATTGGAGACCTATTCTGTGCAACTCCAAAAGTCCTGAAACTCCACGGAATGTCTTAAAATAAATAAAGAAAAATCGTCGCCAAAGATGAAGGCCAGGGGGGCCACACCCTGCTCACGAGGGTGGGGGGCGCCCCCCCTGGCGCGCCCCCTACCTCGTGGGCCCCCTGGTGGCTCTCCGATGCCCATCTTCTCCTATATGAAGTCTTCGATGAGAAAAAATCGGAGGCAACCTTTGGGACGAGACTCCGCCACGAGGCGGAACCTTGGCGGAACCAATCTAGGGCTCCGTGAGAGCTGTTCTGCCGGGGACACTTCCCTTCGGAGGGGAAATCATCGTCATCATCATCACCAACGCTCCTCTCATTGGGAGAGGGCAATCTCTATCAACATCTTCACCAGCACCATCTCATCTCCAAACCCTAGTTCATCTCTTGTATCCAATTCTTGTCTCCAAGTCCGGGATTGGTGCTAGTAGGTTGCTAGTAGTGTTGATTACTCCTTGTAGTTGATGCTAGTTGGTTTACTTGGTGGAAGATCATATGTTCAGATCCTTTATGCATATTATTACCCCTCTAATTATGAACATGGATATGCTTTGTGAGTAGTTACGTTTGTTCCTGAGGACAAGGGAGAAGTCTTGCTATTAGTAGTCATGTGAATTTGGTATTCATTCGATGTTTTGATGAGATGTATGTTGTCTAACCTCTAGTGGTGTTATGAGAACGTCGACTACATAACACTTCACCATTATTTGGGCCTAGAGGAAGGCATTGGGAAGTAATAAGTAGATGATGGGTTCCTAGAGTGACAGAATCTTAAACCCTAGTTTATGCGTTGCTTCGTAAGGGGCTGATTTGGATCCATATGTTTCATGCTATGTTAGGTTTACCTTAATACTTTTGTTGCAGTTGCGGATGCTTGCAATAGAGGTTAATCATAAGTGGGATGTTTGTTCAAGTAAGAACAGCACCCAAGCACCGGTCCACCCACATATCAAATTATCAAAGTACCAAACGTGAATCATATGAACGTGATGAAAACTAGCTTGACGATATTCCCATGTGTCCTCGGGAGCGCTTTTCCTATTATAAGAGTTTGTTCCAGCTTGTCCTTTGCTACAAAAAGGATTGGGCCACCTTGCTGCACCTTATTTACTTTTGTTACTTGTTGCTCGTTACAATTTACCTTATCACAAAACTATCTGTTACCACTTATTTCAGTACTTGTAGAGAATACCTTGCTGAAAACCGCTTATCATTTCCTTCTGCTCCTCGTTGGGTTCAACACTCTTACTTATCGAAAGGACTACGATAGATCCCCTATACTTGTGGGTCATCACAGCCTCATAAGGGCGGCTACTCCTATGACTTTATGGATTCGGTCTCGAACATCATCCTCGACACCATTTGGTATGGCCCCACCCCCTATGTTCCCAACGGCATCGAGACATCGAGTTTGACTGACATGGTATGCACAACATCCCTAGACTAGCCATAGTGGGAGTAACTTCATCAGTAACATAGAGTCCAACTCACTAAATTTTCTTATGTGGCACTGATTTAATGAGAAGAGATATGAATTGGGTACTGATACGTCCATTTTGCATCATGTTTTCTTGCTGTTATTTACAATGTTTTAATCCATAATGATGTTTTTTGGAGTAATTCTAATACCCTTTTCTCTCATAATTTGCAAGGTACACACCAAGAGGGAGAATTCTGGCAGCTGGAAATCTGGACCTGAAAAAGCTACGTCAGGCCACCTATTCTGCACAACTCCAAATGAGCTGAAACTCCATGAGGATTTTTATGGATTATTTAATAAATATTAGAGCCAATAACTACCAGAGGGGGGCCACCAGGTCGGCACAACAGCGCGCCCTGGTGGGTTGTGGCCTCCTCGGCCCACCTCTGGTGCCCATCTTTTGGTATATAAGTCATTTTGACCTAGAAAAAAATAAGTAGAAGACTTTCGGGACGGAGCGCCGCCGTCTCGAGGCGAAACTTGGGCAGGAGCACTTTTGCCTTCCGGCGGAGCGATTCTACCAGGGGAACTTTCCTCCCGGAGGGGGAAATCATCGTCATCATCATCACCAACAACTCTCCCATCTTGGGGAGGGCAATCTCCTTCATCATCTTCACCAGCACTATCTCATCTCAAACCCTAGTTCATCTCTTGTATTCAATCTTGTTACCGAACTATAGATTGTTGCTAGGGGGTGACTAGTAGTGTTGATTACATCTTGTAGTTAATTACTATATGGTTTATTTGGTGGAAGATTATATGTTCAGATCCATTATGCATATTAATACCCCTCTGATCATGAGCATGTTTATTGTTCGCGAGTAGTTATTTTTGTTCTTGAGGTCACGGGAGAAATCATGTTGCAAGTAATCATGTGAACTTGATATGTGTTTGATATTTTGATAGTATGTATGTTGTGATTCCCTTAGTGGTGTCATGTGAATGTCGAATACATGACACTTCACCATATTTGGGCCTAAGGGAATGCATTGTGGAGTAGTAAATAGATGGTGCGTTGCGAGAGTGACAGAAACTTACACCCAGTTTATGCACTATTCCGCAAGGGACCGATTGGATCCTAGAGTTTAATGCTATAGTTAAAATTTATTTTTAATACTTTTCTCGTAGTTGCGGATGCTTGCGGGAGGGTAAATCATAAGTAGGAGGTTTTTTCAAGTAAGAACAACACCTAAGCACCGGTCCACCCACATATCAAATGATCAAAGTAGCGAACACAAATCAAACCAACATGATGAAAGTGACTAGATGAAATTCCCGTGTACTCTCAAGAACGCTTTGCTTATCATAAGAGACCATTTTGGCCTGTCCTTTCCCTCAAAAGGATTGGGATACCTTGCTGCATACTTGTTACTATTATTGTTACTTGCCCGTTACAAATTATCTTGCTATCAAACTACTCGCTACTTACAGTTTCAGTAATTGCAACATTACCTTACTGAAAACTACTTGTCATTTCCTTCTGCTCCTCGTTGGGTTCGACACTCTTACTTATCGAAAAAATCTACAATTGATCCCCTATACTTGTGGGTCATGAAGGCTATTTTCTGGCGCCGTTGCCGGGGAGTGAAGCGCCTTTGGTAAGTGGAATTCCGAAAGGAAAAATTTATATAGTGTGCTGAAATTTATTGTCATCATGGATACAGAGGCTTGTGGCGGCAGAACTTCTCATCTAGGGTTCTTTTCGGGAGGTTTTGGTATTTATAAAAAATATTGGCGTCAGTCTCACGTCAAAGGGTGCCCGAGGGGCCCACAAGTCGGGGCGCACCCTAGGGGGTGGGCGTGCCCCTAGGCTTGTGGCCTTCTCGGTCACTTCCTGGCCCAGCTCCTGTGCTTCGATGGTCTCTTTTGGTCCATAAAAAATCACCGTAAATTTTTAGCCCATTCCGAGAACTTTTATTTCTGCACAAAAATGACACCACGCTAGTTGATGTCTACTACACAACCTTCTTCTTGTAGACGTTGTTGGGCCTCCAAGTGCAGAGGTTTGTAGGACAGTAGCAAATTTCCCTCAAGTGGATGACCTAAGGTTTATCAATCCGGGGGAGGCGTAGGATGAAGATGGTCTCTCTCAAACAACCCTGCAACCAAATAACAAAGAGTCTCTTGTGTCCCCAACACACCCAATAACAAAGAGTCTCTTGTGTCTCCAATGTCACCTCAAGTATCCACGGGTATGATTATACGATATGCATCACGCAATCTCAGATTCATCTATTCAACCAACACAAAGAACTTCAAAGAGTGCCCCAAAGTTTCTACCGGAGAGTCAAGACCAAAACGTGTGCCAACCCCTATGCATAAGTTCATGAGGTCACGGAACTCGCAAGTTGATCACCAAAATATACATCAAGTAGATCACGTGAATATCCCATTGTCACCACAGATAAGCACATGCAAGACATACATCAAGTGTTCTCAAATCCTTAAAAACTCAATCTCGTAAGATAACTTCAAAGGGAAAACTCAATCCATTACAAGAGAATAGAGGGGGAGAAACATCATAAGATCCAACTATAATAGCAAAAGCTCGCGATACATCAAGATCGTGCCGAATCAAGAACACGAGAAGAGAGAGAGAGAGAGAGAGAGAGAGAGAGAGAGAGAGAGAGAGAGAGAGAGAGAGAGAGAGAGAGATCAAACACATAGCTACTGGTACATACCCTCAGTCCCGAGGGTGAACTACTCCCTTCTCGTCATGGAGAGTGCCGGGATGATGATGATGGCCACCATAGAGGGATTCCCCCATCTGACAGGGTGCCGGAACGGGTCTAGATTGGTTTTTGGTGGCTATAGAGGCTTGCGGCGGCGGAACTCCAGATCTAGGTTATGTTTGGGGAGGTTTCTGTATATATAAGACGTTTTGGCGTCGGGGACAAGTCAGGGGGGTCTCTGAGGCGGCCACAAGGTAGGGGGGCGCTCCCCCCCCCACCCTCGTGGGTGCCTCAGGACTCTTCTGGTCCATCTTCGATGCTCCGTGGGCTTCTTCTGTTCCAAAAATAATCTCCGTCAAGTTTCAGGTCAATTGGACTCTGTTTGGTTTTCCTTTTCTGCAATACTAAAAAGAAGGAAAAAAATAGAAACTGGCACTGGGCTCTAGGTTAATAGGTTAGTCCCAAAAATCATATAAAATAGCATATAAAGGCATATAAAACATCCTAGATGGATAATATAATAGCATGGAACAATCAAAAATTATAGATACGTTGGAGACGTATCAAGCATCCCCAAGCTTAATTCCTGCTCATCCTCGAGTAGGTAAATGATAAAAACAGAATTTTTGATGTGGAATGCTACCTAACATAATTATCAATGTAATTTTCTTTATTGTGGCATGAATGTTCAGATCCATAAGATTCAAAACAAAAGTTTAATATTGACATGAAAACAATAATGCTTCAAGCATACTAACAAAGCAATCATGTCTTCTCAAAATAACATGGCCAAAGCAAGCTATGCCTACAAAATCATATAGCCTGGCTATGTTCTATCTTCATCACACAAAATATTTAAATCATGCACAACCCCGATGACAAGCCAAGCAATTGTTTCATACTTTTGATGTTCTTAAACTTTTTCAATCTTCACGCAATACATGAGTGTGAGCCATGGACATAGCACTATATGTGGAATAGAATGGTGGTTGTGGAGAAGACAAAAAAGGGAGAAGATAGTCTCACATCAACTAGGCGTATCAACGGGCTATGGAGATTCCCATCAATAGATATCAATGTGAGTGAGTAGGGATTGCCATGCAACGGATGCACTAGAGCCATAAGTGTATGAAAGCTCAAAAAGAAACTAAGTGGGTGTGCATCCAACTCGCTTGCTCACGAAGACCTAGGGCATTTTGAGGAAGCCCATCATTGGAATATACAAGCCAAGTTCTGTAATGAAAGATCCCCACTAGTATATGAAAGTGACAACATATGAGACTCTCTATCATGAATATCATGGTGCTACTTTGAAGCACAAGTGTGGTAAAAGGATAGTAGCATTGCCCCTTCTCTCTTTTTCTCTCATTTTTTTGGGCCTTCTCTTCTTCTTTTTTCTTTTTTGGCCTCTTATTTTATTTTATTTTTTGTCTGGAGTCTCATCCCGACTTGTGGGGGAATCATATTCTCCATCATCCTTTCCTCACCGGGACAATGCTCTAATAATGATGATCATCACACTTTTATTTACTTACAACTCAATACTTAGAAAAAAATATGACTCTATGTGAATGCCTCCGGCGGTGTACCATGATGTGCAATGAATCAAGAGTGACATGTATGAAAATCATGAATGGCGGCTTTGCCATAAATACGATGTCAACTACATGATCATGCAAAGCAATATGACAATGATGGAGCGTGTCATAATAAACGGAATGGTGGAAAGTTGCATGGCAATATATCTCGGAATGGCTATGGAAATTCCATAATAGGTAGGTATGGTGGCTATTGTGAGGAAGGTATATGGTGGGTGTATGATACCGACGAAAGGTGCGCGATATTAGAGAGGCTAGCAATGGTGGAAGGGTGAGAGTGCATATAATCCATGGACTCAACATTAGTCATAAAGAACTCACATACTTATTGCAAAAATCTATTAGTTATCGAAACAAAGTACTACGCGCATGCTCCTAGGGGGATAGATTGGTAGGAAAAGACCATCGCTCGTCCCCGACCGCCACTCATAAGGAAGACAATCAATAAATAAATCATGCTCCGACTTCATCACATAACGGTTCACCATACGTGCATGCTACGGGAGTCACAAACTTTAACACAAGTATCTCTCAAATTCACAACTACTCAACTAGCATGACTCTAATATCACCATCTTCATATATCAAAACAATTATCAAGTATCAAACTTCTCATAGTATTCAATGCACTCTATATGAAAGTTTTTATTATATCCCTCTTAGATGCCCGTCATATTAGGACTAAATTCATAACCAAAGCAAATTACCATGCTGTTTAAGACTCTCGAAATAATATAAGTGAAGCATGAGAGTTCATCTATTTCTTCAAAATAAAACCACCGTCGAGCTCTAAAAACATATAAGTGAAGCACTAGAGCAAATGACAAACTACTCTGAAAGATATAAGTGAAGATCAATGAGTAGTTGAATAATTATGTAACTATGTGAAGACTCTCTAACATTTAAGAATTTCAGATCTTGGTATTTTATTCAAACAGAAATAAAAACAAAATAAAACAAAATGACGCTCCAAGCAAAACACATATCATGTGGTGAATAAAAATATAGCTCCAAGTAAAGTTACCGATGAACGAAGACGAAAGAGGGGATGCCATCCGAGGCATCCCCAAGCTTAGGCTCTTGGTTATCCTTGAATACCTTGGGGTGCCTTGGGCATCCCCAATCTTAGGCTCTTGCCACTCCTTATTCCATAGTCCATTGAATCTTTACCCAAAACTTGAAAACTTCACAACATAAAACTTAACAAAATACTCGTAAGCTCCGTTAGTATAAGAAAATAAATCACCACTTAGGTACTGTTGTGAACTCATTCTAAATTAATATTGGTGTAATATCTACTGTATTCCAACTTCTCTATGGTTCATACCCTCCGATACTACTCATAGATTCATCAAAATAAGCAAACAACACAATGAAAACAGAATCTGTCAAAAATAGAACAGTCTGTAGTAACCTGTATCAAACGTATACTTCTGAAACTCCAAAAATTCTGAAATAAATTGATGGACGTGAGGAATTTATATATTGATCACCTGCAAAAAGAATCAATCTAAAAGCACTCTCCAGTAAAAAATGGCAGCTAATCTCGTGAGCGCAAAAGTTTCTGTTTTTTACAGCAAGATCGCATAGACTTCACCCAAGTCTTCCCAAAGGTTCTACTTGGCACAAACACTAATTAAAACATAAAAAAACATCTAAACAGAGACTAGATGAATTACTTATTACTAAACAGGAGCAAAAAGCAAAGAACAAAAATAAAATTGGGTTGCCTCCCAACAAGTGCTATCGTTTAACGCCCCTAGCTAGGCATGATGATTTCAATGATGCTCACATAAAAGATAAGAATTGAAACATAAAGAGAGCATCATGAAGAATATGAATAGCACATTTAAGTCTAACCCACTTCCTATTTATAGGTATTTTGTGAGGAACAATAATCAACTAGCATAGGAAGTAAAAACAAGCATAACTTTAAAACTTTAAGCACATAGAGAGGAAACTTGATATTATTGCAATTCCTACAAGCATATGTTCCTCCCTCATAATAATTTTCAGTAGAATCATGAATGAATTCAACAATATAACCATCACATAAAGCATTCCTTTCATGATCCACAAGCATAGAAATTTTATTACTCTCCACATAAGAAAAATTCTTCTCATTCGGAATAATGGGAGTATCATAAGAAACTCGAATACTATAAATTGTTTCCACATTAAAAAAGTAATGTTCAGAAAAAGGGTAATCATAATCATGAAAAGTTTTATAAATATAATCATCACTGCTTTTTATAGCATAAGTGTCATCACAATAATCATCATAAGTAGCAACTTTGTTCTCATCATAATCGATTGAAACCTCTTCCAAGATAGTGGAATCATTACTAAATAAAGTCATGACCTCTCCAAATCCACTTTCATCAATATAACCATCATAAATAGGAGGCATGCTATCATCATAATAAATTTGCTCATCAAACCTTGGGAGGCTAAAAGTATCATCTTCATTAAACATAGCATACCCAAGCTTGGGACAAACATTAATTGCAGTAAATAAATTCTCAAACATGTCATCCTCATCAAACATAGCATCCCCAAGCTTGGGCCTTTTCATATGGGAAAATTGCATTTTTACCCCTAGTTGGTTCCTACCCACGGGTTTTGCCCTTACTTTTTGAGCTTGCTCAGTTTTGCCCTTACTTTTTCCGTCGAGGTCCCTCGAATGCCCTTTGACCATTTGACCAAAACTTTGAAAATTCATAACTAATTCATACGAACTCAGAAAAATGCAAATAAGATATCAAAATGTTCAGATAAACATTACCTTTATGGGCATATCATTTGCATTCAGGACAAAAGCATCATTTAAACTACCCGAGGTGATTAATGTTATTAACATTATTAAAAATAAATAGGTATAGACAATATTTATTTCGTGAACAAAAATTACATGCAAATGTAGGTGAAGTTTTCTGAACATCCTAATAACTTATTTGCATTTTTTGAGTTTGTATCAACTTGTTATGAATGTTCTAATGACTTTGACCATTATTTGGAAACTTCACAAAAAGTTGATACAAACTCAGGAAAATGCAAATAAGGTATCGGGATGTTCAGAAAACATCACCTACATTTGCATATAATTTTTATTCACGAAAAAAGTATTGTTTAGACCTATTTATTTTTAATAATGTTAATAACATTAATTACCTCGGGTAGTTTAAACGATGATTTTGTCCTGAATGCAAATGATATGCCCGTAAAGGTAATGTTTATCTGAACTTTTGATATCTTATTTGCATTTTTCTGAGTTCATATAAATTAGTTATGAATTTTCAAAGTCTTGGTCAAATGGCCAAAGGGCATTCGAGGGACCTTGATGGAAAAAGTAAGGGCAAAACTGAGCAAGCTCGAAATGTAAGGGTAAAACCCGTGGGTAGGAACCAACTAGGGGTAAAAATGCAATTGTCCCTTTTCATATCATAAGCATAATCACTCTCATCATTAATAGTACGGATAGCACCAATAGTATAGCAATTATCATCATCGCAATGAGTAATAGGAGCAACAACATTTGGGAGGGATACCTTTTCACCTTTGTTTCTCCGTCTTTTCTTTTTCTTATTCACATCATGTGTGGGTTTAATCCTCTTTTTGGAGCTCCTTATTAATGAGATTGGTTGAATAGAAGGCTCCTCCTCGTTACCTGATTCATCATAAGAAATAATAGGAAGATATTGGGAAGTCTCTTCCCTTTCATTAGTATTCTCTTCATCTTCTATTTGTTTTCTTGTATTTATGTAATTGGCAATATAAGGATTTTCAATGCAATTCACCGCACAATACATAAAAATTTCTTCTAGATCAAAATCAAGAAATCTATCAAGATTAAATTTTGGAATACCCTCGCTTATATCGTTCATTTCTTCATACCCCAAAAGAAGACTAAGCTCTTTATGATGCTCAAGGGTAATCAAGTTATTACAATTTTTGGACACGATTTCATCATGAAACAAATAGCATTGGAGCTTTAAATGACCATGTTCATTACAAAGTTCACAAGGATGGCGATAAATATTGAATCTTTTAGCACAATCATCTAGCCTTTCTTGCAACCATTTAGTTTCCAAATACTTATGCCTCTTGCAAAATCTATCTTCCCCGTTTGGTGTGTACTTGCAAGCTCTATGTATTCCACAAAATTTGACATGCTTATAAGAGACATTTTCATCATAACTAGTGCAATCATCATTAGTACTACGGATATTCAAAGAATTCATACTAACAACATTGCAATCATGCTCATCATTCAAATACTTAGTGCCAAACATTTTAATGCATTCTTCTTCTAATATTTTGGCACAATTATCAGAATCCTTATTTTCATGGAATATATTAAAAAGATGAAGCATGTGAGGTACCCTCAATTCCATTTTTTTGTAGTTTTCTTTTATAAACTAAACTAGTGATAAAACAAGAAACAAAAAGATTCGATTGCAAGATCTAAAGATATACCTTCAAGCACTCACCTCCACGGCAACGGCGCCAGAAAAGAGCTTGATGTCTACTACCCAACCTTCTTCCTGTAGACGTTGTTGGGCCTCCAAGTGCAGAGGTTTGTAGGACAGTAGCAAATTTCCCTCAAGTGGATGACCTAAGGTTTATCAATCCGTGGGAGGTGTAGGATGAAGATGGTCTCTCTCAAACAACCCTGCAACCAAATAACAAAGAGTCTCTTGTGTCCCCAACACACCCAATACAATGGTAAATTGTATAGGTGCACTAGTTCGGCGAAGAGATGGTGATACAAGTGCAATATGGATGGTAGATATAGGTTTTTGTAATCTGAAAATATAAAAACAGCAAGGTAACTAATGATTAAAGTGAGCACAAACGGTATTGCAATGCGTTGAAATAAGGCCTAGGGTTCATACTTTCACTAGTGCAAGTTCTCTCAACAATAATAACATAATTGGATCACATAACTATCCCTCAACATGCAACAAAGAGTCACTCGAAAGTCACTAATAGCGGAGAACAAATGAAGAGATTATGGTAGGGTAAGAAACCACCTCAAAGTTATTCTTTCCAATCAATTCGTTGGGCTATTCCTATAAGTGTCACAAACAGCCCTAGAGTTCGTACTAGAATAACACCTTAAGACACAAATCAACCAAAACCCTAAGGTCACCTAGATACTCCAATGTCACCTCAAGTATCCGTGGGTATGATTATACGATATGCATCACACAATCTCAGATTCATCTATTCAACCAACACATAGAACCTCAAAGAGTGCCCCAAAGTCTCTACCGGAGAATCAAGACGAAAACGTGTGCCAACCCCTATGCATAGGTTCATGGGCGGAACCTGCAAGTTGATCACCAAAACATACAACAAGTGAATCACGTGATATCCCATTGTCACCACAGATACGCACGACAAGACATACATCAAGTGTTCTCAAGTCATAAAAGACTCAATCCGATAAGATTACTTCAAAGGGAAAACTCAATCCATTACAAGAGAGTAGAGGGGGAGAAGCAACATAAGATCCAACTATAATAGCAAAGCTCGCGATACATCAAGATCGTATCACCTTAAGAACACGAGAGAGAGATCAAACACATAGCTACTGATACATACCCTCAGCCCCGAGGGTGAACTACTCCCTCCTCGTCATGGAGAGCGCCGGATGATGAAGATGGCCACGGTGAGGATCCCTCCTCCGGCAGGTGCTTAACAGGTCTCGATTGGTTTTTGGTGGCTACAGAGGCTTGCGGTGGCGAAACTCCCGATCTATTCTGTTCCCCGAAGTTTTTAGGGTATATGGGAATATATAGGTGAAAGAAGTACGTCAGGGGAGCCACGAGGGGCCTACGAGGGTGGAGGGCGCGCCCCCTACCTCGTGGCTCCCTCGTTTCTTTCCTGACGTGCACTCCAAGTCTATCGGGCAGCTTTCCTTCCAAAAATAACTTCTCCAGATGGTTTCATTCCGTTTCGACTCCGTTTGATATTCCTTTTCTTCGAAACACTGAAACAAGGGAAAAAACAGGAATTGGCACTGGGCTCTGGGTCAATAGGTTAGTCCCAAAAATAATATAAAAATGCATAATAAAGCCCATAAACATCCAATATGGATAATATAATAGCCTGGAACAGTAAAAAATTATAGATACATTGGAGATGTATCAGGACACGAAAGCGGCAAGATACACGATGGTGTTGGGGGGAAATGATGAAGTTGTGCTCCAAAGAAGTTCAAGAAAGCTCGGAAAAAAGGATGGGCAGGCAAAGAAAACCCGCGGTCGACGTGGGTGGTGAGGAGGACGCACTCACCCTCCTGCGGTCGGGGCTCAGTCTCATCCGCTGGAAGCCGCGCGGATCCGTGGGGAATCAATCCCTCCTCGGCCAGATTGTCGATGTCGTCAGAATAGGAGCAATCAAATACAGTAGCAAAATCTAGTGCAAGCACGAGAGAGAATGGAATGGGCGATATCGGAATGATCAAGGGGGTTTGCTTGCCTGGAAGCTCTGTAGACGAAAACGGATCTTCAACAAAGTAGACGATCACCAGATCATCAGCGGTCTCGAGGTCTATCGCAGTATCGAGGTCTACCAAAAAAGAAGCAACAAAGGGGAAACAAATAAATAAAAGAGCAAACAATAGCATCACATAGCATGACATGGCAAAACATTGTGCTAGGGGTGACCTAATGTAGTGCTATGCGTTAGAGACGGAACGGGAAAATATCCGGGAATATTTTCCCGGCTCCAGGTAATTATCGGACAGACGAACCGGAGGGAAAGGTTCCATTTTGCTATGATGGGGGCATGCGACAGGTACGTGGATAGCATAATCGTTATATTTTTCTGATCAATTTTCATATATAAATTATTTTCATCGGAGTTATGGTTTATTTTATATGAATTTTTAAAGTTTTAGCAATTTTCAGAAATTCCTGGAATTATTTTAAATTTGAATATGTACAGATACCTTTTGCACCCATTGTGGGCTAGCCATAGTGGATGACAGGTGGGGCCAGGGGCCTAGTTGACTTAGTCAACAGCCCAGTCAGCAGTCAACAAAGTTGACTGTTGACTGGTCAACAAAGTCAAAGGAGGCCCACACGTTAGTGCAACAGGAAACAATTTGAGTTAAATGGAGCTACATTGTACTGGGACCCACATGTAAGTGTCTACTTAGATTTAGTTAATTAGATTAGATTAGTTACTAATCTAAACCAGTTGGCCCCATTGGCAGTGAGCCAGCCCGCAGGTTTAACCCAGCGCACGCTTGCGGTGGTGAACAGAGGCGATGGGGGTTCGCCGGACCCGCAGCTCCCGCGACCAAATGGCTAGCTTAGAGCGGCTACGGGACGAGGGGGACGACGCGCGTCAAGAAGAGGCAGCAAGGGGGCGGAGGTGGTCAGGTGCGTCGGCCGATGGCGTCGGGCGGAGGCGGGGCGGCCTGCAGCGGAGACGAGCTCAACCGCAGTAGGTGGAACCAAAGTTTAGTCCCACATTGCTAGTTTGGTAGGAGTTGGACCTTCTTATAAGAGGGGTTGTTTCCCCACATGTATAAGTATGAGAATCAGAGGGACATTCACGCGCGCTCCTCCTCCGCCGCCCGCCACGCCTCGGCAGGACGCGATGCATCGTGGGTTGCGGGAATGAGCCGAGCCGATGTCTAAATTTTTGCCACGCACGACGGGTATACGAATGGTCACGCGGGAGTCTGAACGACGCACCTCTTCGGTTGCAAACTGTTCGCTTCGTCTCCCTCTTTTGCTTCACCTCCCGTCGCTGCCCTCTCGCCTACTTCTCTTGTACCTATAAAATAGAGGTCGCTCCTCTCCAGAAAGATACGTCAAAACATCATCTTCCTCTCGCCACCGAGTTCCTCAGCACTGAACTACTGCCACGATCTTCCCCATGCCGGTTTGCGGCCTGCACCACAGGTCGGGACAGTAGGCCTCCGAAATCCCACCTCTTTGAGTCATGTACGGGAGAAGGGTGATAAGGTTTTTGGGGAGCGCTCTGCGCGACTACTGACCGGTTCATCACGGATGCTACGGACATCGACGACTACTTCCCCAACGACGACTTCTTCCCCGACGTCGACAACCTCTTCGACGACATGGCTGGCGAGGACCTCGACCCCAAGACCGGTGCTTCTGCTGCTGCTCCGTACGCCTTTGTGTTCTTTCTGTTTAAGATCTTGCTAAGCTTCTTGCTCTAGTCTTTCTTGTTCTAGCCTTTGTCCTACATATGCTCTGTTCTGGTTCAGCCACTTCACATATGCAGATACTTTTTATCTTCGCTATGTGAGATTGCATAACCTGCTTTATCTTTGTTATAGTAGTCATGTTTTATCTAGTATTTCTGTTCATAAAATCACATGGTAAATTGCTCATATTTCCAACATATAGTATGTGTTTGGTACGAATCTTAACATCTATACTCATAAAACTTTGTGCTATATGTAGGAAATGCAGCGCGCGAAGGCTTGGTTGATAGTTGATATCCCTGTTTAGATAGTTCTCTTTTTATGTTGAGGTTAACGATCTGATTTAACTTTTTTATGTAATAAAAACCATTCTCCTTTTAAATATAAGATTTGCTATTTTTCATGTGCTTGAAATTTCTTTTCGCATCAGTCACTTTTTTCCTTCTTCCTTCCCTATTGGACGGACCTCACAAGAGAAGCTTGCCGGAGAAGAAACTAACTCCACCATCTATCTTACGGTGAAGTATAGCCCCATTATCTATCTTAGGGGTGGGTGTTGCAAGGGATCACCGGAGATTTTCATGGGTGGCACCGGGTTTAGAGGGATGGGTGTGGGGGGGTTGAGGGGAGGGTGGGGCCATGAGACGGTGCGCGGAAGTGCGTGCTGGTTGCGGGTGGTGGAGGCCGGCGATTAGGGCGGGGTAGGCTGGGGCGTTCGGGGTGAGGATGAGGAAGAAGGGAGGAAGACGATGAACAGTAGCACGATCTATTTTGGATCAAGATCCGATGGTTCATATAAAAAGTGACTGATGCAACTGTTTCTTTTTCAGCTCACAAATAGAGCCTCCCTTTAAATATATTGCACACAATTTTTTTGCATAGTTTAAAAATATAGTCTATTGCATAAATAACAAGTTTTCAGATAGTGATGTCAATGTGTTGATTTCTCATGACCAGCGCGCACATGTACATCACTTCATCCGCTCCTAAATATAAATCCCTTTAGGATTTCAATGCGGACGAGCAAAATGAGTGAAATCTGCATTCTAGAATATATCTATATACATTTGTATGTAATTTGTATTGGAATTTTTATTTAAAATATTTATATTTAGGAACGGAGTGAGTACAAAACAAAGATCAAGACTCTGAATATGAAGATTACAATCGTGTGTAGATAAAAAGTCTTCTCCCATTCTTCATTTGTTGGTACAAATTACAAGTTTTCAGACAACGTATAGTCAAGGAGTGATTACTGACTACCGGCCACGAATGGATCAGGACCGTCCGGCCGACTCCGGACATCTTTAGCGACCACCGTCTCCCGCGCTAGCCTTCTCCACGTCGGCCGTTTTCGCCGCCGCCTTCTCACCAGCATCATCATCAGCGGTGTCGCCGTAGTCTTTTAGCTCGTCTTCGCTGCACACATCGTGGGCGACGTCGTACGTGGCGTGCAGCCCGACGAGAACGTAGTAGATGAGCATGATGGCGGTACAGACGCCGAAGCGGACGAAGGCCTGCGAGCCGAGCGACCCCATGAGGAACAGGTTGGTGGCGATGGAGAGCGAAGGCAGCCACGGCACGAGCGGCACCCCCCACACCTTGGGCGCGCGCGCCGCCGGCACCATCATCTGGATCCCGAGCGTCCCCAGCAGCCACGCCGGAACCAGCACGACGTAGCCCTCCCACCGGTCGGGCCTCGTACCCCAGTACGCCGCGATGCCCGACGACGAGGCGATGATCACCACCAGGAACACCAGGAGCCGCAGCGCGTGCGCCCGCGTCGTCACGCCCCTCACGTAGTACCGCCGGACGAGGAGCGCGGTGGCCATCATCATGAAGATGAAGAGCGTGCTGACGGAGAGCAGGCTGGAGAGCACGTCGAGGCTGGAGAAGAACCCGATGCAGCAGGCCGCGGCGGCGATGAGTATGTTGGCGTTCACCGGCGTGCCGGTCCTGGGGTGCACCAGCGCGAACACCGGCGGGATGATGTGGCTCCGCGCGATGTGCGTCGTGTACCGCGCCTGCCCCAGCGCGCCCACCAGCATCACCGTCGTCATCCCCTTGAGCGCGCCCAGCGCCACCACGTACTGCGCCCAGTGCATCCCCACGCTGCTGAACGCCACCGAGTAGGCGGCGCTCCGGTCGATCGCCGTGTACGGCTGCATCATGCTCAGCACCAGCGCCATCACGCAGTAGATCACCGTGATCACCGACATGGAGCCCAGCAGCCCCAGCGGTATGTCCCTCGACGGGTTCTTAACCTCCTCCGCCATCGTCGCGATGTTGTCGAAGCCGCCGTAGGCGAAGTACACGATCGCCGCCGCGTGGAACACGCCCGGCACGCCGTGCGGCATGAACGGGGTCAGGTTGCTCGGCTTGGCGTGGATGAATCCTGCCACGATGACGAAGGCTATCACGACCACGTGTATCGCGGACGCCACCCAGTTGATCCGGGAAGTGCCCTTGGCGCTCAGGATGGCCATGGTGGCGGTGACCGCAATCACCACCACCGCGATGGGGTCAAGCTCGTTGTACCCGTCTTTGAGCGAGGTCTGTATGCGCAGCGCGCTCGCCGGCTTGTTGATGAGCGACGCGAAGTAGGACGTCCAGGAGCGCGCCACGGCGGCCGTGCCGATGATGCTCTCGAGGATAAGGTTCGCGGCGGCGATGAAGGCCGCGACGTCGCCGAGCTCGACGCGGAGGTACGCGAAGGAGCCGCCGGCGACGGGGATCTCGACGGCGAACTCGGTGTAGCAGAACACGGACAGCATGGCGGAGAGGCCGGAGACGACGTAAGAGAGCACGATGGCGGGGCCGGCGTGGTCGTGCGCCTCCTGGCCGGTGAGCACGAAGATGCCGGCGCCGATGACGGAGCCGAAGCCGAACCACGTGAGGTCCCACCACGTGAGGCAGCGGCGCATCTCGTTCTCGCTGCGGCGCCGCAGCGCGCCGAGCTCGATGGCGTCGGTGGAGCGGCCGGTGAAGCGGTCGCGGAGCCTCGCGGGGGTCGCGGCCAGCGCGGAGCGGTACGCGCCCCAGCTCGCGAACGACGGCTCCGGGAAGAAGTCGTCCCTGTGCCACCGCCAGTAGCCCCTGCCCTCGGCCGCCGGCTTGGGCGCGTACTGTTCCTGGGGCGTCTCCACGGCCGCCATGGCTTCGAGCTTCACTCCTCGCGCTCACGCTCACGCTCGCGCCGTGGTGTGGACTGGAGATGGAGGAGGGAGTGTGGTGAGCTGCAGCTCCAGCCTCCAGCCGTGTAGATATGTGGCCCGAGCGTGGGTTGGTCAGTGAGCGAGCGAAACGTCTTCCTTTGTAGTCTTGCGCTCGACGACCCGGGCCTGTTTGGTTTCCTTCAGAAAGCTGCCTGACTCAGGCAGGAATCTCAGGCGTTGGATTTCCTAAGCCTGAGGCTGAGATCGCTGCCTGAGAAAAAACATGCCTGTATGGCCTCCATCCAAACAGGCAATCTCCATTTGGGTCATCGCATGAGCCAAACCGGCGAGCGTTTCAGGCAAACCGGTGAGTCGCTGTTGCTTCTGGATGGACGTATTGCATTTGCATTTTGTAATACTTACTGCAAGCAATAGGATCCGTTTGTAGAAAGGAAGTGGAGAGTAGTTCATAGAGAGTTGGGATGTCTGAAGTCTGAACTGATGTGGCCTTGTGGCCTGCTTCTGCATCTCCTTCTCTTTCGAGCTCTCTCCCTTTTGACGTGTGATGATGTGAACTGGCTGATGCAGTGCACACATGAGAAGCAAGTTTACATTAAGCTGGCATGACCTTGCCCTGTAATCTGTTTGTGGCTTTCAATATGGGAAACGTTTCACGCCGGGGCGCCGGCCGAAGCTTCGGCCGGTCGCACCCGCGCGCTTGCTGCTAGTAGGCCCACCTCCCATCCTTATTCTCTTGAGGTTTTTTCCCAGCCACTTATTTTGCTCTTCTTCCTCCTGCGTCTACGCTTTTGTCCCAAGCACTCACCGGCAATGGCTCCCCACCACACACCCAGCCACCCATTGCTGGCAGGTGATATCGCCGGCGTCGAGTCGGGGCGGGCTGGGACTGCGCGCCGCAACCGGCCACGACGGACAGCCGCTCGCCTGGGGCGACGGCCTGGCCATGCGACCCACACCTCGTTGCCCTCCGGTGTCGTGTTGCACGCCCGAGGCCGGCTCTGACGGCGGCGCATCGTCACCGGAGAAGACGTGCCCACAGCGAGATGTGTTGCAACCGGTCTTGGCGGAAGCTGGAACCGCGCCGTGGCTTGCTACAACCGGTGCCCATGAGAGCTGCCATCATGGACGGCGAGCATGGTGACCGCAAGCTGCGAGGACGGCGACGCTGTTTCGAGCAACACTGCAGACGTCGTGTTTTTTGTTACATGCTACAACCCGTATCACATTTTGCTACAACCAGCACACCATTCAGCTACAACCGGCGTCGCGTTTTGCTACATCACACAGAACCATAGTTTTTTTTTGCTTCATGCTACAACGGGTGTCATGAATTGCTACAACCAGTGCCCCATCCAGCTACAACTAGTGCCGCGTTTTGCTACATCGCACGGCCGTCGCATTTTTTTCGCTACAACTGGCGTCATGCGTCCTGCTTCAACCAGCATCAGAAATTGCTACAACTGGCAAAGCCGGAGGCTGGAGCCAACATCCATTTTTTGTTGCATCGTCGAGTGTTTTCGTGGTGGCGCCTAAATGTGCTACAACCAGTGACCAAAAGTGCTACAACCGCAAGCAAATTAGCTACGACGGGCGGAGGTGAGGTGCTGCAACCGTGATTGGCCGAGCTATGAACTGCGACCACCGGTCCGGCGAAGCAGCGACCGCGGAGTCGAAAAGCTTGAAGCTCGCAGCGGTTGTTTGAACGCGCGAAGGCGGCCATCCATGTTGGAAAGGACGATTACAAGGAGCTGCAAACATCTCTTTTTGCAGCTGGTCAACCGGCAAAGGGGCGCTGGCCGGTGAGGATGACCGGAGACGGAGGAGGAGGACGGCGAGTGGTGCGGGGGAGGGAGGGGGGAGGTGACGGACTGCCGCGCGCGACGCCTGCGAGGTGTTTTTTGCGGCGGACAGAAGGGCAACCAGAGGTAGAAGAAGCAATAGAATAAAAGGTAGGGGATCCTACGGCTGAGGGACACTAGATCCAATGGCTAGGGCATGACCGGCCCAAATTTGGGCCGGCGCGCCGGCGCCTAGCGTTGGCCTTTCAATATTGGCAAGAACATAACATAACATATGGCCTGGTTCTAGAGAAATTGGTCAGAGAATGGGCTGGTGAGCTGATCTAGTGTAAAGGGACCCTTTGGCCTAAAAATATAAATTTGGAACCATGCTCTTAGCATGGTTCTGAACTGAACTTACGTGCCATTTTTGTTTTAATGCATCGGTGTCGTGCACCGATCTCTGATGGCTTCGACAAGGCATTCTTTTTTTCAAATAAATAGACGTGGGAGTTGAGTCTGACCCTTGAAAACTAATCTGAAGTGGGTGGGCAGCGGGCTCCGCACCATTGTTCATAATGATAACAAGAGAACATGTCTAGATTATACCTGGCCATGGAAAACCCTGCCCAGCCCGGTTTTGCCCACGAGCCGGGCCTGAGACTAAATTTTGAGCCTGAATTCCAGGTTAGGCCGGGCTTGGGCTTGACATATGTGCGTTTCAGGGAAGAGGTCAGGCCCGAGGCCCGACGGACTTTTCCACTGATGGGACGGGCTTGAGTCTGAAATTTAGGCCCAAAGGCTGAGCCAGACTAGGCTTGGGCCTAGGTTTTCTCCTGCGGGCATTTTTAGGCCCGACCCGAGTTATGGCCAGGTATAATCTAGATCAGCTGAACCCCACACTCCCCCTCCAAGGCTATTCGGGCGAAATCCCCGCCGCCACCCCCGTCGTCTCCTCTCATCATTTTCATTGTTGTCGTCAGCGGGCGGTGGAGGGCATGCCTTCTCATGCGACAATCTATCACGCGAGGAGCTCTCGAACCACGCGGCTCAGCAACCCTAAACATCACGGCGTAGTCGATTGAGCTTGCACGTCGGGGCAACGAACATGGTGTGTTAGGCGGTCGTTGTGTTGCATGGGCAATCCATCTGGAGGCGTGTGGTGATGGGCCTCTGACACCCGAGTTTGGCGGCGATGGCTTGGGGGCTGGTCGACGCCGGCAACGACGAAGTAGCAGCTACAATAGAGAAGCAGCAACGACACACGCGACACGGAAAGGTGCATCGGCAGGTTGGGAGGGGTGCTGCTAGGGCTTGCAGTCGCTATGTCTTTGCATCGTTATCGTTGTCATCATCGGCCACAAGGTTTTTGGAGCATGTGCTCATGAGATGGCTCCCGGCGATGTTCAACTCTCTGCGTTATGTGATAGTTTTGTGCTTGCATGCATATTTGATCGCGTGTTGATATTCACGAGAGATGTGCATGCGAGCGATTACCTACGAGCATGTGTCGGCTTTCTGGGAACAGGGGTCCCCAGACTTGCCTGCCTGCGGCCTGCGGCGTGGCTCAAAGGGGGGCCCATCACGGCCCATCTTCACCAACACAAGCTCATGACCCTCGCGAGGGGCCTCATGGGCGGACGACAGTGGAGCTTCCTCGAGCACGACCTCATCAGCCTGGCTCGCGAGGAGGCGGAGAGATCAAGGCGGGGTACCTCACGAGGTGCCCATGACGCAAGCCGTGACGACCAAGGGCGCCAGGCGGGCGCCATCCCTCGCAGTGTCCTCCTTTCCTCTTTGGTGCAAAGGGAGCAAGCGCAGGCAAGAGCATCAAGCAAAGGCGTCCATTTCGGTGCGACAAGACCAGGACCAGCCCAACGGCAGGAAGGAAGTCATTGTGGAGCCCAAGCCGGCATCACCACCAGAGCCTTTGACAGGCGAGGACCAACTTTAGTCAAGATAAGTGTACCAGATGTTCCCTTCAAAATGGCCAATTGTTGGCGCCCTTCCCGCTCAATATTTGGGAAGAGGCCCAGGGCCTCCGCCTATATAAGTAGAGCTAGCCACCATAGTAGAGGCATCGGATCAGTAGCTGGAGGCAACTTGAATTGAGAGAGAGAGAGAGAGAGAGAGAGAGAGAGAGAGAGAGAGATAGAGCAACTGAACTCCCCCTAGCAGTTCATCGCACCAGCCAAGAACAGACCCTCGCGAGGCTGTTCTTCCTTGTATTGTTCATCACCATCAGCCCAAGAGGCAATCCACCACACCACAAACTAGAGTAGGGTATTACACCACAACGGTGGCCCGAACTAGTATAAACCTTGTGTCTCTTGTGTTGTTCCTTTCGTAGTTTAGATCTTAGCGAGGCGGCGGGTGCGTAGGTAGAGGGTGAATCTCCAGACGCACCCCAAGAGTTCGAACTCAAGGGTCTGCTGAACCCGAACTCCGACATTTGGCGCGCTGTAGGGATGCACTGAATTTGTCTTCCGCCGCCTGTTCTCCGTCGACCACCGCATCCATGTTCGACACTCAGTGGGGCCAGCGCCCGCGCCGAGCCGCCTCGCTTCCTGCGTCGTGAGACGGCTCCTGTCGGCGGGCGCCCTCGTCGTTCCTCGCTTTGCCGTCAACGCCGCCACCGACCCGGCGGGAACGAGCAGCAAGCATCGTTCAAAGATCCTCCGTGAGGCAAGACGGCCGCATCGCTACCCCTCACTCGCCCGGCTGGTTTTTGTCTCGCGATTCCGCGCTTAAGGAGGCTCGAGCTGCGCTCATCGCGCAAACGAGCTCTGCGCTACCGTCCCATCGACGACGTCTACAAAGAGTGGCTCGATCGCGTCGCCGAGCTCGTCCGGCGCGCAGGGGCTCTCAGCGCCCGCCCTGCACAGACCGCACCGCCTTGCGCGGCGACGAGCTCGGGCGCCTCGCCGCCTCCCCCTCAAGAAGGTGCCACGCCCCAAGCGCGCGTAGTCCTCGGGCGGAACCCGCTCCCCTCGGGCGCCGGGCCAAGCAAGAGCAGAGCTGCCAGAGGTCCTTGCTCGCAAGAAGCTGCCCGAGTGCTCCCGCCCAGCTCGCCGCGACCACGCCCTGCTCCAAAGGCGTCAAGACCCGCGCTGCTCCCAACTGCTGCGCATGGGGACCCGCAAGACCAAGCTCTTCGTCATCCAAGGCCTCCTGGCCACAAAGCGGTCGTCGTGTTTTCACCACCGAAAGCTGCCCAGCGTCGCGGGCCCTTAAGTTCAAGCCGCACCTGCCTCCTCGCTACGATGGTACGGTCGACCCAGCGAGTTCCTCCAGCTCTACGAGCTGGGCAATGAAGCCGCCAACGGAGACGAGAAGGTCATGGCGAACTGGTTTCCCATGGCGCTCAAGGACGGGCCCGCACCTAGCTCCTCGAACCTGCCTCCCGCACGATCTCCTCTCTCGACGAGATGCGCACCCGCTTCATCGCCAACTTCCAAGGTACTCGTGATCGCCACCCGCCGTGGCGACATGCGCCGCATCAAGCAGCAACCAGAGAGACCTGCGATACATCCAGCTTCAACAACGCACGCCTCAAGATTCCTAAGGTGATCGAGGAGGCCATCATCTCCGCCTTCTCCGACGGCAGCGCGACGTCAAGATGAAGGAGGAGCTGGCGATGCATGAAGATCTGTGCACTTCCTTGGAGCTGTTGAACTTGGCGACCAAGTGCGCCAGGCCGAGGAAGGGCGCTCTCCTCCTCGAGCTGCACCGCCGCACCCGAAGAGAAGAAATCCAAGGCCAAGGACGTGAAGCGCAAAGGGCCGCCGTGCTTCGCGGCAGAATCGGACACCAGGCGGGCGTAGATCAGCCCGAGTCTTCCAAGGGCAGCCGGTATCGCATGTACCACGCACCTCCACACCCACAACACCAACGAATGTCGAGCTCCGTGCCGTGCGAGAAGGAGGATCGCCGACGCCCCGACCGCAGCGGCCGGGCTACGGCCGAGGAGGAGGAAGGAACGCAGGACGCTGGGAAGACCGCGCCCTCGCCAAGGGTGGCGCGACCAACCTCGCGAGGATCGCTGGCAAGACCCGCCGCGAGGGAGGCCGAGGATCAGCCTCGCGAGGATCGCCTGCAAGGCAACGCAGGCCTCCTCCTCTGCCGCCGCAGCCAAGGAGAAATGAAGACCATCATCGACGAGGGGCTGGGGCTTCAGAGCCACGCGCGATCGTCAGATCCTGGGCGGAGCTCAGCCCCAGCCTCTCAACGCATCTTCAAGCGGTTCGACCGCTGGCGAATGCGGTCCTCCCCAAGCTCGGCCACACGCCTCGTGGTGGTCGGCGTGCGCCATCACGCTCGATTCCAGCAGATCAGCTCAAGTGTGCTGTCACAGCCGAGTCCTCCCGATGCTTTGCTCCCCAATCATCGAAGAACGCTATTCACCAAGACCCTCATCGATGGCGGGCAGGGCTCAACATCCCGTCTGTGGAAACGCTCAACAACCTCCAAGTGCCTTACAATCAGCTTCAGCCAACCAAGCCTTTCTCCGAGTCACCGATGGCTCCACGGTCCCGATCGGGCAGGTTCGCCTCGTCACCTTCGTAGCGTCATAACAACTACGACCGAGCTCATCGACTTCGACGTCGCCCACATTCGCCGCCATACAACGCCATCCTCGGTACCCAGCTGGCTGTTCATGGCCGTGACTCCACCACGGCTATAACGCCCTCAAGATGCCGAAGTGGCGGAGTCATCACGGTGCCCTGCGAAGAGAAAGACGTGGTGTGCTCCTCGAGCGAGCCTTTCAGCCGATAACTGAATACCCGGATCGCGGAAGCAGGAGGCTTCGAGACCGCCCCAAGAAGAAGAAGACATCATCCGCCCGCCCTCAGAGGCAGGCCCCTCGGTCCGCTACCGCCAGGGGGAACCTCCTTCCGTCAGATAGGAAAGCGCCCGGCACCCTCCTCAGTGGGGCTGGGGGCTCCCCATGGAGGGCCACCGACCTTGCTAAGATCACAAGGGAGGCGCTGGGCACCACTTGGAGGCGTGTTTGAAGCACGCTTCCCTCAAGAAGGAGAAAGGCAAGGAGGGCCAAACCTCGGGAGTTCGCAGCAAGATCATTCAGAGCCGCAGGAGTCAAGAGTCATGAGTGGCAGCCGCCACTTACTGCCGTGGCTCCCCATCCAGCGAGGATGGTGGGCTGCGCGTCTGCATCGACATACCAGGGCTCAACCAAGCCGCCTCAGAGCGCCTGCCCTCTCGTGGGGCGCCAAGGTCCACCCAAAGCTACGTCAGATGCCCCACGGCCTGCCAACGCAGCCGCCACGTACCAGCGCCTCATGAGGGATATCATGGAGGCTCAAGAGGCCAGGCGTTCCACAGCCGTGGCAGAGATGGAGATGGTCCACGAGGAGCCATCAGCCCCGAGCTTCCTCGAGGCCCCGAGCCCGGGGCTCGTGAGGATCGGCTCCCAGCCCACCGAGTCTGCTGCACCAACACCCTTCGCCTTCAACGCTATCAGTGACATCTTTCAAGTTTCATTTCAGCTGGAGCGCCTGTGGCTGCATTATTCCCAGGCCGCATGGGTCCGCCCTCGCGCGTATCCTTTTACTTCATGTTCCTAGCTTACCTTGTTGGGGCGCCGAGCTGCATCATCCCTGTGTCGCTCGGGTCCGCCCGCGACGCTCGTTTTTTTGCGCTTATCTAAATGGACTTGCTCTTCGTGATTAACATGCTTGACCTAGTTGCCCGCTCAATCGACGCCAACTGCTGGAGCTGCTCCCTAACGGCACGACGCTATGCATGGGTCCGCCCCGCAACACCGGCAAACCTGAATGGCTGAGCTCGCCGCGCAGCCCCGCATAGCGCCACCTCGTCTGCCTTCGTTTCGTCATTCTCCGGGCAACCAACGGCCGATCGTCGATTGTCACGGAACTTTCGTTCTTTCTCGTGATGAGCCTGCAGGATCTCTTCAAGGAGCAGCGTCCAGCGAGGCCCCCACGGTGTCTCCTTCACTCATCCGCCAACCGCTTGCACGCTAAAGGGGGTGCTCGAGCATCGTGACTCGTGGCTCCCATCGCTCTCCAGCCCTCACCCTCTGGCCTTGACCACGGCATCGCGACCTGGCATACCAGCGACGGCTGAGACCAGCTCGAGGGCCGGGACCCGAGGACGTAGAGCAGAAAGGGGAGCAAAGGCGAGAGGGGAGGGACACGTGAGGACCTCGCCAAGCGACCCCTCGTCTGCCGATGCACGGACCCGGCAACATACCAGGGAAGCGACTCCTGATTCTCAAGATAAGTCACCCCTTCGGAGGCACTAACTAACACGACACCATCCCCTCACCCAACGCAATCCCGTGTTAGCAACGTGGCTCTCCTTTCTCACCGCACGATGGCTGCTTGAGCGCTAAGGGGGACCTCCTGATCATCGCGACTCAGGGGCTCTTACCGGACCCTGGGCCGCTCACCTCCTGGCCTTGACCACGGCATCGCGACCTGGCATACCAGCGACGGCTGAAGCTTGCCTTGGGGCTGGGACCTGTCGACGCAGAGCCTCAAGACCTCGCAAGGTTCGAAAGGGAGAACTGAGCTAAGGCGGAATGAGCAACTCGCACTGCTTCACAACAAGGATCATATTAACAAACAGGACCACAGGCACCTTACAAGCCCACACGGGGCGCGCTTTTGATTCCTCACAGGGAGCAGATCCTAAAGAACGCTAACTACACGCGCTCCTGCAAAAGACGCCATCATCAACAAGTACCGCCAGCGCCGCGCCAACCCCATCCAGATCGAGGCGGCGACGGCTCGCCGAGCCCGCCTCGCCCGAGAGCGCGCAGCTCGGGGCTCAGTCGCTCGCCGCCGCCTCCGAGTCGCCAAGAGCTCAGCTGAGTCGCTGGATCCTCCGACGCCTGCACCGCCTCGAGGAGCTGCCGAGGAGCGGTCGGCGAGCCTAGCCTCACCGTGGCGGGCCTCGATCACCTCTCCGGGCAGCACTCCAGCCGGGCGCCTTCCGTGATCGAAGACCTTGAAGAGCATGACCGAGGCGCCGCAGTACTCCAGTGGATCGCGAGGGCGCCTTGTCCCGGCAGACCGGCGATCTCGCCCCACCTCGTGTCATGAAGACCTCGCCTGGGCAACGATCAGCAACCTCCGCCCGTCGCAAGGGTTCCGCGAGCATGCGTGCTGCAGCCAGAGCTCGAGGATCCTCCTCGCTGAATCGCTGGAGGCGAAGAAGGGAGGAAGGCGAATCCAAGACCGAGGAGACATGGCGGCGTGGAGCACGAATCTCGAGAGGAGGCCTCGGCGTGGACTCCGGGGAACGACGCAGACCTTCATGACCCGCCCGCGCCGACGGCAGCGCCGCCCCATGGCGTTCGGCATCAACCCTTCAGAGACCTCGATCCGGGCGTATAAGGAAGCGGAACCCCGTGGTGGCCGCCGCACTGTGGCCTCGACACCGCTGGTGGGCACCTCACTCGATGGCAGAGGGCTAGCTGCTTCTTCGGGGGAGCGGATCAGAACCCTCTCGGGGAGCCTTTCCCTTCTCTGCCGCGGAGAACCGGCGGATCGGAGCCATTGCAGCAAGACGGAGCAAGGACCGGGAAAAGGGAGAAGAAAGAAGAAACGGACTAGAGGAGCGCCACCGTCTGCATTTTAAAGCCGTGGGAGGCCAACCGCCGACCTCCACGATCGCAGGTAATCATGACTCACTTTGCATGCAGGGACTTGTCAATTCATGCAGTTGCCGAGGCGTCGTGGGGAGGTGGAGACGCCCACGTCAAATCAACAGCCACGCGGCACCCAAGGCCGCAGGCTATTAGGGCCCACGGCACTTCGCGCTTGCCCCTTCGCCTCTCTGCTCAGCCAAGCCCGGGCGCGCCTTGGGCCCGGGGGCTACTGTCGGCATTCTGGGAACGAGGGTCCCTGGACTTGCTCGCCTGTGGCTCTGGGCGTGGCTCAAAGGGGGGCCCATCACGCCCATCTTCACCAACACAAGCTCAGACCTCACGAGGGGCCAAGCTCGCGAGGCGGACGACGTGGAGCTTCTCGCACGGCCTCATCAGCCGGGCTCATGAGGAGGCGGAGAGATCAAGGCAGGGTACCTCACGAGGTGCCCATGACGAAGACCAAGGGCGCCAAGCGAGCGCCAGCCCGCAGCAGTGTCCTCCTTTCCTCTTTGGTGCAAAGGAGCAAGCGCAGCGAGAGCATCAAGCAAAGGCGTCCATTTCGTGCAACAAGACTCAGGACCAGCCCAACGGCAGAAGGAAGTCATTGTGGAGCCCAAGCCGGCCACCACCAGAGCCTTTGACAAAGCGAGGACCAACTTTACTCGGGATAAGTGTACCAGATGTTCCCTTCAAATGGCTAATTGTTGGCGCCCTTCCCGCTCAATATTTGGGAAGAGGCCCAGGCCTCCGCCTATATAAGTAGAGCTAGCCACCATAGTAGAGGCATCGATCAAGAGTCGGAGGCACCTTGAATAGAGAGAGAGAGAGAGAGAGAGAGAGAGAGAGAGAGAGAGAGAGAGAGAGAGAGCAACTGAACTCCCCCTAGCAGTTCATCGCACCAGCCAAGAACAGACCCTCGCGAGGCTGTTCTTCCTTGTATTGTTCATCACCATCAGTCCAAGAGGCAATCCACCACACCACAAACTAGAGTAGGGTATTACACCACAACGGTGGCCCGAACTAGCATAAACCTTGTGTCTCTTGTGTTGTTCCTTTCGTAGTTTAGATCTTAGCGAGGCGGCGGGGTGCAGGTAGGAAGAGGGTGAATCTCCGCGCGCACCCCAGTGTTCGAACCTCAAGGGTCTGCCGGAACCCGAACTCCGACATTTGGCACGCCAGGTAGGGGTGCACCGGAATTTGTCTTTCGCCGCCCTGTTCTTCGTCGACCACCGCATCCATGTCTGGCGCTCGTAGGGCCCGCGCCGAGCGCCGAGCCGCTCTCGCTTCCCGCGCCGCCAGACGGCCTCCGTCGGCGGCGCCCTCGTCGTTCCCCTCGCCGCCGTCAAGCTTCCACCGGCCCGCGGGAACGAGCAGCAAGCATCGCTCCAAAGATCCTCCGTGAGGCAAGACGGCCGATGCTACCCCCTCACTCGCCCGGCTGGTGCTTTGTCTCGCGCATTCCAAGGCCCATGGAGGCTCGAGCTGCGCCATCGCGCAAACGAGCTCCTGTGCTGCCGCCCACGGACGACGCCTACGAAGAGTGGCTCGACTGCGTCGCCGAAGCTCGTCCAAGCCAAGGCTCCCCACCGCCGCCCGCACAGACCGCACTCCGCCTTGCGCGGCGACGAGCTCGGGCGCCTCGGCCGCCTCCCCTCAAGAAGGTGCCACAGCCCCAAAGCGCGTGGTCCTCGGGCGGAACCCGCCCTCCGGCGCCAAAGCTGCAAGAGCAGAGCTGCCAGAGGTCCTCGCCCGCAAGAAGCTGCCCGAGTGCTCCCGCTCCAGCTGTCGCGACCACGCTCTTGCTCCAGCGTCAAGACCCGCGCTGCTCCCAGCCTGCGCGCGCAGGGACCCGCAAGACCAAGCTCTTCGTCATCCAAGGCCTCCTGTGGCCACAGCAGAGTTGCCGTGTTTTCACCACCGAAGCTGCGCAGCGTCGCGTGTCTCGGCAAGTTCAAGCTGACCTGCCTCCTCGCTACGACGGCACGGCCGACCCAAGAGTTCCTCCAGCTCACGAGCTGGGCATCGGCCGCCAACGGAGACGAGAAGGTCATGGCGAACTGGTTTCCCATGGCGCCAAGGACGGGCCCGCACTGCTCTCGAACCTGCCTCCGCACGATATCCTCTCGACGAGATGCGCACCCGCTTCATCGCCAATTTCAAGGTACTGTGGATCGCCACCGCCGTGGCGACATGCCGCATCAAGCAAAGAACCAGAGAGACCTCGCAAGTACATCCAACGCTTCAACAACGCACGCCTCAAGATTCCCAAGGTGACTGAGGAGGCCATCATCTCCGCCTTCTCCGACGGTGTGCGCGACGTCAAGATGAAGGAGGAGCTAGCGATGCATGAAGATCTGTGCACTTCCTTGGAGCTGTTCAACTTGGCAACCAAGTGCGCCAGGGCCGAGGAAGGGCGTCTCCCTCCTCGAGCTGCCCGCCGCACTCCGTAAGAGAAGAAATCCAAGGCCAAGGACGTGAGCGCAAGGGGCCGCCGTGCTCATGGCGTAATCGGACACCAAGCGGGCAGAGATCAGCCCGAGTCTTCCAAGGGCAGCCGCATCGCGGTACCACGACCTCCACACCCACAACACCAACGAATGTCAAGAGCTCCGTGTCAGGCGAGAAGGGAGGATCGGCCGACGCCCCATCAAGGCGATCGGGCTACGGCCGAGGAGGAGGAAGGAACGCAGGACGCTGGGAAGACCGCGCCCTCGCCAAGGGTGGCGCGACCAACCTCGCGAGGATCGTTGGCAAGACCCGCCTCGCGGGAGGCCGGAGGATCAGCCTCGCGAGGATCGCCTGCAAGGCAACGCAGACCTCCCTCCTCCGCCGCCGCAACCAAGGAGAAATGAAGACCATCATCGACGAGGGGCTGGGGGCTTCAGAGCCACGCGATCGCTCGCATCCTGGCGGAGCTCAGGCCCCAGCCTCTCAACGCATCTTCAAGCAGTTCGACCGCGAAGTGAATGCGGTCCTCCCCAAGCTCGAAGCCACACGCCCCCTCAGGTGGTCGGCGTGCGCCATCACGTTCAGTTCAGCAGATCAGCTCAAGTGTGCTGCCACAGCCGGAGTCCTCCCGATGCTTTGCTCGCGAATCATCAGCAACGTGCTATTCACCAAGACCCTCATCGATGGCGGGGCAAGGCTCAACGTCCTGTCTGTGGAAACGTTCAACAACCTCCAAGTGCCTTACAATTAGCTTCAGCCAACCAAGCCTTTCTCCGGAGTCACCGATGGCTCCACGGTCCCGATCGGGCAGGTTCGCCTCCCTGTCACCTTCGGCGCGCGCGACAACTACCGCACCGAGCTCATCAACTTCGACGTCGCCCACATTCGCCTGCCATACAACGCCATCCTCGGGTACCCAGCGCTGGCCAAGTTCATGGCCGTGACCCACCACGGCTACAACGTCCTTAAGATGCCAGGAAGTGGCGGAGTCATCACGGTGCCCTGCGAAGAGAAAGACGTGGTGTGCTCCTCGAGCGAGCCTTTCAGCCAGATCACCGGAAGACCCGGATCAAGGAAGCGGAGGCTTCTCGAGACCGCCCCCAAGAAGAAGAAGACATCATCCGGCCCGGCCCCTAAGGAGGCAGGCCCCTCAGGGTCCGCGCCTGCTCAGGGGGAACCTCCTTCCGTAGCATAGGAAAGCGCGCCCGGCACCCTCCTCAGGCAGGGCTCGGGGGCTCCCCCATGGAGGGCCACCGACCTTGCTAAGGTCACGAGGGAGGCGCTTGGGCACCACTTGGAGGCGTGTTTCGAAGCACGCTTCTCAAGAAGGAGCAAGGCAAGGAGGGCCAAACCTCGGGGAGGAGTTCGCTGAAGATCATTCAGAGCTGCAGGAGTCAAGAGTCATGAGTGGCAGCCGCCGCCACCTACCGTGGCTCCCCATCCAGCGAGGATGGTGGGCTGCGCGTCTGATCGACATACCAGGCTCAACCGAGCCGCCTCAGAGCGCCTCTGCCCTCTCGCGGGGGGCGCCAAGGTCCACCCAAAGCTACGTCAGATGCCCCACGGCCCGCCGAACGCAGCCGCCACGCACCAGCGCCTCATGAGGGATATCATGGAGGCTCAAGAGGCCAGCGTTCCACAGCCATGGCGAGAGATGGAGATGGTCCACGAGGAGCCACTAGCGCCTCGGATCCTCCCGAGGCCCCGAGCCCAGGGGCTCATGAGGATCGCTCCCAGCCCACCGAGTTTGCTGCACCAACACCCTTTCGCCTTCAACACTATCGGTGACATCTTTCAAGTTTGATTTCCACCGGGCGCGCCTGTGGCTGCATTATTCCTGTGCCGCGTGGGTCCGCCCCTCGGCGTGTATCCTTTACTTCATGTTCCTAGCTTACCTTGTTGGGTGCGCCCTCGGGCTGCATCATCCCTGTGTCGCTCGGGTCCGCCCGCGACGCTCGCCTTTCTTTGCGCTTATCTAAATGGACTTGCTCGCCGTGATTAACATGCTTGACCTAGTTGCCCGCTCAATCGACGCCAATCGCTGGAGCTGCTCCCTAACGGCACGACGCTTGCATGGGTCCGCCCCGCAACACCGACAAACCTGAATGGCTGAGCTCGCCGCTGCAGCCCCAGATAGCGCTACCTCGCTGCCTTCATTGCCTCGTCACCTCCGGGCAACCAACGGCTGACTGTCGATTGTCACGGAACTTTTGTTCTTTCTGTGATGAGCCTGCAGGATCTCTTCAAGGAGCAGCGTCAGGCGAGGCCCCCACGGTGTCTCCTTCACTCTCATCCGCGCGAACCGCTTGCACATTAAAGGGGGGGTGCCTGAGCATCGCGACTCAGGGCTCCTAATGGCTCTCCAGCCCTCACCCTCTGGCCTTGACCACGGCATCGTGACCTGGCATACCAGCGACGGCTGATACCAGCTCGATGGCCGGGACCCGAGGACGTAGAGCAGAAAGGGGAGCAAAGGCGAGAGGGGAGGGACACGTGAGGACCTCGCCAAGCGACCCCTCGTCTGCCGATGCACGGACCCGGCAACATACCAGGAAGCGACTCCTGATTCTCAAGATAAGTCACCCCTCCGGAGGCACTAACTAACACGACACCATCCCCTCACCCAACGCAATCCCGTGTTAGCAACGTCGCTCTCCTTTCTCACCGCACGATGGCTGCTTGAGCAATAAGGGGGACCTCCTGAGCATCGCGACTCAGGGGCTCTTACCGGACCCTGGGCCGCTCACCTCCTGGCCTTGACCACGGCATCGCGACCTGGCATACCAGCGACGGCTGAAGCTTGCCTTGGGACTGGGACCTGTCGGCGCAGAGCATCAAGCCCTCGCAAGGTTCGAAAGGGAGAACTGAGCTAAGGCGAATGAGCAACTCGTGACCGCTTCACAACAAGGATCATATTAACAAACAGGACCACAGCACCTTACAAGCCCCCACGGGCGCGCTTTTGATTCCTCACAGGAGCAGATCCTAAAGAACGCTTAACTACACGCGCTCCCGCAAAGACGCCATCATCAACAAGGGCGCCAGCGCCGGCGCCAACCCCATCCAGATCGAGGCGGCGACGGCTCGCCGAGCCCGCCCTCGCCCGAGAGCGGCGCAGCTCGTGGCTCGAGTCTGTCGCCGCCGCCTCCGGAGTCGCCAAGAGCTCAGCGAGTCGCTGGATCCTCCGACGCCTCCACCGCCTGAGGAGCTGCCAAGGGAGCGGTCGGCGAGCCTAGCCCTCACCGTGGCGGGGCCTCGATCACCTCTCCCGGGGCAGCACTCCAGCCGGCGCCCTTTCGCATCGAAGACCTTGAAGAGCATGACCGAGGCGCCGTCGTACTCCAGGTGGATCGCGAGGGCGCCCCTTGTCCTGCAGACCCGGGCGATCTCGCCCCAGCCTCGTGTCATGAAGACATCGCCCGGGGCAACGACCGCAACCTCTGCCCCGGTCGCAAGGGTGCCGCAGCCGGCGTGCTGCAGCCGGAGCTCCAGGGATCCTCCCCGCGGAATCGCGGAGGCGAAGAAGGGTGGAAGGCGAATCCAAGACCGAGGAGACATGGCAGCGTGGAGCACGAACTCTCGAGAGGAGCCCTAGGCGTGGACTCCAGGGGGAACGACGCGCACCTTCGTGACCCGCCGGCGCCGACGGCGGTGTCACCCATGGCGTTCGGCATCAACCCCTTCAGAGCCCTCGATCTGGATGTACAAGGGAAGCGGGAACCCCGGTGGTGGCCGCTCGCACCAGGGCCTCGACACCGCCTGGTGGGCACCCTCACTCTGATGGCAGAGGGCTAGCCGTTTCTTCGGCAGGAGCGGATCAGGACCCTCTCGGGGAGCCTTTCCCTTCTTTGTCGCGGAGAACCGGCGGATCAGAGCCATTGCAGCAAGACGGAGCAAGGACCGGGAAAAGGGAGAAGAAAGTAGAAATGGACTAGAGGAGCGCTCACCGTTCCGTACTTAAAGCCAGGGGAGGCCAACCGCCGACCTCCACGATCGCAGGTAATCATGACTCACTTTGCATGCAGGGACTTGTCAATTCATGCAGTTGCCGAGGCGTCGTGGGGAGGTGGAGACGCCCACGTCAAATCAACCGCCACGCGGCGCCCAAGGCCGCAGGTTATTAGGGCCCACGGCGCTTCGCGCTTGCCCCTTCGCCTCTCTGCTCGGCCAAGCCCGGGCGCGCCTTGGGCCCGGGGGCTACTGTCGGCATTCTGGGAACGAGGGTCCCCAGACTTGCCTGCCTGCGGCCTGCGGCGTGGCTCAAAGGGGGGCCCATCACGACCCATCTTCACCAACACAAGCTCAGGACCCTCGCGAGGGGCCAAGCCTCATGGGCGGACGACTGGAGCTTCTCGAGCACGGCCTCATCAGCTGGCTCATGAGGAGGCGGAGAGATCAAGGCGGGTATCTCACGAGGTGCTCATGACGCAAGACCAAGGGCGCCAGGGGCGCCAGCCCGCAAGATGTCCTCCTTTCCTCTTTGGTGCAAAGGGAGCAAGCGCAGCGAGAGCATCAAGCAAAGGCGCCCTTTCGGTGCAACAAGACCAGACCAGCCCAACGGCAGGAAGGGAGTCATTGTGGAGCCCAAGCCAAGCGTCCACCACGAGCCTTTAACAAAGAGGACCAACTTTACTCGTGATAAGTGTACCAGATGTTCCCTTCAAATGGCTAATTGTTGGCGCCCTTCCCGCTCAATATTTGGGAAGAGGCCCAGGGCCTCCGCCTATATAAGTAGAGCTAGCCACCATAGTAGAGGCATCGGATCAGTAGCTGGAGGCACCTTGAATAGAGAGAGAGAGAGAGAGAGAGAGAGAGAGAGAGAGAGAGAGAGAGAGAGAGCGACTGAACTCCCCCTAGCAGTTCATCGCACCAGCCAAGAACAGACCCTCGCGAGGCTGTTCTTCCTTGTATTGTTCATCATCATCAGCCCAAGAGGCAATCCACCACACCACAAACTAGAGTAGGGTATTACACCACAACGGTGGTGTTGGGAAACGTAGTAATTTCAAAAAATTTCCTACGACCACGCAAGACCATGGTGATGGCATAGCAACGAGAGGGGAGAGTGTCCGTCCACGCACTCGTGAGACCGAAAGCGAAGCGTTATAACAACGCTGTTGATGTAGTCGACGCCTTCACGATCCGACCGATCCAAGCACCGAACGTCACGGCACCTCCGAAGTTCTGCACACGCTCAGCTCGATGACGATCCCCGACTCCGATCCAGCAAAGTGTCGGGGATGAGTTCCACAAGACGACGGCGCAGGACGATGTTGATGCTCCACCGACGCAGGGCTTCGCCTTAAGCTCATGACGATATGACTTCTCCGCGCAGGCTTCGCTTAAGCTCCGCGACGATATGACCGAAGTGGAATATGGTGGAAGGGGCACCGCACACGGCTAAGGAAAGATCCGAGATCAACTTATGTGTCATGGGGTGCCCCCTGCCCCAGATATAAAGGAGCAAGGGGTGCGGCCGGCCCTAGAGAGGCGCTGCTGAGGAGTCCTACTCCCACCGGGAGTAGGACTCCCCCTCCTAGTTGGACTAGGACTTGAGGAAGGGGAAGAGGGAAGGGTGCGGCCTCCCCTAGTCCACCCGGACTAGGCCATGGGGCGCGCGCCTGCCCTAGGCAGCCCTCTCTTTTCCCTGCAGGGCCCAATAAGGCCCAATACTTCTCCCGGCGAATTCCTGTAACTCTCCCAGATCGAAAAATACCCAATCATTCGAACCTTTCCGAACTCCGAATATAGTCGTCCAATATATCGATCTTTACGTCTCGACCATTTCGAGACTCCTCGTCATGTCCCCGATCTCATCCGGGACTCAACTCCTTCGGTACATCAAAACTCATAAACTCATAATATAACTGCCATCGAAACCTTGTTGCGTGGGACCCTACGGGTTCGAGAACTATGTAGACATGACCTAGAACTATTCTCGGTCAATAACCAATAGCGGAACCTGGATGCCCATATTGGTTCCTACATATTCTACGAAGATCTTTATCGGTCAAACCGCATAACAACATACGTTGTTCCTTTTGTCATCGGTATGTTACTTGCCCGAGATTCGATCGTCGGTATCCAATACCTAGTTCAATCTCGTTCCTGGCAAGTCTCTTTACTCGTTCCGTAATACATCATCTCACAACTAACTCATTAGCTGTAATGCTTGCAAGGCTTAGTGATGTGCATTACCGAGAGGGCCCAGAGATACCTCTCCATAATCGGAGTGACAAAACCTAATCTCAAATACGCCAACCCAACATGTACCTTTGGAGACACCTGTAGTACTCCTTTATAATCACCCAGATTACATTGTGACGCTTGGTAGTACCCAAAGTGTTCCTCCGTGAACGGAGTTGCATAATCTCATAGTTACAGGAACATGTATAAGTCATGAAGAAAGCAATAGCAACATACTAAGCGATCAAGTGCTAGGCTAACGGAATGGGTCATGTCAATCAGATCATTCTCCTAATGATGTGATCCCGTTAATCAAATGACAACTCATGTCTATGGTTAGGAAACATAACCATCTTGATTAACGAGCTAGTCAAGTAGAGGCATACTAGTGACACTCTGTTTGTCTATGTATTCACACATGTATTATGTTTCCGTTAATACAATTCTAGCATGAATAATAAACATTTATCATGAAATAAGGAAATAAATAATAACTTTATTATTGCCTCTAGGGCATATTTCCTTCAGCCTCCCACTTGCACTAGAGTCAATAATCTAGTTCACATCGCCATGTGATTTAACATCAATAGTTCACATCTATATGTGGTTAACACCCATAGTTCACATCGACATGTGACCAACACCCAAAGGGTTTACTAGAGTCAGTAATCTAGTTCACATCGCTATGTGATTAACACCCAAAGAGTACTAAGGTGTGATCATGTTTTGCTTGTGAGATAATTTTAGTCAACGGGTCTGTCACATTCAGAGCCGTAAGTATTTTGCAAATTTCTATGTCTACAATGCTCGCACGGAGCTACTCTAGCTAATTGCTCCCACTTTCAATATGTATCCAGATTGAGACTCGAGTCATCTAGATTAGTGTTAAAACTTGCATCGACGTAACCTTTTACGATTTAACCTTTTTTTTCACTTCCATAATCGAGAAACATATCCTTATTCTACTAAGGATAATTTTGACCGCTGTCCATTGATCTACTCCTAGATCTCTATTGCACTCCCTTGCCAAGCTTAGTGGTAGGGTATGCAATAGATCTGGTACACAGCATGACATACTTTATAGAACCTATGGCTGATGCATAGGGAATGACTTTCATTCTTTCTATCTTCTGCCGTGGTCGGGTTTTGAGTCTTTACTCAATCTCACACCTTGTAACACAGGCAAGAACTCTTTCTTTGACTGTTCCATTTTGAACTACTTCAAAATCTTGTCAAGGTATGTATTCATTGAAAAACTTATCAAGCGTCTTGATCTATCTCTATAGATCTTGATGCTCAATATGTAAGCAGCTTCACCGAGGTCTTTCTTTGAAAAAACTCTTTTCAAACACTCCTTTATGCTTTGCAGAATAATTCTACATTATTTCCGATCAACAATATGTCATTCACATATACTTATCGAAATGCTGTAGTGCTCCCACTCACTTTCTTGTAAATACAGGCTTCACCAAAAGTTCAGATAAAACTATATGCTTTGATCAACACATCAAAGCATATATTCCAACTCCGAGATGCTTGCACTAGTCCATTGATGGATCGCTGGAGCTTGCACATTTTGTTAGCACCTTTAGGATTGACAAAATCTTCTCGGTTGCATCATATACAACTCTTCTTTAAGAAAAGCATTAAGAATGCAGTTTTGACATCCATTTGCCGATTTCATAAAATGTGGCAATTGCTAACATGATTCGGACAGACTTAAGCATCGCTACTGCTTGAGAAAATCTCATTGTAGTCAACACTTTGAATTTGTCGAAAACCTTTTTGCGACAAGTCGAGCTTTGTAGATAGTAACACTACTATCAACATTTGTCTTCTTCTTAAAGATCCATTTATTTAACATGGCTTGCTGATCATCGAGCAAGTCAATCAAAGTCCATACTTTGTTCTCATACATGGATCCTATCTCAGATTTCATGGCCTCAAGCCATTTCATGAATCTGGGCTCATCATCGCTTCCTCATAGTCCGTAGGTTCATCATGGTCTAGTAACATGACTTCCGAACATGATTACCGTACCACTCAGTGCGGATTTTACTCGGAAGACCTACGAGGTTTGGCAGCAACTTGATCTGAAGTTTTATGATCATCATCATTAACTTCCTCACTAATTGGTGTAGGAATCACTGGAACTGATTTCGTGATGAACTACTTTCCAATAAGGGAGAAGGTACAATTACCTCATCAAGTTCTACTTTCCTCCCACTCACTTCTTTCGAGAGAAACTTCTTCTCTAGAAAGGATCCATCTTAGCAACGAAAAACTTGCCTTCGGATCTGTGATAGAAGGTGTACCCAATAGTCACCTTTGGGTATTTTATGAAGACGCACTTCTCCGATTTGGGTTCGAGCTTATCGGTGAAAACTTTTCACATAAGCATCACAACTCCAAACTTTAAGAAACGATACTTAGGTTTATCGCTAAACCATAGTTCATACGGTGTCATCTCAACGGATTTAGATGGTGCCCTATTAAACGTGAATGCAGCTGTATCTAATGCATAACCCCAAAACGATAGTGGTAAATCGGTAAGATACATCATAGATCACACCATATCAAAATAAAGTACGCAGTTCTGACGTTCGGACACACCATAATGTTGTGGTGTTCCGGTGGCGTGAGCTGTGAAACTATTCCACATTGTTTTAATTGAAGACCAAACTCGTAACTCAAATATTCATCTCCACGATCAGATCGCAGAAACTTTATTTTCTTGTTGCGATGATTTTCCACTTCACTCTGAAATTCTTTGAACCTTTCAACTATTTCAGACTTATGTTTCATCAAGTAGATATACCCATATCTACTCAAATCATCTTGTGAAGGTCAGAAAAAATAACGATACTTGCCACGAGCATCAACACTCATTGGATTGCATACATCGGTATATATGTGTTATTTCCAACAAGTCAGTAGCTTGTTCCATTGTTCCGGAGAACGGAGTTTTAGTCATCTTGCCCAAAAGGCACGGTTCGCAAGTATCAAATGATTCATAACCAAGTGATTCCAAAATCCCATCAGCATGGAGTTTCTTCATGCGCTTTACACCAATATGACCTAAACGGCAGTGCCACAAAAAAGTTGCACTATCATTATTAACTTTGCATCTTTTGGCATCAATGAATATGTGTATCACTACGATCGAGATCCAACGAACCATTTTCATTGGGTGTGTCACCATATAAGGTTTTATTCATGTAAACAGAACAACAATTTATTCTCTTACTTAAATGAATAACCGTATTGCAATAAACATGATCAAATCATATTCATGCTCAACGCAAACGCCAAATAACATTTATTTAGGTTTAACACTAATCCCCAAAGTATAGGGAGTGTGCGATGATGATCATATCAATCTTGGAACTACTTCCAACACTCATCGTTACTTCCCCTTCAACTAGTTTCTGTTTATTCTCAGAACTCCTGTTTGAGTTACTAATCTTAGCAACCGAACAAGTATCAAATACTCAGGGGCTACTATAAACACTAGTAAAGCACACATCAATAACCTGTATATCAAATATTCCTTTGTTCACTTTGCCATCCTTCTTATCCACCAAATATTTGGGGTAGTCCCGCTTCCAGTGACCAGTTCCATTGCAGCAAAAAGCACTTAGTCTCAGGCTTAGGTCCAGACTTGGGCTTCTTCACTCGAGCAGCAACTTGCTTGCCGTTCCTTTTGAAGTTCCCCTTCTTCCCTTTGCCATTTTCCTTGAGACTAATAGTCTTGTCAACCATCAACACTTGATGTTTTTCTTGATTTCTACCTTCGCCGATTTTAGCATCGCGAAGAGCTCGAGAATCTTTTTCGTCATCCCTTGCATACTATAGTTCATCACGAAGTTCTACTAACTTAGTGATGGTGACTAGAGAATTCTGTCAATCACTATCTTATCTGAAAGATTAACTCCCACTTGATTCAAGTGATTGAAGTACTCAGACAATCTGAGCACATGCTCACTAGTTGAGCGATTCTCCTCCATCTTTTAGCTATAGAACTTGTTGGAAACTTCATATCTCGCAACTCGGGTATTTGCTTGAAATATTAACTTCAACTCCTGGAACATCTCATATGGTCCATGACGTTCAAAACGTCTTTGAAGTCCCGATTCTAAGCCGTTAAACATGGTGCACTAAACTATCAAGTAGTCATCATATTGAGCTAGCCAAACGTTCATAACGTCAGATATCGCTCATATTGAGCTAGCCAAACGTTCATAACGTGCATCTGCTCCTGCAATAGGTCATCACCTAGCGGTGCATTAAGGACATAATTCTTCTGCGCAGCAATGAGGATAAACCTCAGATCACGGATCCAATCCGCATCATTGCTACTAACATCTTTCAATACAATTTTCTCTAGGAACACATATAAAAACATAGGGAAGCAACAACGCGAGCTATTGATCTACAACATAATTTGCAAAATACTACCAGGACTAAGTTCATGATAAATTAAAGTTCAATTAATCATATTACTAAAGAACTCCCACTTAGATGACATCTCTCTAGTCATCTTAAGTGATTCGTGATCCAAATCAACTAAACCATGTCCGATCATCACGTGAGATGGAGTAGTTTCAATGGTGAACATCACTATGTTGATCATATCTACTATATGATTCACGCTCGACCTTCGGTCTCGTGTTCGATGCCATATCTGTTATATGCTAGGCTCGTCAAGTTTAACTTGAGTATTCGCGTGCGCAACTGTTTTGCACCGTTGTATTTGAGCGTAGAGCCTATCACACCCGATCATCACGTGGTGTCTCAAAGACGAAGAACTTTCATAGCGGTGCATACTCGGGAGAACACTTCTTGATAATTTTGGTGAGAGATCATCTTATAATGCTACCGTCAATCAAAGCAAGATAAGATGCATAAAGGATAAACATCACTTGCAATCAATATAAGTGATATGATATGGTCATCATCATCTTGTGCTTGTGATCTCCATCGCCAAGCACCGCCATGATCACCATCGCCACCGCGCGACACCTTGATCTTCATCGTAGCATCGTTGTCGTCTCGCCAACTATTGCTTCTCGACTATCGCTACTGCTTAGTGATAAAGTAAAGCAATTACATGGCGTTGCATTTCATACAATAAGCGACAACCATATGGCTCCTGCCGATTGCCGATAACTTCGGTTACAAAACATGATCATCTCATACAATAAAATATAGCATCACGTCTTGACCATATCACATCACAACATGCCCTGCAAAAACAAGTTAGACGTCCTCTACTTTGTTGTTGCAAGTTTTACGTGGCTGCTACGGGCTGAGCAAGAACCGTTCTTACCTCGCATCAAAACCACAACGATATTTCGTCAAATAGACTCGTTTAACCTTCTCAAGGACCGGGCGTAGCCACACTCGATTCAACTAAAGTGAGAGAGACAGACACCCGCCGGTCACCTTTAAGCAACGAGTGCTCGGGCGGTGAAACCAGTCTCGCGTAAGCGTCTGGCGTAATGTCGGTCCGGCCGCTTCATCTCACAATACCGCTGAACCAAAGTATGACATGCTTGGTAGGCAGTATGACTTGTATCGCCCACAACTCACTTGTGTTCTACTCGTGCACATGACATCAACGCATAAAACCAGGCTCGGATGCCATTGTTGGGAAGCGTAGTAATTTCAAAAAATTCCTACGATCACGCAAGACCATGGTGATGGCATAGCAACGAGAGGGAGAGGTCCGTCCACGTACCCTCGTGAGACCGAAAGCGGAGCGTTATAACAACGCGGTTGATGTAGTCGTGCGTCTTCACGATCCGACCGATCCAAGCACCGAACGTCACGGCACCTCCGAGTTCTGCACGTTCAGCTCGATGGCGATCCCGGACTCCGATCCAGCAAAGTGTCGAGGATGAGTTCCGTCGACGACGGCGTGGTGGCGATGTTGATGCTCCACCGACGCAGGGCTTCGCCTAAGCTCCGCGACGATATGACCGAAGTGGAATATGGTGGAAGGGGGCACCGCACACGGCTAAGGAAAGATCCGTAGATCAACTTGTGTGTCATGGGGTGCCCCCTTCCCCGTATATAAAGGAGCAAGGGGTGCGGCCGGCCCTAGAGAGGCGGCGCTGGAGGAGTCCTACTCCCACCGAGTAGGACTCCCCCTTCTCCTAGTTGGACTAGGACTTGAGGAAGGGGAAGAGGGAAGGGTGCGGCCCTCCCCTAGTCCAATTCGGACTAGGCCATGGGGCGCGCGACCTGCCCTAGGCAGCCCCTCTCTCTTTCCCGCAGGCCCAATAAGGCCCAATACTTCTCCCGGCGAATTCCGTAACTCTTGGTACTCAAAAAATACCGAATCATTCGAACCTTTCCGAACTCGAATATAGTCGTCCAATATATCGATCTTTACGTCTCGACCATTTCGAGACTCCTCGTCATGTCCCGATCTCATCCGGGACTCCGAACTCCTTCGTACATCAAAACTCATAAACTCATAATATAAGCATCATCGAAACCTTAAGCGTGCACGGACCCTACGGGTTCGAGAACTATGTAGACATGACCTAGAACTATTCTCGGTCAATAACCAATAGCGGAACCTGGATGCCCATATTGGTTCCTACATATTCTACGAAGATCTTTATCGGTCAAACCGCATAACAACATACGTTGTTCCTTTTGTCATCGGTATGTTACTTGATCCAATACCTAGTTCAATCTCGTTACTGGCAAGTCTCTTTACTCGTTCCGTAATACATCATCTCACAGCTAACTCATTAGCTGTAATGCTTGC
Organism: Aegilops longissima; assembly: GCA_021605205.1. Lineage (NCBI taxonomy): Eukaryota > Viridiplantae > Streptophyta > Magnoliopsida > Poales > Poaceae > Aegilops > Aegilops longissima. The sequence continues at coordinate 161,703,220 of CM038678.1, read as the reverse complement.
AAGGCTTAGTGATGTGCATTACCGAGAGGGCCCAGAGATACCTCTCCGAACAATCGGAGTGACAAAACTAATCTCGAAATACGCCAACCCAACATGTACCTTTGGAGACACCTGTAGTACTCCTTTATAATCACCCGATTCGTTGTGACGTTTGGTAGTACCTAAAGTGTTCCTCCGTAAACGGAGTTGCATAATCTCATAGTTACAGGAACATGTATAAGTCATGAAGAAAGCAATAGCAACATACTAAACGATCAAGTGCTAGGCTAACGGAATGGGTCATGTCAATCAGATCATTCTCCTAATGATGTGATCCCGTTAATCAAATGACAACTCATGTCTATGGTTAGAAAACATAACCATCTTCGATTAACGAGCTAGTCAAGTAGAGGCATACTAGTGACACTCTGTTTGTCTATGTATTCACACATGTATTATGTTTCCGGTTAATACAATTCTAGCATGAATAATAAACATTTATCATGAAATAAGGAAATAAATAATAACTTTATTATTGCCTCTAGGGCATATTTCCTTCAGGTGGCCCGAACTAGTATAGATCTTAGCGAGGCGGCGGGGTGCAAGTAGGTAGAGGGTGAATCTCCGCGCGCACCCCAGTGTTCGAACCTCAAGGGTCTGTCGGAACCCGAACTCCGACAACATGAACATCATGTAACGGTTCAGATTTCAATTTTGCATGACGATGGTGTGTGGATGCCTTCCATGCAACCTCCTCTTCTTCAGCAAAGGGTGGTGGCAACATACATTGTCTTCGGCTTGGTAGTGCTCTTTGTGCATCAGATCTCGATCTCGAGAGTGAAAACCCCAGGTTTGATCTTTGATGGTTGCACCCAACAATGATAGCGTTTCACGGTTGTGTCCTTATAGGCATTGCTTTGGACGTGCCCTTCAGGTAAAAACTCAATATTTGACTTGTAATGGTTGGGTCCCGCAATGGCAGCGCTTGAGCAATGTTATCTTCTTGGAGGTGTGTTTTCGTGGAATAATTCTTGTAACTAGTTTGCTCCCAAAGATGGTGGATGGTGTTGTCGCTGATCCACTCTAAGTTCGTTGGCGGTGTCAGCTTTCTTTGTTTTTCCTTCTTTCTACTTTAATCTTTTTCTTTAGTTGTGCCCATCCTTGATGTTTAGACGAAGTCCTGATATTGTATCGTTGTAGAGGCAGGATGTAATAGTATCATCTTGTATTAGTATATTAATGTTTGATGAAAAGATCAACAAATCATCTGTATCAGGATTCATAACTCACTACTCAGTAGCTGACCAGCCAGGAGTCATGGAGGTCTGTTGAGCCCCGATGATACCATTTAGGGCGTGTTTGATCACATAACGAAGTGAAATGGAATGTCATGATTTCCTTGCACTGGAATGAGTCGCCGTTCTTGTGTTTGGTTGAGCACATGCAGTGGAATGGAATGGTTATGTTTGGCTGTTTGGTTGGAGATCTTCCTTCATACTAATAATATATAAATTCACTCACAGGCATAACAATATTTTCCAACAACATTTGAATTTCACAATAATTCATCATTAACATATAACCTGATGTTCATGTAAAATTTGTACTCAAGGACGGACCGAGTATAAAAGAAGTACGTGTTACAGACAGACCGAGTGCGGCTGTATAGATGATACAGACACACAGCACAATCATTCATAGGTTTATTACAGGCTAAAATAACTAGTAACCACCAGGGCGCAAGGTTCCAAAGCTTGCAGGTCGTAAACAAAAATCCCAGCGCCGGATCATCCAGTCGATCGATCAGTAGCGTACCTACGCTCTCAGCAACATGGAATAATGTATGGTTTTGTGCACGGACATGATTGGCCAGTGGCGGATCGAACTCGCTGTAGATTCGTCCGTGCCGGCACCACCATCTCTGGGATTCCTGGATCGTTATCTATCCCCTTGGAAGGACGTGCGTGGATCCAAACAAAACGACCGGGCAACCCGGGCAGGCGAGCAAGGATCCAAACTCCAAAGCCGTGCCCGTCCCCCACGTCCGCCTCGCGGGCCACTCCCGTTGAAACGCCGGCGTGCGCCGTCCCCTTGCGCCTGGCCCCGCTCGCGCATCGGTCACGTTTCATCGCTTGCTCGGTGGCTCGGTTCAGTGCCCACAATTCAGCGGGTCTTGCTAGAGTCATGGCTCATCGTCCTCTGCCCGTCTGAACGTGCAATGGGCTAACCGGTACGACCCGCATGCGTGGATCATGAGAATATTTGAGAAAGACAACGGCGTACGTACTAACTATCGGCAGAAGTTTGTCAAAAAGAAAAAAAAAACACTATCGGTCAGTGCATCCAGTGCGAATTGGTTTTCTTCCTTGCCTAACCCAACGGATTGAGCTTTCATCCGACAGCTGCTACGACTGAAATTGGAAGGTTACACGACGACTTGTTGCGGGCGCGCGTGGGGTGGGCACGGGTCGCAGTCTACGTACGCTTGGAGTAAACCTTTTTGTTCTTCGGTGCTACCCGTCACGCTCCTGTAGAGAGAGATAGCGGGCCTTGTTCCATGCGGAGACGAGCTGTTTCAAGACCGTGACGCGAAGATGAATGTGGACAAAACGAGCTCGCGTGCTCCTTTGCTTGACAATGCCACACTGTCCATTATTTCCTGTAGCTAATTGACACAGTTTTGTCTAGTGGTTGTTTTGTTTGGATGACAAAGTATTTGAAACAAATTTGATCAGAAACCGGTTTTAAGAGGATTTTGGGCTTGCTGACTCTTTGTGTTACTTGTTGAACATATGGTTTGTGCATGTATATTGTATAGCCCGGCTCATCTTCTAGTCATTGTATAGTTGAGATTGTGGCCCACTTTATACTTCATATATACGTGCGCTATGCACCGATCAATATATCGTGAAGCATTGCCAAAACTCTCGTTCCCAACATGAGACCTACGATCCTTACCTAACCCTTGCCGCCGCCACCGCCGCCACCGTCGCCGTTGTCGCCAGTGTTCCCCACGCGCCCATCGCCCACGCTTCCGCCCACATCCCGCCGTGCCGCCCCAAGTCGCGCCACCACCCCTTTGCCGCGCCTCTTCCCCGCGTGCCGCCGCACCCCCGTCCCCTCTCGGACTCATGGCCTCCCTCGGTTCCTCCGGCACCACCTGCAGCCGCCGCACCAACCCGTTCGAAGGTCCCGACCCCGTCGTCATCCGCGATCTCAACATCCTCGCTCGGGTTCCCGTCGTTCTCGATCATCTCTCCTCCACCTACTATGCCTGAAAGACGTACTTCTTTCTTGTGTTCCGTGAGCACAACCTCCGGGATCACATCGATGGCACCGTGGATTCCCGCTTCATGGAGGACGATGAGGAGTGAACGTCCATCGACGCCACTCTCACCCGTTTGTTCTACACCACCATCTCGAAGGACCTCTTCCACACGGTGGTCTCCGCCAAAGATGACGCTCACGCCGTTTGGACCAAGCTCAACGGCCTCTTCACCGACAACGCGCTCCAACGCAAGGTTTTCTTGCACGACGAGTTTTTTGGGTGCCAGCAGCTCGACTCGTCTGTTGACGATTATTGCATGCGCCTCAAGAAGCTTGTTGACGAGCTCCGTGACCTCGGTGAGAAGGTCTCCGACGAGCTTCTTCTTAGCACCCTCATCACCGGCATGAACGACGACTTCGGGAACGCCGCCTCCAACATCCCTCTTATCACCAACCCGACGTTCCCCAAGATCGTTGCGTACCTGAAGCTGGAGGAGAGGAGGATGCAGATGTCGCACACCCGGGCCACCCACACGGCCCTCACCGCCGGTACCCGCGGCTGTGCGCCGCCCACCGCCCCCCTTGCCAGCCGGCCCGGCCTTCGGCGCCGCCCCGCCGGGTTTCCATACCGCAGCCGCCGCAGTTCTCCGCCGCCCCGCCGAGCAGCCGCGGCGCCTCGGTGGCCGCCGTGGTCGTGGTGGCGCAAGAAGCAGCAGCCGGCTGCACATGGCGGGGCGCCGCGCCACCAGCAGCCGCAGCTCCCGCCGGCACCCCGGCAGGCCGGCCTGAACCCCTGGATTGGGGTCGTTCATGTGTACTCCATGCCCGTACCGCGCGCCCCAGTCCCCGGCTTCTTCGGCGCTCGCCCGACCTCTCATCAGGCGCTTCACGCGGCTCCTCAGCCGTACCCGCCCCGCGCCGCTCTACGGCCCCTCTAGGGCCTATGGGCTGCCCTCGGCCGGTGGGTTCACGGCGCCGCCGCCGCAGCCACTGCCGTCGGCCCCGGCCCTCCCGCCGGCGCCTTGGGACCCCGCGCTTCTAGCGGCCCTCCACACTGCCCCAACGCCGCAGCAGTACGCTGGTGGTGGCGACTGATATATGGACACCGGAGCCACGGCTCACATGGCCGCCAACCCCGGTAACCTTCTTACCGCTCACCCCGTTCACACCGCTGCTCGCATTATTGTGGGCGGCGGTTCTTCTATGCCTATTACTCATGTCGGTCATGCTTCTTTTTCTTCTAACTCCATGCCATTATATCTTTCTAACGTACTTGTCTCTCCTGACATCATTAAAAACCTTGTTTCCATTCGTTCTCTTACATGTGAAAACCCTGTCACCGTTGTATTTGACATGTTTGGCTTTTCTGTTAAGGATGCCCGTACCCGGATGGTGCTCCACCGATGTGACAGCCCCGACGAGCTCTACCCGGTCCACTCATCCACCTCCTCCGTCACTGCACCCATGGCGCTTTCCGCCGGAGTGGACCTTTGGCATGCTCGTCTCGGTCATCCCAACACCACCACCCTTCGTCATATTCTTCGGAGTTTTTCATTCACGTGTAATAAGATCGACGAGCACACTTGTCATGCTTGTCGTCTCGGCAAACATGTTCGTCTTCCTTTTAGCACTTCCTCGCATGTTGCATCATACCCGTTTGAGTTAATTCATAGTGATGTTTGGACCTCTCTTGTTGCTAGTAACACGGGCTATCTTTATTATCTTATCATACTTGATGATTTTTCGCACTATTTGTGGACCTTCCCGTTGCAGTGAAAGTCGGATTCTGTTGCCACTCTCATCGCGTTCTACTCCTATGTCTCCACGCAGTTTGGACGTCCCATTCATGCATTGCAAATAGACAACGGAAAGGAGTTTGATCACCTTGCGAATCGCAACCTTCTCGCCACACACGGCACGATTTTTCGTCTCACTTGCCCGTACACTTCGCAACAAAATGGCCGCGCTCAGCGCGTGCTTCGCACTCTTAATGACTGCATCCGCACCCTCCTCTTTCACGCCAACGTGCCACCACGTTTTTGGCCCGATGCGCTTTCCACCGCATCAGTACTCATCAACATTTGTCCCTGTCGCACTCGCGGGAATTTTGCACCTCATCACCTTTTGTTCGGCACGCCACCCTCCTATGATGAGCTCCGCATCTTCGGTTGCCTGTGCTACCCTAGCATCGCTTCCACTACTCCTCATAAGCTCGCACCTCGGTCCGTGGCCTGCATCTTTCTCGGCTATCCCCCCAACACCAAAGGCTACCGTTGCTATGATCCTATCTCACATCGGGTGATCACTTCCCGACACGTTTACTTTGATGAGATGGTTTTTCCGTTTCAGCAGGTACCTTCGGACGTTGCGGCTTTGCCCACTCCCGGTGACGGCCGCTCGCGTGCTTCTCTTGGGCCGCCTCCCAGCTTTGAGGGTGCCCCCCGCGCCACGGGTCGAGTTTCTCCCCGGCTGGCTGCCTTAGGGGCTGCACCCCCCCCCCCCACCCCCCGGCGCCCGTGACGCCCTTGGCGTCCCCGGCCCTGACCACGCCGTCGGCCTCCCCGCGGCCGCGCCACCTCCTGGGTCCCCCACGCCCTCCTCTGCGTCCCCCGCGGCCTCGGAGGTGGCGGGCTTTTCTTCGTCATCGCCCACCGCCACCCCAGACTGGCTGCCCCGCCCGATGACTCGCTCTCGGGCTGGCACTTTTCGCTCGAGCACGCGGTACACAAGCGATGAGTACCTTCTCGCTGCTTCCGTCTCTGAGTCGTCCCCTCTCCCATCGTCAACTCGAGCGGCCCTTCGGGATCCTCATTGGCTCCCTGCGATGCAGGAAGAGTTTGACGCGCTCCAGCGGAACCGTACCTGGCAGCTTGTTCCTCGGCCGCCTCGTGCCAACATCATCATGGGCAAGTGGGTCTTTCGGCACAAGACTCGTCCGGATGGCACTCTTGAGCGCTATAAAGCTCGCCGGGTGTTTCGGGGCTTTCGGCAACGTGCGGGCGTGGACTTCACCGACACCTTTACCCCGGTTGTTAAACCGGCACGATCCGCACCGTGCTTCACCTAGCCGCCTCTCGAGCTTGGCACATGCATCGCTTGGGCGTGTCCAACGCCTTCTTCTTGCACGGCCACCTCGCTGGCAGTGTTACGTGAGCAGCCCACCGCTTCGTCGATGCCGCGCATCCGGACCATGTGCTTGCTCTCCCGTTCCCTTCTGGGGGCTGAAGCAGCGCCTTGGGCTGGTACGGCGCGATCGCTGCATTCTGCAGATGCTCGGATTTACATCGACTCGCTCCGATGCGTCCCTCTTCGTGTACCATCACGGAGTTGACACGGCCTACTTGCTGCTCTACGTCGATGACATCATCCTGACGGCATCCACTGCTGCGCTCCTCCAGAGGCTTACTGCTCGTCTTCGCGATGAGTTTGCCCTGAAGGACTTGTGGCCCCTGCACTACTTCCTTGGCATTGAGGTGGTTCGACGGCCAGATGGGTTCTTCCTGCACCAACAGCGCTACGCCCATGAGCTTCTTGATCGAGCCGGCATGCTTAACTGCAAGCCCGCTCCCACGCCTGTCGACACCAAGGCCAAGGTTTCCGCTCTGGAGGGTTCTCCTGCATCCGATGCGGCCTTCTATTGCTCCATTATGGGTGCTGCGATGCGACCACAGCGCCCCCGACTTGCGGTATGCTATTCATGAGGTCTGTCTTCACATGCATGCCCCACGCGACTCTCACCGACTACGGTGAAGCGTATCCTCCGTTACATCGCGGCACCCAGTCCATGGGACTTCTGCCGACAACCTCCGCCTCCACCGACCTCGTCGCCTACTCGTCTTGGACTGGGTTGGCTGCCGGACCTGGCGCTCCACCTCGGGTCTGTGTCTACCTTGGGGCTGTCTCGATCTCTTGGTCCTCAGCGACAGCCCACCGTCTCCCTTCGAGTGCCGAGGCGAGTATCGGGCGATGGCTAACACCGTTGCTGAATGCTCTTGGCTTCGTCAGCTGCTTCAGGAGTTGCTTTGTGATGTTCACAAGGCCACGCTCGTCTACTGCGACAACGTCTCCGCCGTGTACCTCTCCGCCAACCCGGTCCACCATCGTCGAACGAAGCATATTGAGCTCGACATACACTTTGTTCGTGAGCAGGTGGCTCTTGGGCGCTTCCGGGTCCTCCACGTCCCGACGGCGCAGCAGTTCGCCGATGTCATGACAAAGGACTGCCTACTTCTGTTTTCGAGAAGTTCAGGTCCAGTCTTTGCGTCTTCGGCGACGCTTCGACTGCGGGAGGGGGGGGGGTGTTGAACATATGGTTTGTGCATGTATATTGTATAGCCCGACCCACCTCCTAGTCATTGTATAATTGAGGCTGTAGCCTACTTTGTACTCCATATATACGTGCGCTATGCACTGATCAATATATCGTGAAGCATTGCCAAACTCTGGTTTCCAACATTACTGAACACACTTGTTATGATATACCCCCTCTATTGTAAAAAATACTTGTCCTGGTTTTGGAACGGATGAAGTACTTAAAAATGGAACGGAGGAAGTACTTCCATCTGACTCGATCTCCGTGGATTTGGAGGGAGTATAGTTCAAGATCTCGGTCATCTATACAAGTAGATTCAGTCCGATCATAGCGTATCAAAGAACCACCCTCTTGGTCAGTGCACCGAGAACCACTCCTTTTTGGATTGGAGGAGATCCACTCCTGGTTTTCGGCCTTTTAAACTGCTTTGTGAATTACCATCTTTTCTAACAAAACCTAGAAAGACATGCATTCACAGTTCTGTATATGTATCAAATTTTGTCATAATTTTTAAATTTCAAATGTTTGATTTTTAATAAAGTTTCAAGAGGGTACCCCATGACCCCGATTAAAGAAACATCACGTGTATTAACATTGTAACTATGAATACACATGTCAAGGGCTGAAAGTTTGAGAATTTTTAGTCGATTTGGGCTGTGCAAATGAAATGCGGATGGACTGGATTCAAGTATGCTTTATGTATTCCTGCAAAGAAATGCTTTATGTATAGCGGGAGCTGCTATGCGGCAAATTCTATTGGACCCTCGCTGTGTCCAAATTTCGCTAGTTAGCACAGGAGCGAGCGAGGCAAGGTGAAGATGGCTCGGACTATTTGAGCTATTTGTACATTCTACACATCTATGTTTTGGGAACCTTCTAGAAGGTCATGTACCGATTATGGGAATGTTCTAGAAGGTTCTGAATGGATTAAGTCTGTTTTTGTGTTTTCTTTTTCCTGTTGCTTTAACCTTTTTATTCTTTTCCCAAAAGTTTCATTTAAAAAATTAGAAATTTGTTTGGAATTTCAAAAAAAATCTTTGTGTTCTCGAAAGAGTTTGAAAATTTTAAATAGTGTTCATGTTTTCGAAAAAATCAATATTTTTAAAAATCTTTGTGTTTTCAAATATTATTTTGAATTTCAAAATATCCTATTGTGTTTTTTTCATGACTTTTAATTGTTTTTGTGTTCTCAAAAGGGATTTAAAATTCCAAAAATATTTATGAGCTCACTAGTGGGGCCTAAATTATGTCCGAGTCATGTTTTGAGGCGTGACAGTTTAATGGTATCAGAGCAAATGACACGTACATTCTATCGCCTAAGAAGTAAGGAACGTAGCCATGCAGCACGCCATATCATCATCGCATGCGAAAATATCTACTGCCCTATATGGTAGTAGGATGCAGAACAAGAGCTAGCTAGCCTAGGATGGCAAAATGAGCTCACTAGTCCTAGTATGAGCTACTCGGCATGCATTGTACATGCATTAACACAACTGGGTGACAAGATGGATGCTATATGCATGAAGTGCATCGAGTAGACACGATGGATGCTGTGCATGCCATGCATGGACGCATGCATAATGTACATGGACTACTGAAGCAAATGTAGTACTCCACCATCTTCTAAGCTAGCTTATGTAAAGAAAAATCTACTAATAATTAGCATGCATGGGTATGTAAGATATTAATCAATCCAAAACTGTTAACAAATACTAACATGTCAGAGCTCTTAGAAAAGTGATAATTAAGCAAAATTAGTTTAAATGGCAAACAATTAATTTAATTATTCTGAAGTAACACATGGGTGTTACATCACCACTAGAAACTTTTGCCATGGCAACTATAACATACTTTTGCCATGGGAACTAGTTTTAGATATCAACTTTCTATTTGTGTTTTTTGCTGCTGGGAAGCTCACATTATAAGTGTAGTTATTTTATGTAGCATCTTTACATATGACATTTTCATGATCTGCTGCATTTTCATGATCTTCATAATAGACATGGCAACTTCACGAGGCATGGCATTTTTCCTTAAAACAAGATGACATTCATAATTAAAAGACCATGGCAATTTATAACATTCAGCAATCATGGCAATTTCTTTTCATAATTTGTGTTTTACTTTACATACATGGCATTTTTCTCGTACATAACATGACAAATTTAACTAAAATATCATGGCAATTTTCAATATGAATTTGCCATGGCAATTTTTGATATGAATTTACCATGGCATTTTTTTTTGTTCATTACATGTGTTTGCACTTACATACCATCACATTTTTCGCATACAGAACATGGCAAATTTTATTAAAATACAATGGCAATTGTTGATATAAAATTTTCCATGGCATTTTTTGTGTTGCACTTTACACACATGACATTTTTCTCATACATCACATGGGAAATCTTATTAAAATACCATGGAAATTTTTTATATGAATTTGCCATGGAAATTTTGTTCATAAGTTGAGTTTTACTTTACATACATGGCAGTTTTTCTCATATAGAACATGAAAAATTTAATAAAATAGCATGGCAATTTTTTGTTCATAATTTGTGTTTGCTTTACAAAGATGGCATTTTTCTCATACAAAACATGTCAAATTTAATTAAAATAGCATGGCAAGTTTTGATATGAATTTACCATGGAAATTTTGTTCATATGTTGAGTTTTACTTTCTCGTACATGATATTTTTTCTCATAGAAAACATGGCATTTTTTAATTAATTACCATGGAATTTTTTATATGAATCTGCCATGGCATTTTTTTTCTTGTTCATACTTTTGTGCTTCAACCATTCACTCTACATACGAACATGGCAACTAAAATTCATATGTTCAATGTGGTTCTTCGTATGTTTTTGCCCATCTTTTCTTGGCCGGCTTGGCAATTTTTGTATAGCAAAATGAATGGACCTATCGCACATTAGTTTTTAGGTGTAAATTGTGTTGCCTCGAATTTTCCCATGGAAATTTTGCCATTTTTCTAGGGAAGAAATTTTGTTGTGGTCCTAATTTTTTTATACAATGTTCATTCTGTTATTTGCATTTCTTCGCCATGACATTTTCTGAACAAAATTTTGTTTCCATGGCAATTCTGCAAAATTTGCAACATCAACTAATGATGATTTTAGTCATGGCAAATTCGTGTTCCACTTTTAGTTTCTTTCACCCATGACATTTTTGCCATGATTTCGATGGGATTTCATACAAGTTTTGCCATGCATAATGGCAATTTATTCTTCTGTGTCTTCATAACATATCATATTCACCTTTCTTGATCATATGGTAATTCCGTCACTGTCACACGACAAATTCATATTATTTTTTTGTTCACACGACAAATTCACATTTTTTTCCTTATTTTGTATATTATCTGTTCATAACATGGCAAATTAATGTATCGTCATATGGCAAATTCATTTAAGGTCTCATGCCAAATCCATAGCATTTTTATTTCAGTTTATTATTGTCGCATGGCACATTCTTAACATTTTCTTTTTTCTATAGGTTACTTTATTCATAACATGGCAAATTAATTTATGGTCATATGGCAAATTCAATTAAGGTCTCATGGCAAATCCATAGCATTTTTCTTTCATTTTTTGCGTGGATAGCATTTTTCTTTCAGGTCAATGAGTTCCTTTTTCTTCTTCATTGTTATACTGTTTTTATGTGTTTTTGGAATTTTTTGTTTTTTATTTTATTTTTTATTGATTCTGGGTGGAGGCCCATCAAAATGGGCTGCTAGGCCTTTTTTAGATCATTCGGACGTTTTCTTTTGCGGGTCAGATCATACGGACGTTGGGGGCTGAATGTGTGCTTCGAGCGTTTGTTCGATCGATGGAATAAGACCACACGTATGGCAAATGTATGCTTCGACCGTTTGTTCGATCGATGGAATAAGACCGCACGTATGGAGTGGGATGAATCGTTCGGTACGCTGCTCCTCCTGTTACACATGTACGCAGTTTTAATGTTCGCCTGCACAGGGTTATATGGGCCAAAAATGCTAGACATACGGGCTCATTACGGGGTAACAACGGACCTCTCCAACAAACTAAACTTGCCCCCCTCTGATTTTAAGGTGGGTGGGGCCGAGTCCTCTACCTTAATCCAATGACTGTTTGCCATGTCAAATTCACCCCGTAAACAGCCCGTTGATGTAGCATTGCTCTTATGGGCTGACTCCTACGTACGACCGGGACGAGTGGTATGGTCGGGTGTCCATTAGGACACATGTGTGGTGAAGATCGGTGTCCTGAAATACCAAACCAGGTGTTTTCAAGCTTCCAATCGCACGTGCAATGAACTACGGAAATCAGGTGTTGGTACACTAGTATACACGCGCTCTGAACAATAGAAAAAATTCCAGGTACTTGAGATTTATCAAACGCAAATACTACATGGACAATCTATCTTGTTACAAACAATGACAGATATTTCTTTGCAGTTACTTTCTTTCTGCGTAGCGCTGTCGGAGCGATCTCTACTTCCTCCGCCTTGATGGACACCGTCGTCGTAGCGGCCGCAGGAGGACGGGCGTTTGCAGCCATGGTGGCGAACCAGGGCAACCTGAGCGCGGCGGCCGCCGTCAGCCGCTTGTCGGGATTGCAGGCGAGAAGGCCGCTCAGGACCTCAAACCCCTCCTTGGACAGCGTCTCCTCCGGGAACAGCTCTCGCAGCGTGCTCCGTTGCACCGTCGGCACCTGCGACACCGCGTCCGCGAACGGCAGGGACGTGAACCCCGGCCAGGTTGTGTCGTCCTGCATTCCGACCACCTCGAAGATCCTTCGGAGAAGACAAGTCGAATTTTCCTCGTCGAACAGCCTCTCGCCGGTGACGGTCTCCGCCATGACGCACCCAAGCGACCACGTGTCCACCAGGGCGTCGTAGTCCCGCTTTCCTAGGAGCATCTCGGGGGCTCGGTACATGCCCGTGCCGGCCGGCCTGTACGGCGGCGCCTCCGACATGGACAAGGCGACCCCGAAGTCGCAGAGCTTGACCACTCCTTCTCCTTCTCCGACGATAATGTTTGCCGGCTTGATGTCGCGGTGGACGACGTGGCGCCGGTGCATCTCAGTGGCCGCCGTGAGGAGCTGCCACATGAACTCCCGCACCGTGGCCTCCGGGAGCCCGCCGCGCCTCTCCCTCAGGAGGCAGTGGAGGCTCTTCCCTTGGACGTACTCCATGACGAGGCAGAGCTAGTTGGTGACGTAGTCCCGCACGACGCCGCGGAAGCCGACGATGTGCGGGTGGCCGCCGCACGCCTCCAGGAAGCGGGCCTCCCGCAGCACCTCCTGGGCGTCGGCGGGCTCGTCCTTCTTGCCCGGGTCGCGGAAGGACTTGATGGCGACGACTTGACCGGTGGCACGGTGCCGCCTTTTGGCGACGACGCCGAACATGCCCTCGCCCAGGGAGGACTCATGATCGTAGTCCCCGGTGGTTCCGATGCGCCTCTTCTTGACGCAGGTTGCTCCCGGCCGGTTGGTGTGGCCGTCGACGGCGGCAGCAGATCTCTTGGTGGCGGCCATCGGCGGGCTGGACAGAGCTTATGGAGGCAGGGGAAGCGCACAGGATCTAGATGGGGGAGGAAGAGGCAGCGGGGAGGAAATTGACGAGGCCGGCACGGGGGCTCGCTCTATATATACTCCTACATAAAATTCAGATACGAATTGGGCACTCGTGCGGTCATACCCAGACTCGGATTCCAACGATCTACTCCCTCCGTTCCTAAATAATTGTCTTTCTAAAGATTTCAACAAGTGACTATATACGGAGCAAAATGAATGGATCTACACTCTAAAACATGTTTACATACATCCGTATGTTGTAGTCCATTTGAAATGGCTAGAAAGACAATTATTTAAAAACGGAGGAAGTATCAGAGTTGCATGCGGAACGCGTTTCCTTCCCTGGAGAGCTCCCCGGCCACCCCGGGGGGGGTGATTCTATGAGACCAGGTCTCATTCTGCAACAAATGAGACCCACTCAGATAGTAGCCACGTGGCTTTTACGATCTCAAAGCATGAATCCCATTCCCACCAGTTTTCAATCCCGCTGTATACGTATCCTAACTGTTGTATGACACCTCGCGAAAAAAAACTGTTGTATGACACATACGTACGCAAATCCCACGATCGACTTAGGGTTCGCTTGTTCTCTTGTTGCTCTCGACCATGGCGGCGCCGAGCGACCTCTTCGCCGGCCGCCACACGGCTGCACACTACCAAGTCTTCTCGTTCAATGGCCATGCCGAACGGCCTCTTTGCCGGCGGCCAGTCGGACTGCTCCACCATGGCGGCCGCACGCAACGTTGCTGGCCGGGCGGACTCCTTTTCGACGGCGTTGGTAGTCCCATGCATGGTAGCCCTTGATCGATTCCAGCAACCAAATGTGCATGGAGCAGTATATTGTTGGAAATATGAGTAAATTACTACGAGATTTAATCCAAATAAATAGGAAATAGATCATGACAGCAATAGCAGAGATTAAACTAATCATGCGAACTAGCATAGCAGATGAACAGATCACATATAGGGCATATACTAGAAACATTAATTCTACCACGATCTTGAACAGGAAGGATAGAATCACATACGGTGCAGCGGGAGCAGCACCGCCGGCGTTGACGTTGTCGCCCATGTCGTCGAGGATGAGGTTGCCGAGGTCGGGGAAGAAGTCGTCGTTCGCGAAGTCGTCATTGCCGGCCGATCGCGAGTCGCTCCCCAAAAACCTGATCGCCCCTCTCCCGTACAGGATCACGAGAGGCGGGGTTCCGGAGGCCTGCTGTCCCTTCTCCCGGTGCACGCCGAAAGGAGGGATGGAGAAGACTTGCTTGGCGGCACAATGATCTGGAGCGCTGGTGAGAAACCATACGAAGCGGCGGCGGCTAGGGTAGAAGTCTGCCTGACTATATAGTGCGGGCCGGGTAGGTCGTGGGAGTCGTCACGATCCAAAAGAATCGGAAACCGTTCAGTAATTAACGCGTCCGTTAATTATTAATTAATGACTCATTAATTTTTCCCGAGCAGCAAAAATATAGACAACGTGCATAGCTCCGTCCTCGGCTCGGCTCAATCCCGCAACCCGCGGCCCGTCGTGACGAGGCGTGGCGAGCGAGGAGGAGGAGCGCGCGTGTAGGTCTCCTCTTCTCATGCTCATACAAGTGGTAGAAGAGCTCACCTTATAAAGAGGTGCAACTCTCTCTCAACTTATGAGGTGGGACTAAACTTTAGCCTCACTCACTCCACTCACATGTGTGCATGAATGGGCCAAGAGAATTTCAGAATTTTAGTTGGGCTTTGGGCCAAAAGCCCACTAGCAAATTCAACAATCCCCACAAAGTCTCATTGGCACATTTCACCATTTATTTCAAAACATTGTTTATATACGGTGCTTAGTGCAGACTGTGAAGTTTAACTTCCACTTAGAGATTTATGCTACACTAGATCACAACTTGAATAGTGGACTATGCCTTGAACTACAAGTTTTCTGCGAGACTAGTTTCACACAAACTCTTGACCGATCTTGGGCTGCCGCAAGGCTTCCCATGGTGGAGCGTATCGTCATACTCAGGGCCTTTCATGAATTTATTAGAGAACACTCAATTCTCACAGATCATGGCGTTAACAGTCAAATTCATATAGGTGTGTTCCTCAGAAGATGTTCTGCAGGACAACATCTCTGCTTACCCGAATAAGCCACTTGGAACACATTAAGATAAGTATCAACCTGCCATGCAGATCAGGAGAGTATTGCATCTTCACGGAGTGGGATAGTTAATATAGGGATACTCTCCTCTCAGCTGACCAACAGCTTGTCTCCCACTTCTACTTCACGGGATCTCCGATCACATAGAGTGGGTTACCACTATGGACAACTCATGCGGTGGGTCTCAGACCCATCTCCATCGATGCATTATCTATCACATTACGTGATAGACCCTTTGTGAAGGGATCTACCAAGTTTTTCGACGTTTGGATATAATCCAATGTAATAACTCCGGAGTTCCTTAGTTTCCTGACAGATTTTAATCTCCTCTTCACATGCCTTGAGGACTTCATATTGTCCTTAGAACTGTTTATCTTGACGATTACAGTTTGATTATCACAGTTCATCAGGATAGGGGGTATTGGTTTTTCAACCATAGGTAAGTCCATCAATAGCTCACGAAGCCACTCTGCTTCAACAGTGGCAGTGTCTAATGCTGTGAGTTCTGCTTCCATAGTTGACCTCGTTAAGATGGTGAAAGATCAAGGATGTCGCCTAGAGGGTGGGGGGGTGAATAGGCGCTTTAAAATAATTACGGTTTAGGCTTGAACAAATGCGGGATAAACCTAACGGTTAATTTGTCAAGCACAAAACCTAAAACAACTAGGCTCACCTATGTGCACCAACAACTTATGCTAAGCAAGATAAGCAACAATGTGATAGCAAGATATATGACAAAGAACAATATGGCTATCACAAAGTAAAGTGCATAAGTAAAGGGGCTCGGGTAAGAGATAACCGAGGCACGCGGAGACGACGATGTATCCCGAAGTTCACACCCTTGCGGATGCTAATCTCCGTTTGGAGCGGTGTGGAGGCACAATGCTCCCCAAGAAGCCACTAGGGCCACCGTAATCTCCTCACGCCCTCGCACAATGCAAGATGCCGTGATTCCACTAAGGGACCCTTGAGGCGGTCACCGAACCCGTACAAATGGCAACCCTTGGGGGCGGTCACCGAACCCGTACACTTTGGCAACCCTTGGGGGCGGTCACCGGAACCCGTCAAATTGCTCGGGGCGATCTCCACAACCTAATTAGAGACCCCGACGCTTGCCCGGAGCTTTACACCACAATGATTGAGCTCCGAACACTACCAACCGTCTAGGGCGCCCAAGCACCCAAGAGGAACAAGCTCAAGGGCACCAAGCACCCAAGAGTAATAAGCTTCTCAACTTGTAACTTCCACGTATCACCGTGGAGAACTCAAACCGATGCACCAAATGCAATGGCAAGGGCACACGGAGTGCCCAAGTCCTTCTTTCTCAAACCCCACCAAAGCAACTAATGCTAGGGAGGAAAATGAGAGGAAGAACAAGAAGGAGAACACCAAGAACTCCAAGATCTAGATCCAAGGGGTTCCCCTCACATAGAGGAGAAAGTGATTGGTGGAAATGTGGATCTAGATCTCCTCTCTCTTTTCCCCCAAAAACTAGCAAGAATCCATGGAGGGATTGAGAGATAGCAAGCTCGGAGAAGGTCAACAATGGGGGAAGAACACGAGCTCAAAGGATAAGGTTCAATGGGGAAGAAGACCCCTTTTATAGGAGGGGGAAAATCCAACCGTTACCCCAATCGAAAATCCCATTGCAGGCGGTACTACCGCTAGGGAAGGGCGGTACTACCGCTGAGGCGGTACTACCGCTCCTATCCAGCGGTACTACCACGCCGAAGAGAAGGTCAAGGCCACAGCCCAGGCGGTACTACCGCTAGGAAGAAGCGGTACTACCGCTCGAGCGGTACTACCGCTTCTCTGCCGCTACTAGTGCCGCAAAACCCGACACGAAAAACTTCGTTCGAGAATCGCTAACGAGATTTTTATTGATGGGCGGCACATGATGAGCGTTCTTGAGACGCGCGGTCTTCCCGAAGTAAACTTCAGATCGATGTACCAACACCTCGAGCGATGGCATGTGGCCCGTTCCCCATCAGCCGGGAGAAGTCCTGTGGCCTTGTAAGAAGAAAACATGGGCGTCGGCACAAACATGTACATTGGCACGGTGTCAATTAACCAATCGAGGATTGAAATCTGAAAGGATGGTAGGAAAAATACCGTACCACGATTCCTTCATATCGAGATCACCGATGACAACATTAGCGGACTTGCCGCTCTTCTCATGTTCGCGCTCCTCAAATCGGTTAGGACACTTCGGAGCCCAGTGATTAGGATCACCGCAGACATGGCAAAGTCCCTTCCCCTTCTTATGAGAATTCTTCTTGAAGTTGGTAGTATATGATGGCTTGTTCTTTGTATCAAACTTGCCTTTGCCCTGAGTTTTGTTCTTGTTGTTTTTGAACTTGTTGGGCTGGAAGTTCTTCTGTACCATGTGGGCACTAGAAGCTCCCTCAGCAACTCGAGCACGTGTGTCTTTTGCTCTCGCCTTCTCTTCAACATCAAGAGTACCAATGAGATCCGTACGGAAAACTCCTGTCTCTTGTGTTTCAGGAAGTAGCAAAATTGTTCCACGAAGGTGGAAGCTTGGCAATAATGCCTCCGGCAACAAATTTGTCCGCAACACACACTTGAAGTGCTCAAGTTCTTTTATGAAGCGATCAGTATCTCATGAGCCTGCTGTACAACAGGCGCTCATCAGTCATCTTGTAGTCATAGAATTGCTCCATGACGTACAACTTCGCTACCGGCGTCCGAGGCACCAAACTTGGCCTCGGCGCAGCCCACATGTCCTTGCCGTTGTCAAGCGACATATACGAATCCATAATGGAATCATCAAGAACACCCGAAGAGCGCCTTTAAAGAGAGTATCGATCTTCTCAAAAGCTTCCAGCTGTGCTGGATTAAGATCGCCTCGGGCTTGCCCTTAATGGCGTCAT
This sequence comes from Aegilops longissima, assembly GCA_021605205.1. Classification (NCBI taxonomy): domain Eukaryota; kingdom Viridiplantae; phylum Streptophyta; class Magnoliopsida; order Poales; family Poaceae; genus Aegilops; species Aegilops longissima. The sequence goes on along the minus strand of CM038678.1, from coordinate 161,685,052 downwards.
AGCAGCCCATGGTGCGAAACCAGTAGACTGCTCTCGTCGCCACCTCTTATATTGCGCCCCTTAAAGGCAAAGCGGCTTCAGATCTGGCAGCAAAACCACTCGGAGTAAATTGCCTATAATCAGGTTTTTGGATTGTTGGAAATATGAGCAAATTACTACGAGATTTAATCCGAATAAATAGGAAATAGATCATGACAGCAATAGCAGAGATTAAACTAATCATGCGAACTAGCATAGCAGATGAACAGATCACATCTAGGCACATACTAGAAACATGAATTCTACCACGATCTCGAACAGGAAGGATAGAATCACATACGGTGCAGCAGGAGCAGCACCGCCGGCGTTGACGTTGTCGCCCATGTCGTCGAGGATGAGGTTGCCGAGGTCGGGAAGAAGTCGTCGCTGCCAGCGATCGCGAGTCGCTCCCCAAAACCTGATCGCCCCTCTCCCGCAGGATCACGAGGCGGGGTTCGGAGGCTCTGTCCCTTCTCCGGTGCACGCCGAAAGGAGGATGGAGAAGACTTGCTTGGCGGCGCAATGATCTGGAGCGCTGGTGAGAAACCATACGAAGCGGCGGCGGCTAGGGTAGACGTCTGCACAACGTGCATAGCTCCGTCCTCGGCTCAATCCAGCAACCCGCGGCGCGGCGCAGCGCGTCGTGACGAGGCGAGCGAGGAGGAGGAGCGCGCGTGTAGGTCTCCTCTTCTCATGCTCATACAAGTGGTAGAAGAGCCCACCTTATAAAGAGGTGCAACTCTCTCTCAACTTATGAGGTGGGACTAAACTTTAGCCTCACTCACTCCACTCACATGTGTGCATGAATGGGCCAAGAGAATTTCAGAATTTTAGTTGGGCTTTGGGCCAAAAGCCCACTAGCAAATTCCAACATATATATTCAGCCTGAACTCACTGACGTATGCATATGAATTTCATACACACCAATCACTCGGAAAATATTCATTCTGAGAAAATATTCATAGCAGTGCATGGATTTCATACACACGAATCCTACATCTCAGCAAGTACGCACTCATGCACTGATAACGATTATACTACCTACAGAGATCAGTGGACACTCATGAACTTCTGATATGCAGAAAGCTATCAGGTGGAGTTGATGATGTTCAGGTAGAGCAGCATGGAGCAGTTCAATGAAAAACGTCGACGGAGGCGTTGGTCCTGCTGATGACGTCTGCCGGCGTGAGAGAATGCAAAGCAATTCAATGCATCTTGGCGCGCGGCCGCCGTCGACGAGGAGTTGGTCCTGCGACCCACGACGACGTCTTGCCGCGTGGCTGCCGTCGAGAAGGAGCCCGCCTGGCCAGAAACATCGCGTGCGGCCGCCGGCGACGAGCCGGCGAGGTTGTTCGGCGCGTCCATGGACAAGAAGACTTGGTAGTGTGCTCTGTGCTACCATGTGGGCGCCGGCGACGAGGTCGCTCGGCGCCGCCATGGTCGAGAGCAACAGGAGAAGGAGCGAACCCTAAATCGACTGTGGGAGTTGCGTACGTATGTGCAGGATACGTATACAACGGGATCACTACCTGGGATTGAAAACCGGTGCGAGATCGGATTCATGCTTTGAGATTGTAAAAGGCCATGTGGCAACCATCCGAGTGGGTCTCATGTGTTGCAGAATGAGACCCGGTCTCATACAATTTTTTTCCCGGCCAGCCCAAGAGCAACAGAGAGCAACAGAGACGCGCCCACTGAGCAGGAGGAGATGATGCCCAACAGAGACTCGAAGACGGCGAGGCGCCCCTCACCGCTTGTTGTTGTGCTGCTCCCACCGGCTGCCGCCGTCGATGTTGCTGCGCTGTCCGGAAATGTGGCAGGCGCGAGACAGGTGTTTGATAAATGTCAAGCACAGTTTGGATGAGAAGGAAGGTCACGTGATGAGCAGGAGAGAGGCGGGTGCCACATTGGCGTGGACCGGTCAAAACCGTGCCGAGTCAGCAGAGATACTGGGCTGGCTGAGACAAGGGACTAAATTTGTCATGTTTTAAGGTCAACTCCGACGCGACCACCCATTTCATTCGTTGCTCTTTGTTTTAGGTCCGCGTGTCTAAAAATTATGGTCCAATAAGCGACTGCGACCGCAATGTGTCTGACTGAAAGAATCTTTTATGCAAATTTGGATCTGATTTACATCCATATGGACATGAGATGAACGTGAAGCGCATCTTTTCGTTGTCCGCCTCGGGCCAGCATGTCGGCCAGCCAACCACAATCAACCAACCCAATTTAATCTATAGGTGTGGAAGGGCCCCGCATGTCAGCGGCCGTGCCCTCTTCATCCCGGTCCTTTTTATGCCACTTGGCGGGTGGAGTGGCCGGACAATCCACTTCCTGGTCCTTCTTCGCTGCTCGGGCGCGTGCTCCCGGCCCATCGCGCGCGCATGGGCGTGCCACGCGTGCGCCATGCTAGCCCTGCCACCAGCCCAGGACGACGACTAGGGGGACGAGCACCTCAAAAAGACCATCGAGCAATCCGAGCTCGCCTAGCTCGCGAAAGAGAGAGCCTCGCGGTTCAGCTGCCCTTATTTGCCGCAATTGACGTCCCCGTCCTTGAGCCGGAGGAGTGGGAGCTGGAGGATGAGGTGCCATTTGAGACGGGCCTGGGGGAATCATGGTCGCGGATGAGCACGGTGCTCTGCACACTCGAAGATGGTGTCCAAGCAGTGGCGGAGCTTCCTTAGGGCCAAGGTGGGCTATGGCCCGCCCTAACTCTAAAAAAATCCTCTAGGGTACTCTTAATTGTTACGCTTAAATCTTGAAAAATACTTAAAGTGTAAGTACAATTTCTCATTTTGGCCCCCTCGACTCTCCTTTGCCCCCTCAACAATCTCGGTCAAGCTCCGCCACTGTGTCCAAGCCAACCGTGTGGGTGGGCGCTGGGATGTGATCACTACGACGGCAACTCGAGCCGAAGCAGGTGTTGCCCGCTACCCAGCACTGCATGCGCGTACTCCACTCGTCTTGTGGCAGCCTTCGTCCTTTGTCGACCTCGCCACGGACAACAACGACGGAGGTGACGGCCAGAACTAGATTTAGGGTTCATTTAATTTAAGTTATTAGGTTTTTCTTAAGTTTCAGTACAATGTACAACGACGACGGCCAGAAGTTTTGGAGGCCGTGTAAGATATTTTAAATTTTAATTTATTGAAATGTGTCTGCCCGTTGGATGCACATGTAGCTCGACAGACGAAACCGGACACTGGTATCCGTCTGACCAACTCAAACGAATGAAAACCAGATAAACAATGTGTTCGTCTGGGTCCCTATGTTGGGGTTGCTCTAAGAGTTAGAGCATCTCCAACAGCCGTGCTATATAAGCGCCGCGCTCAAAAATCAGTGTTTTTTGCGCGCGCTATCGCTCCGAGCGCTTCAGCGGAGGCGCAAAAACCACGCGCGGGGCATATCTAGTTTAGCGCGCGGGCCAAAACGCCACCGCGCGCCGCTTATTTGCTGCGTCCGCTCCCGCGCGCCGGACTCTCGAGCACTCGCTCGCAACTCCACCTACCCCATCTAGCCGCGGCGCCGCCGCCACCCGCGCCACCCGGCGACCGTTCCGGCGCTTCCCCGGCCTATCCCCATGCCGCGACGGCTTCCTCCGCCTCCCTCTAGTCTCACCGCCGCCCCTCGCGCGTGGCGGTTCTCCGACGAACAGCGCCCAGCCGCTCGCTGCCGCTCGGCGCCCGCAAGCTGTTCGACAAAACGCCCGCAAGGTGTTCGACCAAACTTCATGAATTTGGTGCATGTTGATTGTAGTTTTTATAGCCTAGTATTGAACATTGTAAATGAGTTTGTCGTATTATTCTTTCGAAGAAGAGTTTGATATGGAAGAGGAGGAGGATCTTGCAATGATCCTAGCTATGCACATCAATAAAAACCGAAGCATGGTGGTTCGGTTATGGGTCGGCAGAAAATTTGGAGGGATAGGATCGACGCCCATAACATATTGATGAGGCGCTATTTCATGGAGAATCCCACATACCCGGAGTCGTACTTTCGTCGCCGGTTTAGGATGAGCACCGAGTTGTTCAGGTGCATTACAGAGAAACTACCAAGCCATGACCGGTTTTTCAGCAAAGGAGGAATGCCGCCGGAGAGCTCGGGCATAGCACCTTTCCGAAGGTGACAACCGCTTTGCGTATGTTGGCATACGGTATCCCGGCTGATCTAGTTGATGATCACTTGGCTATGGGTGAGAGCCAAGCCATCATGTGTGTCAGGCGCTTCGCAGTCGGAATTGTCCAAGTGTTTGGCCAGGAATATTTGAGATCTCCCATTTGTTGGGGAACGTAGTAATTTCAAAAGAAATTCCTACGCACACGCAAGATCATGGTGATGCATAGCAACGAGAGGGGAGAGTGTTGTCCACGTACCCTCGTAGACCGTAAGCGGAAGCGTTATGACAACGCGGTTGATGTAGTCGTACGTCTTCACGATCCGACCGATCCAAGTATCGAACTTACGGCACCTCCGAGTTCAGCACAAGTTCAGCTCGATGACGATCCCCGGACTCCGATCCAGCAGGGTGTCGGGGATGAGTTCCGTCAGCACGACGGCGTGGTGACGATGATGATGTTCAACCGGCGCAGGCTTCGCCTAAGCACCGCAACGATATGACCGAGGTGGAATATGGTGGAGGGGGCACCGCCACAGCTAAGGAACGATCACGAAGATCAACTTGTGTGTCTATGGGGTGCCCCTGCCCCAGATATAAAGGAGTGGAGGAGGGAGGGTCGTCCCTCTCTATGGCGCGCCTAGGGGAGTCCTACTCCCACCGAGTAGGATTCCCCCTTCCTAGTAGAACTAGGAGCCCTTCCATGTAGTAGGAGTAGGAGAGAAGGAAAGGGAAGGGAGAAGGAGAAGGAAGGAAGGGGGCGCCCCCCCTAGTCCAATTCGGACTAGTCAATGGGGAGGGGTGCGGCCACCCTTGAGGCCCTTTTCCTTCTTTCCCGTATGGCCCAATAAGGCCCAATATGTATTCCCGTAACTCTCCGGTACTCCGAAAAATACCCGAATCACTCGGAACCTTTCCGATGTCCGAATATAGTCGTCCAATATATCGATCTTTACGTCTCGACCATTTCGAGACTCCTCGTCATGTCCCTGATCTCATCCGGGACTCCGAATTCCTTCGGTACATCAAAACTCATAAACTCATAATATAACTGTCATCGAAACCTTGAGCGTGCGGACCCTACGGGTTCGAGAACAATGTAGACATGACCGAGACATATCTCCGGTCAATAACCAATAGCGGAACCTGGATGCTCATATTGGCTCCTACATATTCTACGAAGATCTTTATCGGTCAGACCGCATAACAACATACGTTGTTTCCTTTGTCATCGGTATGTTACTTGCCTGAGATTCGATCGTCGGTATCTCAATACCTAGTTCAATCTCGTTACTGGCAAGTCTCTTTACTCGTTACATAATACATCATCCTGCAACTAACTCATTAACTACAATGCTTGCAAGGCTTATAGTGATGTGCATTACCGAGTGGGCCCAGAGATACCTCTCCGACAATCGGAGTGACAAATCCTAATCTCGAAATACGCCAACCCAACAAGTACCTTTGGAGACACCTGTAGAGCTCCTTTATAATCACCCGATTCGTTGTGACGTTTGGTAGCACAAAAGTGTACCTCCGTAAACGGGAGTTGCATAATCTCATAGTCATAGGAACATGTATAAGTCATGAAGAAAGCAATAGCAACATACTAAACGATCAAGTGCTAAGCTAACGGAATGGGTCGAGTCAATCACATCATTCTCCTAATGATGTGATCCCGTTAATCAAATGACAACTCTTTTGTTCATGGCTAGGAAACATAACCATCTTTGATAAACGAGCTAGTCAAGTAGAGGCATACTAGTGACGCTATGTTTGTCTATGTATTCACACATGTATTATGTTTCCGGTTAATACAATTCTAGCATGAATAATAAACATTTATCATGATATAAGGAAATAAATAATAACTTTATTATTGCCTCTAGGGCATATTTCCTTCACCATTGCTGAAAATGCCGCAAGGCTATTGGAGATGAACAAAGCTCGCGGCTTCCCAGGTATGTTTGGCTCAATAGATTACACGCATTGGAGTTGGAAGAATCGTCCAAAGGCATGGCGTGGGCAATTTCACGGCCAAAAAAAGGTTCCACTATAATCCTTGAAGCGGTGGCCGATCAAGAGACTTGGATTTGGCATGCTTTCTTTGGAATGCCTGGATCTTTGAATGACATCAACGTTGTCAACCAGTCACCACTGATGAATAAGATTGCAAATGATGATTTGCCACCGGTGCAGTTTGTAGCAAATTGTCGTACATACAACTATGGCAAACATTTGCGAAGCCGTTGAAAAAACCGGAATGTAAGAAAAATCTTGATTTCCACAATGATCAGGCGGCGGCTAGAAAAGATGTGGAGAGAGCTTTTGGGATTTTGCAAGCCCAATTTGCTATTGTGAGACGACCGGCTAGATTTTGGGATCAAAAGATGCTTTGGTACATCATGCACGCTTGTGTGATCATGCACAACATGATCATCGAGAATGAGCGTGGCCAAGATGTAGACTACTCTCAATATGAGCTCTTGGGACATCCCGTGCGAGCGCGACGGAGGGCTAAAAGGTTGGCCCGTTTTGTTGCTTCCTATCATGCCATTCGACGTCCCGCAGCGCATGATGATCTTCAGAAGGATCTTATTGAGGAGTGGTGCGCATGAAATGGGCGGCAAAGAGCATCATGATTTATGCGTTTGATGTTGTATTATTGAACTATTTATTGTATTATTGAATTATTTGTTGTATTGAACGATAAACTATTTGTTTGAGTAATAATAACGAAATTGCCTCATTCCTTACAAGCCATAAGCCATACAAGCTCTGAATCATCACCTCTCTCTGATCTGACGATGCTTTCGCTAGCCATTCAATTATCCAACTCTGTAACACGCTCTGGGAGTCAACAAACACCGGCGGGATCGCCACCGGAACACCCATTTCCGAACGCATCATTTTCCAGAAACATGCCGAGTGAGGGCATCTCCAAAACCTATGCATCACATCCTTTTCTCTTCCACAAGCAGCACAGACCACACCCTTCTTAATTTGGCGTCTGTCTAGTTCCCTTCCTAGGGCCAGACCATTTCTCATCAGCCTCCATGTGTGGATTTTGACTTTGCCTGGTGCGCAAGTGTCCCAAAGCGCAAGCCACCCTTTACGATGTAATACTGAGGACGAAGGCCCAACATGTCCTGTCTTCGCACGTTGGATAGACATCTCCAGGTGATCTTTTTGCTTGTGTTTGGAATATATATGTTGTTTGTGCGAGAGTCGCACTTGCTGCATTTTCTTGGCCATTGAGCTACGCTGCGCTTCATTTTTTGTGATTCTTTGGAAAAGCGTTGCATTGCGTTAAATCAGACGATGGACGCGCGGTAAAGTAGTTTTTAGCGCGCGACGCGTTGGACGGCTGTTGGAGATACTCTCAGGAGTGCAAATTAGAGTAGAGGGACCGAATTTAGACTTCACGGAGAGTCGAGTGAAACAGAAAGAGGACGCAGAGCACCGTGTGTCCGTGTCTCAGGATTAGGAAAAGAGAACAGAGCACCTGAATAGTTCTTTGCTTGTGGAAGGAGGAAATGAAAAGAAATCCTGAAGGCCGTACCCCAGGATTAGGAAGAGAGAATGCACGAGAAAATTATGCCGATTCCACCTGACTTTATGCTTATGGAAGGTTTGTGATTGCTTGAGATTGTGAAGATCTCAATCCGGAAACCTCGATATTACCAGGTTCATAAAAGGACCTGAGCTTATGGCCTCGAAAGAAAATAAAAGGACCTGAAACTTAGTAGCCTGGCTCGTTAACTGTATTAATAAAAAGCAGGTGCAGTGGATGCCTTGCTTGCTGTAGCAGAAGATGTAAAGCGCCATGCATGCACAGGCCACGGTGCTACAACTACAAACATCCGAATAAAATCGAAAGAGACGAACACAAGCTGAATCACTAGACGCTTCCACACCCCGGAGTGTGATCGAGCCGAGCGATCTAACAATTGCATGGAGTCCTCGCTCTGCACAGCGTCGCGCGCCACGGTGACCGGAGCAGGTGCCGCTCCGGGTGCCGGCATGCGGCGCCGCCGCGCCCCGGCCCGTGCCAGCACGTTGGGACGTTGGAGGTCTCGCGCGCTGCGCGCCCAGGCGAGCGCGACGGAGCCGGAGCCCCTGGCACCGGCGAAGGGAGGACAGCCGGCGCTGCCCTGGACCGCGCTGAGGGTGGGCGCGGGCGTCGCGCTCGCGCTGGCCCTGGGCGGCGGCTCGTGGTCAGCGCGCGGCGGTGGCACCGGCGCCGTCCTCGTGCAGCCGGCCATGGTGTATACGCTCAACGCCGTCACGGACGGAACGGAGCGGGGCGGCACCCCGGCCGCGGCGGTGAAGACGAGCGTGGGCGCGCTCTCGGACTCGCTGTTCCGGCGCGAGGACGCGCCCAGAGAGAACGCCACGCTCATGGACCTCGTCTTCGAGCAAGTCACCAAGGAGGTTCTCTTTCTCTGCTTGTGCAACGCCGCTGCTTTCGTTCGACTCGTGTGATAATGGATTAACGATCGAATTGGAGCTTGTGTTCATGCCATGCGCAGCACATCGGCGACAGGGGGAAGCTGACGAGCCTGCTGCAGAAGGAGTGGGCGGCGTCGCGCGACCCGGAGAGAAAGCTCGACCTCGGCTTGCTGCTCACCGACGTGCTCATCAATCAGGTGAGTTCGTTCGTGTCTTCCGTTTGGGTGGTCAGTAAAAACGGATTAACCGTGCTGCGTGCTGACACACTGTTTAATCATCACACGCAGAGAGAATGGCAGAGGGCGAAAGAAGTCTGCCAGCAGCTGACCGGCCGCTACCAACGTGACTCGAGGCCATATTTGCATTTGGTAAATGCTTCCTTGCCACCGCTAATACAGCCTTCCTAGCCTACATGTGATCAATTTCTCGTGTGCTCAACTCTGTTTTGTGCAGGCTGTGGTGAACATGATGATGGCGGTGGAGACCATGCTGTCTCCGGAGACGGCCACAGCCGACGACATCGAGAAGATGTCCAAGAACGCCATGGACGCCTGGAAAGAATTCAAGAACAAGTACGAGCTAGCCAAGGGATCAACGGAGTCCAGCACCTAGCCCCCCTGATACACTGCTACGTTTCTTCCGGAGAATCTTTGAGTCTTGCTTGCCTGAAGCCTGAAGCCTGAAGGCAATGTCTGTGTTGGGTGCTGACCACTCTTGTGATGCATCTTTGTGCCTTGCCAGCCTAGTTGCGTGTTTAGTTGATTCAGTGCCTGTAAGTTCATGTAATCATGAAGTCTTATCTCTTTGGTGCTTGTGTTTAGTACTACCAAATTTCCCCTCAGTCATATTAACGAACAGTGCAATCTTCAGACCCTACGAGAAGTATGAAACGCCACATATGCATATATTTTACACACTAGTCTGATAGTTTGCGTAGTACTTTGTGCTACCACAAGTTTACCTACTGTGTATCTGCCCTACAGTTGAATTCTTTCTTCGGAGCAAAATGAATGGATGAAACGCGACATTTTCAGAGTCCATGTTTTATTCAGAAGCCTCCCCCCACATCTTCGTGAGGTACCCCTCGCAGCTGCTCCCGGCGATGTCTCGCGAGGACGCCATCCTGGCGATCCCCTGCTTCGCCCCTCCTCCCCGGCCGCCATTATCGCGCTTCAGGTTGTGCCGGTACTCGACGCTGATGTGCTCCAGCACCTCCACCTCGAACATGTTGATGCTCACCCTGGGGCTCATCTGGTCCCGCACGTAGGCGAAGGCCAGCTGGTCCCGCGGGTTGAACGCCTCCAGCTCGTTGAACAGCAGGCAGGAGAAGAGGTCGCTCGCTGAGCCGTGCCTCCTCATGATGATCGCCGTGTCCGGCACATCTGCACCACGTCAAACGAATCAGAATCGAATACATGCAGGCAAATCTGTCTCTGTTTTGGGTGGATACCCGAGGGATATGGGAGCTTGCTGGGGGACCATGGGTGCAGGCCGTAGCTGCAGTAGGCCTCCATCTGCGCCCTGATGGTGTCCACGTCGCGCCACTTGCGCCACCGCGCCGTGGCGATCGCCTCCTCCATGGCGTGGAGGTTGAACGGGTGCCTGGAGACCGCCATGTCCGCGCCCTTGCCGACGAGGAGCGAGTGCACCAGCAGCAGCGGGTCCACCGTGAGCTGCATCTTGGCGTCCACCCACACGCTGAACCTGGCGTTCGGGAACAGCCTGTGCAGCAGGTGCTTCACCACGACGCCGTTCATGGCGGGGTCCTCGTAGGGGAGCTGCTGCTGCTGCAGCGTCACCACGCGCCATGCGCCGACGACCGCGCTGGCCGACGCGACATGCCCGTCTTCCAGGATGCCGTGGCTCGCCAGGACCCGGTGGGTACGGTCGTCGATGAACATGAAGAAGCACGCCGCCTTGACTGTATGGGACCCGAGCCCCTTGGGCTGCCGGATCTTGTCGTGGTCGTTGAAGATCGCCGAGGCGACCACCACCCCTCGGCAGCTCTCCATCGCCAATCTGTCTGAAACCATCAACGTTAAACAAGCGCACTTCCCTTTTTGTGAATCAAGCATGGTAACAGTAATGAGTGGAATCCTCGCAAAAATAATAATATGGAAAACTGCTACGCCCCCATCCATTCAAATGTATAGGGTTTAATACATTTTTCGAGATTACATTTTACCGCAGTTTATAGCAATAATATATGACATTCATATTACACGAAGCATATCACCAAAACGATATTAGAAAGAAGTTTCTAATGATATAACTTTTATATCATACATTTCATATACTCGTATTTTAGAGTGTTAACAATTTTATCAATGATCAAAGACAACCTTAAAAGACATATTAGGGCATCTGCAACGGCAACCTACAAAAATCCCCCGCATCCGTCCATGAACACGGATGCAAGAGGATGCCATCCAACCGTAGCGGCATACATTTTCACAACAACTCGAACCAACCGGACAAAATTTATGCAAACACGGCCAGATTTCATATAAAAATGCCGGATTTTCATATAAACATGACGGATTTCAGTATAATAATACCTAATCTAAATCGACGCCCGCGGATCCCTTTGTCTTCATCATGTCTGACAGCCGATCACTGAACTGCCGGGAGCCTTGGAGGAATATGTTTCGGCGCAAAGGACGGCTCGCTTCCCCACACCTCATCGGAGTGGAACCCCCGGCTGATGCTTCAACGGGAGGGGAAGGCGGCGCCTCCACATCCGTGGAGCCCATGTGGGATCAACGGAGGTCTTCGCAAGACAAGAGTCGGGCAAGACACCAGCTATGTACGCCGTCGCCTCGGCGGTGGCCTTCATGGGACCCAAGCGGCGGCGGACTCCCGTGTTCTACTTCTCCTCGATGATGACGGCGGACGTGGAGGCGCCGGTAACCGACTCGTCGCTCTCCGTGCACCCAGCTTATGTCTCTGCCTGCATGGCGTAGTCGCAGGCACGGGCGACGCGGTCGCAGACACGAGAGGCGCAGTACGACGTGGCATCGTCGACAACAGCGATGATGCCTGTGCCGTCGTGCTCCCCGACGTGCCGGCGTGAAGCAACTCGCCACTCATCGGGTGGGCCTGGAGCAGCGAGTTACTGAACCATGCGCCGGCTTGGGGCGGCAACTTACTCCGTCGGGCCAGGCGCAGGAGGTGGTGCAGTGAGTTGCCTCACTCATATTCGGCTGGCTCGGCGGGCCACCCAGTTGGCTTGTATGCCGGAGAACTTCTCTTTGAAAGCCATCATAAGAGTGGTGAAGGAGGAGATGAGGGGAGTGGCGGAGAGGTGCGATTCTTGCCCGGCATCTGGCCTCGTTTACATAGAGGGCGGACGGGAGGAGCTCGGCCGGTGTAGCGTTTAATGTCGGCCTGCTCATGAGCGGATATGTAGCCGGAGTAGTTTTCTTGGCTTCCACGCGGGTTTAGTGGGGGCGTATGAATGCGGCGAGGAAGCGTGTTCACCCGGGCGTGCAGCGGGCGGCGCCCTCGGCTGGCGAGCCGCTTCAATGGCTGAGGCAGTGAAAGGTCGTGTTCGCCCTGAGTCACCTTCAATGCGGAGCGACGCTCTCTACAGCGGCAAGAATGCGGGCAGTTAGCGCCGGGTGGGATACGCGCGCGGGAATGTGAGGGGTTTTTGGTGGGTCGGGACGGGCAGAAACGGGTTTGGGAGCGGTCTGGACTCCCGCAACCAATATAGGTCGACGTTGGATGGTCCGCGATCCGGACAGTGCGGTCCGGACGGTTGCATGAGGTTTGCGGGTCGGTGTTGGAGATGCCCTTAAGCCCTATATTTGGATGGAGGGAGTGCACTTTTTTGAATGCTATAACCATACATTAAATAGGTCTAAGTTTTACAAAAACACCCTAACAAAAAAATAAAAATTATAAATGGATGAAGGAAGTCCGCCGCCCTCCCCAACCTGCAAACCAATGGCACGACATGCGCCTAAATAGACTTTCACTCTCTTCTATTGAGCCAAAAAGTAGCTATCCCGCTAAATTTTTCCCAGCGGGCCAAGGTTTGTTTGACATAAAGATAGATAAGTGACCTTACTACGCCGCACGCGCCTACACCGCCGAAACAAGAGAGTCGATGTAACTATGGATGTGAAGTCATCATATACGCTGCCATGAGGGATCATCGACAACAATTCGAAGCACAAACTGTCGATCTAGAAAGGGGTTGAAGGCTAGACGCAATCCAGTCGACGGCAAAAGCCTCGTCGTAGGAGAGGGAGGGCGGAGGCCGGACAAGGAGACCCAAGCCCACATCGATGACAAAAGCATCATTATAGGATCATATTGACAAGACCACCGTGCCACCGTAAAACGAGGCTAAAGCATTGTGCTTGACGCTCTCGGTTACAACCCAACAAACTGGATATGGTAAACCAACCGTCAGTGCCCCGGGGTGACGTCGAAACCAGCGCGAGCAAAATAGGGATGTCACTTGGGTACTTATTCCTCTGCATCGTTGCTATCACCTCTTAAACGGAAGACACAAGTACATGAAACCTAACAAATTGGAGCGAAACTCACAACGATACGATTACACCAAAACCTAATTATCTGTGGATTTTTGTATTATTCTTCTAATTCTCCTGATCTTTATATACTCAATAAAGTTGATTGAAAATATATTCGATAGAAATAACTACACCATAAACATGCTCAAGGCAATCTTCAGTGTATTTTGAGTAGTATCCGACTCCCTCTATTCCAAAAGTGCATTATAGATTTTAGCCTAAGTCAAACCTTGTAATGTTGGCGTCGCCCCTGCCCAGGGCGACTAGGGGCTCCTCCACCTAGCAGCGCCACCACCCCCCTCTTCCTCCCTCCCCTCCTCGCGCCGCCGCCAAGGGGCGCGCCACTGGCCCAAGCCAGCGCACAGCAGCGCGGAGGTCTTCTCGCTCCCTCGCTGCAGGGCGGCAGATCTGGTGGCGGCGGCGGTGTCCCGGAGTCTTGCGATCGGGCGCGTGGATGCGGGCCTCGGTGAGTGGTGGCGTGGCTGGGCTTCTGCGGGCGGCGGCGGAGCGCGTGTGGCGTTTTTCGGCGAGCGCGCGGCATCAGGCCTCGGCTGGCGGTTGCGGGTGGCGGGTCCCTCCTCCTCCTATCGTCGCTGACTCCTCTCCCTCGATTTCTGCCCCGATTTGGCTGGTTGGGCGCCGGATCCGGCCTCCCTGGTAGCTGGCGGTGCTGCCAGTGGCCCACGGCGGGCTGGATCGAGGGAGGTCGGGGGCTCAAGATGGCGCCTTTCCGTCCTTCTGGCGTTGGGGCTGAGGTTTGAGGATTGGTGCTTGGTGACGGCTCGAGGCGTGGGTGCGTGCCTGGCGACTCCGACGCCGGGAGCTCGCTAGGCGGCGCGGGTTGGGCAGTGGCCGGGGTGGCCGCTGCTCCGGCCGTGGATGGCTCCACGGTGGTTTGGCAGGTCGGCTTCGGCAACGACTGGCACGTCCTGGCGTCGGTTCGTCTGTAGGCGGCTTGTATCGGCCTTTGGCCCCCCTCGTTGTCCAGTCGCTATGTTCGGCGAAGGGCTGGCCTTCTCCCAGCTGTGGTCCATCGCTCGTCTCGCGCCCGGCGCGCAGGTCCGAGCTCGTCTCGCGCACCGTGCCGCAGGACTAAGCTCGTCTCGCGCCGCGATGCAAAGAGGGTGACCTTGTCTCGCGCCGCGGTGTTGCGGATCGAGCTCGCCTCCGCCCGTCTGCGGGGCGGGTTGATGGAGGCCAGGTGGCCGGCCTATTGGGTCTCGGCACTGGGGTCGCCCAGTGGTGCGAAAGGTGGGACCTTTCCGCTCGTCTCTTTGGTTGGGATAGCGGCAGGTCTCGGGTGAGGTGGTGTCAAGGTCTTGGATGCCGGCGTGGCGGCCCTGGTGGTGGTTGCGCGGTACTCTCGAGCGGAGGTCGTGGCTTGGTGCTGCCCGGTGGCCATGGCCGTGTGGGCGGCATGGTCGCCGGGGTGTGGCGTTCGGTGGCGGTGAGTTTTGGCCGGGGTGAAAACCTGTTCTATCTTCGGACGGACCGGCGGCGGTGAAGCTCGTTCCCTTCTTGAAGGCGTCGCCGCGGCTCTCATTGCCCGTCGTGCGGCTCCGGGGGAAACTCTGTTCCTCGGATTGGGCGGTGGCGGCGCTCCGGTGTCGTATCCTTCCTGAAGGCGCCGCCTTGGAGCCCACGGTTCGTCATATGCGGCTTCATCTCTTCGCGGTGGTAGTGCCAGGGGTGGTGTTGCCGCGTTCAGCGCCTATGTATCATGCCTTGTGTGTGTGTGTTGTGGTGTCGTGCGTTTGTACCGGGTTGTTGTGATCGTGCTTTATATATAAAGCGGGGCGAAAGCCTTTTTGGTAACCTTGTAATGTTTGACCAAGTTAAAAAATTGCACTAGATGCTGATTTTTTTATAAACTTTGTCGAAGTATACAAATTTTGACTTGCTAAAAGAAATTCTATGTACACGATATTTATCACATGCACTAAATATGCTTGTAAGTACAATTTGCCAAAGAGTTGTACCTTAGTGGAGTACTAACTTATGATATGCATCAAATATGTACATAGGTACGATTTTCCATTGACTCGTATCTTTAGTGGTGTATCTTATCATTTAACACATTTTATGAGATTTTGTCTAGTTGCATCTTTTAGGTAAAGTTGACGTGATTATACTATAGCAAAATACGAAATAAGGACAAATAACTCACCGGCTTGTGCGAGGGGAAAGTCCTTGAAGAATCCACAGGGGATTTCCACTGCGCTGTCTGTGTGATTGAAGAAGGATCTTCGTTCCTCAGTGGAGAAATTTCCCGCAAACGAGTCCCTCCTGCCGTTCTGGTACCGCAGCGCAGGGGATGCACGAGGAGTCGCCGAGAGGTTGCGGCCGACGCCATTGATCTCTTGCAAAACGGTGTTATAATCTGCTCGAAGAACGAAATTTGTGGGTCAGAAAGGCAATGAAGAGAAATGACCGGCGTTTTTGGCATATGGCATAGATAAAAAACTAAAAAGGCAGAACCATTCACAAGAACGACAATTTGACGGGAAATATTGCGACAAGAAACACAATCCTTGCGAGTTATGGTGCGAATGATCGGATTCTATAGAAAGCGGAGACGATCTCTTCGGGCGGTGGAGGCCGAGACCTGAGAAGACGGCCGGGTCGGAGCAGAGCGCGCGCGGGGTGGGGAGTGAGTACTTGTGCGCGCCGTAGTCGCGCGGGTACTCGAAGAGCGGCGTCGTCGGAGGGGAGGGGCGGGCTGGGCGGAGGAGGAGGTGGAGGGGCAGGCAGCGGGAGGGGTCGGAGAAGGAGACGTAGAGCGCGAGCGGGAGCGTGGTGAGGAGGTAGAGCAGCGAGAGGCAGAGCAGCTTGGACTGCAGCAGCGGGGGCCTCCGCACGCGCACCCACGCCATGCCGCTCGCGCTCGCCCCAGCCAGAGCGCGCGCGCGGACGTGTCACCCAGTTTGTTTTGACTCTTTGAGCTGAGTGATCGAGTCACGCGGGGAGAGGAGATCGGGGGTCCTCGTGCATGCCGCACGTCCGTTACGGAGAGAAAAACGACCTGCCGTGCCCGTGGTCCTGCATGCCGCACGTCTGTTATACGGAGAGTAAAATGAGCTGCTGGTGCTGGGGTCGTGCATGGCGCACGGACAGAAAAGGGAGCTGCCACGACAGGTCGCTCAAGGACTCAAAGAACAAAAAAAAAACACGTAGACACTCCCTAGTCCCTATTGTAGCGATGCTCCAAGAGAGAGTGCAGTCGATGTAGTGAGAATCACCGATTCTGTTTGAGCTGACGGAAGAAACTTGGATTCGGACACCTCTGTTCGATTCTTCAGTTGCAACAAAATAGCAGCACCGCCATTGTGATACTGATAGCCGGGGATATTTATAGGAAACGCATCATCGGAACAATCTTCTCAAATGCGAAAGAAAGCAACAGGCCGCCAAAATGGCAAATACTCCCTCCGTTCCTAAATATTTATCTTTCTAGCCATCTCAAATAGACTACAACATACGGATGTATGTAGACATGTTTTAAAGTGTAGATTCACTCATTTTGCTCCGTATGTAGTTACTTGTTGAAATCTTTAGAAAGACAATTACTCCCTCCGTTCCTAAATATTTGTCTTTCTAGCCATCTTAAATGGACTACAACATACGGATGTATGTAGACATGTTTTAGAGTGTAGATTCACTCATTTTGTTTCGTATGTAGTCACTTGTTGAAATCTCTAGAAAGACAATTATTTGGGAACGGAGGGAGTATTTAGGAACGGAGGGAGTAGTTTGTTGCACCAAATGGGCACTTTATTATGGAAGAAAATCTGGTACGGCCGGGTCGTACGCACGCAAACGTGAGACCACCCCAGCGCTTGTCATCTGGCAGTACAAATCTCAAAGCACGCAGCATCACCTTATCCAAACTGGAGAGCAGATCGAGCACAGATCGACGCCCAACCTCTCCAACGCCCCCAACTCCTGCCGCCGGTGTGCTCCGGTCCGGCTGCTTACCACATCGTTGCCGGTGATCGATGCTCAGGAAAAAAAGCTCCTGCCGCCGGTGAGATCTGCTCCGGCTGCTCGCCACATCGCCGCCGGTGTTCTCCTTGATGCTCGGCGTACTCCATTCCCCGCGTTTTTTGGCGACCCAGGTCGCGGCACCGTAGAAGCTGCTCACTGGCCTGCTCCGCGATGCCAGCCGCCGTTCTCCTCAGTGACCCTCACGGCGTGGCCGACGTACTATGCAGAACAAGTTCATGTAGATTTTTTTTGTGTGTTATTTGAGCTGTAAAATCTGAACAAAGGCTGCTCCTGCTTATTTTTCTTCTAAATTTTATCCCATACAAGATGTGGCATATGATGTAAACAAGATCTGCAATGTATATGTTGGTGTCCACTCTTGGCATAAGTGTGGTGTGACGTTTTCATATTCTGGTGTCAACTCTTGGATAAATATACAGATGCATTTGCATTTGCCCTGATAATTTGATAGGGTGTCAACTGTTTGGCATGAACAAACATTCATGGTTTGCTACAGAGGAAAATGATAGCTTCAGTTTTATATTGCAGCAAGTAAATAGCACCATTTGCCAGGTGAAATACACACATAGTAGCAGAAGAAAATTGTAGCTTGAGGTGAAACACTAGCACATAGCAGTAGAAGAAAATGATAGCTTCAGTTTAACAGAACATATGTTTGATAACAGATGTTCGGCATTGTCAGGTGACACACACATAGCAGCAAAATAAAAGGATAGCTCTAGTTTTAAGCTAAACCAAATACATAAACCATATAGCTGACATGCCCAGCTAACTAGCATTGAGGAACCGACAAGACATTATGCATCGACGCACGATCGGGCTCGTCACGGCTGAAACCTTGATGTACTAGCACCATAGTTGAAATCCAGTTGACGAGCGGCCGGCAGTGTTGTGCCATCTTATGATCTTTTTTGCTTTGAACCTTTTATTCGTTCAGGAGCTCTAAATGGCACCGTTGTTTTTTGCAACATATCCAGTCATTTCAGAGGAACTTTCAGAGTCCTCATCTTCACCCAAGTTTAAATTGCTAAGTAATTCTAGTGCTTCCAAAGCCAACTTATTAATAGTTTAATACCATTGTTGAGATGTGTAAGAACCTCCTTTGATGTTTTGCACTTCAATGCAAGTGAAATCATCTTTCTAGAAGTATGTGCAAATATGGATTCTAAGCTATCATTGGAATTCAGTTTTGATGTAAAAATTTCTTGTTTTGCATACTTCGTCCATCTGTTTGATATGTACTGACTTGGCAGGATGATGATATTGCAGCATGTGAAAACCTCATGAGCATGCCTGCACAATATACCAACAACATTTAGAACAATTTCAGAAAGGTTGCAGTAGAATCAATCAAGATAGGCTTCAGAAAGGAAGGAACGTGCTTGTTGTCACATGTGAACTGAACTTACCCTCACTGGAGGAGCCATGGGTGGAGAGGGTTCTGGAGGAGACGATGGCATGTATGCTCCTTGGCCCTGTGCCGCAATGCCGTCGTCGGGCGCCGTAGCCATCTTGCCGCCCCGTCGCTGACGGGTTGAAAACAGATCTCGTGTCTGTTCGTTTCTTTTGGAAGATGAATCATCAGAAGCCATTTTCAAAAAAAAAAAAGAATCATCAGAAGCTGAGAGGACGGCGGAAACGGACCAGCTAATTCTAACCAGGCTTGGGCTTTTTTTTCTGGAACTCAAGTTGGCTGGATGTTTGGGATTGCCAGATGTCAAGCGCTGGGGTGGTCTCACGTTTGTGTGCGTACGACCCGGTCGTACCAGATTTTCTTCCCTTTATTATCTCGCGAGTCCATACAGCACAAAACAGTACACTGGTTTGCTTCAGCAGTTTATAGGCTACCATTATTCGTCGGCTTATATACGAGTTCACCGATTAATCTAGCCAGCGGCTAGCTTGCACAGTTACATGTCAGCAGCGGCCATGGTGTCGAAGAGCATCCAGATTTCGTTGACCCTGCCGCTGAACTCGAACGGCGAGTTGTACTGCGCCACGGTGTACTCGGACGCCGGGTCGGCCTTGCGGCCGTCGGACACGGCGGCGGCCCACCTGGTCCCCTGCAGGCTGGCGTCGAGCAGTGCGGCCTGCTTGCCGACGTCGGCGTCGGCCACGAAGCCGCCGAACCGGCGCACGGCGGCGTACCTCGCCCCGGCCCACCTCTGCACGTGCAGGCCCTCGGTCGGCGGCGGGTCCGCCTGGTTCTTCGCCGGCACGTAGAAGCTAACCACGAAGGAGGAGACGCAGAAGGGCCCGTCGCTGGGCGCCACCCGCGTCAGCACCGGCGCCGTCATCTCGATCGTCTCGTTGTAGGCGTTCTTCCCCTGGATGTACTTGAAAAGCCTGGCCCATGCAAACAAGCGAAGCCCGTTACTGTTATCCCAGGCCCATTTGTCTAGGCCCACGTGAAGCCCAAAAGAGAGCTTCACTGGCACTACTGCTGCGAGCAAGTTGCGCGTGATTTGGCAATGGCGAAGGGAGCGGCGTGCTTACTGGAGGAAGCCGGAGCGGGTGGCGTCGACGAGCGAGATGTCCTCGATGGGTGCGGTGGACACCCACATGGCGTCCTTGTACCGCCGGATCTCGAACCCGTTGGTGCTGTCCACCACGTCGTACGCCGGGCACTCGATGCGCTCGCACGACGGCGGCACGGCGGCGCCCGCGCCGAGGGCAAGCAGGGCGGCCGCGGCGAGGAGGAGGAGCATGCCGCTCCGCCGCGCCATGGTGTTTCGGTGGGGAGTGGAGTGGGGGATGGGATTTGTGGGGCTCGGGTGCGTGCGTGCCTCTGGGGATTGATTGGTGGTGGTGGGATAAATACGGCTTGGCTGCGGCTCAGGGTGGCCGCGGCGGCCGTGCTTCCACGTCGACGGGATTCGAGCACTTGGCCGTCATCGTTCGGGTCTTGAGGATCGAGACTGGCAAGCGGGGGAGAGGGGACACACGTAGACAGTAGAAGCATATCGGTTGGTGGTTTCTGAGATGATTTTCGCTGTGATATCTGAAGGTGTGATAATACTATCTTGGTATTTATCTTAATTTTTTTTTTTGCATCGAAACTAGGACTTTATTGCAGAATCATTCGGTTACAATCTGCCTTTAGGCTAACATGAAGGAAGTCGGGACTCTGGTCTAGCCAGCACTCCGTGCCATCGATGGAGCAGGCACGTTGTGCACAAGTATGAGCCGGGTTATTGGACTCCCGCTAATGTGGCGAACCGAAAAAGAAATAAAACTGAGGACTATGTCGTCTAGTTCTCGTAAGATAGGCGCTGCAACCGAACGAGAATTGCCGCACAAGTTCCATTGGGTGACCATCTCCATGCTATCGACCTCCATAATCACATGTGACATCCCGCGTAGCTGAGCAAAGATCACACCCTCCCGAAAGGCTAGCGGTTCAGCAATGAATGGATCTGATACGCCATTGAGCGGCTTGCACCAAGCCCCAATGAAAGATAAATGGGACCGGGCCACTCCACCAGCTCCGCCCGCTAGTGCATCCGGGAAAACCGAACCATCAGTGTTGATGGTAATCCACCCCGCGTCGAAGTCGCCACTACTGTCCGCTTTGCACCCTTGTGCGACGAGCAGGTAACTCCGGTATGGAAAGAGATTCATGGATCCACTTGAGAGATTGGACGGGTTCATACCCCTCTTGCTCGTGAGTCCACTTGTTTCTTGATGTCCATATGGCATGCATGATTGTGATGATCTTACATCTTGTATCATCTGTGAACATAGGGTCCAACACAATATCACACGCCCATGTTAATGGATGATGCCGGGGTAGGTGAAGATCAAACCGCTCCATGGCCGCAATCCAAAACTGCTTCGCATGCGCACACGAGATAAGCGCATGCATCAAGTCTTCATCCATTGCTTGACAGATGTCACAGCGTCCGATAGGTTTAATATGTCGATGCTTCAAGGTCAAGTAGTCTGGCAAGATGCCATGAAGAACTCTCCACCAAAAAACCCGGACTTTCGGCACCACATGTAATTTCCAAAGTGCAGACCACAACTGTTTATTTGCGGATGAAGTGTCCGTGATCGTCCCTTCCTCTAGAGAGCTTCTCTCGTTGCGAGTCATAAGAGATCGATACGCTGATTTGACAGTATAGTTGCCTGACTTTTCAAGTGCCCACGCCAAAGTATCTTCTCCTCCCGATCTATTCAAAGGGATATTCAAAATGGCTTCAGCATCTGGTAGGAGAAAAGTTTGGCGAACAAGATCGACGTTCCAGTTGCCTGTATACTCATTGATCAATTCCGATACGTGCTCGAGCGGGGCGGCTCCGAGACGACCGACAGGTTTCATAGTCACTGTATTGGGAATCCAAGGATCGTTCCAAATCGACGTGGAGGAACCATCACCGATCCGATGAATGAGCCCAGCTTCCAGAGCTGTTCTACCCGCAACGACCGCTCTCCAGGTCGCAGAAGCACCTTTAGGGATCGTTGCTTGGAGAAAACTTGTATGAGGATAATATTTACCTTTCAAAACCCGTGCGCAGAGAGAGCCAGGATTTGTAAGAAGCCGCCAGCCTTGCTTGCCGAGCATGGCCAGGTTGAACACCTGAGGATCCCGAAACCCCATGCCTCCCTTGATCTTCGGTTGTGTCAGTTTGTCCCAAGAGAGCCAGTGTAGGGACCGCTTGTCCAGAGAACTACCCCACCAGTACTTTGCCATAGGTGAAGTGATAGTCTTGCACACTTTTTTGGTCAACTGAAAGCAGCACATGTTGTATGTGGGGATTGCTTGCGCAATGGATTTAAGTAGCACTTCCCGCCCCGCACACACTAGATAGCGTTCTGACCAGCCACCAATCTTGCTGCGGATGCGATCACCGATATGGTTGAAAGTACCACTAGTTACTCTCCCAATGGCCGTGGGTAGGCCCAAATAACGTTCAGAGAACGCCTCAACTGAGATGCCAAGTAGTTTCTTGAGGGTCGCTCGAAGGGGCTGCTCTGCATTGCCGCTGAAGAAGATGGAGCTCTTGTCCCGATTCACAGCTTGACCGGAGCAAGTAGCATAAATATGTAGAATCTCATTGAGCCAATCTGCACTTTGGGTATTAGCTTTGACGAAAATGAGACTATCATCAGCGAAAAAAAGGTGACTAACCCAAGGAGCATGAATGCTCACACGAATCCCCCTATCAATGCGTGCCCCGCCGAAGTTGTTGAGCATGGAAGTGAGGCCTTGGGCGCAGATGAGAAAGAGATATGGAGATACTGGGCATCCTTGCCGGAGCCCTTTGGTTGGAGTGAAGTATGGGAGCAACTCTCCATTAACCTTGATGGTGAATCTGACCGATGTAACACATTTCATAATAAGACCAGTAAAGCGATCACCGAAGCCCAGTTTGACCAACATGGCTTCGAGATAATGCCATTCCACTCGATCATACGCTTTAAGCATATCTAGTTTGATGGCACAGCTGAAGTTCTTGCCCTTCTTCCTCCTTCTGATGGCATGAATGCACTCATAGGCCACTAGAACATTGTCCGTGATTAAGCGGCCTGGAACAAAAGCACTTTGTTCCTCCCCAATGACTTCATCAAGGATAAGACGGAAACGATTGGCCACTGTTTTGACGGCAATTTTATACAGTACAGGGCACAGCGCTATTAGCCTATATTGTGAGATCTTCTGGGGATGATGGACTTTGGGGATCAAAGTAATTGCCGTGTCATTCAGCCCAACTGGTAGTTCTCCACCATTCAGAAAACTCAAGATAGCCGTGGTGATATCCTCCCCAACGACATCCCAGTGTCGTTGGTAAAATCCTGCTGTAAAACCGTCGACACCGGCGCTTTAGAAGGCGCCATATCAAACAATGCTTGTTTTACCTCGGCCGCCGTATACTCCCATTCGAGTGTATGGTTCATTTCTTCGGTGACCCGTGGTTGTACACATTGCAGTAACTCCTCCATCGGACTGTAGCCTTGTGATTGATATAGTGCTTGATAGAACGTGGTAATCTCCTCCTTTACATCGGTTGGATCACTGCTCACGTGGCCGTCTGCCAATTCCAATGAGGTAATGCGGTTGATCCTCTTATGTTGTCTAGCTTGTGCCTGGAAGTAGCTTGTGTTACGGTCACCCGCGTGTAGCCACAGCATTCTAGACCTTTGTTTGAGCCAAATTTCCTCCTGCCGAAGAACTTCCCGTAATTGCGAGGCAACAGCCTTCTCTTCATCGTTGGGGCCTCGTCCTACCGCAGCAGACCTGAGACGCTCAAGGCGTTTACAAGTTTACGACTCGGCGCTCAATATTCCCAAACTCCTGTCGCCCCATGTTCCCAAATCATGCTTTGACCACGAGAGCGCATCCACAATGCCTTGCAGTCCTCCCGGCCGCACCGCCGCCACATCGCTCGCACCTTCTCATCATAGTCGGCATGTGATTGCCAAACGTTTTCGTAGCGAAAGGAGTGGGCTGCCCGGGTCCAACCCGATGTTGCCATAGCTCGGCACTCGGTAAGCAGAAAACAGTGATCCGACTCAACACTGCTGATATGTTTAACATTTGAGAACTCAAACAGCTGCAGGAATTCGGCATTGGCAAAGGCCCTGTCAAACCTTGCTTTCACGTTCATATTCCCTTGCCGTCTATTATCCCATGTGAATGGTACCCCTCGCCACCCCAAGTCTTGGAGAGCGCAATCGGAAATTGCCTCGCGAAAGGCACGCATTTGCGCCTCCGGCCTTGCATGTACGCTGAAATGCTCATCCGCAGATAGGGTTTCGTTGAAGTCTCCCAGGCATAACCAAGCCCTATGTGGGATAGCAAAAAGGGTGCAGAGAAACCGCCAACTGTGGTGGCGATTCTCTACTCGTGGCTCTCCATAGAAGCTAGTGAGACGCCAAGTCTTGTTATTTTGGCTGACCTTGACATCAATATGCGACTTGCTGAAATTCTCCAAAGTAACTTCAACATCTTTTGTCCAAAACAGACCGATCCCTCCGCTCAAACCGTCGCTATCGACGGCATAACAGCCGGAGAATCCTAATGTAAACTTCAAATCTTCCACACATTTTCCCCTGATCTTTGTCTCCATGACAAAAAGCAGGGTGGGGCCTTCTTGCTTCACAAGCTTGCGAAGCTCTCGAACTGTCGCAGGGTTCCCAAGCCCTCGATAGTTCCAGCTCATGGCGTTCATTGGCTTGGGCAGGGCTGACTAACAGCCGCTGCCGATGATTCAGAAGGTGGTGGTGTAGGCCTCTTCTTCTTCGGTTCCCGTTCAGGGAAGGTGTCATTCAGATTTTCTTTGCCATAAGCTGTAGGGTCAGAGGGGTCCTTTCCCTCCGTTCCGTGGCCAACAACCTCGCCGTGCTCTGTGATAGCCAACGGCTGGTGCTCCACTCTGCGGTAGTCTTGGGCGGCCTGCGGTCCGCCTTTGCGTTTCTGTGGCACCGGGGTTTTGACGGGAGAGGTCACCTCCGGCCCACCCTTTTGGTGGGAGCTAGACGACTGGGATTCCTTCGTGCTTGGCTGGTACTGGCTTCGATCCCTCGTCGGGTTCTCTCCGGAATTTGCCTTCCTGCGATCCTCCGGTGCCCGTAGGGAGGATTTGAATGAAGATCGCCCTTCTCATCCCTAGTCCCGGGTGTTGGACAGAAGGGGTGTGCATGACCCAGACGACCACACGAGAAACAAAAATGTGGAATCTGCTCATATTCAATATCATAGCGATCCGTGCTCTTCCTTTTCACCGAGTTGATTAAGATCCATCTACGTAGGGTTTTTTGCACTTCCAAGGTGACCCGTGCACGTAGGAATCCTCCCACTGGATCAATCTGAACAATGGAGGCAGTCTTGTCAATCTGCCTGGCTATAGCCAAGCCTCTAGTGTCGTTCCTTAGGTTATAGGGTAGATTAACTACCCGAGCCCAAACTGGCAATTTGTCAAACTTTAGCTCTAAAGGTTGCATATGATCCTCAAATTCCTCCAGGATTACTGCATGCTTGTTGATGTGCCATGGAGACCCCTCCCAGACGCGGTCCCTATCATGTTTAGTCGCAAATTCAACAGCAAACATGTTCTCTCCCAGAGGACGGAAAGACAGACCTCTAGGGTTTCCCCAAGCTGGGCGTAGCGCGTTCGTTATAGTCCGTATGTGGTACAAGTTCCTGAACAGCACCTTGCCCGCCAGGAGCCACTTAGGCGGAGCACCCTCGTCGGAGTCGTCGATCACCAGGGGAGTCGCTTCCTCCTCGGAGATGTCCAAGTTGTCGAGAGCTTCCTCCATCTGCGCTCGAGCCGAGCGAGGGGAGAGAGCGCCACCACCATGCCGTCTGTTCCCCGCGGACGCTGAAGCCATCCTGTTGCAGATCACCGGTGCGCCCCGCCGATTAGATCCGCGGGCGCCGTCGAGTCCACCGAACCCTAATCGCCGCCAAGGGGTATAAGGGTTTCGAGGAATTATTTATCTTAAAATTTAGAACGCTCGAGGCCTCTCTATTGAATTATTTTACTGCCAGTACGGACGTATATACTCTTTCTTCTTAACACAACCACGCTCTGCTGAAGCTAGAAACAAAATCCTATTGTTTCGTTTGTTAGAGTTGTGTCGAATATTATTATACAAGATAGGTTACAGTTGGACTTAGAATTGTATGGTGTGTGACAGAATATAAAGTCATGTCCAAGTAGGGCACTTTGTATCCTAGACCTCTCTTATATATAGTGGGGATAGACACATGATGCAACTATGCCAACGTAATAGCACGAGCACACGGGGGAGCCGGCGGCATGCGCCGGCGCCCAGGCGGCCGGGGTGCGGTATTGTAGCGGTTTCATGGGAGGAGCGCCCGTAGTTAGGCTCCGGAGATGTAGCCACATCGGTGAACCTCGTTAACAAATCTCGGTGTCGTGTTTGTATGATTGCTTGATCCTGGATATATCGACTTGCGCTTCGGATTAATTCTACCAAGTGGTATCATGAGTTAGGTTGTTCGGAGGTTGTGGATGTAGATCTAAAAAAAAGAGCTCGGCTTGGATCAAGGTTGTTCACAGGAAGCATGTCGCCGGCGGAGCGCCATGCGCGAACGAGAAATCGATCCAGAAGCAAGCGAGTACAAGAAGCAATGCCTCTCGCGGCCATAGCTCTCCCCGCATGCGACGCGCCGCTTGCACGATGCCTCGGATCCAATCAATCCGATCTCGCCCCGCGCACTGACTAGGGTTGCCTGCTCCTGCCGCGGCCACCGTTGTCCATCACTCGCCAAGACGACCTCGAGTACGATTTTGTAGCCGCTGTTTCCGTCCGATCTGCTTCACATTGGGGGTGTTTAGTTCCCTGCGTTGCATGTGGTTGGCATCCATCATGCAAAATTTCATTGTTTGGTACCCTGCATGGGCTTTTTAGCCTGGCCCAGTGGATGTAAAAAGGGGCATCTTAGCCAGGCTGAGGGAAACACAGAGATCGAGCGTAGCTTGCGTGCAGGCGCGTTCTTTTGCTTTTCTTCTCCCCTTCGTTCTCTTCTGACCAAGCACTCTGCAGCCACCCTCGTCAAGCTGCCGCCGTCCTCGACCAACAGCCGCCGCTATCCTCATCATGCCCCGCCGTCCTCTGCCGCCGCCATCCTCGACCAAGCGTCGCCGCCCTTGTCGACCAAGCGCCTCCGCCCTCGTCAAGCCGTTGTCGTCCTCGACCAACAGCCGCCGCTGTCCTCGTCAAGCCCAACGTCCTCCGCCGCTGCCGTCCTCGACCAAGCACTGTTGGGAAACGTAGCGTGCAATTTCAAAAAAAAAAAATCCTACGCTCACACAAGATCTATCTAGGAGATGTATAGCAACGAGAGGGGGGGGAGTGTGTCCACGTACCCTCGTGAAAGCGAAAGCGTTTGTTAACGCGGTTGATGTAGTCGAACTTCTTCACGTTCCGAACGATCAAGTACCGAACGTATGGCACCTCCGAGTTCTACACACGCTCAGCTCGATGACGTCTCTCGAACTCTTGATCCAGCAATGTGTCGAGGGAGAGTTCCGTCAGCACGACGACGTGGTGACGGTGATGGTGAAATGATCCGCGCAGGGCTTCGCCTAAGCACTACGTGAATAAGACCGGAGGCGTAAACTATGGAGGGGGGCGCCGCACACGGCTGACAATGTTTGATGTGAGTTCTAGGCGCCCCCTCCCCACGTATATAAAGAAGGGAGGGGGAGGGAGCCAGCTCTAGGCGCGCCCAAGTAGGATGAATCCTACTTGGGCTCCTAGTTGGATTCGGCCCCCCTTTTCTTTTACCGGAGGGGGAAAAGAGGGGAAGAGAGAGAGAGGGAGAAGGAAAGAGGGGGGCGCCACCCCCTCCTCTAATCCTATTCGGCCTCCTTCCTTGGGGGGGGGGGGGCACCCCTTGTGGGCCGGTGTGCCTCCCTCCTATGGCCCATATAGCCCATATCTTCCCCCGGGGGGTTCCGGTAACCCCCCCGGTACTCCGATATGTACCCGATACATTTCGGAACACTTCCGGTGTCCGAATTGAAGGAAATATGTCCTAGAGGCAATAATAAAGTTATTATTTATTTCCTCATATCATGATAAATGTTTATTATTCATGCTAGAATTGTATTAACCGGAAACATAGTACATGTGTGAATACATAGACAAACATAGTGTCACTAATATGCCTCTACTTGACTAGCTCGTTAATCAAAGATGGTTGAGTTTCCTAGCCATAGACATGAGTTTTCATTTGATTAATTGGATCACATCATTAGGAGAATGATGTGATTGACTTGACCCATTCCGTTAGCTTAGCACCTGATCGTTTAGTTTACTGCTATTGCTTTCTTCATGACTTATACATGTTCCTATAACTATGAGATTATGCAACTCCCGATTACCGGAGGAACACTTTGTGTGCTACCAAACGTCACAACGTAACTGAGTGATTATAAAGGTGCTCTACACATGTCTCCAATGGTACTTGTTGAGTTGGCATAGATCGAGATTAGAATTTGTCACTCCGATTGTCGGAGAGGTATCTCTGGGCCCTCTCGGTAATGCACCGGTAACGAGATTGAGCTAGGTATTGAGATACCGACGATCGAATCTCGGGCAAGTAACATATCGATGACAAAGGGAACAACGTATGTTGTTATGCGGTTTGACCGATAAAGATCTTCGTAGAATATGTAGGAACCAATATGAGCATCCAGGTTTCGCTATTGGTTATTGACCGGAGACGTGTCTCGGTCATGTCTACATAGTTCTCGAACCCGTAGGGTCTGCACGCTTAAAGTTCTGTGACGATCAGTATTATGAGTTTATATGTTTTGATGTACCGAAGATAGTTCGGAGTCCCGGATATGATCACAGACATGACGAGGAGTCTCAAAATGGTCGAGACATAAAGATTGATATATTGGAAACCTATATATGGACGTCGGAAGAGTTCTAGGTGAAATTGGGATTATACCGGAGTGCCGGAGGGGTTACCGGAACGCCCCCAGAGGTTAAGGGCCTAGTTGGGCCCTAGTGGAGAGAGAGAGGGGCCGGCCAGGGCAGGCCGCACGCCCCTCCCCCTCTGGTCCGAATTGGACTAGGAAGGGGGGCGGCGCCCCCCTTTCCTTCTCCTTCTCCCCCTTTCTTTCCCCCTCCTAGTAGGAGTAGGAAAGAGGGGAGTCCTACTCCTACTAGGAGGAGGACTCCTCCTCCTGGCGCGCCCTACAGGGCCGGCCGGCCTCCCCCATGCTCCTTTATATATGGCGGCAGGGGGCACCCTAGGACACACAAGTTGATCATTGATCTCTCCCAGCCGTGTGCGGTGCCCCCCTCCACCATAATCCACCTCGGTCATATCGTAGCGGTGCTTAGGCGAAGCCTTGCGACGGTAGTTTCATCAACATCGTCACCACGCCGTCGTGCTGACGAAACTCTCCCTCGAGCTCTATTGTATCGTGAGTTCACGGGACGACACCGAGCTGAACGTGTGCTGAACGCAGAGGTGCCGTACGTTCGGTACTGAGGATCGGTCGATCGTGAAGATGTACGACTACATCAACCGCGTTGTCATAACGCTTCCGCTTAACGGTCTGCGAGGGTACATGGACGACACTCTCCCCTCTCGTTGCTATGCATCACCATGATCTTTCGTATGCGTAGGAATTTTTTTGAAATTACTATGTTCCCCAACAGTGGCATCCGAGCCAGGTTTATGCATAGATGTTATATGCACGAGTAGAACACAAGTGAGTTGTGGGCGATACAAGTCATACTGCTTACCAACATGTCATACTTTGGATCGGTGATATTGTTGGATGAAGCTGCCCGGACCGACATTACGCGTACGCTTACACGAGACTGGTTCTACCGACGTGCTTTGCACACAGGTGGCTGGCGGGTGTCAGTTTCTCCAACTTTAGTTGACCCAAGTGTGGCTACGCCCGGTCCTTGAGAAGGTTAAAACAACACTAACTTGACGAACTATCGTTGTGGTTTTGATGCGTAGGTAAGAACGGTTCTTGCTCAGCCCGTAGCAGCCATGTAAAACTTGCAACAACAAAGTAGAGGACGTCTAACTTGTTTTTGCAGGGCATGTTGTGATGTGATATGGTCAAGACATGATGCTATATTTTATTGTATGAGATGATCATGTTTTGTAACGGAGTTATCGGCAACTGGCAGGAGCCATATGGTTGTCGCTTTTTTGTATGCAATGCAATCGCCCTATAATTGCTTTACTTTATCACTAAGCAGTAGCGATAGTCGTAGAAGCAATAGTTGGCGAGACGACAATGATGATACGATGGAGATCAAGGTGTCGCGCCGGTGACGATGGTGATCATGACGGTGCTTTGGAGATGGAGATCAAAGGCACAAGATGATGATGGCCATATCATATCACTTATATTGATTGCATGTGATGCTTATCCTTTATGCATCTTATTCTGCTTTGATTGGCGGTAGCATTATAAGATGATCTCTCACTAAGTTTCAAGGTATAAGTGTTCTCCCTGAGTATGCACCGTTGCGAAAGTTCGTCGTGCCGAGACACCACGTGATGATCGGGTGTGATAAGCTCTACGTTCAAATACAATGGGTGTAAGCCAGTTTTGCACACGCAGAATACTCGGGTTAAACTTGACGAGCCTAGCATATGCAGATATGGCCTCGGAACACTGGAGACCGAAAGGTCGAACGTGAATCCTATAGTAGATATGATCAACATAGTGATGTTCACCATTGGAAACTACTCCATCTCACGTGATGATCGGACATGGTTTAGTTGATTTGGATCACGTGATCATTTAGATGACTCGAGGGATGTCTATCTAAGTGGGAGTTCTTAAGTAATATGATTAATTGAACTTTAATTTATCATGAACTTAGTACCTGATAGTATTTTGCTTGTCTATGTTGTTGTAGATAGATGGCCCGTGTTGTTGTTCCGTTGAATTTTGATGCGTTCCTTGAGAAAGCAAAATTGAAATATGATGGTAGCAATTACACGGACTGGGTCCGTAACTTGAGGATTATCCTCATTGCTGCACAGAAGAATTACGCCCCGAAGCACCGCTGGGTACCAGGCCTGCTGCAGATCTGGCCGACGACGTTAAGAACGTCCGGGAGAGCAAAGTCGATGACTACTCGATAGTTCAGTGTGCCATGCTTTACGGCTTAGAACCGGGACTTCAACGATGTTTTGAACGTCATAGAGCATATGAGATGTTCCAGGAGTTGAAGTTAATATTTCAAGCAAATGCCCGGATTGAGAGATATGAAGTCTCCAATAAGTTCTACAGCTACAAGATGGAGGAGAATAGTTCTGTCAGTGAACATATACTCAAAATATCTGGTATAATAATCACTTGATTCAACTGGGAGTTAATCTTCCGGATGATAGTGTCATTGACAGAATTCTTCAACCATTGCCACCAAGCTACAAGAGCTTTGTGATGAACTATAATATGCAAGGGATGGATAAGACAATTCCTGAGCTCTTCATGCTAAAGGCTGCGGAGGTAGAAATCAAGAAGGAGCATTAAGTGTTGATGGTCCAAGACCACCAGTTTCAAGAAAAAGGGTAAAGGGAAGAAGAAGGGCAACTTCAAGAAGAACAACAAACAAGTTGCTGCTCAGAAGAAGAAACCCAAATCCGGACTTAAGCCTGAGACTGAGTGCTTCTACTGCAAACAGACTGGTCACTGGAAGCAGAACTGCCCCAAGTATTTGGCGGGTAAGAAGGATGGCAAGGTGAACAAAGGTATATGTGATATACATGTTATTGATGTGTACCTTACTAATGCTCGCAGTAGCACCTGGGTGTTTGATACTGGTTCTGTTGCTAATATTTGCAACTCGAAACAGGGACTACGGATTAAGCGAGGATTGGCTGGACGAGGTGACGATGCGCGTGGGAAATGGTTCCAAAGTCGATCTGATCACGGTCGGCACACTACCTCTACATCTACCTTCGGGATTAGTTTTAGACCTGAATAATTGTTATTTGGTGCTAGCGTTAAGCATGAACATTATATCTGGATCTTGTTTGATGCGAGACGGTTATTCATTAAAATCAGAGAATAATGGTTGTTCTATTTATATGAGTAATATCTTTTATGGTCATGCACCCTTGAAGAATGTTCTATTTTTATTAAATCTCGATAGTAGTGATACACATATTCATAATATTGAAGCCAAAAGATGCAAATTTGATAATGATAGTGCAACTTATTTGTGGCACTGCCGTTTAGTTCATATTGGTGTAAAGCGCATGAAGAAACTCCATACTGATGGACTTTTGGAATCACTTGATTATGAATCACATGGTACTTGCGAACCATGCCTCATGGGCAAGATGACTAAAACGCCATTCTCCGGAACAATGGAGCGAGCAACAGATTTGTTGGAGATCATACATACTGATGTATGTGGTCCAATGAATATTGAGGCTCGTGGCGGGTATCGTTATTTTCTCACCTTCACAGATGATTTGAGCAGATATGGGTATATCTACTTAATGAAACATAAGTCTGAAACATTTGAAAAGTTCAAAGAATTTCAGAGTGAAGTGGAAAATCATTGTAATAAGAAAATAAAGTTTCTACGATCTGATCGTGGAGGAGAATATTTGAGTTACGAGTTTGGTCTACATTTGAAACAATGCGGAATAGTTTCGCAACTCACGCCACCCGGAACACCACAGCGAAATGGTGTGTCCAAACGTCGTAATCGTACTTTACTAGACATGGTGCGATCTATGATGTCTCTTACTGATTTACCGCCATCGTTTTGGGGTTATGCTTTATAGACGGCTGCATTCATGTTAAATAGGGCACCATCGAAATCTGTTGAGACGATGCCTTATGAACCGTGGTTTGGCAAGAAACCAAAGTTGTCGTTTCTTAAAGTTTGGGGCTGCGATGCTTATGTGAAAAAGCTTCAACCTGATAAGCTTGAACCCAAATCGGAGAAATGTGTTTTCATAGGATACCCAAAGGAAACTGTTGGGTACACCTTCTATCACAGATCCGAAGGCAAGACATTTGTTGCTAAGAATGGATCCTTTCTAGAGAAGGAGTTTCTCTCGAAAGAAGTGAGTGGGAGGAAAGTATAACTTGATGAGGTAAATGTACCTGCTCCCTTATTGGAAAGTAGTTCATCACAGAAACCGGTTTATGTGACACCTACACCAATCAGTGAAGAAGCTAATGATATTGATCATGAAACTTCAGATCAAGTTACTACCGAACCTCGTAGGTCAACCAGAGTAAGATCTGCACCAGAGTGGTACGGTAATCCTATTCTGGAGGTCATGTTACTTGACCAAGGCGAACCTACAAACTATTAAGAAGTGATGGTGAGCCCAGATTCCGCAAAATGGCTTGAGGCCATGAAATCTGAGATGGGATCCATGTATGAGAACAAAGTGTGGACTTTGGTTGACTTGCCCGATGATCGGCAAGCCATATAGAATAAATGGATCTTCAAGAAGAAGACTGACGCTAACGGTAATGTTACTGTCTACAAAGCTTGACTTGTTGCGAAAGGTTTTCGACAAGTTCAAGGAGTTGACTACGATGAAACTTTCTCACCCGTAGCGATGCTTAAGTCTGTCCGAATCATGTTAGCAATTGCCGCATTTTATGATTATGAAATTTGGCAAATGGATGTCAAAATTGCATTCTTGAATGGATTTCTGGAAGAAGAGTTGTATATGATGCAACCGAAGGTTTTATCGATCCAAAGGAGCTAACAAAGTGTGCAAGCTCCAATGATCCATTTATGGACTGGTGCAAGCCTCTCGGAGTTGGAATAAACGCTTTGATAGTGTGATCAAAGCATATGGTTTTATATGCACTTTTGGAGAAGCCTCAGATTTACAAGAAAGTGAGTGGGAGCTCAGAGCATTTCTAATATTATATGTGGATGACATATTGCTAACTGGAAATGATATAGAATTTCTGGATAGCATAAAAGGATACTTGAATAAGAGTTTTTCAATGAAAGACCTCGGTGAAGCTGCTTACATATTGGGCATCAAGATCTATTGAGATAGATTAAGATGCTTAATTGGACTTTCACAAAGCACATACCTTGACAAAGTTTTGAAAAAGTTCAAAATGGATCAAGCAAAGAAAGGGTTCTTGCCTGTGTTACAAGGCGTGAAGTTGAGTCAGACTCAATGCCCGACCACTGCAGAAGATAGAGAGAAAAGGAAAAGTGTTCCCTATGCTTCAGCCATAGGCTCTATCATGTATGCAATGCTGTGTACCAGACCTGATGTGTGCCTTGCTATTAGCTTAGTAGGGAGGTACCAAAGCAATCCAGGAATGGATCACTGGACAGCGGTCAAGAACATCTTGAAATACTTGAAAAGGACTAAGGATATGTTTCTCGTTTATGGAGGTGACAAAGAGCTCATGTAAATGGTTACGTCGATGCAAGCTTTGACACTGATCCTGACGATTCTAAATCACAAACCGGATACATGTTTACATTGAACGGTGGAGCTGTCAGTAGGTGCAGTTCTAAACAAAGCGTCGTGGCGGGATCTATGTGTGAAGCGGAGTACATAGCTACTTCGGAAGCAGCAAATGAAGGAGTCTGGATGAAGGATTTTATATCCCATCTAGGTGTCATACCTAGTGCATCGGGTCCAATGAAAATCTTTTGTGATAATACTGGTGCAATTGCTTTGGCAAAGGAATCCAGATTTCACAAGAGAACCAAGCACATCAAGAGACACTTCAATTCCATCCAGGATCAAGTTCAAGTGGGAGACATAGAGATTTGCAAAATACATACGGATCTGAATGTTGCAGACCCGTTGACTAAGCCTATTCCACGAGCAAAACATGATTAGCACCAAGACTCCATGGGTGTTAGAATCATTACTGTATAATCTAAATTATTGACTCCAGTGCAAGTGGGAGACTGAAGGAAATATGCCCTAGAGGCAATAATAAAGTTATTATTTATTTCCTCATATCATGATAAATGTTTATTATTCATGCTCGAATTGTATTAACCGGAAACATAATACATGTGTGAATACATAGACAAACATAGTGTCACTAGTATGCCTCTACTTTACTAGCTCATTAATCAAAGATGGTTGAGTTTCCTAGCCATAGACATGAGTTGTCATTTGATTAATGGGATCACATCATTAGGAGAATGATGTGATTGACTTGACCCATTCCGTTAGCTTAGCACTTGATCGTTTAGTTTACTGCTATTGCTTTCTTCATGACTTATACATGTTCCTATGACTATGAGATTATGCAACTCCAGGTTACCGGAGGAACACTTTGTGTGCTACCAAATGACACAATGTAACTGGGTGATTACAAAGGTGCTCTACAGGTGTCTCTAATGGTACTTGTTGAGTTGGCATAGATCGAGATTAGAATTTGTCACTCCGATTGTCGGAGAGGTATCTCTGGGCCCTCTCGGTAATGCACATCACTATAAGCCTTGCAAGCAATGTGACTAATGAGCTAGTTGCGGGATGATGCATTACAGAACGAGTAAAGAGACTTGTCGGTAACGAGATTGAGCTAGGTATTGAGATACCGGCGATCGAATCTCGGGCAAGTAACATATCGATGACAAAGGGAACAACATATGTTGTTATGCGGTTTGACCGATAAAGATCTTCATAGAATATGTAGGAACCAATACGATCATCCAGGTTCCGCTATGTGTTATTGACCGGATATGTGTCTCGGTCATGTCTACATAGTTCTCGAACCCATAGGGTCCGCACGCTTAAAGTTCTGTGACGATCGGTATTATGATTTTATATGTTTTGATGTACCGAAGATAGTTCGGAGTCCGGAATATGATCACGGACATGACGAGGAGTCTCGAATTGTCGAGACATAAAGATTGATATATTGGAAGCCTATATTTGGACGTCGGAAGAGTTCCAGGTGAAATCGGGATTTTACCGGAGTGCCGGAGGGGTTACCGGAACCCCCCGGGGGTTAATGGGCCTAGTTGGGCCCTAGTGGAGAGAGAGAGGGGCCGGCTAGGGCAGGCCGTGTGCCCCCTCCCCTCTGGTCCGAATTGGACTAGGAAGGGGGAGGGGGCAGCACCCCCCTTTGCTTCTCCTTCTCCCCCTTTCTTTCCCCCTCCTAGTAGGAGTAGGAAAGAGGGGAGTCCTACTCCTACTAGGAGGAGGACTCCTCCTCCTGGCGCACCCTACAGGGGTCGGCCGGTGATGTCTACTACACAACCTTCTTCTTGTAAACGTTGTTGGGCCTCCAAGTGCAGAGGTTTGTAGGACAGTAGAAAATTTCCCTCAAGTGGATGACCTTAGGTTTATCAATCCGTGGGAGGCGTAGGATGAAGATGGTCTCTCTCAAACAACCCTGCAACCAAATAACAAAGAGTCTCTTGTATCCCCAACACAACCAATACGATGGTAAATTGTATAGGTGCACTAGTTCGGCAAAGATATGGTGATACAAGTGCAATATGGATGGTAGATATAGGTTTTTCTAATCTGAAAATATAAAAACAGCAAGGTGACTATTGATAAAGGCGAGCACAAACGGTATTGCAATGTGTTGAAACAAGGCCTAGGGTTCATACTTTCACTAGTGCAAGTTCTCTCAACAATAATAACATAATTGGATCATATAACTATCCCTCAACATGCAAGAAAGATTCACTCCAAAGTCACTAATAGCGGAGAACAAACGAAGAGATTATTGTAGGGTACGAAACCACCTCAAAGTTATCCTTTCTGATCGATCTATTCAAGAGTCCGTAGTAAAATAACACGAAGTTATTCTTTCCGTTCGATCTATCATAGAGTTCGTACTAGAATAACACCTTAAGATACAAATCAACCAAAACCCTAATGTCACCTAGATACTCCAATGTCACCTCAAGTATCCATGGGTATGATTATACAATATGCATCACACATTCTCAGATTCATCTATTCAACCAACACAAAGAACTTCAAAGAGTGCCCCAAAGTTTCTACCGGAGAGTCAAGACGAAAACGTGTGCCAACCCCTATGCATAAGTTCACAAGGTCACTGAACCCGCAAGTTGATCACCAAAACATACATCAAGTGGATCACGTGACATCCCATTGTCACCACAGATAAGCACATGCAAGACATACATCAAGTGTTCTCAAATTTTTAAAGACTCAATCCGATAAGATAACTTCAAAGGGAAAACTCACCACAGATAAGCACAAGGGTTCATACTTTCACTAGTGCAAGGTCTCTCAACAATAATAACATAATTGGATCATATAACTATCCCTCAACATGCAACAAAGATTCACTCCAAAGTCACTAATAGCGGAGAACAAACGAAGAGATTATTGTAGGGTACGAAACCACCTCAAAGTTATCCTTTCTGATCGAGCTATTCAAGAGTCCGTAGTAAAATAACACGAAGATATTCTTTCCGTTCGATCTATCATAGAGTTCATACTAGAATAACACCTTAAGATACAAATCAACCAAAACCCTAATGTCACCTAGATACTCCAATGTCACCTCAAGTATCCATGGGTATGATTATACGATATGCATCACGCATTCTCAGATTCATCTATTCAACCAACACAAAGAACTTCAAAGAGTGCCCCAAAGTTTCTACCGGAGAGTCAAGACGAAAACGTGCGCCAACCCCTATGCATAAGTTCACAAGGTCACTGAACCCGCAAGTTGACCACCAAAACATACATCAAGTGGATCACGTGACATCCCATTGTCACCACAAATAAGCACATGCAAGACATATATCAAGTGTTCTCAAATCCTTAAAGACTCAATCCGATAAGATAACTTCAAAGGGAAAACTCAATCCATTACAAGAGAGTAGAGGGGGAGAAACATCATAAGATTAAACTATAATAGCAAAGCTCGCGATACATCAAGATCATACCGAATCAACAACACGAGAGAGAGAGAGAGAGAGAGAGAGAGAGAGAGAGAGATCAAACACATAGCTACTGGTACGTACCTTCAGCCCCGAGGGTGAACTACTCCCTACTCGTCATGGAGAGCGCCGGGATGATGAAGATGGCCACCGGTGAGGGATCCCCCTCCGGCAGGGTGCCGGAACGAGTCTAGATTGGTTTTCGGTGGCTACAGAGGCTTGCGGCTGCGGAACTCCCGATCTATTCTGCTCTCCGATGTTTTAGGGTATATGGACATATATAGGTTAAAGAAAGTCGGTCAGGGGAGCCACGAGGGGCCCACGAGGGTGGGGGGCGCGCCCAGGGGTACTGCACGCCTCCCTGCCTCGTGGCTTCCTCGAAGCTTCCCTGACGTCTACTCCAAGTCTCCTGGATTGCTTCCGTTCCAAAAATAACTCTCCCGAAGGTTTCATTCCATTTGGACTCCGTTTGATATTCCTTTTCTTCGAAACACTGAAATAGGCAAGAAAACAACAATTTGGGCTGGGCCTTCGGTTAATAGGTTAGTCCCAAAAATAATATAAAAGTGTATAATAAAGCCCATAAACATCCAAAACAGATAATATAATAGCATGAATACTTCATGAATTATAGATAACGTTGGAGACGTATCAACCGGCCTCCCCTCTTGCTCCTTTATATACGGGGGCAGGGGAGCACCCTAGGACACACAAGTTGATCATTCATCTCTCCCAGCCGTGTGCGGTGCCCCCCTCCACCATAATCCACCTCGGTCATATCGTAGCGGTTCTTAGGCGAAGCCCTACGATGGTAGCTTCATCAACATCGTCACCACGCCGTCGTGCTGATGAAACTCTCCCTCGAGCTCTACTGGATCGTGAGTTCGCGGGACGTCACCGAGCTGAACGTGTGCTGAATGCGGAGGTTTCGTACGTTCGGTACTGAGGATCGGTTGATCATGAAGACGTACGACTACATCAACCGCGTTGTCATAACACTTTCGCTTAACGGTCTATGAGGGTACGTGGACGACACTCTCCCCTCTCGTTGCTATGCATCACCATGATCTTGCGTGTGCGTAGGAATTTTTTTGAAATTACTATGTTCGCCAACACGAATACTATCATCCAATATATCAATATTTACCTCTCGACCATTTCGAGACTACTCGTCATGTCCGTGATCTCATCCGGGACTCCGAACAACATTCGGTCACCAAATCACATAACTCATATAATACAAATCGTCATCGAACGTTAAGCGTGCGGACCCTACGGGTTCGAGAACTATGTAGACATGACTGAGACACCTCTCCGGTCAATAACCAATAGCGGTACCTAGATGCTCATATTGGCTCCTACATACGAATATCTTTATCGGTCGAACCGTTATGACAACATACATTATTCCCTTTGTCATCGGTATGTTACTTGCTCGAGATTCTATTGTCGATATCTTCATACCTAGTTCAATCTCGTTACCGGCAAGTCTCTTTACTCGTTCTGTAATGCATCATCCCGCAACTAACTCATTAGTCACATTGCTTGCAAGGCTTACTATGATGTGCATTACCGAGAGGGCCCAGAGATACCTCTCCGATACTCGGAGTGACAAATCCTAATCTCGATCTATGCCAACCCAACAAACACCTTCGAGATACCAGAGAGCATCTTTATAATCACCCGATTCGCCAGACGCTTGATAGCACACAAGGTATTCCTCCGGTGTCCGGGGGTTGCATAATCTCATAGTCAAAGGAATATGTATAAGTCATGAAGAAAGCAATAGCAATAAAACTTAACGATCATTATACTTAGCTAACGGATGGGTCTTGTCCATCACATCATTCTCCTAATGATATTATCCCATTCATCAAATGACAACACATGTCTATGGTTAGGAAACTTAACCGTCTTTTACGAGCTAGTCTAGTGGAGGCTTACTAAGGGACACTGTGTTTTGTCTATGTATCCACACATGTATCAAGTTTCCGGTTAATGCAATTCTAGCATGAATAATAAACATGTATCATGATATAAGAAAATATAAAATAACAACTTTATTATTGCCACTAGGGCATATTTCCTTCAGTCTCCCACTTGCACTAGAGTCTAATATAGTTCACATCTGTGATTAACACGAATAGTTCACATCACCATGTGATTAACACCCATAGTTCACATCCCTATGTGACCAACACCCAAAGGGTCAGTATTCTAGTTCACATTGC
This sequence comes from Aegilops longissima, assembly GCA_021605205.1. Classification (NCBI taxonomy): domain Eukaryota; kingdom Viridiplantae; phylum Streptophyta; class Magnoliopsida; order Poales; family Poaceae; genus Aegilops; species Aegilops longissima. Next base: position 161,645,315 of record CM038678.1, on the reverse strand, counting down.
CATGTGATTAACACCCAAAGAGTACTAAGGTGTGATCATGTTTTTCTTGTGAGAGAGGTTTAGTCAATGGGTCTACCACATTCAGATCCATATGTATTTTGCAAATATATATGTCTACAATGCTCTGCATGGAGCTACTCTAGCTAATTGCTCCCACTTTCAATATGTATCCAGATTGAGACTTAGAGTCATCTGAATCGGTGTCAAAGCTTGCATCGATGTAATTCCTTATGATGAACTCTTTATCACCTCCATAACCGAGAAATATTTACTTAGTCCTCTTAGGTAACTAAGGATAATTTTGACCGCTATCCAGTGATCTACTCCTGGAGCACTATTGTACCCCCTTGCCAAACTCATGACAAGGTACACAATATGTCTGGTACACAGCATGGCATATCTTACAGAACCTATGGCTGAGGCATAGGGAATGACTTTCATTCTTTCTCTATCTTCTGCCTTGGTCGGGTTTTGAGTCTTACTCAACTTCATACCTTACAACTCAGACAAGAACTCTTTCTTTGACTGATCCATTTTGAACTTCTTCAAAACTTTATCAAGGTATGTGCTTTGTGAAAGTCCAATTGAGCGTCTTGATCTATCTCTATAGATCTTGATGCCCAATATATAAGCAGCTTCATCGAGGTCTTTCATTGAAAAACTCTTATTCAAGTATCTTTTATGCTTTCCAGAAAATTCTACATCATTTCCGATCAACAATATGTCATTCACATATACTTATCAGAAAGGCTGTAGTGCTCCCACTCACTTTCTTGTAAAAACAGGCTTCACCGCAAGTCTGTATAAAACTATATGCTTTGATCAACTCATCAAAGCATATATATTCCAACTCCGAGATGCTTGCACCAGTCCATAGATGGATCGCTGGAGCTTGCGCACTTTGTTAGCACCTTTAGGATTTACAAAACCTTCTGGTTGCATCATATATAACTCTTCTTTAATAAATCCATTAAGGAATGCAGTTTTGTTATCCATTTGCCAGATTTCATAAAATGCGGCAATTGCTAACATGATTCAGGCAGACTTAAGCATCGCTACGAGTGAGAAAATCTCATCATAGTCAACACCTTGAACTTGTCAAAAACCTTTCGCGACAAGTCGAGCTTTGTAGATAGTAACACTACCATCAGCATCCTTCTTCCTCTTGAAGATCCATTTATTCTCAATGGCTTGCCAATCATCGGGAAAGTCCACCAAAGTCCACACTTTGTTCTCATACATGGATCCTATCTCAGATTTCATGGCCTCAAGCCATCTGTCGGAATCTGGGCTCATCATCGCTTCCTCATAGTTCGTAGGTTCGTCATGGTCTAGTAACATGACTTCTAGAACAGGATTACCGTATCACTCTGGTGCGGAACGTGCTTTGGTTGACCTACGAGGTTCAGTAGTAACTTGATCTGAAGTATCATGATCATTATCATTTGCTTCCTCTCTAGTTGGTGTAGGCATCACAGGAACGATTTTCTGTGATGAGCTACTTTCCAATTCGAGAGAAGGTACAATTACCTCATCAAGTTATACTTTCCTCCCACTCACTTTTTTCAAGAGAAACTCCTTCTCTAGAAAGGATCCATTCTTAGCAACAAAGATCTTGCCTTCGGATCTGTGGTAAAAGGTGTACCCAACAATTTCTTTTGGGTATCCTATGAAGACACACTTCTCCGATTTGGGTTCGAGCTTATCAGGCTGAAGCTTTTTCACATAAGCATTGCAACCCCAAACTTTAAGAAACGACAGCTTAGGTTTCTTGCCAAACCATAATTCATACAGTGTCGTCTCAAGGGATTTAGATGGTGCCCTATTTAACGTGAATGCAGCTGTCTCTAATGCATAACCCCCAAACGATAGTGGTAATTTGGTAAGAGACATCATAGATCGCACCATATCTAATAAAGTACGGTTACGATGTCCGGACACACCATTACGTTGTGGTGTTCCAGGTGGCGTGAGTTGTGAAACTATTACACATTGCTTTAAATGAAGGCCAAACTCGTAACTCAAATATTCACCTCCGCGATCATATCGTAGAAAACTTTATTTCCTTGTTACGATGATTCTCCACTTCACTCTGAAATTCCTTGAACTTTTCAAATGTTTCAGACTTATGTTTCATTAAGTAGATATACCCATATCTGCTCAAATCATCTGTGAAGGTCAGAAAATAACGATACCCGCCGCGAGCCTCAACAGTCATTGGACCGCATACATCGCTATGTATTATTTCCAATAAGTCATTGGCTCGCTCCATTGTCCTGGAGAACGGAGTTTTAGTCATCTTGTCCATGAGTGAAAGTGCAACTATCCCTAGGTGGTTTTGGTAATTCATAACAACATATAGCTCATTGAGCTAATGCTATTCCAAGACAAATATTTCAGGAAAGCTCAATGAATGGCATGGCATGGATGATGAAAATGGATCCCTCAAAATATCAAGGACAAAGGATTGGCTCAAGCTCAAAAGCTCAAGACTCTACATTTTACATTTTAGTGATCCAAGATCACATTGAGTCTATAGGAAAAGCCAATACTATCAAGAAGGATGAGGTCTTGCTTAATGAGCCTTTTGCTCCATGTGCTTAGTGATATGCTCCAAAACCCTCCACTACTTTCTCACATCCACATATGACCTAAACCCAAAGTCAAACTCGGCCCTACCGATTCTTTCTATCCGGCGCCACCGAGTTCAGATGTCTTAGCCACTGCCACAAACCCTAGACAAATCGGTCTCACCGAGATGGGATTGTAATCTCTCTGTTTCCCTTTCGTAACTTTTCGGTCTCACCGAAAGAGCGAATCGGTCCCACCAAGACTACAATGTAAACTCTCTGTTTCCTTTTTGTAACATTTTGGTCTCACCGAAAGAGCAAATCGGTCCCACCGAGTTTACCTGACCAACTCTCTGGTTAGCTAATTACCAAATTCGGTCTCACCGAGTTTGTGTAATCGGTCTCACCGAGATTACGTTATGCCCTAACCCTAACCATATCGGTCCGACCGAGTTGCTTGTCAGACCCACCAAAAACCCTAACGGTCACTAGGTTTACCAAATCGGTCTGACCGAGTTTTATGATTCGGTCCCACCAAGTTTGGTAAATTGTGTGTAACGGTTAGATTTTGTGTGGAGGCTATATATACCCCTCCACCTCCTCTTCATTCGTGGAGAGAGCCATCTGAACAAACCTACACTTCCAACTTACCAGTTCTGAGAGAGAACCACCTACTCATGTGTTGAGGCCAAGATATTCCATTCCAACCATATGAATCTTGATCTCTAGCCTTCCCTAGTTGCTTTCCACTCAAATCTTCTTTCCACCAGATCCAAATCCTATGAGAGAGAGTTGAGTGTTGGGGAGACTATCATTTGAAGCACAAGAGCAAGGAGTTCATCATCAACACACCATTTGTTACTTCTTGGAGAGTGGTGTCTCCTAGATTGGCTAGGTGTCACTTGGGAGCCTCCGACAATATTGTGGAGTTGAACCAAGGAGTTTGTAAGGGCAAGGAGATCGCCTACTTCGTGAAGATCTACCGCTAGTGAGGCAAGTCCTTCGTGGGCGACGGCCATGGTGGGATAGACAAGGTTGCTTCTTCGTGGACCCTTCGTGGGTGGACCCTCCGTGGACTCACAAGAACTGCTACCCTCGTGGGTTGAAGTCTCCATCAACGTGGATGTACGATAGCACCACCTATCGGAACCACGACAAAAACATCCGTGTCTCCAATTGCGTTTGAATCCTCCAAACCCTTCCCTTTACATTCTTGCAAGTTGCATGCTTTATTTTCCGCTGCCTATATACTCTTTGCATGCTTGCTTGAATTGCGTGATGATTGCTTGAATTGTTCAAAGATAGCTAAAATCTGCCAAAGTCTAAAATTGGGAAAAGGCATAACTTTTAATTGGTCAAGTAGTCTAATCACCCCCCTCTAGACATACTTTGAGGTCCTACAAGTGGTATCAGAGCATTGGTCTCCATTTGCTTTGATTTCCATAGCTTTTGGTGGTCATAGCCTTGGTTTCACAACCTAGGAGAGTATCAAGGTAGGGAAATTATCACCGTAGAGGTCCTTACTTTGATGGCACTAATTTTGCTAGTTGGAAGCATAAGATGAAAATGCATATTCTCGGACATAACCCCGCCGTTTGGGCTATTGTGTGTATTGTCTTGCAAGGTGAATTCTTTGATGGGAGAGAACCGAACCGTGAAGCTAGTGCGGAAGAGTTGAAGATGTTGCAATACAACGCTCAAGCTTGTGATATCCTCTTCAACGGATTGTGCCTCAAGAATTCAACAAAATCAGCCGCCTTGAGAATGCAAAGGAAATTTGGGATACTTTGATTGATATGCATGAAGGTACTCGACTCATCAAGGAATCCAAGTTGGATGTGCTCCAAAGTCAGCTTAACAAGTTCAAAATGAAGGATGGTGAAGGTGTCACTGAAATGTACTCTAGGCTTGCTCTTATCACAAATGAGATTGCCGGCTTAGGAAGTGAAGAGATGACCGATGATTCATTATCAAGAAGATCCTAAGAGCATTGGATGGAAAATATGATACCGTGTGCACATTGATCCAAATGATGCCAAATTACAAAGATCTCAAGCCAACGGAAGTCATTGGAAGAATTGTTGCTCATGAGGTGTCACTCAAGGATAAGGAGGAACTTCACAACAAGTCAAGTGGTGCTTACAAAGCCTCATGTGAATCCCCCACATCATCAAGTGAGAAACAAACCTTCAATGAAGAATTGAGATTAATGGTGAAGAACTTCAACAAATTCTACAAGAGTAGAAGCAAAGAAAGAAGCTCCAAGTCAAGGTCCTACAATGACAAAAGATCTTCTAGTCGAGAGCGCAATTGCTACAATTGTGGGTGACCCGGACACTATTCCAATGAGTGTACGACACCCTACAAAAGAAGAGAAGATTCTCCCAAGAGAAGAAGTAGAAGAGAAGAATCACCACCAAGAGAGAGAAGGAGTAGAGATGATCGTTATGAACGAAGACCCTCACGGAGAAGCAAGGATTCGGAAAGGAAAGACAAGTCATCAAAGAGCTACACAAAACGAAGACATCAAGCTCATGTTGGTGAATGGGTATCCGGCTCCGACTCCGACAATCACTCCGAGAGAAGCTACACAAAACGAATACACTCAAGATGAAGGTGTTGCCGGTTTAGCACTTGTGTCAACCAACTCCTACGACATATTTGAATCACCAAATGAAGGAATTGGAAGATGCTTCATGGCCAAAGGTCCTAAGGTAACACACCCCGAGTATGTTGATTTTAATAGTGATGAAGATGACTTGCTAGGTGATGATGATTTACTTGTTGACAACTCTAGTGATGAATACTATGAGGAAACGTCAATTAATCATGCTAATCAAGATGAAACGAATGACAATGATAAGGAGAAAATTGAGCGTCTAACTAAAGAACTAAACACTCTTAAGTTAGCTCATGAAACTATCTTTGAAGATCATCGAGAACTTTTCAGGGCTCATGAGATGTTACGCTTTGAAAAGCTCAATCTTGAGCAAGAGCATGAGTTCCTAAAAGCGATCAATGATGATCTTCGTAAGAAAAGTTCTTCTTATATTGCCAAGCATTTACTCTTATCTACTTACATGCCTCAAGTCAAGTCTAGTAACAAGAACAAAAATGATTCTTCTTCTAGTAGTTGCAATAACAATGCTAAATCCAATATTGTTGCTTCTAGTAGTTCTCTTGATTCCACTAATGATTATCTTAGCCAAGTTACACTTGAGCAAGAAAACAACTTATTGAAGGGAATTATAGAGAAAGGTGTATACAAGAGCCTTGCCGGGAGTAAGCAATTTGAGGAAATTGTACGCAAGCAAGGAAGGCACCGGAAGAATCAAGATGTTGGTTTTGAACGAAAGTTCAATGCCAATGGAGTTGAGTGGGAAGAAGATCAATACCCCAAGACGAAGTTTGTTCCTCAACAAGAGAAGTATGATCCTACTTCCTTCAAGGGAACACAAGCACAAGATGATCTTCCACCACAAGACCACAAGAACAAAGGCAAGGACAATCTTCAAGAGGAGATTGATGCATTTGAAGAAGCACCTAAGGCCTTGGTCAAGTGGGTTCCCAAGACTACGTCAAGTTCTACTTCATCAAGCACAACTACTACACCAAGGATTCCCATCAAGATGATGTGGATCCCGAAGAACAAGAACTAGATAGTTCTTGAGGGTGACTCTGCCAACATTTTTCACTCATATCATTATGGCAAGGACAAGTGCAATCAACTTCCATATCTTGCACTAGTTCAAGGAGTCACAAACCCTCATGTTGGTAAGGCAAGGGACAAGGTAACCTAATGCTTTCATGGACATCATTTTGTGTGTGCATCACTCTATGTCTATGGATATTCTTGTTTGTTCCTTGTGGGACTAACCTGTGTAGGTATTGAAAGCGCAACTCACTCCAAAGGATTGCTCCAAAAGATCTACATCAACATTGAGCATCCACATCTTCAACACCTACATGAAGTCATCAACGATAACCCAAGGTTAGTTTATCCCTCTAAGGGGGGATCTCACATCTAGGGGGAGCTTAACTCTAAGAATTGAGTCAAAGCAACTCTAATGATGTGAACACATAAATGCTTTATGTAAAAGTGGTAACCCCACTTGAGCTTAAACGATGAGTATGACCTATGATCAAATGTTCTCATTTGACTCCTAAGTCAATATACTCATATATAGATGACCTAGTCATCGCCAATTGTTTGATAGATGCTAGAATTGGTTGTGCATGCTTTGTCACATATTTCATTTGTCATTTTATTGTGTGAGCATGTTGGTTGCATATTTTACTCATTCGAGGACATCCACTTGTTGTTTGATTGTTTGGCTTTTCTTTCTTTGGCCAAGTGGATGGACAAGAATGCCTAAGAACCTTCTCTAGCTATCTATGCTTTTCTCATCTCAAACTCTATTCATGCTACACCACAAAATTTGATCAAGTCAGATTCGAACTAGTCTGTGTGAGGAGCACTCGGAGTCCCCGATTCGTCATAGACTTAAACTTCCAAAACTTCTTTGTGATTTTTGGTCTGACCGATTCCTCCATTTCGGTCATACCGAGATTACTAAGTTGATCTAGCTTTTCAATCTCGGTGCAACCGATTTTAACTTTTCGGTCACACCGAGTTGTCAGAATCTGCTATAGTTATGCATCTCGGTGCCACCGAGTTGTTCAACTCGGTCACACCGACAGTGTCGGGCTATATATATCACATGTGCAAATTTTGGAAAATTTTCTCCGAAACTCCTCGCCCGCGCATAGCTCGCTCTACCTACTTGGTCTACGGATCGTCGACTTCGTCGCCAGCCGCCTCCTGTCGCTCGTCTCCGCCGCCGTCAACGGAATTCTCCTCCGCCGTTGCTGCCGTAGCAAGTTCACCGTCGAACTAGGGTATGAACTTGATCTCTGTGCTATCCTCGTCCGATTCTCAGCACATTGTATTCGTAATGCATCTTTCCACGATTGAAACACTTCTATCTAGTCAAAAGAATCCTTAGAATAGGTATGATTCGAAAATTTAGGGTTAGGTTTCCGCCGAAACCATCTCTGACCCACCGAGTTGAAAAACTTGGTGAGGGAGTCCTGGACTAGAGGGTGTCTGGATAGCCAAACTATCATCACGGCCGGACTCCAAGACTATGAAGATACAAGATTGAAGACTTCGTCCCATGTCCGGATGGGACTTTCCTTGGCGCGGAAGGCAAGCTTGGCGATACGGATATGTAGATCTCCTACCATTGTAACCGACTCTGTGTAACCCTAACCTATCCGGTGTCTATATAAACCGGAGGGTTTTAGTCCGTAGGACGAACAACAATCATACCATAGGCTAGCTTCTAGGGTTTAGCCTCCTTGATCTCTTGGTAGATCTACTCTTGTACTACCCATATCATCAATATTAATCAAGCAGGAGTAGGGTATTACCTCCATCAAGAGGGCCCGAACCTGGGTAAAAACATCATGTCCCTTGTCTCCTGTTACCATCCGCCTAGACGCACAGTTCGGGACCCCCTACCCGAGATCCGCCGGTTTTGACACCGACATTGGTGCTTTCATTGAGAGTTCCTCTGTGTCGTCACCGATAGGCCCGATGGCTCCTTCGATCATCAACAACGACGCGTCCAGGGTGAGACTTTTCTCCCCGGACAGATCTTCGTATTCGGCGGCTTTGCATCATGCGGCCAATTCGCTGGCCATCCGGAGCAGATCGAAGCTACGCCCGCCATCGTGTCAGATTTGGAAGTTTGAACTATACGACCAATATCCGCGGAGACTTGATCTTCGACGGATTCGAGCCGCAGCCTAGCGCGCCAAGACTGCTCTCGATGGGCATGATCTAGCTCGCAGCGAGCAAAGGCCCTAGAGGCCGCACCAAAGATCCGCTCCGATCCTTAATCCGGAGCCGGATTCCCCGATCGAGGACGAGTGGTTGGACACCGCCTCGGGGGCTACGATCTCTACGGCGATTGAGCCGAACTCCATCCCTGTCCTTTGCGAAGACCTTACTCCAGGGCACCGGACTTCTCTCCGGCCTCCGAACCCTCCGCGCCCTTGCCAATCGAATCCGATTGGGCGCCGGTCATGGAGTTCACCGCCGCGGACATCTTTCAGCACTCGCCTTTTGGCGACATCCTGAATTCACTAAAGTCTCTCTCTTTATCCGGAGAGCCCTAGCCGGACTATGGACATGAAGGTTGGGATACGGACGACGAAGAAATTCAACTCCCACCCACCACCCACTTTGTAGCCACTGTCGATGATTTAACCGACATGCTCGACTTCGACCAAGACATCGACAAGATGGACGGCGATGCCGAGATTTACCAAGACCCAGCGCCTACAGGGCAATCGAAGGCCACCTCGTCATACGACATATACATGGTGGACATCCCAAAAGATGGGAACGGCGATGGAACAACGGAGGATGACCCTCCAAAAGCAACCGGCGCCGACGTCGCGTGGCGCCGCCTAAATCCCGCCACAATAAAACGGTGATTCCGCACGAGATAATAACACCCCTGACAAATGTTGAAGACAACCCTCCAAAGCAGGACTCAGCGCAGGAGGAGGGAGAAGCAAGCCCGCACGACAGTGCGGCAGAAAGAGAGGTCGAGGACGACAATTATGCGCCTCCCTCCGAAGACGAGGCAAGCCTCGACGACGATTTAATTTGTCGTGCTCGAGGATCCCGCCAAACAGAGCATTTCAAACGCAGGCTTATAGCCACGGCAAGCAGCCTCAAGAAGAAGTAGCAACAGCTTAGAGCTGACTAAGACCTGCTAGTCGACGGATGGATCAAGTCCTTGCAGCCAAGAGTATGAACTCAACGCCCTCCAATAGCTACCCCAAACGCAGGCCGTTGCCTCGATTAGAGGAGGAAGCACCCAAGTCACCAACAGACGACATGGCAGACCGCCACCCGTGGCCGCTCACGAGAGAAGCCTCTCGCCCTCCGCCAAGCCACACCCCGACGCCACTCAAAAAGTACCAATGCACGGAAAACGCTACGGACTTGCGAGATATATTGAGGATAAGGCAAAACATACAAGATCGATCTACGGATCGCGTGGCGCCCAACGACGCAGGATGATTACCGTCGCGCCGGATACAGCAAACCCGGCCGGGCCGAACACAGTAGACAAAGATCATATGAGCTACGTCGTGATATAGCCCAATACAGAGGCGCCGCACACCCACTATGCTTCACAGATGAAGTAATGGATCATCAAATCCCTGAGGGATTCAAACCCGTAAGCATCGAATCATACGATGGTACCACAGATCCTGCGGTCTGGATCGAGGACTATCTCCTCCATATCCACATGGCCCGCGGTGATGATCTACATGCCATCAAATACCTCCCACTCAAGCTTAAAGGACCAGCTCGGCATTGGCTCAATAGCTTGCCAGCAGAATCAATTGGTTGTTGGGAGGACCTGGAAGCCGCATTCCTTGATAACTTCCAGGGCACATATGTGCGACCACCGACGCCGATGACCTTAGCCACATAATTCAAGAGCGGAAGAATCGCCGGACAATTCTCGACACGGTTCCTCACAAAGAAAAATCAAATCGTTGATCGTCCGGATGCAGAGGCCCTTGCAGCCTTCAAACATAACATCCGCGATGAGTGGCTTGCCCGGCACCTAGGACAGAAAAGCCAAATCCATGGCAGCCCTCACAACACTCATGACCCGCTTTTGTGCGGAGAGGACAGCTGGCTAGCTAGAAGCAACAACTTGGCCAAACACCCGATAGTTCGGATACCAAGGACAGCAATGGCAGGTCGCGTCAAGAACAAGAACAAGCGCCGCATTAACAGCGATAATATCAAGATACGGCCAATGCCGGATTCAGAGGCTCTAAACCCGGTCAGCGGAAGAAGCCATTCAAACGAATACCCAGGGCCCGCCCAACTTGGACCGAATACTCGATCGCTTGCGATACATGGCACCCCGAAAACTAGCCAATCACACCAACAGGGATTGTTGGGTGTTCAAGCAAGCAGCAAGTTAATCTGCGAACTCAGCGACAAGGGGCTGCATAGCGATGACGAGGAAGAGCCCCGCCACCCGAACAATAGAGGATGAAGGGTTTTCCCACACAAGTGCGGACGGTGAACATGATATACGCAACCCATATACCCAAAAGGGAGGAAGCGTGTGCTAAGGGACGATATGCGATGGAGCCACGCCCAAGTTCAACCCATGGTCTTCCGCCCGATCACCTTCGATCAAGGACCACCCCACTAGCATTCGTCACGGCGGTTTCGCCGCATTGGTCCTTGACCCAATTATCGACGGATTTCACCTCACCATGGTCCTGATGGACGGCGGTAGCAGCCTGAACCTGCTTTATCAAGATACAGTGCGCAAAATGGGCATAGACCCCTCAAGGATTAAACCTACAAAGACGACCTTTAAAGGCGTCATACCGGGTGTAGAGGCTAATTGTACAGGCTCAGTTACACTCGAAGTGGTCTTCGGATCCTCGGATAACTTCCGAAGCGAAGAGTTAATCTTCTACATAGTCCCGCTCGCAGCGGCTATCACGCCTCGCTTGGACGAACCGCACGGTAAAGTTCAATGCGGTGCCGCACCACGCATACCGGAAGCTCAAGATGCCAGCCCTCGAGGAGTAATCACGGTCAATGGAAACATCGAACGCTCCCTCCGAACGGAGGAGCACACAGCGGCCCTCGCGGCGGAGGTGCAAAGCAGCCTCTCACGGCAATTCTCGAGTCCGCCACTAAGCGTCCCGGACATCGCCAAGGGCGCCGGAGTAACCTACAACAAGACCGCTCGCACGATTCAAGCATCGCCAGAGTAATCCGCCCCAACCCCAGCCCTTGAAAAATTGCGGTTAGTATTACGCGTACATAATTACGCCCGAGATACCATGGACATATGGGGAGGGCACGACCACGGCACGCCTGCACGCGGCTCGACCGCACCGGGGCCCCGATTGTGTCATTCTTTTCTTTTTCTTTTTCTCACTTTCAGACCCGCTTTCCAGAAGTCCTGTCCGGCACTAGAATCGCCGAACTCACGATGCAACAGCCAGGGAAGCAGAAAGCTACGTCGAGCGTTCAGGTGGTCTCTATTACGAGCATTATACCTGTTTTACATATCATCCCGCAGCTTACCCATGGAGGGGGACATGTTAGATAGTCCCATTCCTTGCTTATCGCACTATTTGTATCGTCCTGCCTTCATTGCAGTACATTTTTGAATAAACAATGCATAGCTTTTGCCTATTATTGCACTCTTTTCTTTATCTATATATATGTTCATTTCATGACATGTCTGCACCTGCACACTTTGGTACGGCTAATAACCAGGGCTTAAGTACCCCAAAATTATGGTGTGATAAGTTCAACACTTTCACAAGTGCGGCACCCGAACTTATAGCATTATATGAATCGGTTCGAATCATGTCTTGGGTCAATAGTTGGGTTTGCCCGGCCCCATGTTTTGGTACCTTACGTTCCGTTATATCGGCTAAGGTAGCACTGGAGAACCATCATGATTGTGCCCAGCTTGAGCTGGGTCGAGCACCTCGATGGAGAAAGCTAAACCGACCGTCATGATAGGGCGAGAGCCGATCGCTGTTCGAGAGGTTTTTTCGGGTCCCTAAAGACTTATGCCGCTTAGAGCGAGGAACCAGAATTGTCCGCCAAGGCGTGGTAGCGCCTTAACTCGGTCTTCCGAATACTAGGGGCTTCACTAAATTTAAAATTTTAGAATTCTATGGCTAAGTGAGAGTGTTCAAGCATTATAAGTCCGGTTTCCTTGTTCGCTATGCTGAGCGCCTCCTAGATGGACCCAAGAATGGGAACAAGAGTGCTCAAGTTTATCCCGAACACCCTAGCACTCGTGGCATGGGGGCTGAAGCCAACGACTTGCCATCTCTCAAATTTGATAAACTGCCGCACAGAAGGTAATATTTTAAATTAACAAGCGTTGCTTAGCGCATATGAACAAGTTTTCAGCGTACAGGATAACAAATGCAAGTCTATTCAAAAATTACATCTTTGGAGCACTCATCCGCTATTCGGCGGGCCCCCTTCAGGAGGCCCTCATAGTACATTTCGGGCGTGCGATGCTCCTTGCCCTTCGGTGGCCCGTCCGTCACAAGCTTCTCCGCATCCAGCTTGCCCTAGTGCACTTTAGCACGGGCAAGGGCCCGACGGACACCTTCAATGCATACGGAGCGCTTGATGACTTCAATTCATGGACAGGCGTCCACCAGCCGCCGCACTAAGCCGAAGTAGCTCCCAGGCATGGCTTCCAATGGCCACACCAACTATGAGGCCCTTCATGGCCTGTTCGGCGACCTTGTGGAGCTCGACCAGCTGCTTCAGCTGGTCGCTTAGGGGCACCGGATGTCCGGCCTCAGCATATTGAGACCAGAACACCTTCTCCCCTCCTTGGCGCGGTAGAATGCGGCAGCATCAGACACACTATGGGGAGATCTGCGAATGCTCCTGGAGAGCTCCGAATCCGGGTAAGTAATAGGTAATTCACTTTCACATGCTTGCTCTGCATAAAGAATGCCTTACCCGCCGCGATCTTCTTTATCGCCTCAATTTCTTGGAGGGCTTTTCGGGCCTCGGCCTTAGCAGCTTTGGCACTCTCAAGAGCCGAGGCAAGCTCGGACTCTCGGTCTTCGAGTCACGCCCAAACCCTTGTGTTTTCCACGAGCCTGGAGCTCTTGCCGCACCTCAGCCAGCTGCGCCCCCCTCTCTCGCTCGGTGCGTTCACAGCCATGTTTCGACCACGGACACCGCTTCCTTCGTGGCCGCCACCTCGCTCGTGGCCCCGCAGCACCCATGTTATTCCTGTTATTTTTTGCAACCGAAACCTTTCTATAAGGTATTTCTTCAATAAGGTGTTACTTACCTTCCTTGTCCTCGAGCTGCTTCTTGGCTTGGCCGAGCTCGTTCTCGGACCGCTCAAGGCTCTGCTTCAATGCAGTGACCTCCAGCATCAAGTCTGGGCAGAGGTCAGCAGCAGAGCCTGCATTTCCATATTGACATACTTATGTTAGACTCCTGCATATATCTTTTAGATCCTTAGTCCGGCTTTTCTTTCCGAACATCGAACTAAGCATCAGGGGCTACTGTCTATGCGGTAATATTTTTACATATTCTAAAACTTACCTCAAAGCCTGTTAGAAGGCTGGTACAGGCTCCGGTTAGCCCGCTCTTGGCGGACTGAACTGTCCGGATCACCGCACTCATAATAGTGCGATGCTCCTCCTTGATGGAAGCGCTGTTAAGCGCCTCTAGTAAGCTATCCGGTGCCTCCGGTTGGACGGAGGACACCGGCGTCTTACCCTTCTTACGAAGGGACCGCTTGCCGGACTCCGGAACCGCTGAAGGTTCCGGCATGGAGTCCGGACAAGGGTCGGGCTTAGAGCCCCTGGGGGTCTTGCCCCCCACGTGCCTGGAGTCCGGGAGGTTGCCTTGTGGCGCCTCCTGCGCCACCTCCTCTTGACCAGGCCCACCTTGGGGCACCACCTCGGCGTCGTCCGCAGCATGGGGCGAGGAGGCGGCCGGAAGCGAAGTACTCTCCATTTCCGATGAACCCAGGGACCCGCTTGTCGAAGCGGCTAGCTCGCTCTTGGGCGGGCTGCATGATTGTTCGACATTAGAGAACGCTATGCAATGATAAAAAGCCATGGGTATCCGGACACTTACGATCTCGCCAGGGGCTTGGCCCTTGTTGGCCAATCCTCCTCGTCGCTGTCGACGTTGGTGGAGAAGTCCGGAGGAAGGGTTCTTCCTTCTGATTCCTCCGGCCTCCCCTTAGGGGCGGCCTTCCTTTTCTTCTCCTCCCCATTGGGGAGAAGCTTTTTCCTCCTCCTCGTCCTCGGGAGAAGATTCTGCCTCGTAATCCAACAGCACTGGTGTCGGGAGCTCCTTCAATTCCGTGGCCTCCTTCTTGGCCTTCTTCTCCGGCACCACATGGGTACCGAGCCAGCAGCCCGGCTAATCGAGGCGTCCGCTGGTCTTCCGGCAAAGGAGCCGACAAGAATCTGTCCGGACATCTTCACCAGTCTGTCAAAGATTAGGAGTTTTAGATCCCACATAGAGTAAATCTATGAAAAAGAGTCCCGTAAAGGGTAAATAACTTACCTCGCCGGCTTGATGCCACGAGCTGTATCCGCGATCTTTGTTAGCGGATGCGGGGCTTCGCGCCTTTGAACAACACCTTCCGGGCATCTTACGTGCGTAGTGTCAAGAGCCGCTCAAGGTTCGTGTCAGGCCGGATCGAACTCCCACAAATTAAAGGCCCGTTGTTGGCATGGGAGAATCCGCGGATGAGCATCACCGGATTACGCCGACAAGCTTGAGATTCTTGTCCACCAGGTTTGGACGCATGTTTGGAGTCCGGATAGCTCGTCCAATTCCCCACGCCAGCCCGCTCTCTTTCCATGACGAGAGCCATGTGGGAAGCCATATCTGAATTGGGGCCGCCACCCATTCGGGTCGCGTGGCTCGGTGATGTAGAACCACCCTGATTGCCACCCCTTTATTGTCTCCACAAAGGCGCCTCGAGCCATAGGACTTTGGCCATCTTGCCAACCATGGCGCCTCAAGACTCCGCTTGACGGCCGCCCACTACCTTCGCCAGACGTTGAAGATCTTCAGCCATAAGTCAAGTGGGGCTGGATGCAGAGGAAGGTTTCACACACGACGATAAACGCCGAGATGTTGAGGATGAAATTGGGCCAGGTCGTGGAAGTCCAGTGCTGTAGTAGAACATGAGCCCCTGACAAATGGGTGAAGTGGAAAACCTAGTCCATGGAGGAAGTGGGGAGAAACACCACCCTCTCATGGGGCCTGGGGTTGGAATGAGCTGCCCAGCGTCGGGCAGCTCAGGCGCGATGTCGCCAGACAGATATCCGCCTCCCGCAGCCTTGTGATGTGCCCCTCCGTGACGGAGGAGGCCATCCACCGCCTCCCGCCTCGACATGGTTGGAGAAAGGTTGAGGTGGGATGTGCGGACTTGGGCGCTGGAGCTCGAGAAAAGGAAATGGACGAGCAAAGGAGGAAGAAGGCGTAGGTGAAAAGGTGGATCCTTATCCCCTTATATGGACGGACGAAGCTATGCGTCCCCCACTAGCCTGGTAAAACTCGCTTATCTCCCAAGTGCCGTAATCAATGGCGCGGATGGGTTACCCACGTCCGTATTGATGAGAATCCAGGAATAACGGGGCATGATGTATGCTTTGATAAGACGTGCAAAGGAAACCGCCTCGCTAAACGCGCTAAGGTGGAACGGTAAAAAACGATTCATATAAAGGCCTGGCCATGGTGTGATGTCACGCCGCGGAATACGTCAGCAGATCTGTGCAAAAGTTATTCTCTCTACGGTGGTATGTGGAACTTGTTTTGCGAGCGGACACTATCCCGGTGTTCAAAACCTTCTATGAAGTATTCGGAGGAGGAACCCGCCTTTGCAATGCGAAGACAATATGCGCGCGGACTCGTCGTCATTGAAGCCTGGTTCGGGGCTACCGAGGAGTCCCGGACTAGGGAGTGTCCGGATAGCCAAACTATCATCACGGCCGGACTCCAAGACTATGAAGATACAAGATTGAAGACTTCGTCCGTGTCCGGATGGGACTTTCCTTGGCGTGGAAGGCAAGCTTACGATACGGATATGTAGATCTCCTACCATTGTAACCGACTCTGTAACCCTAACCTATCCGTGTCTATATAAACCGAAGGGTTTTAGTCCATAGGACGAACAACAATCATACCATAGGCTAGCTTCTAGGGTTTAGCCTCCTTGATCTCGTGGTAGATCTACTCTTGTACTACCCATACCATCAATATTAATCAAGCAGGACTAGGGTATTACCTCCATCGAGAGGGCCCGAACCTGGGTAAAAACATCGTGTCCCTTGTCTCCTGTTACCATCCGCCTAGACGCACAGTTCGGGACCCCCTACCCGAGATCCGCCAGTTTTGACACCGACACTCGGTCCCACCGATTTGGCTAACGCCATTGCACTAGTAATTCTCGGTTTGACCGAGAATTACAAATAGGTGTGACCGATTTTAGAACTTTGTGAAACCCTAGCAGTCTCGGTGCCACCGAACTGTGACTCGGTCTGACCGAGTTCACTAGTTTAGGTTCTAAAACTGCTTCGGTATCACCGAGTTTGAAAATCGGTAGATCCGAAATGCTTTCTGTGGAAACTAATACTAAGTTTTTTGAATCATTCGTTTGCAAAAATCTCTGCATTTTGTGATGCTCATCCACTCTACCTCATCTATAACTATTCACAAGGTCAGCAGTCAGTCAGTGCAGCATGTCAGACCAAAGTGACAGCCGTAATGTCGGAGGAGCAAATTCAAATGAGTGAGGGCACTAGTCCCTCAAGCAGCTCAGATGAGGGGAGCAGAAGCACTCCCAGTAACTTGCCCAAGGCTGCCACAAGGACAAGGAAGAAGAAGACCTCAGAGTCTGAGGATGAAGATTATGTGGCAGCTGAGGATGAGGTCAGTTCCAAGAAGAAAGTGCTCAAGAGAGAGCACAGCTCAACAACAGTTAAGCCTGGATTGAAGATCAAGAGGCCAGCAGGTAGACAACCTATGTCCAAAGCCAGAGTCTCCACTCAAGCTTCTTTGGAATCCCAACCCAAAGAACCTGCTGCTGCTGAAGGAAAGAAAAGGAAGTAAAGGGTCAAGAAGACCATGGCCAGAGTGATTGGGAAGCCTTCCATGATGGAAGAAGAGGAAGAAGAGGTTGCTGAGCCTACACCCAAGGCACAAAAGCTGATGGGTGATGCCATAAAGTCAGGGGCTGCAACTTCAAAGCCCAAAGCTGCTCCCAAGCCCAAGAGTGCACCAAAGAGGAATACCAAAAGTATACCAGCAACTGAGAAGAACAAGGCTCCAATGCCTGAGGTTGAAGCTGAGGAAGATGAAGAAGGGCAGGTCCTAAGGAAGCTCAAACCCAAGATCCCAGACCACAATGATGCTCATTCTGTGGCTGAAAACATGAAGATCAGGAGAGATCAAGGGTTGAGGCTATGGAGAGAGTCAGATCCATATGCCACCTGGAGAAGGACTGCTGTGGATTACAGGTTCCACACCAAGGAACAACAGGACTTCTATGAGACTATCTTGTTGGATAAGAAGCCCATAGTTTGTTATATGGGGTGGGTCGACTGGACCTATATTCAGGAGAATGAAGAACACTATCCTGGAGTGTATGACAGCTTCAGTGCTTGTGGAGTTGCAGATTTTGTTGGGCAGAAGCTCACAAATTGGAACGACGAGCTCATTATGCAATTCTACTCCACAACACATTTCTATCCAGATGGCAGGATAGTGTGGATGTCAGAAGGAACACGATATCAGTCAACCATAGAGGAATGGGCAAGTCTGATCAATGCCCCAAAGGAAGATGAAGATGACGTGGACATTTATGCCAAGAAGAAGATGGGTCACAACTCAATGTCACACATGTACAAGGAAATCCCAGATGATGCACTTGGGTCCTTCAAGTTTGGATCAGTTCATTATCTTCTGTCAGGGCTGCCTACAATCAACTGGATACTAAGGCACACTCTTTTGCCAAATCAGGTGACCACAACATGATTAGAGGGCATGCAATCAATTTGCTTCACGTTTTTGATGTGCCTCAGAAATTCAAAGTCATGAGCCTCATAGTTGAAATTATCAAGAGGACTGCAGCAGACGTAAGAGGAGCTGTGGATATGCCCCATGATTCGTGGAGTTGATAAACTCAAAGATGGGCACATGGAAATATCTGTTGGATAAGGAACACATGGTTCTCTATCCTGACTTTGAGGACAATCAAGTTGTCATGACTGAAAATGAACCAACATCAGTGCAAGCGCAAGAGAAGAAGGAGAAAGCAAGGCAAGAGAAGGCTGCCAAGATGCCAACTCAAGCAGAGGCATCTGAGTATTTTTTGAAGAACAAGCATGAGCAGCTTGGTTACTTGATAGCACCAACACTGCGAATTGAGAAGGGGTTGGCCACCCTAACTCAAAACCAGGAGAGCCTGGAGAGAATCATGGAACAAAAATTCTATGATCTTGATGTCAAAGTAACTGAGATTCAGTCAGCTATGGAGCAGCTACAGGATGACATGCAAGAGAGGAAGGGCAGAACAACGACTGATGCATTTGCCAGAGTGCCACGAGCTCAGAGATCAGCTCAGAGCCAGTTCAAGACACCAGAGTCACTTCATCAGCTCCAGCTATAGCTCTAGCACCAACTCCTTCAGCTCCTTCTACATCGACTGAAGCCTTCGTTCTTGGAGTTCTCCGGACACCACCACCACCAGAAGACCAAGCCTGAGAGACGATATAGTCCTATGCATTTTCTAGGAACTTTTTGGTAACTTGTTGCCAAAGGGGCAGAAAAATGTATAGATCACAGGCTTCGAGAGAGAGAGAGATTTGCTTTTGTTCTCTCTTGTCTTTTTGGTTGAACTTTATTTGCTTTTGATTGGTTGAGATACTATGCAATTACCCGTGAAAGATTGATGATCATGTGTTTGATCATAAGCTACACTTATGCTCGTTATGATATTATCTTACTTATCCTTATATGATCATTCACTTTGCTTGGTGATGAGTGCATGTATTCAATATTTGTTATTTTGAGCGCTCCACCAACATGTATGTGACATGGAAGAATAACCCATGAGCCTAATCCCTTGTGCATTTGCAGTCCAAAGCAAATATTAAAATATGCAGAAATTTAGGAGGAGCTCTTGCTTATCACATACTTCTCAAAGCGACGATGTTTTTCAATTTTATTATCATTTGTCGAAGCTTTGATCTATATGTTGTCATCAATTACCAAAAAGGGGGAGATTGAAAGTGCAACTATCCCTAGGTGGTTTTGGTAATTCATAACAACATATAGCTCATTGAGCTAATGCTATTCCAAGACAAATATTTCAAGAAAGCTCAATGAATGGCATGTCATGGATGATGAAAGTGGATCCCTCAAAATATCAAGGACAAAGGATTGGCTCAAGCTCAAAAGCTCAACACTCTACATTTTAGTGATCCAAGATCACATTGAGTCTATAGGAAAAGCCAATACTATCAAGAAGGGATGAGGTGTTGCTTAATGAGCCTTTTGCTCCATGTGCTTAGTGATATGCTCCAAAACCCTCCACTACTTTCTCACGTCCACATATGAACTAAAACCAAAGTCAAACTCGACCCTACCGATTCTTTCTATCTGGCGCCACCGAGTTCAGATATCTTAGCCACTTCCACAAACCCTAGGCAAATCAGTCTCCCCGATAGGGATCTCGGTCTCACCAAGATGGGATTGTAATCTCTCTATTTCCCTCTCGTAACTTTTCGGTCTCACCGAAAGAGTGAATCGGTCCCACCGAGACTACAATGTAAACTCTTTGTTTCCTTTTTGTAACATTTCGGTCTCACCGAAAGAGCAAATCGGTCCCACCGAGTTTACCTGACCAACTCTCTGGTTAGCTAATTACCAAATTCGGTCTCACCGAGTTTGTGTAACCGGTCTCACCGAGATTACGTTATGCCTTAACCCTAACCATATCGGTCCTACCGAGTTGCTTGTCAGTCCCACCGAAAACCCTAACGGTCAATAGGTTTACTAAATCGGTCTGACCGAGTTTTATGATTCGGTCCCACCGAGTTTGGTAAATTGTGTGTAACAGTTAGATTTTGTGTGGAGGCTATATATACCCCTCCACCTCCTCTTCATTCGTGGAGAGAGCCATCTGAACAAACCTACACTTCCAACTTACCAGTTCTAAGAGAGAACCACCTACTCATGTGTTGAGGCCAAGATATTCCATTCCAACCATATGAATCTTGATCTCTAGCCTTCCCCAAGTTGCTTTCCACTCAAATCTTCTTTCCACCAGATCCAAATCCTATGAGAGAGAGTTGAGTGTTGGGGAGACTATCATTTGAAGCACAAGAGCAAGGAGTTCATCATCAACACACCATTTGTTACTTCTTGGAGAGTGGTGTCTCCTAGATTGGCTCGGTGTCACTTGGGAGCCTCCGACAAGATTGTGGAGTTGAACCAAGGAGTTTGTAAGGGCAAGGAGATCGCCTACTTCGTGAAGATCTACCGCTAGTGAGGCAAGTCCTTCGTGGGCGACGGCCATGGTGGGATAGACAAGGTTGTGTAACATCTCAAAATTCTAAATTTTGGAATGTTATAAACAAATAGATAGATTTGATTGTTTGTTTGATTGTTGTGTGATTGATTGACTGAAAGTGAGTGGAATTTGAAACCTTTTTGAAAGTTAAATGAGAGGGAATAAAAGGACTTTCCCAAACTTTCATTTTGCTTTTATGATTTTCGGGAATTCAAATTCTTTTCATCACAAAACCCTGGAGAGAAGATGACATGACTTCTTCCATTTATTTAAATGACAAGGGGTGTTGAAAATATTTGAATTTCATTTGAAAATATTTCCAATTCTGAAACTTTATGCAACTCAATGATTTTCACGAAAGAAGAAAAAATGACTTCTTCAAATTATATGAAATATGAGTTGGGAGTTTTAAAAGAATTAAATTCAAAGTTCTCTTGAATTTATTTCCAATTTGGAGTTATTTGAGGGTTATTCAAATTATTTTTCTTCAAAATAAAATATATGGAAAAATAGGGTAACATGATTCCCTACATCGTAAAATTGGAGAAATAAATTTGAATTAATTTTGGTATTTTAAAAATGATTTTATTGGATTTTATTGGACCAGTAGCACTGTTTGAATTATTAGAATTTTTGTGGATTTTATTTGAAACTAGAATAATGTTCATCATGTAGGAAATCTTTTTCTGAAAATTTTTATATATTATATGCCTATATAATATTTCTATTTTATTTTTGTTTTTATTTTTGTTTGACTGTTTAAAAAACTTTCCCTCCGCTTGAATCGGGCCGGCTCCCCAGTCGGGCCATGACCCAGCCCAGCCAGTAGCCGCCGCCTTCCTCCTCCCGAGCAGGAGACCGGCCGCCGCACGCGTCGCCGTCGCGCCGTGCACGACCCGGCCACCTCCCGCGGCCTTGCCCCTCCTCCACGCCATCGCCTCCCTCTCCCTCCTATAAAGGCCGCCGCCCCATCCCTTTCTCTCTCTCTCCGCATCTCGCCAGATCCGAGCCGCCGCCGCCGTTGAAGCCGTCGCCGCCGCCGCCGCCTCGCTCCCGCCGCCGCCGACCCCACTCGAGATCGCGCCACCGAGCCGCCTCCCGTCTATTTCGCCGCCGCGCCGACGACACGGAATGCCGCCCCAACGGATCCGAGCCGCCGCCGCCGTCCTTTTTCCTCGCCGCCGACGACCCCGCCGCCGCGGTAACCGCCGCCCCTCCCTTTTGTTTTTTCTTTCTCTAAACGTTTTTTTTCTTATTCGGTGAACGTTCGTTAGTTAGGGTTTGCACCGAATGGTTTTCCGTTTGTTAGCGAACGTTCACTAAATAGCCTTTTTGTTTTATTTTATTTTTCTGCCAGGGACCTAGATGTAGTTGTTTTATTTTACAGATTAGTCCCCAATTTTCAAACATTCATAACTTTATACTCGTTTATCCAAATCCAACGAAACCAACGCTCACTTCTTCGTTATGATCTCTATCCAGTAATCCAACTCAAACATGTTTTTGAAAGTTTTAAAATTTTAATTCAAACAGATCTGCATTCAAACTTCGTTTGATCGTAACTTGAGTTTCGTAACTCCGATTTAGTTGATTCTTTTTGCAAATTAAAGCTCTTGACATAAACTTTCTGATAAGGCCAAATACACACAATTTTGGTACTGTTAGAAATTGTTTTATGTTGCAATAGTTATTTGCTTGGTGTTGATGTTTTCCGAATTGTTTCTTCATTTTTTTTCGATCTTTTGAGTGATTGCTTATGTGTGGTTACTATTGCTTGATTACGATAGATTGACCGGAGTGTGACGAGTAGAACTATCAAGAGTTTTGAGTGCGAATCATCTTCATCAACATTGCAGGCAAGTAACACTTTGATCATACTCTTTTCATACCCAGTTTTTATGCATTAGTTTCAACCCTCGCACATTGCATGGTTAGGATGTCATTAATTTGTGGGTTGGGAAGTAGATGATGAGGTAGGAACCTATTGCCCTGTTACTATCAAACCCTTGGGAGTTACTTCTACGTGTTGCTTATATTGCTATGCTATGCTCGTAGGCGTGGTTTGGGTTTGAGAGATATTCATGACAGATGTGAGATTGTTAATTAATGGTTTACTTTAAGGTGGCAACTTTAATACACATCTGGGTGGATTGAGGCACCTGGGGAACCCAGTGTTGTCTGTTTTTTTTTTTTTTGGAAATCCTGGGGTACCCGTGTGATCTTCCTATGGACCGCCACCCAGGCTCAAAGGGAACTGAGATTATTCATGCTAGAAACTTCCGTGTGCAGCCACAAGCTATTATGGGCTCTAGCATAGTTGAGTAAGTTACGTGAAGCTCTTGAAGAGGTAGATCAGCAGGTAGTGGGTTTTGTAGGTTTGGTATGATCTATCCGGAGTAGAGAGTTAATGTTTCGAAAGATCGTGTCTCGGTCATCCGCTTCTCAAACACCATGTAGTAGAAATCAACGGAGGCGATCGAGTCTTGTGGGGAAAAGTGCGCAAACCTTTGCAGAATGTACAATCTAATCATGGTTAGCCATGTCCCCGGTTATGGACAATTCTGAGTATCTAGTACTTGAGTATTCACATGTATCTCATCACTCTAAATTAATATTGCTGGGATGTTAATTATTTTAATTGGGATTGAGTTGGGGTTATACCTTCTCAATGATGTTTCAACCACCATGATAGTTAATTAAAATTTATTCCTTTGATGTAGGAAAAAATGGCTTTTCGCAAAAACTGTAACCATAGAGCTTTCCACCAGCCATATATGCATGTAGTATAGGCTTATTCCTTCATTACTCTCTATGTGTTACATTGCCAGCATATTCCATGTGCTGACCCGTTTTCGGGCTGCAACTTTTCATGTTGCAGACTTCTCAGACGACGAGTAAGTGATACGTTAGGGTTACGATTTCTACACTCAACTTTGCCGTTGGTGTTGATGGGAATCCACAACCTTGTTGCTTCCGCTATATTTGGATTGAGGTAATAGTATTTACGTTATTTATACATGTGATTTACCTCTGTTATAAATCCTCGAGTACTGTGTGTGTCAGCATACCGATCCAGGGATGACACTTAAGCACAGAGACTTGACCCATTCGGGTCGGGTCGCTACAAGATGGTATCAGAGCACATGTTTACTGTAGGACGTGACCCTTGAAACTGACAAGCCCATAAGAAAGATTTTTCTCTACAACTTGATTTTCAAAAGAATCTTTTACCTCTCTTCTCTTCTGAGCATATTCAAATATTCCCTTTTAGTGAGACCATACCCCTTTTCCCTTTTTGACCCCTCGAAGATCCGACTGATGAGACCACTCCAAGAAGGACCAGATATCGGACAACTGAGACCACTTCGGAATGAAGAGGATTTTACCGAGCATTGTAATGATGGAAACTACGACGGATAAAGACTTCAAGGACTAGGAGAATATGAAGAATTTCCAGTTTTGGTATGACCAAGGAAGGCTACACTCATGGAACTTGACAGACTATGGAAGCTGTCAATACCCGAGATCAAGGTGTATTGGAGTAAGACCGGAACATGGAGAGTTATAAACTCAAAGTTCGGTCAAGGAAAACCCTAAGGCAGGAGATATCAACTATGGAGAGATAGCTTATGGAAGTGACAAGAGCAGAAACCCGACTATCCATGATGTTATCGCCCGTTTATGCTATTGCCACCGTGCTGAGTTAAGCATGCATATGCATGGAAGGATTGGATGGTAGAAGGCTGATGGAGCACCAATCAGTAAAAGATGAAGTTTTAACCTTAGCTGATGTAACACCGGGATCTGGAGTATTACATCAAGAAGTTTAAGATGGATCTGCAGGAAGCCGCATTTGATAAGGAAGCATTTCGTGAAGAACTCAGGACCCAGAAACTAAAAGTAGCCAAGCCGGAGGAGCAAAACCTCGAGATACCAGAGATTCGTCATGAACTGAAGGACAGTAGGATCATGGTTCGTGTCAAGGAAGTTGAAACCCGAAGTTTGGAGCGCAACTCCAGAATATTAAAGGACGTCACGAGAGACTTTGTGACAATAGAGACGATCTGGCAAAAGAACTTGAGAAGGACAAGCATGATCAGAAGAAGCCATCAGAGACAGGATCAAGACTCGAAGAGTTTGATGACTTTGAAGATACATTGACCATTAGAAGCCCAAACCCCTATTATATACCTTCGTTAGAGGCGACGATTGTGAGCTGTCATTTGTTTGATGTTTTTCCGACAGCCACAATAAAACCCGTCTTTTCAAAACTTTTGTTTGTATTGTGTGCATCCCTCTCGATCTCTCTTATCCCACCCCAAACCCATGGACCCGTTAGAGGATGAATGGAGATGAGCTTACCGATGAGTAAATTGGAGACAGACCGATGGATTCAGAGCATGGAGGATCACCTGGAGAATAACCTCAGAGCGTAAAGGATATGACCCAAAGATGCTCTCAAAGGTTTTGAAAGAGGTGCTACTACTTCGTGGAGGATGTATCAAACCATCAATGGATGGCAAAGAGTAACCACTTGGGAAGAACTTTAGTTGACTCCGCAAAAGTCTCGGGTTGTGTCCCAGAAATTGAAGCCTTATGGAAAAGGATATGAAGAAAACTTGTGCACAAGCTTTGTGGAGAAATAGGACACAACCATAAAGAAAACAAGGACGAATACCGTCATAATCGGAGGATTATCAAAGGAGTTAGCCGAGGATCTCAGGGAACTTCGGTTGGAGATTGTTCCCAAAGGTTTTGATGCAGCAATGGAAGTTCAGTCTACATTGTTGGGAAAGATCCGTGAAGCTCAGAAGTATGACAAATAGATTGCTGAGATAAAAGAGAGGATGAGCAAAGGAAAAGCCGAAGGTTTTCGTAAGGATGAGCACGACACCTTATGGTTCGAGGATCGTGTATATGTGCCCAATAATGCAAAGATCAGGAAGTTAATACTTCAGGAGGCTCGCGACTCCCCATACTCGATTCGCCCTGGAAACACCAAGATGTATTTGGATTTGAAAGAGTGTTTATGGTGGAATGGTATGAAGAAGGATATTGCGGAGTATGTAGCCGTATGTGATGTATGTCAGAGAGTGAAGACAGAGCATCAGAAGCCAGTCGGATTACTACAGCCTATGCCGATACCCGAATGGAAGTGGGATAAGCTTGGCATGGATTTCATTACCGGATTTCCTAGAACCCGATTGGGATATGATTCTATCCGGGTAGTAGTTGATTCGCTTGACCAAAGTGGCTTACTTTACCACAGTGAAAACCACCTATACAAGTGCGAAGTTGGCCAAGATATATTTGACAAGGATCGTAGGTCTGCATGGAGTTCCGAGGACCATCGTAGAGGAACACAGTTCACCTCAAAGTTTTGGAATCAGATGCACCAGACTTTGGGTACTAGGCTAGAGTTCAGTACAGCCTTTCATCCACAGACAGATGGATAGACCGAGAGAGTCAATCAGATTCTGGAGGACATGATGAGAGCGTGTGCGCTAGATTATGGATCTAGTAGGGATGATAATCTACCTTACGCGGAGTTCTCATTCAACAACAGCTACCAAGTCAGTTTGAAGATGGCCCCTTTTGAAGCTTTGTATGGGAGAAGGAGCCAGACACCGTTGATGTGGGATGAAGTTGGAGACCGTCAGTTGTTTGGACCAAATGTGATCAAGGAGTCAGAAGAAAATGTTAAGTGGATTCGAGATAGACTGAAGGTAGCTCACCGAGTGTAAGAATTATGCAGACTCAAAAACGCAAGGAAGTAGTCTATGAAATTGGAGACAGAGCATGTCTTCGTGCGTCCCCTCTGCGAGGAGTTAAACGATTTGGAGTTAAGGGAAAGTTAGCCCCGAGATTTGTAGGACCATACCGAGTTTGGAACGTATGGGAGAATTGGCTAACCAGTTGGAGTCACCCGAAGGACTGTCTGGAGTTGATGATGTGTTTCACGATTCCCAGTTGAAGAAGTGCCATGTAGAGATGGCCAATATTCCCCTATAAGGACGTTTTTCATTGAAAGGATAATGATGTTCCACGAAGTGGAGTATGGATTTCATAAGTATAAGTTTTTTTCTCGGTATGTGGGATATCCAACGAGGATGAAGAGATGAATTACTATTGGATATAAAGGAGGTGTGATGTTGGAAATATGGATCAATGGAAATTCCATGATGAGTCTGAGTAATCATGTCCTAGTTTGGTGCCAATAGAAGGAAGGGAGACAATACAATTGGATGGATTTTTAGTATGCTAGGATGCTAGGGAGTTGGATGTTGGAATAATGATCAGTTGCCCCGAGGATGTGTTCAAGGTTTGCAAGTGATGAGATGGGCCATAACCCATAGGCCCCAGGACCTGCCAAGAAGCAAGCACATTCTTGCTGAAGGAAAAACCCTCGAAGAAGTTACGATTTTATCGATAGATGATTCTATAGGAGTTTACGCAAAACCTGAGAGTTGTTAAGGAACGATAGATGTTTGTTTGGCTTGCAGAATCAATGGATTTATCCGAACTTGGTTCGTCGACAAGAGAAATTCTGCAATGCTCGTGAGGATGACCGAGTGTTAGAATGCGAGATTCGCTAAACCATGTACAAGGTAATGATTTGGGTGCGGGATGGATTGATCACCATACCGACTTACTCTTATTATTCGCGTTGCTATATGGGATGGTAAATCTGAGTGACTTACCTATAGTAGAGAGACGACGATCAAAACCTTGTTTGAACCTTAGAATGGTAAAAGTATTTTCCCTTGTACACGACAGCTGTTGCCAATCGTAGGATATACGGTGAGGTTCAACCCAGACCCATTTCCTGCAGGACAAACCATAAATTGTTGACCACCATGAGATATCGATAGTTGTTTAGAATTGGCGCCAGACCCGTCAGCTAAGAAGACCCAGTTTCGGGATAACCTTACCAAGAGTAAAGGACAAAAGAATTGAGGAAAAGGTTATGCCACTACTGGAAGAGCCCAGAGAAGGAATTATCCTTACGATCTGAGAAGAACGACACTGTCAACGATAAGGATGGAGTATATGAGTTTTGATGGAACCTTAACAATGCTTCTAAGGGTGGTAGCACCCAGACCCCCTGTGATGATCGATGGATTTTTGAGAAGACCCCCAAACCCTAACCTATTTCTTGCTAGCCACTCCGAATCTCGAGGACGAGATTCATTTTAAGGGTGGTAGTTTGTAACATCTCAAAATTCTAAATTTTGGAATGTTATAAACAAATAGATAGATTTGATTGTTTGTTTGATTGTTGTGTGATTGATTGACTGAAAGTGAGTGGAATTCGAAACCTTTTTGAAAGTTAAATGAGAGGGAATAAAAGGACTTTCCCAAACTTTCATTTTGCTTTTATGATTTTCGGGAATTCAAATTCTTTTCATCACAAAACCCTGGAGAGAAGATGACATGACTTCTTCCATTTATTTAAATGACAAGGGGTGTTGAAAATATTTGAATTTCATTTGAGAATATTTCCAATTCTGCAACTTTATGCAACTCAATGATTTTCACGAGAGAAGATAAAATGACTTCTTCAAATTATATGAAATATGAGTTGGGAGTTTTAAAAGAATTAAATTCAAAGTTCTCTTGAATTTATTTCCAATTTGGAGTTATTTGAGTTTTATTCAAATTATTTTTCTTGAAAAATAAAATATATGGAAAAATAGGGTAACATGATTCCCTACATCGTAAAATTGGAGAGAAATAACTTTGAATTAATTTTGGTATTTAAAAATGATTTTATTGGATTTTATTGACGAGTAGCACTGTTTGAATTATTAGAATTTTTGTGGATTTTATATGAAACTAGAATAATGTTCATCATGTAGGAAATCTTTTATGAAATTTTTATATATTATATGCCTATATAATATTTCTATTTTATTTTGTTTTTATTTTGTTTGACTGTTTAAAAAAACTTTTCCTCTCCATGGCCGGGCTGGCCTCCAAGTCGTGCCGCTGCCCAGCCAACCAGCCAGCCGCCGCCCTCCTCCTCCCGAGCAGAGATCGCCGCGCGACGCGTTGCGTCGTCGCGCGCGTCGACCTGCCACCTCCCGCGCCTTGCCCCTCCTCCACGCCATCGCCTCCATCTCCTCCTATAAAGGCCGCCGCCTCGGCCCCGTTTTCCCTCTCTCTCTCCCGCATCTCGCCGCATCCGAGCCGCCGCCGCCTCGCTCGCCCGCCGCCGCCGACCCCACCTCGAGACGCGCCGCCGAGCCGCCCCTCCCGTCTACTTCGCCGCCGACGATCACGGAATGCCGCCCCGAACGGATCCGAGCTGCCGCCGTCCTTTTTTCCTCGCCGCCGACGACCCGCGCCACAGGTAACCGCCGCCCCTCCCCCTCCGTCCGATCTGGATCTAAGGATCCAGATCCTTTTTTTTTCTCTAAACGTTTTTTTTCTTATTCGGTGAACGTTCGTTAGTTAGGGTTTGGACCGAATGGTTTTCCATTTGTTAGCGAACGTTCACTAAATAGCCTTTTCGTTTTATTTTATTTTTCTGCCAGGGACCTAGATGTAGTTGTTTTATTTTATAGATTAGTCCCCAATTTTCAAACATTCATAACTTTTTACTCGTTTATCCAAATCCAACGAAACCAACGCCCACTTCTTAGTTATGATCTCCTCTATCCAGTAATCCAACTCAAACATGTTTTTGAAAGTTTTAAAATTTGAATTCAAACAGATTTGTATTCAAACTTCGTTTGATCGTAACTTGAGTTTCGTAACTCTGATTTAGTTGATTCTTTTCGCAAATTAAAGCTCTTGACATAAACTTTCTGATAAGGCCAAATACACACAATTTTGGTACTGTTAGAAATTGTTTTGTGTTGCAATAGTTATTTGCTTGGTTTTGATGTTTTCCAAATTGTTTCTTCGTTTTTTTTCGATCTTTTGAGTGATTGCTTATGTGTGGTTACTATTGCTTGATTACGATAGATTGACCGGAGTGTGACGAGTAGAACTATCAAGAGTTTTGAGTGCGAATCATCTTCATCAACATTGCAGGCAAGTAACACTTTGATCATACTCTTTTCATACCCAGTCTTTATGCATTAGTTTCAACCCTCGCACATTGCATGGTTAGGATGTCATTAATTTGTGGGTTGGGAAGTAGATGATGAGGTAGGAATCTATTGCCCTGTTACTATCAAACCCTTGGGAGTTACTTCTACGTGTTGCTTATATTGCTATGCTATGCTCGTAGATGTGGTTTGGGTTTGAGAGATATACATGACAGATGTGAGATTGTTAATTAATGGTTTACTTTAAGGTGGCAACTTTAATACACATCTGGGTGGATTGAGGCACCTGGGGAACCCAGTGTTGTCTGTTTTTTTTTTGGAAATCTCGGGGTACACATGTGATCTTCCTATGGACCGCCACCCAGGCTCAAAGGGAACTGGGATTATTCATGCTAGAAACTTCCGTGTGCAGCCACAAGCTATTATGGGCTCTAGCATAGTTGAGTAAGTTACGTGAAGCTCTTGAAGAGGTAGATCAGCAGGTAGTGGGTTTTGTAGGTTTGGTATGATCTATCCGAGTAGAGAGTTAATGTTTCCGAAAGATCGTGTCTCGGTCATCCGCTTCTCAAACACCATGTAGTGCGAGAAATCAACGGAGGCGATCGAGTCTTGTGGGGAAAAGTGCAAAAACCTCTGCAGAGTGTACAATCTAATCATGGTTAGCCGTGTCCCGGTTATGGACAATTCGAGTATCTAGTACTTGAGTATTCACATGTATCTCATCACTCTAAATTAATATTGCTGGGATGTTAATTATTTTAATTGGGATTGAGTTGGGGTTATACCTTCTCAATGATGTTTCAACCACCATGATAGTTAAATTAAAATTTATTCCTTTGATGTAGGAAAAAATTGGCTTTTCGCAAAAACCGTAACCATAGAGCTTTCCACCAGCCATATATGCATGTAGTATAGGCTTATTCCTTCATTACTTTCTATGTGTTACATTGCCAGCATATTCCATGTGTTGACCCGTTTTCGGGCTGCAACTTTTCATGTTGCAGACTTCTCAGACGACGAGTAAGTGATACGTTAGGGTTATGATTTCTACACTCAACTTCGCCGTTGGTGTTGATGGGAATCCAGAACCTTGTTGCTTCCGCTATATTTGGATTGAGGTAATAGTATCTACGTTATTTATACATGTGATTTACCTCTGTTATAAATCATTGAGTACTGTGTGTGTCAGCATACCGATCCAGGGATGACACTTAAGCACAGAGACTTGACCCATTCGGGTCGGGTCGCTACAGGTTGCTTCTTCGTGGACCCTTCGTGGGTGGAGCCCTCCGTGGACTCGCGCAACCATTACCCTACGTGGGTTGAAGTCTCCATCAACGTGGATGTACGATAGCACCACCTATCGGAACCACGACAAAAACATCCGTGTCTCTAATTGCGTTTGAATCCTCCAAACCCTTCCCTTTACATTCTTGCAAGTTGCATGCTTTATTTTCCGCTGCCTATATACTCTTTGCATGCTTGCTTGAATTGCGTGATGATTGCTTGAATTGTTCAAAGATAGCTAAAATCTGCCAAAGTCTAAAATTGGGAAAAGGCATAGCTCTTAATTGGTCAAGTAGTCTAATCACCCCCCTCTAGACATACTTCAAGGTCCTACAATGAGGCATGATTCGCAAGTATCAATTCATTCATGATCAAGTGAGTCCAAAAATCCATCAACATGGAGTTTCTTCATGCGCTTTACACCAATATGACCTAAACCGCAGTGCCACAAATATGTTGCATTATCATTATTAACTTTATATCTTTTGGCATCAATATTATGAATATGTGTATCACTGTGATCGAGATTCAATAAACCATTTACATTGGGTGTATGACCATAGAAGGTTTTATTCATGTAAACAGAACAACAATTATTCTCTGACTTAAATGAATAACCGTATCGCAATAAACATGATCAATCATATTCATGCTCAACGCAAACACCAAATAACATTTATTTTAGGTCCAACACTAATCCCGAAGGTAGAGGGAGTGTGCGATGGTTATCAACCTTGGAATCACTTACAACACACATCGTCACCTCGCCCTTAACTAGTCTATGTTCATTTTGCAACTCATGTTCCGAGTTACTAATCTTAGCAACTGAACCGGTATCAAATACCCTGGGGTTACTATGAATCACTAGTAAAGTACACATCCATAATATGTATATCAAATATACCTTTGTTCACTTTGCCATCCTTCTTATCCGCCAAGTATTTGGGGTAGTTCCGCTTCCGGTGACCATACCCTTTGTAGTAGAAGCACTCAGTTTCAGGCTTAGGTCTAGCTTTGGGCTTCTTCATGGGAGTGGCAACTTGCTTGTCATTCTTATTGAAGTTCCCTTTATTTCCCTTTGTCCTTTTCTTGAAACTAGTGGTCTTGTCAACCATCAACAATGATGCTCTTTCTTGATTTCTACCTTCGTCGATTTCAGCATCACGAAGAGCTCGGGGATCGTTTTCGTCATCCCTTGCATATTATAGTTCATCACGAAGTTCCAGTAGCTTGGTGATAGTGACTAGAGAACTTTGTCAATCACTATCTTATCTGGAAGATTAACTCCCACTTGATTCAAGCGATTGTAGTACCCAGACATTCTGAGCACGTGCTCACTGGCTGAGCTAGGCAAAGTACTTGTCAGAGGTCTCACACCTCTCGACATGGGCATGAGTCTGAAATACCAATTTCAGCTCTTGGAACATCTCATATGCTCCGTGGCGTTCAAAACGTATTTGTAGTCCCGATTCTAAGCCATGAAGCATGGCGCACTAAACTATCAAGTAGTCATCATACTAAGCTTGCCAAACATTCATAACGTCTGCATCCGCTCCTGCAATAGGTCTGTCACCTAGCGGTGCATCAAGGACATAATTCTTCTATGCAGCAATGAGGATAATCCTCAGATCACGTACCCAGTACGCATCATTGGTACTATCATCTTTCAACTTAGTTTTCTCTAGGAACATATCAAAAACATAGGGGAGCTACAACGCGAGCTATTGATCTACAACATAATTTGCAAATACTATCAGGACAAAGTTCATGATAAGTTAAGTTCAATTAATGATATTGCTTAAGAACTCCCACTTAGATAGACATCCCTTGAGTCATCTAAATGATCACGTGGTTCAAATCAACTAAACCATGTCTGATCATCACGTGAGATCGAGTAGTCTTCAATGGTGAACATCTCTATGTTGATCATATGTACTATATGATTCACGTTCGACCTTTCGGTCTCCAGTGTTCCGAGGCCATGTCTGTACATGCTAGGCTCGTCAAGTTTAACCCGAGTATTCCGCATGTGCAAAACTATCTTGCACCCGTTGTATGTGAACGTAGAGCTTATCACACCCGATCATCACGTGGTGTCTCAGCACGATGAACTGTCGCAACAGTGCATACTCCGGGAGAACACTTATACCTTGAAATTTTAGTAAGGGATCATCTTATAGTGCCACCGCCGTACTAAGCAAAATAAGATGCATAAAAGATAAACATCACATGCAATCAAAATATGTGACATGATATGGCCATCATCATCTTGTGCCTTTGATCTCCATCTCCAAAGCACCGACATGATCTCCATCGTCACCGGCTTGACACCTTGATCTCCATCGTAGCGTCGTGGTCGTCTTGCCAACTTTTGCTTCTACAACTATCGCTAATGCACGGTGATAAAGTAAAGCAATTACATGGCGTTTGCATTTCATACAATAAAGCGACAACCATAAGGCTCCTGCCAGTTGCCGATAACTTTTACAAAACATGATCATCTCATACAACAACGTATATCACATCATGTCTTGACCATATCACATCACAACATGCCCTGCAAAAACAAATTAGACGTCCTCTACTTTGTTGTTGCAAGTTTTACGTGGCTGCTACGGGCTTCTAGTAAGAACCGTTCTTACCTACGCATAAAAACCACAACGATGTTTCGTCAAGTTTGCTGTTCTAACCTTCAACAAGGACCGGCCATAGTCGTATTCGATTCAACTAAAGTTGGAGAAACAGACACCCGCCAGCCACCTTTATGCAAAACTAGTTGCATGTCTATCGGTGGAACCGGTCTCATGAACGTGGTCATGTAAGGTTGGTCCGGGCCGCTTCATCCAACAATACCATCGAATCAAAATAAGACGTTGGTGGTAAGCAGTATGACTATCGCCGCACACAACTCTTTGTGTTCTACTTGTGCATATCATCTACGCATAGACCTGGTTCGGATGCCACTGTTGGAAAACGTAGCATGCAATTTCAAAAAAAAATCCTACTGAGGGAGTCCTGGATTAGGGGGTATTCGGACATCCGGACTATATCCTTTGGCCGGACTGTTGGACTATGAAGATACAATATTAAAGACTTCGTCTCGTGTCCGGATGGGACTCTCCTTGGCGTGGAAGGCAAGCTTGGCGATACGGATATGTAGATCTCCTTCCATTGTAACCGACTCTGTGTAACCCTAGCCCCCTCCGGTGTCTATGTAAACCGAAGGGCTTAGTCCGTAGGACCAACAACAATCATACCATAGGCTAGCTTCTAGGGTTTAGCCTCTACGATCTCGTGGTAGATCAACTCTTGTATTACTCATATCATCAAGATCAATCAAGCAGGAAGTAGGGTATTACCTCCATCGAGAGGGCCCGAACCTCGGTAAGCATCGTGTCCCCTTCCTCCTGTTACCATCCGCCTTAGACGCACAGTTCGGGACCCCCTACCTGAGATCCGCCGGTTTTGACACCGACATTGGTGCTTTCATTGAGAGTTCCACTGTGCCGTCACCGTAAGGATTGATGGCTCCTTCGATCATCGGTAATGATGCAGTCTAGGATGAGGTATTCCTCCCCGGACAGATCTTCGTATTCGGCGGCTTCGCACTGCGGGCCAACTCGCTTGGCCATCTGGAGCAGATCGAGAGCTACGCCCCTGGCCATCAGGTCAGGTTCGAAAATTTGAATTACATTGCCGACATCCGCGGAGACTTGATCTTCGACGGATTCGAGCCCATGCCAGGTGTGCCGCACAATCACGACGGGCACGATATAGCTCTACCGTCGGACAGTGTTCGGGAGATCACACCGGCAACTAATCCGGCCTTCAGTCCGGAGCAAATTGCGCCATTCGAGGACAAGCGGATAGACCCCGACTTGGAGGCTGCACTCTCAGCGGCGATAGAGCCGGATACTGACCTTACCCCTCACGAGAGCCGTGACCCCGAACCACTGGACTCATCTCCGGCCACGGGCTCCGAGCCGTCCGCGCCCATGCCTGTCGAATCCGATTGGGTGCCGATCATGGAGTTCACCTCCGCGGATATCTTTCAGCACTCGCCTTTCGGCGATGTGCTAAACTCGTTAAGGTCTCTCTCCTTGTTAGGAGAACCTTGGCCGAACTATGTCCGGCTAGAATGGGATGCGGATGATGAGGAAATTCACTCCCCACCCACCACCCACTTAGTAGCCACTGTCGACGATTTAACCGACATGCTCGACCTCGACTCCAAAGACATCGATGGTATGGACAACGATGCCGGAGAGGAACAGGAACCACTGCCCGCAGGGCACTGGACCGCCACCTCATCATATGATATATACATGGTGGATACACCCAAAGAAGGCAATGGCGACAAGACAGCGGAGGATGACCCCTCCAAGAAGCAACCCAAGCGCCGACGTCAGCAGCGCCGCTCTAAGTCTCGCCACAGCAAAAGCGGCACATGACATAATAGCACTTCAGACAGTGCCGAAGACGATGAAAATCCCCTCCAGCAAGATTTAGGGCCGGAGGATGAACAAGCCAACCCTCCCCAGCGAGCGGCAGAGGGAGAAGCGGAGGATGACAATTATATGCCTCTCTCCGAAGATGAAGTGAGCCTCGGCGATGAAGAATTTGTCATACCTGAGGATCCTGTCGAACAGGAGCGCTTTATGCACGGGCTCATAGCCACAACAAATAGCCTGAAGAAAAAGAAACAACAGCTTTGAGCTGATCAGGATCTGCTAGCAGACAGATGGACTGAAGTCCTTGCGGCCGAGGAATATGAACTCGAACGCCCTTCCAAGGGTTACCCAAAGCGCATGTTGCTACCCCGACTTGAGGAGGAAGCATTGAAACCTACATCACCAGCGTACAATGCGGCTGATCGACCACCTCGTGGCCGAGACAGAGAGGCATTTCAGCCCGAAAACCAGCCCGCACCCCGCCGCCAAACAAACAAAAATACCAAGGGCCGGGGCAGCACGCGGAATCTGCTAGGTGTATTGGAAAACAAGGCAAAACATGCAAGATTGATCTACGGATCAAGGGGGCACGCACCAACACGCGACGATGATTGTCATGCCGGATACACTAAATGTAAGTCCGGCCAAGCCGAATACGGCAGACAAGACTCATATGAACTGCGTTGCGATAGAGCCCGGCACAGAGGCGCCGCACACCCCCTATGCTTCACTGATTGTCGTGGTATTCTCACGGGGGGCTTGCGAGTCGACAGATGCCACAAGGGCTTAGTGTGAGGGTAATACTGCTGCTGATAGGCCCGGGAGCGGGTATGCGAGTAGCACGCGGTGGTTTACCCAGCTTCGGAGCTCTCCGGAGAGATAATACTCCTACTGCTGCATGTCTGAGTGTATCTGATATATGTAGTACAGAGTGCTCCTGGAGCTGTATTGGACTGAGAGCAGTAGTCGAGTGCTCACTGTCTCATAGGTATATGTGAGCTAGCTAGTAAGTGGGCATGAGTGAGCTCCACCGTGAATGAGCATGGATGCATGCGTGTGTATGTGCCTGTAGTGGATGGATGGATGGGTGGTATATATATAGGCGAGTTAGCTTACTACCTAAGCTAGGTAATGGCATGGGGGGGGGGGGCAAGTGGGCATGGGGCACCATGCCCATGTACGTGATGTGCGTGCCTCTTTGTCCCTGGCGCACTTTATAAAATAGTGCCCATGGATAGATACACTGTAGATGATGTCGTTGCTACTATTCGTCAACAGTGCCGGGTATGGCCGCCACGTAGGTGTCTTGTCGGTGTCGGGCTGCAGTCGGCAGCCGGCTGGTGGGCGCAGTCGGTAGCCGGCAGCCGGCCGGGCAGAGCAGTCGGACGGGGAGTCGACAGGAGAAGCCGGGCAGTCGGACTGAGGGGCTTTGCTAGCCCCGATGTCTTGAATTATTGTCTCGCCGTCTTCGGGGTATCCGTGTCCAATTACTCCGACAATAGCCCCCAAGCCTCCGAGCAACTTGGCAAAGTTGGGCGGAGGTTTTTTTGGCGAGTGTTCATGGAAATGATCATGAAAAAGACAAAGTTAGTCCAAGCAGATATATCAAATGTTTGCTTTTAGCATTGCAAGTTTTATGCGGAGGCTGCCGACTCGGTTTCGTCCAAGCCCCCTTTAATCTTTTTCATGTTCCCTCCACTCTTTGGCTTGTGCTCTCGCTTGCCGGACAGCCGCTCTGCGGTCTGTGGCTGAGAGTGGGCCGGAGTGGGATGTCTGATCAAGACTGCACTGGGAGCAGATTCGACCGAGCAGATACTTGTAAAGGAAACGGTCGGGTCACCCGAACCGTTTTTCTTCCCGGACGTTTTTCGCGTGTGTGGCCTCCAGAGTTCACCCTTGCTAGCCGGACAGCCGCTCTGTGGTCTGTGACTAAGAGTGAGCCTTTGGTACCGCGCACGCTACCAAGCCGTCTGCGGGAACAAACGTCTCAGGCCAAGCGGCCAGCCCCCGGGCCAACTCTGGTTGGCGTCGGGGCGAATAGTAGTGCAACTGTAATTAAAATGCGGAGATAGCCCGAGTATCGCTCGGGG
This sequence comes from Aegilops longissima, assembly GCA_021605205.1. NCBI lineage: Eukaryota > Viridiplantae > Streptophyta > Magnoliopsida > Poales > Poaceae > Aegilops > Aegilops longissima. The sequence goes on along the minus strand of CM038678.1, from coordinate 161,607,694 downwards.
TTATCAGTGCTTTCGCGGTGCAAAAATATGCGGGTGAGGAGCTCACATTGATTTTTGTGTAGTCGCGGCAGAGGTCGTCGAAGACAGCCGGCGCGGCTCGGCGCTCGCGGAGAGCGTCGGCGCACCCGCTGGGTGTAGCCCTCGAGCTTCGGGCTCGTCTTCTTCCTCGCGGGGCAGGTCAGCGCATCCGCTGGATGTAGCCCCCGAGATTCGGGCCGACTGCTGAGCAGTCGGGACGGATCCCCCGATAACTACTTTGTCTTCTTTTTTCTCTTCTTCAGCCGGCTGGACAGGCGGACTCCGACCAGCAGTCGGGCTTTTTGCAGCCGGCCAGGCAGCCAGCAGTCGGACGCACATCTGGCAGTCGGATGCATATTTCTTTTTCTTTTTTTAGTCAACCGGCTGGGCACCCGGGCTGACTTTTCTCCAGCCGGCTAGTGGGCAGTCGGACTCTGTTTCTCTTTTCTTTCTTTTGCACGGGGCAGCCGGGCCTCTCTTTCTTTCTTTTTCTTCCTTTCTCTGTTCCACGCGCGGCCAACCGTCCAAAATAGAACCCGACGCGCGAAGGCCGGACGCGAACAAAGCGGGCGAGCCGGCGCGGCGCGAGGGGCAGCCAACCCGCGCAACGCGAAGGGCTGGACCAGCTCTACAGCGCAGCGCCTTGTCGGCGGCGCTGGGGAACCGGACCCGGACGAAGCAATCGAACTGCGCGAAGCCGGCAGGCGGCCGGAACGACGGGCCGGAGGCCAGGCGCAGGAGTTGTCATGCCGCAAGCGCGCGAAGCGGAGTCTGGGCGCGGCCGGATGGCGCGAGGACGGAGGGCCGCAGCCAGACGGCGGGAGGAGATCCGCTGCGCGCGCGAGGACGGAAGGGCCGGCGCGCATGTGGGTGGAGCTAGCCGGCAGGGCCGCACGAAGCGCGGTGATGGGGAGGCGGCGTGCGTCCGGGTGGTGCATATGCGAGGAGGGCGCAGACGAGGCGCAGTGCGTGGGTGCGGGACCCGCAGGTGTGCCGAGGCGAGAGAGCAGCCGGCCTTGCTGCCGGACGGCGGGGCTCGGAGCACAGGGTTGGCAGGGAGCCGCCAGCGCGGCACGGGCAGGAGGAAGAGGGCGGCGGGGCGGCTGGCGCGAGCCGACACTGCGCGGCGAAGTGGGTGATGGAACAACCGGACGGAGGGCGGCCGATCGCGGCGGCGCAGCGACGGGGCCGGCGGCGCGGAGCCGCCAGCAGTGCAGCACCCGGTCGCGGGCGGACACAGCGCGCGCGCGCGAGGGTGATGGGGCAACCGAACCAGAGGGCGGCCGATCGCGGGGCGCAGCGGACGGGGGCGGGCGGCGCGAGCCAGCCAGCAGTGCAGCACCCGTCGCGGGCAAAGACAGAGCAGCCGCTGGGAAGCAGGCGGAGCCGGCGCGCAGCAGGCGGACGAGGCGCGAGGGCGGCCGTGTTCGCGCACGAGGCGCGCGGGCCCAGTTAGCGAAGTTGGTCAACCGGGAGCCGCGTGGACTCGGGGAGGTGCCGTACGAGGAGGGGAAGCACTGCCGATGACGCACGAGATCTTGTGAATATGATCAGATTTAACGCCGCAGCGCTGCGCGGCGATGGGACGAGGATGCCGTCGCGTCCGTGGTGTCCGATGGGACGCAGCGACGGGACGCGGCGGTTGACAGGGACGGGTAGGCGCGTGAGCGAAGCAGCAGCAGAGAACGGCCAGGCGGTTCGTCGCGGACGGGCGAGCAGCAGCAGACCGGGAGGCCGGCGCCGGCAGCGAGCGGACGCGGAGGCCCGCGGGCAACAGGTGAAGCTGTGCGGAGCTGCATATCTGGGTTTTATTCGGATGATGCATGGCCATAGTTTGACTTGTTGCTGACTATTTCCCGACTAGCTTCTGGCTAGCGTATTGCATCTGGGAAGTGTATGAAAGAGTATATGGCTATTATCTCGGAAGTGTATGGCTAATGGTTTGACCATTGTATCTAGCTTGCTTGCATAGATGAGATATGGAGTGGCTTCGCGCGCTTCGGCCGGAGCAAGGCACAACGCGGAGGGGAGGAGACGCGAGCGACGCGGCACGGCGCGCGCATGGATGCGGCCGACCGAAGCGAGGCACCGCACGCGCGTCGCGTGTGCGGACAGACGACCGGCGTCGCAACGGTGATGATGACGAAGGCGGCGAGGCCGACGACGAGGACGCGCCGTCCCGTGTGGCCGCTGTGGGGCCGGGTCGAAGTCGAGCCCCCGAGCGCTACGGGACAGACGGCGCGACGCAGCGGCGGAGGTGGTGAAGATGGTCCCGCCCGGACTGTGAAACCAGCAGCAGCGTGGTAGCATAGTAGTAGTACCACCCCATGGTGGGTGCCAACTGTCGTGGTATTCTCACGGGGGGCTTGCAAGTCGACAGATGCCACAAGGGCTTAGTGTGAGGGTAAGACTGCTGCTGATAGGCCCGGGAGCAGGTATGCGAGTAGCACGCGGTGGTTTACCCAGCTTCGGAGCTCTCCAGAGAGATAATACTCCTACTACTGCATGTCTGGGTGTATCTAATATATCTAGTACAGAGTGCTCCTGGAGCTGTATTGGACTGAGAGCAGTAGCCGAGTGCTCACTGTCTCATAGGTATATGTGAGCTAGCTAGTAAGTGGGCATGAGTGATCTCCACCGTGAATGAGCATGGATGCATGCGTGTGTATGTGCCTGTAGTGGATGGATGGATGGGTGGTATATATATAGGTGAGTTAGCTTACTACCTAAGCTAGGTAATGGCGTGGGGGGCAAGTGGGCATGGGGCACCATGCCCATGTACGTGATGTGCGTGCCTCTTTGTCCCTGGCGCACTTTATAAAATAGTGCCCAGGGATAGATACACTGTAGATGATGTCGTTGCTATTATTCATTAACAGTGCCGGGTATGGCCGCCATGTCGGTATTTTGTCGGTGTCGGGCTCCAGTCGGCAGCCGATTGGTTGTGCAGTCGGCAGCGGGCTGGTGGGCGCAGTCGGTAGCCGGCAGCCGGCCGGGCAGAGCAGTCGGACGGGGAGCCGGCAGGAGCAGCCGGGCAGTCGGACTGAGGGGCTTTGCTAGCCCGATGTCTTGAATTATTGTCTCGCCGTCTTCGGGGTATCCGTGTCCAATTACTCCGACACTGATGAAGTTATGGATCACGAATTCCCAGAGGGTTTTAAACCCGTAAATATCGAATCATACGATGGTACAACAGATCCCGCGGTATGGATCGAGGATTTCCTCCTCCACATCCACATGGCTCGTGGTGATGATCAACATGCCATTAAGTACCTCCCACTAAAACTCAAAGGACCAGCTCGGCATTGGCTGAATAGCTTGCCAGCAGACTCCGTCGGCAGTTGGGAGAATTTGGAAGACGCATTCCTTGACAACTTCCAGGGCACTTATGTGCGATCACCGGATGCTGACGATTTAAGTCATATAACCCAACAGCCAGGGGAATCGGCCAGGAAATTCTGGACCCGGTTCCTAACCAAGAAAAACCAAATAGTAGATTGTCCGGGTGCAGAGGCCTTAGCGGCATTTAAACATAATATCCGTGACGAATGGCTCGCCCGGCACCTCGGTCAAGAGAAGCCAAAATCCATGGCAGCCCTCACGACACTTATGACCCGCTTTTGTGCGGGCGAAGATAGCTGGTTGGCTCGTAGTACCAATATAGCAAGCAAACCTGGCACATTAGAAGCCAGGGACAGCAACGACGAACCACGTTGCAACAAACATAAGCGTCGTAAATATGGTGAAAACGCCGAAAACACGGCAGTGAATGCCGGGTTCAGGGGCTCAAAGTCCGGTCAGCGGAATGGGCCACCCAAAAATAAAAATCCGGGTCCTTCCAGTCTGGACCGCATACTCAATCGCCAATGCCAAATTCATGGCACCCCAGAAACGCCAGCCACCCATACCAACAGAGAATGCTGGGTCTTCAAACAAGCCGGCAGAGCAGGCGCCAGAGACAAAGGGGGGTCTCAAAGCGACGATAGCGACAAAGAGCCCAGACCACCGAACACAGTAGGGCAAAAGAAATTTCCCCCGCATATTCAATCGGTGAACGTGGTACATACCACCCAAATTACCAACTCGGACCGGATATCCATCCTTAGAGATGGTGACTCAATGGAACTTGTTGTCCCAGAATATAAACTGGGGCTTGTCACCTTCAACCGCACGGATCGTCCGGTCAAAGCCAATCAGGGCAATCCAGCCGCACTAGTCTTGGACCCAATAATATACGGGTTCCACCTCACTCGAGTCCTTATGGACGGCGGTAGCAGCTTAAATCTTCTTTACCAAGACACAGTGCGCAAGATGGGCATCGATCATTTGGCGACCAAACCCACTAAAGCCACTTTCAGAGGCATTATACCAGGTGAGGAGGCTCGCTGTACAGGCTCCATTACCCTCGAGGTAGTCTTCGGTTCACCAGAGAATTACCGTATCGAAGAGTTAAACTTCGAAATCGTCCCTTTCCGCAGTGATTATAAAGCACTGCTCGAACGAACCGCATTCGCTCGATTCAACGCGGTACCACATTACGCTTACCGTAAGCTCAAGATGCCCGGTTCACGTGGCGTCATCATGGTTAATGGCAAAGCCGAACTTCCCCTCGGCACCAGCATATACACCACTGCCTTAACAACAGAGACAACGAGCAGCACCTTGCAGCCGAACCTCGAGCAGACGTCTGGGCCTCTGTATACCGTCAAGGGACTCCGAACTACTTCACGAAAGGATAGCCCAGCCCATCCAGGGCTCAAATAAAACACTCCGGCGAAGGCCAGGATAGGCCGTACTCAGCGGCTCAACCGCCCTTCGGCACATAAATATTTCTTACATTTCCTTCGCAGGTTCACCTTTGCACCGACCAGGACGGGCTACACGGACGCAGCTTGAACGCGTAAGGGAATCCTTAGACATATCCCGCACTGACCATCCAGCTATATTGTGGATCCGCACTCAGCCTCTTCCCCTGGTCTCAGCAGGTTCCGCAATCATATTCCTTTTTTTATCACATTAATTTTACCCATACGCATAGACGTAATATTCAAATACAACATGTGGATTTATATGATGCTTACCTGCTGTTATTTCTTATTGAATCCATCCTGTCAAGTGGCATCCGTACACAGCGTTATGCCCTAAAATATGCCAGGGGCTCCGCTTTACCCATAACACGGCAGTAAAGTCCGAACACCTTCATGGAAGTTCGGCACCCCGAACTTATAACATTATATGCATCAGCTCCGAATCATCTCTTGGGTCAATAGTTGGGTTTGCCCGACTCCCATGTTTTGGTACCTTACGTTCCGCTATATCGGCTAAGGTAGCACTGGGAGAACTACTGCGATTGTGTCCCGGTTCTTCCGGACGAGCACCTCAGTAGAGAAAGCCAAAACTGACTGTCATGATACGGCGAGAGCTGGCCAGCTGTTCGAGAGGTTGCAAAATATTTAAGGATTTCTTCCGCACAATGCCATAACCAATGCAGCGTGCGATGGATCGGTTTTTCTTCCGATCAGGCGCCTATAGAGCCCCTCGTGCGGTCTTCCGAACACCAGGGGCTGCGCCCACCATACTAAAGCTCCTATGGCTAAGTGAGAGTGATAAAGCCCTATAGTACGATTGCCTAGTTCATTGTGCTGAGCACCTCCTTCGAAGGACCCAAAATTGGGATAAAGAGTGCTCAGGTTTATTCCGAACACCCCCGTATCCTTACGTGGGGGCAGAAGCCGACGACTGGCCAACTCTTAGGATTAACATATAAAACGGCCGCACAGGAGGGTAAACTTTTATACAACAGGCAATAAATAAACGACCTTGTTCCAACTTTACAAAGGACAACATGATTGACATTCATGGAAATATAATGTCCTTGGCACATTGCTCTGCCGCAAGGTAGGATCCTTTCAGGACTCCTTCATAATACAGTTCGGGCTTGCGGTGCTCCTTCCCCTCTGGCGGTCCTTCGGTCATCAGCTTTTCAGCATCCTTCTTCCCCCAGTGCACTTTTGCGCGGGCGAAGGCCATTCTCGCACCCTCAGTACAGACCGACCGCTTGATGACGTCAAGTCGAGGGCAGGCATTTACAAGCCGCTTCACGAGCCCAAAGTAGCTGTTCGGAATTGGCTCGACAGGCCATAGCCGGATAATCAAATCCTTCATGGCTAGCTCCGTCGCCTTCTGTAGTTTGATCAGCTGTTTCAGTTGATCGGCAAAAGGCACCGGATAATTCGGTGCCAAATACTGCGACCAGAAGAGCTTATCCGCAGTGTTCCTTTCTTTGGCTCGGTAGAAGTAGGCAGCATCTGATATGCTGCGGGGCAGCTTCGCAAATACCCCTGAGAATTCCAAGTTTAAAATTAGAAAGATAATTCTCTCCGCAAGTACTTGTTTTGCAGAGAAAAACCCTTACCCGCCGCGATCTTCCGCGCCTCTTGGATCTCCTGCCGGACGCCGTGAGTTTCCTCCTGGGCCTCGCTTAGGGCCTGATGAGCCTTGGTAAGTTTGGATTCTCTCTCCGTTAAACTCTGGTCCAAGGTCTCGCATTTCCCTACGGCCTCTTGTAGCTCCTGTTCAGCTTTAATAACCATGGCCTCATGTTTCTCACGAAGAGCCTGCTCAGTGGCTGCCTTTTTCTCGGCCTTAGCCACAGCCTTCTTGAGGGCTTCGACTTCGGTCACAAATCCTAGCGCAATGTCATAAAACTCAGTTCATACTGAAAATTCATTCGCAATAAACGCGAACAAGACTTGTGCATACCCTGTTTATCCCTCAACTGCATTTTCAACTGGTCAAGTTCTTCCTTGGCCCGCTCCAGACTTTGATTCAGTCCGGAGATTTCCGCAGTATGGGAGGCAGCAGCCGCTACAGACGCCTGCTTATAACAGAAGAGAAATAACTGTCATTCAATGAGTCTTCCTGCGAATATATATTTGATCCTCTGTCTGGTTTCTTCACCGAACAGTGTATCAGGGGCTACTATCTATACCATGACACTCTTCGACAACACATAAAACATACCTCAAAGCCTCTTATCAGGCTGATACAGGCTTCGTTCAGTCCACTCTCAGTTGACCGAATTTTCTCAATCACCGCACCCATAAGGGCACGGTTCTCATCAACGATGGAGGCGTCTTTCAACGCCACTAACAAAGCATCCGACACTTCTGGATAGATAGAGGTCGCTGATGGAACAGGCACTCCCCCTCTAGCCGAAAGAGGCTGCCTGCTTGATCCTGGAGCCATATAGGTCTCTGGAATTGCATCCGGCTGGGAGCCAAACTCAGTATCGCTCCCGCCATTAGCCCCCATGGGAATCCTTTCCCCCATGTGTCCGGCCCCTGAGGTTTGACCTCCAGGCGCCGCCTTCACGGTTCTTTCCTTTCCTCCTTGGCCGGGGTCCTTCTGGGACGAAGCCTCGTTGTTGTGCACCTGTTTGGAGGAAGGGGCCTTTGGGGGCGTCCCGCTCTCCATAGCATTTGAGCTCAGCAAGTCCTCTGATGAGGATTGTTTGGCACGAGACCCCGCCGGACTACAAAAAATATGGCTTGGGGTAAAATACTAAGCCACGATGAGTCCGGACGCCTAAAACGTACTCGGATTTTATACACTTATGAGTTCACCAGGGGCTGGGCCCTGGGATCCCATGCCGGGCCGCTATCGGCGGCGGCAGTGGACTCCTCCGGAAGAGGAGCCTTTCCCCTTTTTGGCAGCTCGGCCTCCAGGTGTACGGAGGCTGTCCTCTTCTTTCTTCCCCCCGCAGGGGATTCATCTTCCTCCTCCTCCTCGTCCTCTTCAGAGGCGGAATGGGCATTGGAGCCTTCGGATATTGTGTCCGAAGTGCCTCGGCGATGAAGGCCGCCCCGGGTCTTTTTGGCCTCCTTCTCGGCCGTCTTCTTCGGCACCTTGTAAGGTGTCGGGACCAGCATCTTCGTCAGAAGTGGGATGGCCGGTTCTTCGGGCAGCGGGGCCGGACAATGGATCCGCTCCGCCTTCTTCGTCCAGCCCTGGGAGAATTGTACAAAACACGTTAAGCGTTTCTTTTGGGTTACGCGGTTAAGAAAGCTTGATAACTCACTGAACTTGCCGGGTGGGACAGTTGGTACCCACGGTCTTCGGCGGAGTCCGGCCACGATTTGTTGGACTTGAAAAGCACCTTCCAGATGTCCTTATGCGAGGAGCCGAAAAGCTCCCGCAAGGTTTGGTGCTGGGCCGGATCGAATTCCCACAAATTGCAAGTCCGGCGCTGACAAGGCAAGATCCGGCGAATCAACATCACCTGGACTACATTGACAAGCCCAATGTTCTTGTCTCCCATATCTTCAACGCGCGTCTGGAGCGCCGATAGTTTGTCAGACGAGGACCAGTCCAGGCCTTTCTTGACCCAGGATGTAAGCCGAAGGAGGGCGCCGGATCGGAACTCGGGAGGGGCGGCCCACTCTGTGCCGCGCGGCTCAGTGATATAAAACCACTGCCGTTGCCACTCCTTGATAGAATAATTAAAGGTTCCCGTTGGCCATATGACGTTGGGCATCTTGCTCACCATGGCGCCCCCACACTCGGCGTGCTCGTTGCCCACCACCTTGGGCTTCACATTAAAGATCTTCAGCCATAAGCCGAAGTGCGGTGAAATGCGGAGAAAAGCCTCGCACACGACAATGAATGTCGAATTGTTGAGGAAGGAATTGGGGGAGAGATCGTGAAGATCGATCCCATAATAGTACATGATGCCGCGAACGAACGGGTGGAGGGGAAATCCTAGCCTGCGGACAAAATGAGGGAAGAATACAACCCTCTCGTGGGGTTCTGGAGTAGAGACGATTTGTCCTGCCGTCGGAAGACGATGGCTGATTTTCTTGGTCAGATACCCGGCCTTCTGAAGCTTTTTAATATCCTTCTCTTGGACGGTGGAGGCCATCCATTTGCCTCCCGCTCCAGATCCGTACATCTTCGGAGGACCTCTTGTGGACAGAGAAGAGGAACGCTTGAGCGTTGGAGCTTGGGCAGAAGGGAATGAGATGGGAGGAAGGCGTGGGTGAGAAGAATAAATCCTTGTCCCCTTATAAGGACGGAAGAGGCGATGCGCCTCCCCACTTGCCTGGTAAAACCTCTTACTCCCTGAACGCCGTAATTGATGGCGCGGTTGGGTTACCCGCGTCCGTATTGATGAGAATCCCGTGGTAAGGGGACACGATCTCTGCTTTGACAGGACGTGCCAAGGAAACTGCCTCGCGATATGCGCCTAGGCTGGTTGAGAAAAACGGTTCGAATAATGACCGGGCCATGGTATGATGTCATGCTACGAAATACGTCACGGTCGGTAGATTAGATGTGTGGAAATATTATTCTCTCTACGGTGGTATGTAGAACTTGTTTTGCAGAGCGGGACACTATCCTTGTGTTCAAAATCTTCCATGGAGTATACAGAGAAGGAACCCGCCTTGCAGAACTCGAAGACAATCTGCGCGCCGGACTCATCGTCATTGAAGCCTGGTTCAGGGGCTACTGAGGGAGTCCTGGATTAGGGGGTATTCGGACAGCCGGACTGTATCCTTTGGCCGGACTGTTGGACTATGAAGATACAAGATTGAAGACTTCATCTCGTGTCCGGGTGGGACTCTCCTTGGCGTGGAAGGCAAGCTTGGCGATACGGATATGTAGATCTCCTTCCATTGTAACCGACTCTGTGTAACCCTAGCCCCTTACGGTGTCTATATAAACCGAAGGGCTTAGTCCGTAGGACCAACAACAATCATACCATAGGCTAGCTTCTAGGGTTTAGCCTCTACGATCTCGTGGTAGATCAACTCTTGTATTACTCATATCATCAAGATCAATCAAGCAGGAAGTAGGGTATTACCTCCATCGAGAGGGCCCGAACCTGGGTAAACATCGTGTCCCCTGCCTCCTGTTACCATCCGCCTTAGACGCACAGTTCGGGACCCCCTACCCGAGATCCGCCGGTTTTGACACCGACACCTACGCTCACGCAAGATCTATCTAGGAGATGCATAGAAACGAGAGGGGGAGAGTGTGTCCACGTACCCTCGTAGACCAAAAGTGGAAGCGCTTGTTAACGCGGTTGATGTAGTCGAACTTCTTCTCGTTCCGACCGATCAAGTACCAAACGTACGGCACCTCCGAGTTCTACACACGTTCAGCTCGATGACGTCCCTCGAACTCTTAATCCAGCAAAGTGTCGAGGGAGAGTTCCGTCAGCACGACGGCGTGGTAACGGTGATGGTGAAGTGATCCGCGCAGGGCTTTGCCTAAGCACTACGTGAATATGACCGGAGGCGTAAACTGTGGATGGGGGCGCCGCACACGGCTAACAATGTTTGATGTGTGCTCTAGGCGCCCCCTCCCCACGTATATAAAGGAGGGAGGAGGAGGGAGCCAGTTCTAGGCGCGCCCAAGTAGGAGGAATCCTACTTGGGCTCCTAGTTGGATTCGCCCCCCTTTCCTTTTACCGGAGGGGGAAAGAGGGGAAGAGAGAGAGAGGGGGAGAAGGAAAGAGGGGGGCGCCGCCCCCTCCCTTAATCCTATTCGGCCTCCTTCCTTGGGGGGGGGGGGGCGCCACCCCTTGTGGGTTGGTGTGCCTCCCTCCTATGGACCATATGGCCCATATCTTCCCCCGGGGGGTTTCGTAACCCCCCGATACTCCGAAATGTACCCGATACATTCCGGAACACTTCCGGTGTCCGAATACTATCATCCAATATATCAGTCTTTACCTCTTGACCATTTCGAGACTCCTCGTTATGTCCGTGATCTCATCCGGGACTTCGAACAACATTCGGTCACCAAATCACATAATTCATATAATACAAATCGTCATCGAACATTAAGCGTGCGGACCCTACGGTTCAAGAACTATGTAGACATGACTGAGACATCTCTCCGGTCAATAACCAATAGCGGAACCTGGATGCTCATATTGGGTCCCACATATTTTATGAAGATCTTTATCGGTCGAACCGTTATGACAACATACGTTATTCCCTTTGTCATCGGTATGTTACTTGCCTGAGATTCAATCGTCGGTATCTTCATACCTAGTTCAATCTCATTACCGGCAAGTCTCTTTACTCGTTCTATAATGCATCATCCCGCAACTAACTCATTAGTCACATTGCTTGCAAGGCTTACTATGATGTGCATTACCGAGAGGACCCAGAGATACCTCTCCGATACTCGGAGTGACAAATCCTAATCTCGATCTATGCCAACCCAACAAACACCTTCGGAGATACCTGTAGAGCATCTTTATAATCACCCAGTTACGTTGTGACGTTTGATAGCACACAATGTATTCCTTCGGTGTCCGGGAGTTGCATAATCTCATAGTCAAAGGAATATGTATAAGTCATGAAGAAAGCAATAGCAATAAAACTTAACGATCATTATGCTAAGCTAACGGATGGGTCTTGTCCATCACATCATTCTCCTGATGATGTGATCCCGTTCATCAAATGACAACACATGTCTAGGGTTAGGAAATGTAACCATTTTTTATTAACGAGCTAGTCTAGTAGAGGCTTACTAGGGACACTGTGTTTTGTCTATGTATCCACACATGTATCAAGTTTCTGGTTAATACTATTATAGCATGAATAATAAAAAATTATCATGATATAAGGAAATATAAAATAACAACTTTATTATTGCCTCTAGGGCATATTTCCTTCAAGCACCGCCGCCCTTGTCAAGCCGCCGCACACCAGATCTTGCAGCCTCGCGCCGCCACACGCTAGATCCCGTCGTCTGGAGCCGCCGCGCTTCGGATCTCGTCGTCCCACGCTGCTTCATCATCGAGTGCGTCATGATTCAGTTCAAGTATGCGAGATAGTTACTGGAGCAGTGCAGTTTTGGCCATGACTGACAGCTCGAGCGCTGGAGATTACGTGCTAGCCGCCTCCTCTGTCACTGTAGTAGCAAACGATGATTTGGCAAGCCTAGCGAAATTCAGAAGATGGTCATCTCCTCTGCACGAAGTGCAACCATATCATGCAAGTTAACCAAACACCCATCTCTGCTCATCCTTGCATCAGCCCAACGAGGCAGAGCTCACCCAGGACCCCTCGTGCAATACAGCCTGTAGCTACAGAGGGAACCAATCACACCCTAAGGTGCGACTCACGGCTGGCCCAGGTGGGGCTGGCCCGTGTGAGGCCAAGACGGGCTGAAGGCCGTATGAGTCCGCGTGGCTGGACGCTGACATGCAAGATTAGATTTCTTGGTTAAAAAAAGAGGGCTATGTGACGGATTGATGCTATCCATAAAGTGGAAGAGATGAAAAGCTAATTGATTTATGGCCTACAGGAGCACGAGGTGCAGTGTTCGAGTCTTTCCATTGATCTTCACGGTGAAGTGCACACGGGAAGGCTTACATGGTGCAGTTTGGCTTTATTTCTTTGTGCATGGTTGTGTACGAGGATGGTAGCGTGAGGGTCCGTGGTGTGTGCTACCTCTTGAGCATGTGTTGGTTTTCCCTTGAAGAGGGAAGGGTGATGCACCAAAGTAGTGTAAGTATTTCCCTCAGTTTTTGAGAACCAAGGTATCAATCCATTAGGAGGTTACACGCAAGTTGCCTAGTACCTGCACAAACAAATAAGAACCTTGCAACCAACGCGATAAAGGGGTTGTCAATCCCTTCACGGCCACTTGCAAAAGTGAGATCTGATAGAGATAATAAGATAAATATTTTTGGTATTTTTGTTGTATAGATTGAAAAGTAAAGATTGCAAAATAAACGACGACACTAATTGATGGGAGATTAATATGATGGAAAATAGACCCGGGGGCCATAGGTTTCACTATGGCTTCTCTCAAGATAGCAAAGTCTACGGTGGGTGAACAAATTACTGTTGAGCAACTAATAGAAAAGCACATAGTTATGAGAATATCTAGGCATGATCATGTATATAGGCATCACGTCCGTGTCAAGTAGACCAAAACGATTCTGCATCTACTACTATTACTCCACACATCGACCGATATCCAGCATGCATCTAGAGTATTATGTTCATAAGAACAGAGTAACGCATTAGGTAAGATGACATGATGTAGAGGGATAAACTCAAGCAATATGATATAAACCCCATCTTTTTATCCTCGATGGCAAAAATACAATATGTGTCGTTTCCCCTGCTGTCACTGGGATCGAGCACCGCAATATTGAATCCAAAGCTAAGCACTTCTCCCATTGCAAGAAAGATCAATCTAGTAGGCCAAACCAAACTGATAATTCAAAGAGACTTGCAAAGATATCAAATCATGCATATAAGAATTCAGAGAAGATTCAAATATTGTTCATAGATAAACTTGATCATAAACCCACAATTCATCAGATCTCGACAAACACACCACAAAAAGTTATTACATCGAATAGGTCTCCAAGAAGATCGAGGAGAACTTTGTATTGAGAACCAAAGAGAGAGAAGAAGCCATCTAGCTAATAACTATGGACCCGAAGGTCTGTGGTAAACTACTCACACATCATCAGAGAGGCTATGGTGTTGATGTAGAAGCCCTCCATGATCAATTCCCCTCGTGAGTGCCTAAAAGGCCCCAAGATGGGATCTCACGAATGCGAGAAGGTTGCGGCGGTGGAAATAGGGTTTCGTGGTGCTCCTGGATGTTTTCGGGGTATATGAGTATATATAGGCGAAAGAAGTAGGTCGGTGGAGCCACGAGGGGCCCACGAGGGGCCTACGAGGGTGGGGGGCGCGCCTACCCCCCTGGGCGCGCCCTCCTACCTCGTGGCCGCCTCGTTGCTTCCTTGACGTCCATTCCTAGTCTCCTGGATTGCGTTTGTTCCAAAAACAACTCTCCCAAAGGTTTCATTCCGCTTGGATTCCGTTTGATATTCCTTTTCCACGAAACACTGAAATAGGCAAAAAAATAGCAATTTGCACTGGGCCTTTGGTTAGTAGGTTAGTCCCAAAAATAATATAAAAGTGTATAATAAAGCCCATTAAACATCCAAAACAAATAATATAATAGCATGGAACAATAAAAAATTATAGATACGTTGGAGATGTATCAAGCATCCCCAAGCTTAATTCCTGCTCGTCCTCGAGTAGGTAAATGATAAAAACAGAATTTTTGATGTGGAATGCTTCCTAACATAATTTTCTATGTAATTTTGTTTATTGTGGCATGAATGTTCAGATGCGAAAGATTCAAGATAAAAGTTTAATATTGACATAAAAATAATAATACTTCAAGCATACTAACTAAGCAATCATGTCTTCTCAAAATAACATGGCCAAAGAAAGTTCATCCCTACAAAATCATATGGTTTGGTCATGCTCCATTTTTGTCACACAAGAATGCTCTCATCATGCACAACCCCGATGACAAGCCAAGCAATTGTTTCATACTTTAGTAATCTCAAACTTTTTCAACTTTCATGCAATACATGAGCGTGAGCCATGGATATAGCACTATGGGTGGAATAGAATATAATAATGGGGGTTGTGTGAAGAAGACAAAAAAAGTAGAAAGTATCACATTGACGCGGCTAATCAACGGGCTAGGGAGATGCCCATCAATTGATTTCAATACAAGGAGTAGGGATTGCCATGCAACGGATGCACTAGAGCTATAAATGTATGAAAGCTCAACAAAGAAACTAAGTGGGTGTGCATCCAACTTGCTTGCTCACGAAGAACTAGGGCATTTGAGGAAGCCCATTGTTGGAATATACAAGCCAAGTTCTATAATGAAAAATTCCCACTAGTATATGAAAGTGACAAAATAAGAGACTCTCTATCATAAAGATCATGGTGCTACTTTGAAGCACAAGTGTGGAAAAGGATAGTAACATTGTCCCTTTTATTATTTTTATTATTATTTTTATTTTTTTGGGCCTTCCTTTTTTTATTTGGCATTTCTACTTTTTTTTTTTGGGACAATGCTCTAATAATGATGATCATCACACTTCTATTTATTTACAACTCAAAGATTACAACTCGATACTAGAACAAAATATGACTCTACATGGATGCCTCCGGTAGTGTACCGGGATGGGCAATGAATCAAGAGTGACATGTATGATGAATTATGCATGGTGGCTTTGCCACAAACACGATGTAAACTACATGATCATGCAAGGCAATATGACAATGATTAAGCATGTCATAATAAATGAAACGGTGGAAAGTTGCATGGCAATGTATCTCGGAATGGCTATGGAAATGCCATAATAGGTAGGTATGGTGGCTGTTTTGAGGAAGATATAAGGAGGTTTATGTGTGATAGAGCGTATCATATCACGGGGTTTGGATGCACCGGCGAAGTTTGAACCAACTCTCAAGGTGAGAAAGGGCAATGCACGTGCAAGAGGCTAGCAATGATGGAAGGGTGAGAGTCGTATAATCCATGGACTCAACATTAGTCATAAAGAACTCACATACTTATTGCAAAAATCTACAAGTCATCAAAAACCAAGCACCACGCGCATGCTCCTAGGGGGATAGATTGGTAGGGAAAGACCATCGCTCGTCCCCGACCGCCACTCATAAGGATGACAATCAAAGAACACCTCATGTTTCAAATTTGTTACACAACGGTTACCATACGTGCATGCTACGGGACTTGCAAACTTTAACACAAGTATTTCTCAAATTCACAATTACTCAACTAGCACAACTTTAATATCACCATCTTCATATCTCAAAACAATCATCAAGTATCAAACTTCTCATATTATTCAATGCACTCTATATAAAAGTTTTTATTATACTCATCTTGGATGCCTATCATATTAGGACTAATTTTATATTACCATGCTGTTCTAAAGGAGTCTCAAAAATAATATAAGTGAAGCATGAGAGATCAATAATTTCTATAAAATAAAACCACCACCGTGCTCTAAAAGATATAAGTGAAGCACTAGAGCAAAATTATATAGCTCAAAAGATATAAGTGAAGCACATAGAGTATTCTAATAAATTCCGATTCATGTGTGTCTCTCAAAAAGGTGTGTACAACAAGGTTGATTGTGGTAAACTAAAAAGAAAAGACTCAAATCATACAAGACGCTCCAAGCAAAACACATATCATATCGTGAATAAAAATATAGCCTCAAGTAAAGTTACCGATGGACGAAGACGAAAGAGGGGATGCCTTCCGGGGCATCCCCAAGCTTAGGCTTTTGGTTTTCCTTGAATTTTACCTTGGGGTGCCTTGGGAATCCCCAATCTTAGGCTCTTGCCACTCCTTATTCCATAATCCATCAAATCTTTACCAAAAACTTGAAAACTTCACAACACAAAACTCAACAGAAAATGTCAAGAGCTCCGTTAGTGCAAGTAAACAAACCACCACAATAAAGTACTGTAATGAACTCATTCTTTATTTATATTAGTGTTAAACCTACTGTATTCCAACTTCTCTATGGTTCACACCCCCCGATACTAGCCATAGATTCAGAAAAATAAGCAAACAACACACGAGAAACAAAATTTGTCAAAAACAGAACAGTCTGTAGTAATCTGTATCAAACGCAAACTTCTGTAACTCATAAAAATCTACCAAAATAGGAATACCTAGATAATTTGATTATTGATCTACTTCAATTGGAATCAGTATTTTCTCACTTTCCGGTGATTTTTAACAATTATTTTCGTGAGCAGAAAGTTTCTGTCTTTTTCAGCAAGATCAAATAATTATCACCCAAAAAGATCCTATAGGTTTTACTTGGAACAAACACTAATTAAAACATAAAACCACATATAAACAGAGGCTAGATGAAATATTTATTACTAAAAAGGAACAAAAAGCAAGGAACACAAATAAAATTGGGTTGCCTCCCAACAAGCGCTATCGTTTAATGCCCCTAGCTAGGCATTGATAATTTTAATGATGCTCACATGAAACATAATAATTGAAACACAAAGAGAGAATCATAAAACATGTTACAAACACATATAAGTCTAACATACTTCCTATTCATAGGCATTTTATAAGCAAACAAATTATCAAGGAAAGCAAAAACTAGCATATGCAAGGAAGAAGAAAGAGACGATAGCAATCTCAACATGGAGAGAAGTATTTAGTAACATGAAAAATTCTACAACCATATTTTCCCCTCTCATAATAATTACATGTAGGATCATAAGAAAATTCAACAATATAGCTATCACATAACATACTCTCAACACGATCCACATGCATGCAAAGTTGACACTCTTCCGAAATAGTGGGATTAACATTAACTAAAGTCATGACCTCTCCAAACCCACTTTTATCAGAAATACCATAAGATTGAACATTCTACAAATATGTGGGATCTAAAGTTGACACTCTTCCAAACCCACTTCCAATATTATTGCAAACACTAGTCTCATATTCATTATGGGGCTTAAATAAATTTTCAAGATCATAAGAAGAATCACCCCAATCATGATCATTGCAACAAGTAGTAGACATAGCACAATTGACATCAAGAGAATTTATAGTAAAATTATTGCAATCATGCTTTTTATTCAAGGAGCTATCGTGAATCTCTTCATAAATTTCTTCATCACAATTTTCAAATTCACGAATTTCAAGCAAAACTTCATAAAGATAATCTAGTGCACTCAAATCACTAGAAATTGGTTCATCATAATTGGATCTCTTAAAAAGATTAGCAAGGATCCATAAAATTTTAGCAAGCGAAGATGCAAGCAAAAATAAGGCACATGGTAACACAAGATCGAACAGAAGGAGGGCGAAGAAAAGGCAAAGGTGAAGTGGGGGAGAGGAAAACGAGAGACAAATGGAAAATAGTGTAATGCGAGGGATAATAGTTTGTGATGCGTACTTTGTATGTCTTGACTTGTGCATAAATCTCCCCAGCAACGGCGCCAAAAATGGCTTGTTGTTGGGAGATCAAATCTTGAATTGACTTGGTGTACACCTCCCCGGCAACGGCGCCAGAAATGGCTCGTTGCCGAGAGATCAAATCTTGACTTAACTTGGTGTACACCTCCTCGGCAACGGCGCTAGAAATCCTTCTTGCTACCTCTTGAGCATGCGTTGGTTTTCCCTTGAAGAGGAAAGGGTGATGCAACAAAGTAACGTAAGTATTTCCCTTAGTTTTTGAGAACCAAGGTATCAATCTAGTAGGAGGTTACACGCAAGTCGCCTAGTACCTGCACAAACAAATAAGAACCTTGCAACCAACGCAATAAAGGGGTTGTCAATCTCTTCACGACCACTTGCAAAAGTGAGATCTGATAGAGATAATAAGATAAATATTTTTGGTATTTTTGTTGTATAGATTGAAAAGTAAATACTGCAAAATAAACAACGACATAAATAACTAATTGACGGGAGATTAATATGATGGAAAATAGACCTGGGGGCCATAGGTTTCACTAGTGGCTTCTCTCAAGATAGCAAATTCTATGGTGGGTGAACAAATTACTATCGAGCAATTGATAGAAAAGCGCATAGTTATGAGAATATCTAGGCATGATCATGTATATAGGCATCACGTCCGTGTCAAGTAGACCGAAACGATTCTGCATCTACTACTATTACTCCACACATCGACCGCTATCCAGCATGCATCTAGAGTAATAAGTTCATAAGAACAGAGTAACGCATTAGGCAAGATGACATGATGTAGAGGGATAAACTCAAGCAATATGATATAAACCCCATCTTTTTATCCTCGATGGCAACAATACAATATGTGTTGTTTCCCCTGTTGTCACTAAGATCGAGCACCGCAAGATTGAACCCAAAGCTAAGCACTTCTCCAATTGCAAGAAAGACCAATCTAGTAGGCCAAACCAAACTGATAATTCGAAGAGACTTGCAAAGATATCAAATCATGCATATAAGAATTTAGAGAAGATTCAAATATTGTTCATAGATAAACTTGATCATAAACCCACAATTCATCGGATCTCGACAAACACACCCCAAAAAGTTATTACATCGAATAGATCTCCAAGAAGATCGAGGAGAACTTTGTATTGAGATCCAAAGAGAGAAAATAAGCCATCTAGCTAATAACTATGGACCCGAAGGTCTGTGGTAAACTACTCCCACATCATCGGAGAGGCTATGGTGTTGATGTAGAAGCCCTCCGTGATCAATTCCCCCTCCGACAGAGCGCCGGAAAAGGCCCCAAGATGGGATCTCACGGGTACAGAAGGTTGCGGCGGTGGAATAGGGTTTCGTGGTGCTCCTGGATGTTTTCGGGGTATATGAGTATATATAGGCGAAAGAAGTAGGCCGGTGGAGCCACGAGGGGCCCACAAGGGTGGGGGCGCGCCTACCCCCTGGACGCGCCCTCCTACCTCGTGGCCGCATCGTTGCTTCCTTGACGTCCACTCCAAGTCTCCTAAATTGCGTTTGTTCCAAAATTGACTTTCCCGAAGGTTTCATTCCGTTTGGATTCCGTTTGATATTCCTTTTATGCGAAACATTGAAATAGGCAAAAAAACAGCAATTTGCACTGGGCCTTTGGTTAGTAGGTTAGTCCCAAAAATAATATAAAAGTGTATAATAAAGCCGATTAAACATCCAAAACAGATAATATAATAGCATGGAACAATAAAAAATTATAGATACATTGGAGACGTATCAGTGTGCGTGGCAAGGATGATAACATGCGTATAAGGCTCGAAGGAGTCTGGAGCGTGTCGTGGCAGGATCACTCATACATAGGGAGTCAAGCAATGCACGGAGATGTTTGGGTGGAGACGACGCAGGGTGAATTATGGTTGCAGTTGATAAGTCTGGTTGGGTTGGACTGGACAGTCTGGCGGATTGACGGGGATATCGGTCAAAGCAGAAGATGTCAGTGATTTCAGTGAGGATGACATAGGAGTGTGATGCTGATGGTGGTCGACTTCTGGGGCGTGGAAACACGTGATGCAGGCCTGGCGTCTTGTGTGGCTTTGATAAGACTATGATGCGGGGTTGATTCAAGACGGTGCACACAAGGGAGCTTGAATTCAACAAGGCGCAGGGTAGCACGCCCAGCTACATGGAGTCATGTTGAAGGTAGAGCTGGAGTCTGATGGACAACTTTAGTCTAAGCTGATGGAGGGGCTACGACGTAAGAATTTGGAGAGTCAAAGCCTATTTTAGCGGGATAGCGAGAGATACTTGGATTGGACTGGGGCCCAGTGGTCTGATGAAGATGTGAGACTCAGCATCGGTCAGTGATGATCGGTGGTTCTCTGCAGTGGGGGTTGAGGCAGTGCGGGCTAGCTACCCAGGAGACTCGACTAGGACAGCAGAGGCTCGACGTGGTGATAGCGGCGAGGCGTGCGGTAAGCACAGGACATGGCGACAGGTCAAGGCACTGGTGGTCAGACAAAGTGTGCGAAGGGTGCTGAAGCATGTTGACTAGTTCAGGTTCAAGTTGCTGACTAGATCTATCGGGTTTGTCAGGTTACAATTGGTTAGAGTTGTACAAGGTAGGTTATAGTTGGACTTGGAGTTGTATGATGTGTAGACAGGATATGGAGTCGTGTCCAAGTAGGACACCTCGTATCCTAGACCTCTCATATATAGTGGGGCTAGACACATGATGTAACATATGCCAATATAATAGCACGGGCATGCGGGGGGAGCCGTATGCATACAAATTTTATAATCTTCCAGTATAGTGGGATTATCATTAACTAAAGTTATGTCCATTCCAAACCCTTTTTCAGTAGTATTGCAAACATTATTATAAATAATAGATTCATCATGAAACTCAAATAAATTGACAAGATCACAAGAAGTATCATAATTATCTCCGCAATCATGATCATTATAATAAGTAGCAGGCTTAACAAAATCATCAATCATCATCGATAGTGCCTACAGACATAGTGTCACCATAAAAAGCAATATTAAGTGTGTCATCTTCATCACCTAAATCATAAATATTATCATATTTTTCTTTATAACTTCTTTCTTTGTAGGTGGACAAAAAATATCATGATCATCAAAATCATCATCCCAAGCTTGTAACTTTGCATATCATTAGCACAACTGACATTCATGGAATTCATACTAACATCATTGCAATCATGTTTTTCATTCAAGGAACTATCATGAATCACTTTATAATATTCTTCTTGTAACACTTCATAACAATTTTTAGATTCACGATTTTCAAGAAAAACATCATAAAGAGAGCGCACTCAAGTTCATCTTTCTTTCAAAGAAGTTATCCCAATAGCATTTTCTTCATCACTAGCTATTGGTTTATCATAATTAGGATTTTTGGAAAGATTAGCAAGTGGATGATGATCCATACCCAATATTTTTTATTTTTTATTTCTGTTTAAGTGTGTCAACAATAAAGATAGCATAACTAGGCAAGAAATAAAACAAGCAAATAAGGTGTTTGTGTGCAGGCACCTGATTTGTTAGGTGATGTCTCCCCAATAACGGCGCCGGAAATTCTTCTGCTTCTCACGATGGAGTTGTTAGATTTCCCGAAGAGAAAAGGTGAAGAAGTATAGTAGCAAATAGTATTTTCCTCAGTCAAGAACCAAGGTTTAACGAACCAATAGGAGGCCCAGGCAACACACGAAACAACATTAGCAACACCTCCACACAAACAAAATAATTACTTGCATCCAACAAAGGCAAGGGGATCGTCACTCCCCTTGTTCTTTCTAGCCACAAGGTTAAAATAAAATAGTGATATGCAAAGCAAAACAAAATCAAAGAAAGCAAATAGAGCAATTGTGGATACTTAAGTTTTGATTGAAGATGGACCTGGGGCCAAAGCTTCACTAGTGGTATCTCTCTCGAAAGCATAACAATGGTGGGTAAACAAATTATTGTTGGGGAACTTACATAATTGAGCGAAGTTATAATTGTGATCATTCATGGCATAATCATTACATAAGCATTACATTCGTGACAAGTAGACCTTTAATCTAACTGCATCTACTACTATTTCTCCACCCCAAGACCGCTATCCAGCATGCATCTCAAAGTATTCAATTTTTACAAATAGAGTAACACATTAAGCAAGATGACGTAATGTAGAAAAAAGTAAGATCAATCCATATGACCAAACCCCATCATTTTATCCTTAGTAGCAACAATACAAATATGTGCCCTTTCCCTTACTGTCATTGGGTAGGACCACCGCAAGATTGAACCTACCACAAAGCACCTCTCCCATTGAAGATAAATCAGTCAAACTTGGCCAAAGTAGATGGATATATCGGATTATGCAGCAAAGAAACCTTAAGAGATTCAAAATAATTCAGTGAATAATCTGATCATAAACCCACAATTCATCAGATTATAACAAACGCACCGCATAAGATTACATTGGATGGACCTTAGAGAAGATCATTGTATTGAAGATCAAGAGAGAGAGAGAGAGATAGAACCATCTGGCTACTGCTATGGACCCGTAGGTCCTAAAGGAACTACTCACACATCATCATGGAGGCATCAAGGTTGATGAAGATGACTTCCCTCCTACAGAAGAGCACATGAACAACGCTCCAGATGGGATCGCTTCGGAACAGAGGCTTGCAATAGTGATAAAAAAATTCGAGTCCCGCTTCGAGGGTTTCAGAATATATGGGAATTTATAGGCCAAGACTAGGGCAAACGGAGCTAGCTACGAGGGGCCCACTAGTTAGGGTGTTGCGCTCTACCCCCAGGGTCTCTTATAGATATTCTTGTCCTCCCTTGAAGCTTCCAGGGTCTCTTATAGTTCAGAAAAGACATCAAAAAGTTTCATCGTGTTTGGACTTCTATAGGTATGGATTTTCTAGAAAACCAAAGACAAGCAAAAAACAGGAACTGGCACTAGGCACTAAATTAATAAATTAATAGGTTAGTCCATAAAAATAATATGAAATGAGATATAAAGCATACAAAAGTGATAATATAATATCATTTAACAATAAAAAAATTATAGATACGTTGGAGTCGTATCAACATACATGACATAGTCTTTGAGAGTTTGTTTCATCCATAGTAATTGAGCACAACATGATCCGGTTGCAATGTATTCGGCTTCGGCGATACACAAATATAACGAGTTTGGCTTCTTGGAGGACCAAGATAAAAGGGATCTTCCAAGAAACTGACATGTATCCGAAGTGGATTTTCTATCAATCTTGTCACCGGCATAGTCTGAATCGGAGTAGCCAACAATATCAAGAGAAGATTCTTTGGATGCCATATGCCAAAGTTTGGTGTATATATCAAATATCTCGCTATTCTTTTCATGGCCAACAAGTGACATTCTTTTGGTGATAACATGTACACATGCACACACTTAACATGATTTCTAGTTGAGAAGCACATAAGTAGAGTAATGAACCAATCACTAGTGCAGAAAACGCTAGTCCCGGCGTGCTAAAAACCACCTTGCGGGCGTAGGGGGTCGACGCCACCAATATGGCACCAGTGTTAAAAATTAGCGCTGTCGTTGGCACCTACGCCATCAGTATTTTGGATAGTAATGGCGTGTCGCGTGGTCCATGCCAGCAGCATTAGTCATCAGTTGTGACGTTCCATGTTTTCTCGACGCTAGTAATTTGATTTTCAAATTTGAAATAAAAGCTGTAGAGCAGCGATTTCAGCCAAAATGACAGCATAATCGAGTTTAAGAATAGTCAATAAATCAACTATAAATAGACTCGATGACAGCATTTAAGTTCAACAATGCACTTATTGATATAGTTCAACAAAGTAGGAAAATTAACACACATATGAATGTACAAGTTCAAATAAATAGAGGTGATAATAACAAGATATCTTCCATGCATGCCAACTAGCTAACTAGGATTTTTCGGCGGGAGGAGTCAGGGTCATAGTACGGAGTAAGTGAACCATCATCGCTGCCAGCAGGCTTGCAGTAGACCATGATCTCGTCACGATCATAGTCGAGGTAGAACGTGGCTCTCTCCCCAGCTTCCATCTCGTAAGCATTTGCAAGGGCTTTCCAACCAGGGCAACCGAAGTAGGTGCGGTTTGCATCGTTGGTGACAAGACAACTGAATTTTCGGGCTGTCAACATCTTCATGAGGGTGCACTAAAATGTGATGGTTGCATCAACTAAAACTTTAAACTTCTCTAAGAAGTCACGCCTTGCCCCGCAAGGGATGACCTGAGCAAAATTGAAAGAAACAAGTAGCTAGCTAGTTACAGAATTTTGGGCACAACCGTATACATCATATGAAACTCAATCAAAACATGTTCAACTAAAACATACCGTCCTAGTGAGGAACTCATTCGGCAGATCTATGAAGAACTTCTTATCCCTTTGGCATCTCACTGAACCACAGGTCTCACATGGGGCATCCATTTACTGCTTTCATGAAGTTGAGAAAAATAAGGATACATAACAGATGCACATAAATATAATGCAAAGCAATTAGTACGAACCAACGCTATCCGCCCATCTAGTTATCAACCCATACATACTTGTAATAAAACAGTTCTACAAACCATGCGTAGTTCAAACATAAAACATGCATAAAGTTAAATAGTTCATATAAAATAGGTAGCGCGCTCTAAGCTAGTGGCCAGTGGGGCCGGCCTCGTGTTCGTGCCTAGTCGACCTACGACGACACCCCTGCTGACCCTCCTCCTCACACTCCAGGCATCCCAGTCTATGGGATTCTCCTCTGCGCTCTTCCTGGCTTCATACTTAGGTAACATCATCTTGTTGACCTCCACCAGTTTGTCATCTCTTGCAAGCTCGCTCACCAATGGGGCGAAGAACTGGATCTCGGCCTCTTTGCTCTCCTTCTCCTCAACCCTAGTGCATATCCTCATGTCCTCAGGCGCGAGGGACATCGCGAACTCACGACACTCAGGGAAGTTCAGATTCGTCCCTTCCTGAAAGAACTCTACTGCCATGGCATCATAAGCGCGCGCCACTAACTCCGGGGGTGTCCCAATGGCCAAGTTCGTGAACGACATTGTCCTTTCTAATGGTGGCATAATACTTATTTCCCTTCTGTCTCACATCACGAAACTTCGGAGCCATCTGTGGCGATGCATATATAACTAACAAGTTCATAAAAATGGGCATATTAACGAGTACCTCAAAACCTACAATGCATAAAACGTTCTTTCACCACAAGTACACTACTAGAAATACAATAAAATTACACTATCTAAAATCATAGTCTGCAACTACACTAGATTCTTTCACCACAAGTACACTACTAGAAATATAATAAAATTACACTATCTAAAATCATAACTAGTGTACAACTACACTACATTCTTTCACCACAAATACACTACTAGAAATACAATAAAATTACACTATCTAAAATCATAGTCTACAACTACACTACATTCTTCCACCACAAGTACACTACTAGAAATACAGTAAAATTAAACTATCTAAAATCATAATCTACAAATAATATAATATAATCTTACACTAAAATTTTACACTACTCGTATACACAAAATTCGATATTATTCTACACTACTATTACGCTACACTAAGTAGAACTCACCCGCAGCGGCGGTAGACGGCGAGGAGGCGTTGCGGGGTGGGACGGGGCCGGGGGCGGTGGCCGGGGTGGAGGCGGAGGCGACGGTGACGAGGGATTCGATGGAGGAGATGGAGACGGGGATGGATACGACGGCGGGGACGGGGACGGAGGCGACGGGGACATGGACAGCGGCGGTGGAGGCAGGGGAGACGACGACGGGGACTTCGACAGTGGAAGCGGAGGCGAGGGCGGCGAGGTAAGCGGAGGTGATTTAATGGAGATTGACGGTTGTGTGTGTGTGTGGGGGGGTTAATTTAATCAATATCTCCTGCCGGGGGCGGCGGGGTAATTGCTGGTGTTGGCCTACGCGGCCAACGCCATTGCTATCTGTTACAAATATTGCTTTTTCCTTACATTTTTTTATATTTATATAGACTATTAGTTTATTATTCTATTGTTTTGTTTTCCTATTATTTATTATATTGTTATTTTTACTAATTTTTTTATGTAAATATGTAACTTTACAAGGGAAACAATAATTAGAGAACACCAACATCGATCGATCTCATTAATCTAGCATAGATACATAATAGTTGAAGGATGAAAATCATAACACACATACATACATACATACATACATACATACATATATATATATATATATATATATATATATATATATATATATATATATATATATATATATATATATATATATATAACTTCTAGTACTACACTCTTGATCTAGACTAAGAACATCATCAGTGTAATAATTCCCACGAGAAAAAAGCTGTCATCGATCCAGCAGGGAGAACGTGGCCAAGCATAACACCAGATACAAGGGCATATCTAAACATCTTGAATTTTTGGATTTGACCGCGCATCACATCAGTCTTCAGCTGCAGCCGATCTATCTGTTGTCTTAGTTCACCAATAGAGTACTCGAGCAACTCGCTCACGTACTTCTGCACGAGATCAACCCATATCCACGTGTAGCAATATTTTGTCCCTAACGCATATGGATCACAATATACACACACATATCTTAATGATCGCGAATTGTGCAAATTAGCATAATAGATCAATACCGAGGTATTTTCTGTCATATTACCTTTCCACGGTTACCGCAGATGTAGAACTCTCACTCTGGATTACTTTGTGTGTGCAACATATGCTTATCAGCAGGGCGTCCACAGCCGCAAAAAAGCAGCACAGGTGCCCTTGCTCGATTCCTGGCAGCTTCGACGTCGGTGGCATAGCTTCCGGATCGTCGAAGGGATGTCGCGCTACAGCGGGATGATTCGCCAGACAAGGCTTGCTGTATTGGCCGTGGTGAGCTCATGTCGTGGCCAATGGGGCCAGATGAGAGCTCGGCCAAGGCGGCAGAGTCCCAAACTTGCGACACGCCCCGCCGACATGGGCTCGAACGGGGGCTCGTGCCGATTCGACAAGCTCCGGTGGGTCCATTGTCACCAAAGCAGCTGACTAAGAGGGAGTAGAATTTTGTGGAGAATGGAAGTGAATGTATTTGAGAACAAGGGGCTGCCAACACATCTATATATAGGCACAACTTAGTGCTGGCGTACCGGACGAAGACACGACAACACAAAGTTAAATATCTATGGCGTGTTTGTAAATCACACGACAACAATATACTTCAACTGGTCACGACAACTGGGCCCACATAGTAGTGGCGTAGGTAGTATTCGCAACGTCAGCAATAGCAACTTATAGCTGGCATACCAATTTGGCAAACGCCAGCACTATTTGAAAAAAATAGTGCTTGCGTTGATGAAAAAGGCGCGCCACAAACGAAAGTTGTGGCTAGCTATTTTTCCACTAAGCCTTTTGGTGAACAGGCTCATCCTCTTTAGTAAGATCCACATGCCCATGTGTAGGCATATGTGTTTTATTACCTTTGCAATCCTCAATATTGAACTTCTTGAACAAGTCCTTATTGTAGTCTGTTTGTGAAACAAAATTACCTTCACTTACTTGCTTAATTTGTAAGGCAAGAAAGAATTTCAGCTCACACATCATAGACATCTCATACTTCTCGGACACCAATTTTCCAAACATTTCACTAAAGTGGGCATTAGTGGATCCAAATATGATATCATCAACATTAATTTGGCACACAAATATTTCAGTATTAACTCTTTTAGTGAATAGAGTGGGATCAATTTGACACACTACTACGCCTCCCAATACCTTGGTCTGTAGCAACCGTTGCAGCAGTCTGCATCCTCCTTTACCTCCAACCATCAAGTCTCCTCACCGTCAACCTCAGCACCTATTCACGGAGTTGCATCGTCGAGGCTTGTTTGGTTGCACATGCCGGTTGTGGACCACTCGTTCGCTGGTGCCTACACTACTACATGATGCTGCTAACGCGACACTACGATCAGATACCCTTCGACGAAACTGTGTGCGATGCCATAATCGCAAACGATGGTGTAAAAAACCGTCAAAAAACATGCAAAACGTTTGCGATGGAGGATGCATCAAACACGGTTCAGATTTTAGTTGCGTGTGCGATGTAGGGCATACGGTTTAGCTCAATTAACTGTTTGTGATGAGGAGGAACAAAAGAAACGGGCAGCCAAATGAAGGTGTGTGTGATGTACATCATACGGTTCACCCCGATGAACTAGTTGTGATTAGGCAACACAAAAGAAACGGTCAGCCAGATCAAAGGTGTGTGTGATATACGACATGCGATTCACTTGGATGAACTGTTTGTGTTGAGACATGAGAACAGAAACGGTTCAAATGAACAAGATGTGTGTGATACGAGGCAAACAGGTCTGTAATCGGAAACGTGTGCGAAGACCGATAGCAACACAGACGTTTACTGCTAACAAGCCGTGTGTGTTGTGAGCAAACGATTGCTGGTGTACAATTGTGAGTGATTGATGAAAACATCACCGACGGGTTCTCTTGTTTAGTCCGTGTGCCATGTGATTTTCTTTGTCCGCACAACATCTACGCTGTGTCTACAGAGCATCAACACATATATTTAAAAAGACAACATTGCATAACCAAATTAAGCATACTACACACATAACATTTGCACACACCAAAGTAAGCAATTACATGCATACTAAAGTAGGAGAAACGAGGATCTAATCATCTACTTATTGTTGCGACGACGCTTGCCATTGCTCTGCTTCCGGCTGGATCCCTGGCCGTTTTGGGGAAGGAGGCACTTCCTCATGTCAACGATCCGCCTGTACATGTCGTAGCTCGTGTACGCCTCCTTGGCCGATGTGAGCTTTGTCGAGTGATACGTCTCCATCGTATCTACTTTTCCAAACACTTTTTCCATTGTTTTCGACTCTAACTTGCATGATCTGAATGGAACTAACCCGGACTGACGCTGTTTTCAGCAGAATTGCCATGGTGTTATCTTTGTGCAGAAACAAAAGTTCTCGGAATGACCTGAAACTTCAGGGAGATTATTTTTGGAAATAATTAAAAATACTGGCGAAAGAATCAAGGCCAGGGGCCCACACCCTGTCCATGAGGGTGGGAGGCACGCCTGCCCCCCCAAGGCGCGCCCCCTTGCCTCGTGGGCCCCCTGGAGCTCCACCGACCTCAACTCCAACTCCATATATTCGTGTTCGGGGAGAGAAAAATCAGAGAGAAGGATTCATCGCGTTTTACGATACGGAGCCGCCGCCATGCCCTAAACCCTCTCAAGAGGGCTGATCTGGAGTCCGTTCGGGGCTTCAGAGAGGGGAATCCGTCGCCATCGTCATCATCAACCATCCTCCATCACCAATTTCATGATGCTCACCGCCATGCGTGAGTAATTCCATCGTAGGATTGCTGGACGGTGATGGGTTGGATGTGATTTATTATGTAATTGAGTTAGTTTTTTTAGGGTTTGACCCCTACTATCCACTATGTTCTGAGACTGATGTTGCTATGACTTTGCTATGCTTAATGCTTGTCACTAGGGCCCGAGTGCCATGATTTCAGATCTGAACCTATTATGTTTTCATGAATATATGTGAGTTCTTGATCCTATCTTGCAAGTCTATAGTCACCTACTACGTGTTATGATCCGGCAACCCCGAAATGACAATAATCGGGACCACTCCCGGTGATGACCATAGTTTGAGGAGTTCATGTATTAACTATGTGTTAATGCTTTGGTCCGGTACTCTCTTAAAAGGAGGCCTTAATATCCCCTAGTTTCCAATAGGACCCCGCTGCCACGGGAGGGTAGGACAAAAGATGTCATGCAAGTTCTTTTCCATAAGCACGTATGAGTATATTCAGAATACATGCCTACATTACATTGATGAATTGGAGCTAGTTCTGTGTCACCCTATGTTATGATTGTTACATGATGAACTGCATCCGGCATAATTCTCCATCACCGATCCAATGCCTATGAGCTTTTCACATATTGTTCTCCGCTTATTTACTTTACCGTTGCTACTGTTACAATCACTACAAAACCCAAAAATATTACTTTTGCTACCGTTACCGTTACTTCCATATTACTTTACTACTAAATACTTTGTTGCAGATATTAAGTTATCCAGGTGTGGTTGAATTAACAACTCAACTGCTAATACTTGAGAATATTCTTTGGCCCCCCTTGTGTCAAATCAATAAATTTGGGTTGAATACTCTACCCTCGAAAACTGTTGCGATCCCCTATACTTGTGGGTTATCAAGACTATATTCTGGCGCCGTTGCCGGGGAGCATAGCTCTATTCTTTGAGTCACTTGGGATTTATATCTGCTGCTCACTATGAAGAACTTGAAAGACGCTAAAACCAAAATTTATCCCTCAACTACGAGGGGAGGTAAGGAACTGCCATCTAGCTCTGCACTTGATTCACCTTCTGTTTTGAGTAAGCTTGCGACACCTAAACCTGCTTTTGCTATTAATTCTGATATGTCGCATGTTATTGATGATGCCACTTCTACTATGCATGATACTTATGATGAAACTACTTCTATGCTTGATACTACTGTACCACTTGGTGAATTTCTTGATGAACAACTTGCTAGGGCTAGGGAGAATGAAATTATTGAAACTGATAATATTGATGAAAGTGATGATGAAGATTCTCCCCCTAGATATGAATTGCCTGTTGTGCCTGAGGGTTATGTTATGGATGAAGAAACTGCTACAGACTTTCTTGCTTGCAATGATAGGAGTGATCTTAAGAAATTATTAGCTAAGTTGAAACAAAAATCTCTGAATGCTAGAATGAAATATGATCCTGCTTATGCTACTTCACCTATCTTTGTTATTGATAAGGATTATGAATTCTCTGTCAACCCTGATATAATTACTTTGGTTGAATATGATCCTTTCTATGGCTATGAATCTGAAACTGTTGTGGCACATCTTACTAAATTAAATGATATAGCCACCCTGTTCAATAATGATGAGAAAACTCGCTACTACTATATCCTCAAATTATTTCCGTTCTCATTAAAGGGTGATGCTAAGATATGGTTTAATTCCCTTGATCCTGGTTGTGTGCGTAGTCCCTAGGAAATGATTTATTACTTCTCTGCTAAATATTTCCCTGGTCATAAGAAACAAGCTGCTTTAAGGGAAATATATAATTTTGTGCAAATTGAAGAAGAGAGTCTCCCACAAGCTTGGGGGAGGCTTCTCCAATTACTTTATGCTTTGCCTGATCATCCTCTTAAGAAAACTGAAATACTTGATATCTTTTATAATGGACTAACCGATGCTTCCAGAGACCACCTGGATAGTTGTGCTGGTTGTGTTTTTAGGGAAAGAACACCACATGAAGCTGAAATTTTATTGAATAATATGTTGACCAACGAAAATAATTGGGCACTTCCTGAACCAACTCCTAAGCCAACTCCGAAGAAAAGGGGTGTTCTATTTCTGAGTCCTGAAGATATGCAAGAGGCAAAGAAATCTATGAAAGAAAAATAAATACATGGTTTTAATCCACCACCTATTGAAGAAATACATGGTCTTGATAACCCGACACTGGTAGTAAAGGTAAATTCTCTCTATAGATTTGATGAAGGTGATATTCCTCGTTATAAGTCTGCTAGCCAATGCTTAGATGAGTTTGATAATTTTATTGTCAAACAAGAAAACTTCAATGCTTATTTTGGTAGAGAATTAAAACTCAATGCTTATATGATTGAACACTTGGGTGATTATATGTCTAGAGTAAAAGGTGAACTTAAAATCATTAGTAAACATGCTTCTATGGTTACCACTCAAGTAGAACAAGTACTTAAAGCTCAGAATGATTTTCTCAATGAATTGAATAGTAAGAATAATGACTTTGCTGTTAGAGTTGCTACTAGAACTGATAAAATGACTTAGGAACCTTTGTATCCTGAAGGTCACCCTAAGAGAATTGAGCAGGATTCTGAGAGAAATAATATTGATGCACCTAGTCCTTCTAAGAGGAAGAAAAAGAAAAATGATAGGACTTTGCATGATCCTAGTGAACCTGTTGCCGACACACCTGAGAATCCTAATGATATTTCTATTTCTGATACTGAAACACAATCTGGTGATGAACATGAACCTAGTGATAATGTTAATGATAATGTTCATATCGATGCTCAACCTAGTAATGACAATGATGTAGGGATTGAACCTGCTGTTGATCTTGATAACCAACAATCAAAGAATCAACGTTATGATAAGAGAGACTTTGTTGCTAGGAAGCACGGTAAGGAAAGAGAGCAATGGGTTCAGAAACCCATGCCTTTTCCTCCCAAACCATCCAAGAAAAAGGATGATGAGGATTTTGAGCGCTTTGCTGAAATGATTAGACCTATCTTTTTTGCGTATGCGTTTAACTGATATGCTCAAAACGAATCCTTATGCTAAGTACATGAAAGAAATTGTTACTAATAAAATAAAGATACCAGAAGTTGAAATTTCCACCATGCTTGCTAATTATACTTTCAAGGGTGGAATACCAAAGAAGTTAGGAGATCCAGGAGTACCCACTATACCATGCTCCATTAAAAGGAATTATGTTAGAACTGCTTTATGTGATCTTGGAGCTGGTGTTAGTGTGATGCCTCTCTCTTTATATCGTAGACTTGATTTGAATAAGTTGACACCTACTGAAATATCTTTGCAAATGGCTGATAAATCAACTGCTATACCTGTCAGTATTTGTGAGGATGTGCCTGTTGTGGTTGCAAACGTTACTATTTTAACGGACTTGTTATTCTTAATATTCCCGAGGACGATAGTATGTCTATTATTCTTGGAATACCCTTTTTGAGTACTGCAGGGGCTATTATTGATTGCAACAAAGGCAATGTCACTTTTAATGTTAATGGTAATGAGCATACGATACACTTTCCGAGGAAACAACCTCAAGTTCATAGTATAAACTCTATTGGAAAAATTCCATCGATTATTTTTGGAGGTTTTGAATTTCCCCTTCCTACTGTCAAGAAGAAATATGATATTCTTATTATTGGGGACGTGCATATCCCCCTTGAGGTAACCTAGTGTTATTTGAAATTTCTCCGGTTTCATGCAATTCAGAATGAGTTTGTTAACAAGACCTGATCAACCTTGTTAGTGGATTCCTTTTGATGAGCATGGGATGGATGAAGTTAGAGAGCACAACCTTTTGTACCCTGATGTCTACTACACAACCTTCTTCTTGTAGACGTTGTTGGGCCTGCAAGTGCACATGTTTGTAGGACAGTAGCAAATTTCCCTCAAGTGGATGACCTAAGGTTTATCAATCCGTGGGAGGCGTAGGATGAAGATGGTCTCTCTCAAACAACCCTGCAACCAAAAAGCAAAGAGTCTCTTGTGTCCCCAACACACACAATACAATGGTAAATTGTATAGGTGCACTAGTTCGGCGAAGAGATGGTGATACAAGTGCAATATAGATAGTAGATATAGGTTTTTGTAATCTGAAATAATAAAAACAGCAAGGTAACTAATGGTAAAAGTGAGCACAAACGGTATTGCAATGATAGGAAACAAGGCCTAGGGTTCATACTTTCACTAGTGCAAGTTCTCTCAACAATAATAACATAGATAGATCATATAACAATCCCTCAACATGCAACAAAGATTCACTCCAAAGCTACTAATAGCGGAGAACAAACATAGAGATTATGGTAGGGTACGAAACCACCTCAAAGTTATTCTTTCGGATCGATCTATTAAAGAGTTCGTACTAGAATAACACCTTAAGACACAAATCAACCAAAACCCTAATGTCACCTAGATACTCCATTGTCACCTCAAGTATCCGTGGGCATGATTATACAATATGCATCACACAATCTCAGATTCATCCAACCAACACAAAGTACTTCAAAGAGTGCCCCAAAGTTTCTACCGGAGAGTCAAGAACGTGTGCCAACCCCTATGCATAGGTTCATGGGCGGAACCCGCAAGTTGGTCACCAAAACATACATCAAGTGGCACATGATATCCCATTGTCACCACAGATAAGCACAACAAGACATACATCAAGTGTTCTCATAAAAACTCAATCCGATAAGATAACTTCAATAGGGAAACTCAATTCATCACAAGAGAGTAGAGGGGGAGAAACATCATAAGATCCAACTATAGTAACAAAGCTCGCGATACATCAAGATCGTGCCATAGAGAGAACACGAGAGAGAGAGAGAGAGAGAGAGAGAGAGAGAGAGAGAGAGAGAGAGAGAGAGAGAGATCAAACACATAGCTATTGATACATACCCTCAGCCCCGAGGGTGAACTACTCCCTCCTCGTCATGGATAGCGCCGGGATGATGAAGATGGCCACCGGTGATGGATTCCCCCTCGTGAGTGCCGAACAGGCTCTGAGAGGTTTTGGTGGCTCTGAGGCTTGCGGCGGAAGTCCTGATCTATCTTGATATTCGATGGTTTTAGGGTACGTAGGGTTATATAGGCGAAAGAATTCGGTCGGGGGGGTGCTCGAGGGGTCCACGAGACAGGGGGCCGCGCCCTGTAGGGGGGGGGGGCGCCCCCTATCTCCTGGGCTCCTCGAGTATCTTCTGACTTGACCTCCAAGCTTCCAGGATGGTATACTTCCAAAAAATCACGATGCCGAAGGTTTCATTCCGTTTGGACTCCGTTTGATATTCCTTTTCCTCGAAATACTGAAACAGGCAATAAAACAGCAATACGGGCTGGGCCTCCGGTTAGTAGGTTAGTCCCAAAAGTAATATAAAAGTATATAATAAAGCCCACAATCATTCAAAACAGATGATAAATAGCATGAATGCTTCATAAATTATAGATACGTTGGAGACGTATCATACCCTCCTTTTACTTTCTATTATTTAGTTGAAATAAAGTAAAATTAGTATTTTCTGTCAATTTTCTGAATTATCCGTGCAATAAAAAATACCCTGAAAATAAAAGTTCTCCAAATGCCTCGAAATTGAAATATGATTTTTTCTAGAATATTTGAGAATATCTGGCACTCAGAACACACCAGGGGGAGCAAGCACCTGGCCACGAGGGTCCTGGGCGTGCCCTGTCACAGCCCTAGAACCTGATTGCAACTAGTTGCATAAGCGTCCATGCATCATGTTTAAATTTAAAGAAACTTTACATGGGGATTGTTTAAACCCTAGCACCAAATGAATTCAAATAGGCTCAAATAAAATCATTTTCAATGAACCCAAAATGCCCTTTGAAAATGTTCATGATTCCCGATAAAGGTGAAAACCTCTGCCAAAAATGATGAACATATTTCTAGGTTATTCCTGGATTTTTGAATTAAATCATAAAATATTTGCATTTGGGCATTTAAATGCTAATAAATAGTTTAAATGCTCAAATAATCATAAACTAAAATGATTGCTGTTCGTTATATTCCAAACAGTGGCATTGATTAGTTTCATGATTTTTGGGTTTGATCTAGCATTTTTAATAAAGTCACAAAGTTGAGGAAAAATAGAAAACATCAATAATTAGAAAGAGAGAGAGAGAGAGAAGAGCTCACCTAGCCCACCTCGCGGCCCAACTGTGCAGCCCAGCCCAGCACCGCGCCCCTCTGTCGTCTTCCTCCTCACGCCAGTAGGCAGGGCGCGTGGTCGCCGCGCGCGCTGGCCACCTCCTGCTTGCCTGCGTGTACCCCCCGATGCTCTAGACGACTCTGGCATCGCCACGCAGACCCCTGGACCCCCCTCGACCTCTCCCCTCTCTCCCTGCCTCGCCTCTCTCGCTCCCTCTCCCGAAGCCGAGCGAGCCCGTCGCCGCCGCTTGCTGCTGCCGCGGCCACCGGCCACCCCATGCCCCGCCGATGCGCCAAGAAGCTCCGCCAAGACGCCCTCTTCCTCCTCGACGAGTCACGTGAGCTCGGCCGCTCTGCATCGCCGTCTGCATCGCCTTCTTCTCCCTCCGGTCGCCGAGATCGCCGGCAACGCCATGACGCCGTCCGTGCTTCCCCGAGCCCACTTCGACGCCCCCTACAACCGCAGTGAGCCACTATGCTGAACCCCTCTCTCCCCGTGCTCATTTGCCCCTTCTGGGTGTCGCTTCCGTCAAGCCCGAGACCTCACTACCGCCGTCCATGGCGCCACCGCGGCTACTGACGCCATAGCTCGCGCCTGAGCGTGTCCCCGTGTTCAGTACTTCCCCAGGAGCACGTAGGACCCACCAATTCCTCCCCTAGTGCACCGTAGCGTCGAGTCGGTCGGCGCCTGAGCTCCGGCCGCCGCCGTTGAGGTCTCCGCCACCGTTTCCGGCCCCCCAGCCGCTGACTCCGGTCCCGTTGGATGCGGAAGAGCGTCAGCTACGCGTAGAGCCTCTCCGCCGCTTGTTTGGTCACCGGACGGCAAAACCTGACGGCCTCCGCCGTGTCTGTCGTCGTCGGCGTCGAGCCGTGGACCAAGTCCGGTGGCTTTGACCCCGCTGACCAGGGGTTTGACCTTCCCTGGCTCAATGACAGGTGGGGCCGCCCTGCTTACTAACCTATATTAGAGTTAACTAAACCTAGCTAGTTTAGTTTAGCTACTAACACGCGGGACCCACTGGTCAGTTTGACCAGGGCCGCCCCTGTTGACTTGCTGACGTCACACCGACGTCATGCTGATGCAGTTAATAATTTTCTGGATTTAATTTTAATCAGGAAATTCCAGAAAATGATTCAAACTTCAAAAAATCATAGAAATTCAACCGTAGCTCAGATTGAAATAATTTATATATGAAAAATGATCAGAAAAATCCAATCTATCCATATATTATTGTTTCATGCATGGTTAAACAACTTAACCTTGCTGTTCAGCTCAAAACATATTAATGCACATGTTAATGCACTTTATGCACCCATAACTTGAGTTTGCATTTGAATCTTTGATTCAAATGAGCTCAAACCACTGTGGTTGTAGTTGCATTAGCCCAAAACCCATTCATATTTCCATGTCATAATCCTGCATCATAATTGTTGCATTGCATTGATTGTGTTCTTCCTTGTTTGCCGGTGTTTGTCCCCTCTGAGTAGACGACGTACCGACGACGAGTTCGATGACACCGATGAAGAACTATATTATCTTCAGAAGTGCCAGGCAAGCAAAACCCCCTTGTTCATTCCGATACAATCCCACTCTCTCGCTCCTGCTCTCTTTTACTACATTAGGACAACAACGCTTCAACTGTTACTTGCTGCGGTAGTTGAACCACCTTTTTCCTCTGCATGACCTGTCATTGCCACAGTAAATAGATGAAACCCACTAGCATGAGTAGGAATTTTTTGAGCCCTGATGTGCCTACTCATTCATGCTTGTTTGTCATGCCTGCTATTGCTTAGAGTTGTGTCAGGTCTGATTCATCAGGGATGAATCGGAGGTGTGTGAACATGTCCTACTGTTGAGAGCTAAGTGTGTGAACACGATTTGGTAAAGGTAGCGGTGAGAGGCCATGTAGGAGTACATGGTGGGTTGTCTCATTGCAGCCGTCCTTAGGAACCGAGTGTTGTGTTTGTGATCCATGAAACAATTACTACCACACATTGGGTTCCGATAACTCGGCCCCTCTCGGCTTATTAGTCAACTTGATCTCTGTACAGGAGTTGCAACTAGTTCTGGTGTTTGTAGGTAGTGTTAGTAGTCTACCAAGTGGCACCCGGTACAGGTGGGCTTGGGACAGACTAGGCACCGTGACACGGTGTACCAAGCGTAGAACCACCCGTCGAGGTGGGCTTGGGAACCCTGCACACATCGTTTGGGGCCGTGAGCGACACCCCGGCCGGATCTCCTTGCTGATGGAACCCGAATAGGCGATAAACCTGGACTAGAGACTTGTGTGGTTAGTCAGGTCGTGGCCGACTCCTTGCCGAAGCTTCGCTTGAAGGTTGCCGAGATACACGACGTGTACATGGTGGTAAGTGGCGAGAGCGTGTGTGAAGAAGTACACCCCTGCAGGGTTAAAATTATCTATTCGAATAGCCGTGTCCGTGGTAAAGGACTTCTGGGTTGCCTGTACAGTTCATAGACAAGTGAAAGTGGATAGTCTAAAATGCGCAAGATAAGCGTGACATGCTATGGATGGCATTCTCTTAGGGAGACGGGAGCGGATCCATAGTGGTGTATTGATATGGTGAATATGTGGACTCGTGTGCGCCACCTCAAAAGAGTTACTTGCAGTCGTAGTTCAGGATAGCCACCGAGTCAAAGCTGGCTTGCTGCAGTTAAACCCCACCACCCCTTTGTTGATAATGATGCATATGTAGTTAGTTTTGATGTAAGTCTTGCTGAGTACATTTGTACTCACGTTTGCCTATTTTATGTTTTTGCAGAGAGACTTCAGTCTCACTAGTAGTTCCGCGTGGACTTCGACGTTTAGCTTGTTACCTCAGCTACGATCTTGTGCCCTCGGCAGATCTCGGTAGATAGTCGCTTCTCAGCCTTTTTCATTTGTAGATGTCTGTACTCAGACATGTTAAGCTTCCGCTTGTGCTTTGACTTGTATGCTCTGAATGTTGGGTCATGAGACCCATGTTTGTAATATCTCGTTCCTCGGAGCCTAATGAATAAATACTTGAGTCGTAGAGTTATGTTGTGATGCCATGTTGTATTTACACATATCGAGCATATTGTGTGTATGTTTGAAATGCTTGGTATGTGTGGGATCCGACAATCTAGTTGTTTATCCTTGGCAGCCTCTCTTATGGGGAAATGTAGTCTAGTGCTTCCTTGAGCCATAGTAGTCCGCTCTGCCGGTTCACCGGAGTCCTGCTAGCCCAAAGACTACCGCCAGGACATTAACTGGCTGGCATGTGTTTCACTTCGTTCACGTATGTTCCCTTGGGAAATGTCACACGGTGACTCGAGTCCTGCCTAGCCTGCTACAGCTCGGGTTCCTGAGTCCTGTTAGCCAGTGCTACAACCCGGATTCACACGCTCGCGACCGACATGCTCGAAGTTGATTCATGTATGCTGTCCCCATGGGTTAGTGCCGCTTTGGGTTCACGACTAGCCATGTCGGCCCGGTTCTCTTTCATATGGATGCTAGCGACACTATCATATACGTGAGCCAAAAGGCACAAACGGTCCCAGGCCATGGTAAGGCGACACCCGTGGGAATACCGTGCGTGAGGCCGCAAAGTGATATGAGGTGTTACCGGCTAGATTGATGTGACTTTGAATCGGGGTCCTGACAGCTTTGGTATCAGAGCCTGACTGCATGTAGGATTACCAAGCCAAACTGGTCGAAGTTGAGTCTAGAAATGCTTTAGTTATATAAGGGAATAGATTGTGGAAGGGAACGTAAGGCTCTTTTTACTCCTTATACCTTATGCCCTTCTGATCTGAGTCACCCTCTTCTCTTCTACGGGGATTAAGAACTAGGCTTCTCATCTTTCTAACAGGATCACGTGTTACTAATCTGTAGACTTGCAAGATTGTTGGATTTAAGCCCCAGTTCAGTTCCTACTACTTCTGTATGTTAACTGTTGATCTCGGAACCTTGATATGATGTTGTTGAGTGGTTATGCCACCATTTTGCATGATGTCTCAAATATTTTTGAGCATTTACAGCCATTATGCTGTCCGAGTCATCCCAGGTTTCTAAACTATCTGATGCATTTGCAAATTCTTCCTTCCTATTCATGGTGTCCTTTTGGTCAGAATAAGCACACTAATCGTCTGTTGAGGTACTCCTTGCCTTGACATATATGTTGGAACTAGTATTATGACCCTAGGCATCTTAGAGGATCACCTGGTAATATGGCCATGTTTTTTGTGTTCCTAGTGTGATCATTCTGGCCATCATTCCTGAAAGCATCCCGTGATGCAATTTAGTTAGTAGGTATTTTATTCCTGGGTTTTGAACCCAAAATTCACCCTACTTACTTCATGTTGATAGTGTTTGCTCGTTCCTTTAGGATATTAGTAACCTTTGCATTAGTCCTCGAGGTCCGTGGTATTTCCTTCTTCCAAATACCATGAACCATTAAGGCAGAAGTTCCTTGAACCAAAAGCTCACAATCAGAGTACTCTTGAGGAGTTCTCCATTCATAATTGTGACTCTGCCAGTCCTACCTTTCCGCATGGGTCATCCGGAATAAATGTTGAACTTGGTTCGACATACTAATCTATGCACCCACAACTCAGAAAATCATATGTTCCTTGAGTTGTCCCCCTTTAGTTGTCTTCTGACCTTCGTCTATCAATTGATAGTCAAGAGTATGTGTTCATTCATTCATCGATGACATTACTCTTGTGGTCCGTCAAGCCATCCTATTCCGGAATGACTAGGAGAAACAAACTCCAGTACCTCATCCATATCCAGGATTGGGTCAAAGCAGTTGTATTCCGCAGATCAAAATGCCAATTCAGCTTTTGTTCTGTTCTACCCTGAAGTATTACCCCCTTTATGTCAGGATTGTCATGAGAATTGCAGCATCTCTCATGAATTCTTGACGCAGTGATACTTCTTGCCATCATTTTTCATTCCTTGGTCCCGTGTTATCACAACCGGAATGCCGACAAGTGAACCATGATGTGTGAAATCAATACTCCTAGCAACCGTGTTGCTTGGTAGTTAATGGACAATATTCTCATTCCTAGCGTGTTGGTTATTAAATCATCATCCTAAGATTGAACGTGCTACCTAGTCCTTATTTCTGGTGCACTCTTCGATCAATGAGTGAGGATTATTCAATCCCTTGCTTATTTGATCATATCGTCTTGCTCTGAAAGGCAAGATTGATCTCGAGCCTAGAGACGTATCGGTGGTTCGTGATTTTCCGAATATCTTCTCGGAAGTAATACCAGGTTCACCCCTGACTGTTATGTTGAGCTCGTGATCAAGTTGGTTTCTTGTGAATCACCCTTTCTCCAAGAATCCGTGTTGGATACCCTGAGCTAGTTGGTTGAGCTAAACAACAATTTGGAGAGTTGGAAGATAAAAGCTTAATCCACTTAGTTCATCACTAAGGGATATCCTTGTGTGTGTGTGTGTGTGTGTGTTGAAGAAAGATGATATCTTCACCAATTGGTCCTCGTGATCAGTTGTTGGATCTATTGCCTTGTCAAAACTTTGACTTGAGTGTGGGCTATCGTCAAGTCAAATCAGAACCAGCGATGTTCATAATGTTGTTTTTCTTGTGGTTGATCCCTCGAGCATACACCATTACCTCTTCTGGTCTGACCAATGCTATCACCGTGTTCACATGATGGTGGAAGTCCAGTGATATGGAAGTTTCGATGAGTTGTTGTTGAGCCCATCAGCAACATTTTGTCTCCCCCATGATTCATGTTGAACATCAACCTAGTGTTGAAAAATTTGTAAGCAATGCCTTTGTGTTCCGTTCATGAAGCATATGCTTGGATGGAAGAAGTGACCTTCTCCAAGTTCACGTGCATTAGGTGTAAGTTGCCTCGTGACTTTGAGAAAGTTTGTTTTGCTTCCTATGGAATCGTCCCAAGTCAGTCATGTATGCGCGAAGTATTCTATGGTTTGATAGGTTTGGCCACCTCCATTCCATACGTAATTCCTAGCACACCAAGCCACCGATTGATTTGTTCAAGATAAAGGAGTCTGTTCTAAGGTTATTACTTTAGACTTCCGCGCGGAGACTTCGATATCATTAATGATGGTTCCCTACCAGAACTCGGTAGTATTTTGTTGTAAGACTACCATGTGATCATGCTTGTCTGGGACAACGTGTTCACAGGTTTGTAGCAGAACCAGCTCATGTTTTGGGGCTTGCTAGCGTAGTTCATCTCCCGAGATTCTCGCAATATCATCTCGTCGATTTGTGTTGCAAACTTTCTTTTCAGACATGCCGATGTCTGAAGTATCCTGTTACCAACCAGATCCGAATCTCAGGCAGATATGATGGTTGGAAAAATCCCCAACATTTGTATTTTGTTCCCAGCTTGCACCACCATTGTGCCAATTTCCCATGGGCTGCCCCTCTCAGTAATTGATGTCTAGGATCATCCTCAAAGGTAGACTTACCATGAGTCCCATCCATTTCCGATGATAAGCAAAAATCATCCATTGCGCTGTCTTCAACAAGGTAGTCCACATCATCCATTCGAATCCGGATATGCCATTCCTTTGAGCTCCGCAAAATGATCGATTGTGATTGCCTTAGGCTGGTATAAAGAGTTTCAATGATCTAAATATCAAAAGTAATTCTTTTTGCCATTTAAGGTAATAACTCTACGAGTCACCTCCCCCAAGGTGCCTCGTTATTGAATCATGGCAATTATTTCCTCGCCACCTTGACACCATCCACCATCTCTCTAAGCGTGGAATTGTTGCCCACCAAATCAAACCTCGTTGTTTGTTCTTCCATCCCTCTCGATGTGTTTTGTGTCTCAACTCAAGATGTTTCAACATCTCATTCCACGAGTTGATCTTGAGTGCTCGATCTTCGAGGAGATCGTTTTCTATAGAGTTTCTTTCTGTCGCCATCGTGTTGGATGAAGATCTCGAAAGCAAGGACGTCAAGATCAATTGGAGCAATGAACCAACATCTTCGGGAAGGGCAATTGGATCGACAAGATCGTGTTAGCTAGTGCCCCCTCTGTCTTCTTACCTCACGTCTTGAATCTCAGGACGAGATTCTTGTCTAGTGGGGGTGAGTTGTCACAGCCCTAGAACCTGATTGCAACTAGTTGCATAAGCGTCCATGCATCATGTTTAAATTTAAAGAAACTTGAAATGGGGATTGTTTAAACCCTAGCACCAAATGAATTCAAACAGGCTCTAATAAAATCATTTTCAATGAACCCAAAATGCCCTTTGAAAATGTTCATGATTCCTGATAAAGGTGAAAACCTCTGCCAAAAATGATGAACATATTTCTAGGTTATTCCTGGATTTTTGAATTAAATCATAAAATATTTGAATTTGGGCATTTAAATGCTAATAAATAGTTTAAATGCTCCAATAATCATAAACTAAAATGATTGTTGTTGGTTATATTCCAAACAGTGGCATTGATTAGTTTCATGATTTTTGGGTTTGATCTAGGATTTTTAATAAAGTCACAAAGTTGCAGAATAATAGAAAACATCAATAATTAGAAAGAGAGATAGAGAAGAGCTCACCTAGCCCACCTGGTGGCCCAACTGTGCAGCCCAGCCCAGCACCACAGCCCCTCTGTCGTCTTCCTCCTCACGCCAGTAGGCAGGGCGCGCGGTCGCCGCGCGCGCTGGCCACCTCCTGCCTGCCT
Source organism: Aegilops longissima (assembly GCA_021605205.1). Taxonomy (NCBI): domain Eukaryota; kingdom Viridiplantae; phylum Streptophyta; class Magnoliopsida; order Poales; family Poaceae; genus Aegilops; species Aegilops longissima. The sequence goes on along the minus strand of CM038678.1, from coordinate 161,564,568 downwards.
GCGTGTACCCCCTAGACGCTCTGGACGACTCTGGCATCGCCACGCAGACGGCTGGACCCCCCCGACCGCTCCCCTCTCTCCCTGCCTCGCCTCTCTCGCTCCCTCTCCCGAAGCCGAGCGAGCCCGTCGCCGCCGCTTGCTGCTGCCGCAGCCACCGGCCACCCCATGCCCCGCCGACGCGCCAAGAAGCTCCGCCAAGACGCCCTCTTCCTCCTCGATGAGTCACGTGAGCTCGGCCGCTCTGCATCGCCGTCTGCATCGCCTACTTCTCCCTCCGGTCGCCGAGATCGCCGGCAACGCCATGACGCCGTCCGTGCTTCCCCGAGCCCACTTCGACGCCCCCTACAACCGCAGTGAGCCACTACGCCGAACCCCTCTCTCCCCGTGCTCGTTTGCCCCCTCTGGCTGACGCTTCCTTCAAGCCCGAGACCTCACTACCGCCGGCCATGGCGCCACCGCGGTTACTGACGCCATAGCTCGCGCCTGAGCGTGTCCCCGTGTTCAGTACTTCCCCAGGAGCACGTAGCACCCACCAGTTCCTCCCCTAGTGCACCGTAGCGTCGAGTCGGTCGGCGCCCGAGCTCCGGCCGTCGCCGTTGAGGTCGCCGCCACGGTTTCCGGCCCCCCAGCCACTGACTCCGGTCTCGTTGGATGCGGAAGAGCGCCAGCTACGCGTAGAGCCTCTCCGCCGCTTGTTTGGTCACCGGACGGCAAAATCCGACGGCCTCCGCTGTGTCTGTCGTCGCCGGCGTCGAGCCGTGGACCAAGTCCTGCGGCTTTGACCCCGCTGACCAGGGGTTTGACCTTCCCTGGCTCAATGACAGGTGGGGCCGCCCTGCTAACTAACCTAGATTAGAGTTAACTAAACCTAGCTAGTTTAGTTTAGCTACTGACACGCGGGACCCACTGGTAATTTTGACCTGGGCCGCCCCTGTTGACTTGCTGACGTCATGCTAACGCAGTTAATAATTTTCTGGATTTAATTTTAATCAGGAAATTCCAGAAAATGATTCAAACTTCAAAAAAATCATAGAAATTCAACTGTAGCTCAGATTGAAATAATTTATATATGAAAAATGATCAGAAAAATCCAATCTATCCATCTGTACTTGTTTCATGCATGTTTAAACAACTTAACCTTGCTGCTCAGATCAAAACATGTTAATGCACTTTATGCACCCATAACTTGAGTTTGCATTTGAATCTGTGATTCAAATGAGCTCAAACCACCGTGGTTGTAGTTGCATTAGCCCAAAACCCATTCATATTGCCATGTCATAATCATGCATCATAATTGTTGCATTGCATTGATTGTGTTCTTCCTTGTTTGCCGGTGTTTGTCCCCTCTGAGTAGACGACGTACCGACGATGAGTCCGATGACACCGATGAAGAACTATATTATCTTCAGAAGTGCCAGGCAAGCAAAACCCCCTTGTTCATTCCGATACAATCCCACTCTCTCGCTCCTGCTCTCTTTTACTGCATTAGGACAACAACGCTTCAACTGTTACTTGTTGCGGTAATTGAACCCCCTTTTTCCTCTACATGACCTGTCATTGCCACAGTAAATAGATGAAACCCACTAGCATGAGTAGGAATTTTTTGAGCCCTGATGTGCCTACTCATTCATGCTTGTTTGTCATGCCTGCTACTGCTTAGAGTTGTGTCAGGTCTGATTCATCAGGGATGAATCGGAGGTGTGTGAACATGTCCTACTGTTGAGAGCTAAGTGTGTGAACACGATTTGGTAAAGGTAGCGGTGAGAGGCCATGTAGGAGTACATGGTGGGTTGTCTCATTGCAGCCATCCTCAGGAACTGAGTGCTGTGTTTGTGATCCATGAAACAGTTACTACCACACATTGGGTTCCGATAACTCGGCCCCTCTCGGCTTATTAATCAACTTGATCTCTGTACAGGAGTTGCAACTAGTTTCTGGTGTTTGTAGGTAGTGTTAGTAGTCTACCAAGTGGCACCCGGTACAGGTGGGCTTGGGACAGACTAGGCACCGTGGCACGGTGTACCAAGCGTAGAACCACCCGTCGAGGTGGGCTTGGGAACCCTACACACATCATTTGGGGCCGTGAGTGACACCCCGGCCGGATCTCCTTGCTGATGGAACCCGAATAGGCGATAAACCTGGACTAGAGACTTGTGTGGTTAGTCAGGTCGTGGCCGACTCCCTTGCCAGGCTTCCGCTTGAAGGTTGCCGAGATACACGACGTGTACATGGTGGTAAGTGGCGAGAGCGTGTGTGAAGAAGTACACCCCTACAGGGTTAACATTATCTATTCAATAGCCGTGTCCGCGTAAAGGACTTCAGGTTGCTGCATAGTTCATAGACAAGTGAAAGTGGATAGTCTAAAATCGCAAGATAAGCGTGAGTGCTATGGATGGCGTTCTCGTGGGGAGACGGGAGTGGATCCATAGTGGTGTATTGATATGGTGAATATGTGGACTCGCGTCATCACCTCGAAAGAGTTACTTGCGATCGTAGTTCAGGATAGCCACCGAGTCAAAGCTGGCTTGCTGCAGCTTAAACCCCACCACCCCTTTGTTGATAATGATGCATATGTAGTTAGTTCTGATGTAAGTCTTGCTGAGTACATTTGTACTCACGTTTGCCTATTTTATGTTTTTGCAGAGAGACTTCAGTCTCACTAGTAGTTCCGCATGGACTTCGACGTTTAGCTTGTTACCTCAGCTACGATCTTGTGCCCTCAGCAGGATCTGGTAGATAGTCAGGCTTCTTAGCCTTTTTCATTTGTAGATGTCTGTACTCAGACATGTTAAGCTTCCGCTTGTGCTTTGACTTGTATGCTCTGAATGTTGGGTCATGAGACCCATGTTTGTAGTATCTCGCTCCTCGGAGCCTAATGAATAAATACTTGAGTCGTAGAGTTATGTTGTGATGCCATGTTGTATTTACACATATCGAGCATATTGTGTGTATGTTTGAAATGCTTGGTATGTGTGGGATCCGACAATCTAGTTGTTTATCCTTGGCAGCCTCTCTTATGGGGAAATGTAGTCTAGTGCTTCCTTGAGCCATAGTAGTCCGCTACAGCCCAGTTCACCGGAGTCCTGCTAGCCCAGCACTACTGCTTAGGACACTTAACTGGCCGACATGTGTTTCACTTCGTTCCTGTGTCTGTCCCTTCGGGGAAATGTCACGCGGTGACTCGGAGTCGTGCCTAGCCTGCTACAGCCGGGTTCCCGAGTCTGTTAGCCAGTGCTACAGCCCGATTCACACGCAGCTCTTGATCGACATGCTCGAAGTTGATTCATGTATGCTGTCCCCATGGGTTAGTGCCGCTTTGGGTTCACGACTAGCCATGTCGGCCCGGGTTCTCTGTCATATGGATGCTAGCGACACTATCATATACGTGAGCCAAAAGGCGCAAACGGTCCCGGGCCATGGTAAGGCGACACCAGTGGGAATACCGTGCGTGAGGCCACAAAGTGATATGAGGTGTTACCGGCTAGATCGATGTGACTTGGAATCGGGGTCCTGACATGCCCACCCCTACAGGGCACGCCCCCTGCCTCGTGGGCCCATGGTTGATCCCCTCCACTTATTCCAGCACCCACACACTCCTTCTTCCTCCCAAAAAAATCACCAACCAGCTCAAGCACGAGTTCTAGCTCATTTTGCTGCGATTTTCGATCTCCTTGCTCAATGCACCTGTCACAAAACTGCTTTGGGGGATTGTTCCTTGGTATGTGACTCCTCCAATGGTCCAATTAGTTTCTGTTCTAGTGCCTTATTCATTGCAAATTTTTGCTGCCTAGGTGACCATGTTCTTGAGCTTGCATGTCAAATTTATATGGTCCCAACTAATTCTAATGCATGATATAGTCTCTAGGCACTTTGGGGAGTAGTTGCTATCAATTTTGTTGAGTTTGGTTCACTTTTATTTGAAGTTACTAATTTTTTTAGAAATTTTCAGAAAATGATGAAGAAATTTTTGAGGGGCTCTTCGAGCCGAAGCCCGAAGGATAAGCAAAGTGAAGAGGAAGAGAGGCCCAAATATAATCTGCCTCGCACCGCGGAGGTTCGGCCGTGTGAATATCCTTGTGATGATTTCTTGAGAGCAGCCGGGATTTATGATGATTTTTATGAATTGGCTGAGAATGCAGGCCTCACCGAATTCCTCCGCGACCAACGCGAAAGTATCTCTTACTCACTAATATCTTTGTGCAAAATTTTCATTTCCATTCTAGGAGGTCACCACCTACGGTGGATTTTTATTTATATGATGAGTATTAGGAGATGACCCTTCGTGAATTTTGTGAGGTTTGCAAGTTGCCATTTTCAGGCATCATAGAGGAACCACATGGTGACGATGTGGACGGGTTTATTGATACCATTGCTGTAGGGGAAACGAGGAAGGTTTCCGACGCACGAATTACTAGCATACACTTTCCTGTTCTACGTTACTTTGCTATATTTGCTAATAGATGCTTAATTGGTCGCGGAAACTGTGGAAACCTGAGTGCCCCTGATATTGTTATTTTGTGCCATGCCTTATTTCGTGATGACACATTTAGTATGGGCGCTATTGTTGCAAAGCGGTTAAACCTTAATCGTACTAAGGGCCCTATCTTGGGATGCATCTTCGCCTCGCGCCTCGCTGCATACTATAACATACCGATTAGGCATTATGAGAAAGAAGAAAAATTGCTACCTCCTGCTTTTCTAGATTATAAGAGTGTGGTAGCACATGATTTTATTGTTAAGAATAGGGAAAGGGCGCTAAAGTACAAATTAATATTTGGTAAAAATCACCCTGAGACTATTACTCTGCCTGCTGCTTCCTTGTTTGATTTGTCTGCAGGCAAGCACCTTGTTTTGCCGGAGACTGTTCGCTCATACCTAAACCCTACATCAGCTACAGAGCTAGAGCCGGAACCACAATTTGATCCTCCACAACAGTCTGATTACCAGTGGGATCCGGAGGTGATTGCCAACCAGTGGCAATTCGAGGCTTCTTCTCAGTACGACCCCAACTATAACTTTGGATATCCGCCAGGCCCACCGTGGCATTAGACCAACTTAGGCCAAAAGCCTAAGCTTGGGGGAGCACGTATTTCTCACTGACATTACATTTATGTTCACACGCTCATGCTAGACGTCGGTGCTCATACTCTTTCATTGTATTATCCATTCTAGTTTATTTTATTTTTCTTGCTTTCTTCTTGTGTGTTTGAAAAACCTTAAAAAAACCAAAAAATTAGTAGTAGCTTTTAGCTAGCTTACTTTCTTGCTTGTAGTAGTAATAATTAAAAAGAAAACCCAAAAATATTTTCTGTTCTTCTTTTTTGCATGTTGGGAGCTTTCCCATGTAAATAATTTTTATTTCTTTTCTTTTCTTTGGGGGTTGATAGGAGAAGACCATAATGAAAATGTTGAAGTGGCTCTTATATGCATTATTGTTGATTTAACCAAGAGCCCATATTGCCTTGTCTTCTCCTGTTTATTGAATGCTTGCAGATTCCAGCTTAGTCCAATGCACGTGCACTATTATTATTATTCACACCGTTCGGTCGTGCAAGTGAAAGGCAATTATGACGATATATGATGGACTGATTGAGATGAGAGAAGCTGGTATGAACTCGACCTCTCTTGTTTTTGTAAATATGATTAGTTCATCGTTCCTGATTCAGCCTATTATGAATAAACATGTTTGCAATGACAGTTAGAGATTATAGTTGCTTATACCATGCTTAATTAGCTAGGAGTTTATAATGGTTTACCTTGCGTGCCAACATGCTATTAAAATGGTTGTGATGTGGTATGATAGGGTGGTATCCTCCTTTGAACGATTCGAGTGACTTGACTTGGCACATGTTCACGCATGTAGTTGAAACAAATCAACACAGCCTTCATGTTATTTATGTTCATGGTGGATTATATCCTACTCATGCTTGCACTCAATGTTTATTAATTTTAATGCGTGTTCATGACTGTTAGCGCTCTCTAGTTGGTCGCTTCCCAGTCTATTGCTAGCCTTCATTTGTACTAAGCGGGAATACTGCTTGTGCATCAAATCCCTTAAACCCCAAAGTTATTCCATATGAGTCTACCATACCTTCCTATATGCGCTATCTACCTGTCGTTCCAAGTAAATTTGTATGTGCCAAACTCTAAATCTTCAAATGAATTTCTATTTTGTATGCTCGAATAGCTCATGTATCAACTAGGGCTGTCCATGTCTTCCATGTTAGGCGGGTTATTCTCAAGAGGAGTGGACTCCGCTCCTCACTCATGAGAAAATGGCTGGTCACCGAGATGCCCAGTCCCATGCTCTAAGCAAATCAAATCAAAATAATTGCAAACAAAACTCCCCCTGGACTGTTGTTAGTTGGAGGCACTCGTTGTTTCGAGCAAGCCATGGATTGATGCTTGTTGGTGGAGGGGGAGTATAAACTTTACCATTCTGTTTGGGAACCGCCTATAATGTGCGTAGCATGGAAGATATCGCCATCTCTTGGTTGTTATGTTGACAATGAAAGTATGCCGCTCAAAATATTATTTATCTCTATTTCAAAATCGAGCTCTGGCACCTCTACAAATCCCTACTTCCCTCTGCGAAGGGCCTATCTATTTACTTTTATGTTGAGTCATCACCCTCCTATTGAAAAGCACCAGCTGGAGAGCACCGCTGTCATTTGCATTCATTACTATTAATTTATATTGGTATGACTATGATTGGATCTCTTTTACCATGAATTACAATGTCTAGTCAGTCCTTGATCTTTAAAGGTGCTCTGCATTTATGTTTTGCGGTCTCAGAAAGGGCTAGCGAGATACCATCTGGTTATACCATATTATGATTGTTTTGAGAAAGTGTTGTCATTCAAGATTTTTTATTATTGCTCGCTAGTTGATTATGCCATTGATATGAGTAAACATGAGACCTAAGTGTTATTGTGAATATGGTTAGTTCATAATCTTTGCTGAAAACTTGAATGATGGCTTTACATATTTACAACAACAAGAGCAAACAGAGTTTGTAAAAGTTTTTCTTTATCACTTTCAGTTTATCAACTGAATTGCATGAGGACAAGCAAAGGTTAAAGCTTGGGGGAGTTGATACGTCTCCGTTGTATCTACTTTTCCAAACACTTTTGCCCTTGTTTTGGATTCTAACTTGCACGATTTGAATGGAACTAACCCGGACTGACGTTGTTTTCAGCAGAATTGCCATGGTGTTATCTTTGTGCAGAAACAAAAGTTCACGGAATGACCTGAAACTTCACGGAGATTATTTCTAGAAATAATTAAAAATACTGGCGAAAGAATCAAGGCCAGGGGCCCCACACCCTGTCCACGAGGGTGGGAGGCGCGCCTGCCCCCCCAGGGCGTGCCCCCTGCCTCGTGGCCCCCCTGGAGCTCCACCGACCTCAACTCCAACTCCATATATTCGTGTTCGGGGAGAAAAAAAATCAGAGAGAAGGATTCATCGCATTTGACGATACGGAGCCATCGCCAAGCCCTAAACTCTCTCAAGAGGGCTGATCTGGAGTCCGTTCGGGGCTTCGGAGAGGGGAATCCGTCGCCATCGTCATCATCAACCATCCTCCATCACCAATTTCATGATGCTCGCCGCCGTGCGTGAGTAATTCCATCGTAGGCTTGCTGGACGGTGATGGGTTGGATGAGATTTATTATGTAATCGAGTTAGTTTTGTTAGGGTTTGATCCCTAGTATCCACTATGTTCTGAGATTGATGTTTCTATGACTTTGCTATGCTTAATGCTTGTCACTAGGGCCTGAGTGCCATGATTTCAGATCTGAACCTATTATGTTTTCATGAATATATGTGAGTTCTTGATCCTATCTTGCAAGTCTATAGTCACCTACTATGTGTTATGATCCGGCAACCCCGAAGTGACTAATCGGGACCACTCCCGGTGATGACCATAGTTTGAGGAGTTCATGTATTCACTATGTGTTAATGCTTTCGTCCGGTACTCTATTAAAAGGAGGCCTTAATATCCCTTAGTTTCCAATAGGATCCCGCTGCCACAGGAGGGTAGGACAAAAGATGTCATGCAAGTTCTTTTTCATAAGCACGTATGACTATATTCGGAATACATACCTACATTACATTGATGAATTGGAGCTAGTTCTGTGTCACCCTATGTTATGATTGTTACATGATGAACCGCATCCGGCATAATTCTCCATCACCGATCCAATGCCTACGAGCTTTTCACATATTGTTCTCCGCTTATTTACTTTACCGTTGCTCTTGTTACAATCACTCCAAAACCCAAAAATATTACTTTTGCTACCGTTACCAAGCACTTCCATATTACTTTGCTACTAAATACTTTGCTGCAGATATTAAGTTATCCAGGTGTGGTTGAATTGACAACTCAACTGCTAATACTTGAGAATATTCTTTGGCTCCCTTTGTGTCGAATCAATAAATTTGGGTTGAATACTCTACCCTCGAAAACTGTTGCGATCCCCTATACTTGTGGGTTATCATCGAGTTTCTCCATCCAGGCCGAGTGCCAGGCACGATTGTCCTTGTTGCACGAATCCTTCATGTCTTTGTAGTAGGGGTCGATGATGGCCTCGGCGAGGTGAACCAGTGAGTCCTTCTAATGCTCCTTGCTGCCCCAGATCTTGTATTGGCCCTGGATGTTGACAAGATTCTGGCAGGCGATGCCCGAATTCTCGAGCGCCTTTACATCATTGGTGATGTCCACCGTAGCGAACATGTACTGGGGGCTGTTGACAAACCTGGCGAAACGCTCGCGAGGCTTTGTGGCCAGGCAGTAGTGGTAGACGAGGACGTGGTGGCGCACACACATCTGGGTGACGGTGACCTTGGGACGAGACACGACACGAGCGCGGGTGTACTCGAGGTTGAACCCGACCACCTTGTACTTCTCTGCGGAAAGCAACAACTCCATGATGTGGATGGAGTGCTCCACCCAGACCGGGTCGTTGGTGTACACCACCGAGAGGTCCATGAACCTTCTGTGGGTGTCCACCACGGCATGCATGGTGCACTGCTACTCGTCGTCGGCAGCCGCTCGGAGCGCCATTGGAGCCACGCATGATACCCTCTAAGAATTTCTCGTGGTGGGTGTGCTTCTTGCAATGATGGGGCACGATCAAAAGGTTGAAGAGACACATGGGTAGGTTAAATGGCCGCTGTAGTAAATGGGGGTCGGCCGACCTGTAATCGTCACGTCTTGTCACGACATTCATAGCAGAGGATTCCAGAATCTAGTGCACGCTTGACAACACCGCACCGCACGCGTGGGCTCGAAGAGGGGCCAAATGTATCATCAGTGAGCCTGTTCCCACGCTACCGCGATGTTTACCACACAAGCTTCCAGCCCGGCTAGTTTGGCCATGCGTCGGCTAGAAGAGGGACAAATCGTGGGCGTTTATTGGCAAAAAGCTTTGTAAAAATGAAGTGTGTGGAATGACTTCGGTCATAAGTTTACCCTTGGATGATGAGGTCAAAGTTACATAGAAGGGTGATGATGGACACTCGACTGCGATAATTAATTCTGCGCTCTACAGTGCACATGGTGGAAGAAACCAACTGTGTGCAATCACTACGAAAAAAAGACACATCCGTGACATTTTGGGCCGAACGAAATTTTTTTCTGTCATACATATGACACTTCTATGCCGATAATTGTGACAAAAGCCGGTATCATCATAGATGTGGTGGGCTCCTACTTCTATGACAAAAAACTCATAACAGAAAATGGGCTTTTCGTCACGGCGGGCGGAGACGCAGCTGCATGACATTCTTTGGGCCGTCCATGACGGAAAAACCGTGGTAGAAGCGAGGGGAGGAAAATTTTGGGGAGTTGCGGTTACTGATGGGAGGTCGGGGCGGCGATGCGTGCTTTCTCGTGCGTCTGCTGCGTGTGTGCGGTGTTGGCTCTAATCGAACCCGGCGATTACAGAATCGCAGGCTACGCGCCATCGAACCCGGCGATCGATCGATGGTTGTTAATCGAACCCGATGGGCGATTCTTCGCTGCTGCTGCTAATCAATCCGATCGATTGGATGAGCGATGGCGTTGCGGGGGTTGGATGAGCGGTGGCGGTGGCATTGCCTCTGGATGAACAGGACCCGTGGTGTGGAGGGCTGGATGAGCAGAGCGGTGGAGGGTGCCCGTGGAGGGTGGTTGAACAAGAGCGGTGGAGTAGCGGCGGTGGAGGCTGGATGAGCAGGAGCCCGTGGAGGCCGGAGGAGGTCGACGGTAGCCCATGGAGGCCGGAGGAGGTCGACGGTGGAGATGAACAATATCCCGTGGAGTCCCGTTTTGCGGTACGCCACACCCATCCCGATGAACAGGACCCCCGTTTCGACCGTAGCGCTCCAACACAAGTCCGTTTCGTTCGTTTTCCGGTACGCCACACCCCTCCCGATCAACAGGACCCCTGTTTTGACCGTAGGAGGTCCGTTTCCTCTGTTTTGCGGTACGCCACATCCCTCCCGATCAACAGGACCCCCGTTTCGACCGTAGGAGGTCCGTCTCCTCCGTTTTGCGGTACGCCACACCCCTCCCGATCAACAAGACCCCCGTTTCGACCATAGGAGGTCCGTCTCCTCCGTTGTGCACTACGCCAGGCCTCGTTTCCATCGCCTGTTCCGTCCAAGCCCTCCCGATGAACACGACCATGCATTCTGTTCCGACCCAGCCGGTTGGCTCCCACGCGTTTCGTTGCCTCCCGATGAACACGATGCATTCCGTTGCCTCCCCATGAACACGACGACAACGCTGTTTCTCCGTTCCGACCCAGCCATGTACGTATGCGCGAGTAGGCGTTCGAGACCCTGCCCGTATGTATGTATGTGGCCGTATTTTCTTTCTTGCACCCTCACCGATGTACGTACGTGTACATGCTACGTGCGCGCCTCTACTACGACATGTGCGCGCCTCTACATCCACCAGTATATATGTACGTACACGTTCGCGACCAGAATGACAATGCTACGTACACTTTGACCAGGTGGGTCCCGACTGTCAGGCAGTTCATTGCGTGCGAAAATATAGCTGGTGGGTCCCAGCAGTCAGAGGGGCGAATCATTGTTTTTTGCCCGGACGCACTTCCTTTGCGTGCGAAGATGTAGCTGGTGGGTCCCAGCAATCGAAGGGCGAATCATTTTTTGCGGGGACGCACTTCCTGTGCGAAGATGTAGCTGGTGGGTCCCAGCAATCGAAAGCGAATCGTTTTTTGCCGGACGCACTTCCTTGCGTGTGAAGATGTAGCTGGTGGGTCCCAGCAGTCTGGGGGAAACTTTTTTTTGCAAAATACGGTGGCCCGTCCAGTGGATCCCCGCTGTCAGGTGGAGGAATCATCATTTTCCGTGTAATAAGGAGGCACTTCCTTGCTGCGGCCGTGGACCCAGCTGTCAGCCTCTCCACGTACAGTCCACGTCCGATGGAAGTCGTTCGTTGACCACGTTGACCACGCCGCACCGAGAGCACCACGGCGGTGGACGACGGCGAGGCCTAGGAAGGGAACGACTCGGAGCCGGGGAAGATGCAACAGTGGATGCCCACGCAAAGAGGAGTATGAGGGTTCACTGGTTCGGCTGCGGTGTGAGGCTGCTGTCGCCGTAGAATAACAGGGGGTGTGGGTGAGTAGAGGGATGGCCTGGCCAGCGGTGGGAGTAGTAGGGGGCGGTGAGGCCTCCGCGACATCACAGCCGGCCACGGGAGGCAGGAGCACGCGGCACGACCGGCGCTGGTTTGTGCGGCTGGAGCAAGAAGACCAGAGGTTGAAGAAGCGCTACAACCGTTGGATGAACATCGTATGGTAACAGGAGCTGGATTCGTTCATATTGACTAAGTTGACGAAGCCCTCCGTCCCCGTGGAGGGGTAGTTGAACAGTAGCCGGTGGAGTAGCGTGCAGTGGAGGCTGGATGAACAGGAGCCCGTGGAGGCTGGAGGAGGTCGACGGTAGCCCGTGGAGGCTGGAGGAGGTCGACGGTGGAGATGAACAGTATCCCGCGGAGTCCCGTTTTGCGATGCGCCACACCCTCCCGATGAACAGGACCCCGTTTCGACCGTGGCGCTCCAACACAAGTCCGTTTAATCCGTTTTGCGATGCGCCACACCCTCCCGATCAACAGGACCCCGTTTTGACCGTGGGAGGTCCGTTTCCCTGTTTGCGGATGCGCCACACCCTCCCGATCAACAGGACCCCCGTTTCGACCGTAGGAGGTCCGTTTCCTCCGTTTTGCGGTACGCCAGACCCCTCCCGATCAACAGGACCCCCGTTTCGACCGTAGGAGGTCCGTTTCCTCCGATGTGCGCTACCCAGGCCTCGTTTCCATCGCCTGTTCCATCCAAGCCCTCCCGATGAACACGACTACGCATTCCGTTCCGACCTAGCCGGTTGGCTCCCACGCTTTTCGTTGCCTCCCGATGAACACGACGCATTCCGTTGCCTCCCCATGAACACGACGACAACGTTGTTTCTCCGTTCTGACCCAGCCATGTACGTATGCGCGAGTAGGCGTTCGAGACCCTGCCCGTATGTACGTACGTGGCCGTATTTTCTTTCTTGCTCCCTCGCCGTTGTACGTACGTGTACATGCTACGTGCGCGCCTCTACTACGACACGTGCGCGCCTCTACATCCACCAGTATATATGTGCGTACATGTTCGCGACCAGAATGACAACGCTACGTACGCTTCGACCAGGTGGGTCCCGACTGTCAGGCAGTTCCTTGCGTGCGAAAATGTAGCTGGTGGGTCCCAGCAGTCAGAGGGGCGAATCGTATTTTTTGCCTGGATGCACTTCCTTGCGTGTGAAGATGTAGCTGGTGGGTCGCAGCAGTCAGGGGGGCGAATCGTTTTTTTGCCCGGACGCACTTCCTTGCGTGTGAAGATGTAGCTGGTGGGTCCCAGCAGTCAGGGGGAAACTTTTTTTCACGAAATACGGTGGCCCGTCCGGTGGATCCCCGCTGTCAGGTGGAGGAATCATTATTTTCCCCGTCATAAGGAGGCACTTCCTTGCTGTGGCCGTGGACCCAGTGTCAGCCTCTCCACGTACAGTCCACGTCCGACGGAAGTCGTTCCTTAACCACGTTGACCACGCCGCGCCGAGAGCACCACGGCGGTGGACGACGGCGAGGCCTAGGAAGGGGACGACTCAGAGCCGGGGAAGACGCATCAGTGGATGCCCACGCAAAGAGGAGTACGAGGGTTCACTGGTTCAGCTGCGGTGTGAGGCTGCTGTCTCCGTAGAATAACAGGGGTTGTGGGTGAGTAGAGGGATGGCATGGCCAGCGGTGGGAGTAGTAGGGGGCGGTGAGGCCTCCGCGGCATCACAGCCGGCCACGGGAGGCAGGAGCACGCGGCACGACCGGCGCTGGTTTGGGCGGCTGGAGCAAGAAGACCAGAGGTTGAAGAAGCGCTACAACCGTTGGATGAACATCGTATGGTAACATGAGCTAGAATCGTTCATATTGACTAAGTTGACAAAGCCTCCGTCCCCGTCAACTTGGTAGGCCAACAAGTCAGCCTCCTAGTATGCTGGGTTCCAGCTGGCAGGGGGAGTATTCATTTTTTCGTGCGTAATAAGGAGGCACTTCCTTGCGTGCGAAGATAGCTGGTGGGTCCGACAAGTCAGCGGGGGACTCATTTTTTTCGCGAAATACAGAGGCCCTTCCGTTGAGTCCCACATGTCAGGTGGAGGAATCATTATTTTGCGCGTAATAAGGAGGCATTTCCTTGTGTGCGGACGTGGACCCAGCTGTCAGCCTCTCCACGCATAGTCTACTTCCGATGGTGTCGTTCGTTGACCATGTTGGCCACGCCGCGCCGAGCGCATCCAAGGTGGTGGACGACGGCGAGGCCCCGGACAGCAACGAGCCGGAGATGGGAAGACGCGGGAGTAAAGTCGCAGACGGAGAGGTGTACAAGGGTTAACTGGTTCTAGTGCGGTGTGGTTCGGCAGTCGGTGGAGAAGAAAAGGAGGTGTGGAGGGGTGGAGGGATGGCCTGGCCAACGGTGGAGTAGCGCTTCATAGCGAAGCAGAGCTGCTAGCAGCAGGAGGCGGGAGGTGGTCCCGGCGGCGCTGGAGGAAGAAGACGAGAGATTGAAGATGGATGCCGGCCATTGGATGTAAATCCAATGGCTAACATGTCAGAATCATTTGTTGAATAAATTGAAAACGACTTGTGTTGGCTTCGACCTATTGGCCCACATTTCAGCCACCAAAAATGTGGCACATATTCAACCCATTTTTTTTCAGAATTTACAGTCTTTTTTTGCGCGGTAGAATTTACAGTCAATTTGATCTTTTTTTTTGAATTACAGCCATTAGCTGGGCTGGGTGAACAATTAATGTAGCGTCCATGCGGCCCATTTATTTTATTTCCTAGAAAATTATAGGCCATTTGCACTTTATCTAGATACACGATTTTGCTGGGCTGATTCTAATTATAATGTTGGGTTGGGCCAGCAATGTTATCAAAAAATAAAAAAGGGCTGAGCATTTTGTTATAAATATATTTAAATAATAAGTGATATTATTTCATTCGTCCTTAAATCTTACCAAGCTTTTGTACACAATCACTAGGATTTTTGTGCCAAAACAATCCAGGATTTTATTTTGTTAAGAAATTATTTTTATAAGTTAATAAGATGTGGGATATTGTTTTCTTACATATGTAAGTATCTCATTAAATATATGATGACAATAAAATAATTATATAATAACATATAAAATAATTTAAATATATATAATATAGTTAGAAGGGAACATAAGTTGTACTGGCGTTCCTATTCTTATATAGAAAAATAGAACAGACCTCTGCGTTTTCTTCAAAAAATACATAAAGTGGGCTGCCAAAATAAAACCTCGGATGGGAGGTCCATAGGCCACCGATACATGACGGCCCTAAGAAAATACAAACAGGCCCTCCCATCCGAGGTCGTGGGCTGCGCATGTTAAAAATGAAAGCCTAGACGGGGCAGCCCAAAATCATGTCCAACACTTGCCAAAACTTAGTCCCTCGTTTTCTCGTGTTTCGCACACTCGACATTGTGTGGGCATTTTGACTGCATCATATGAAGATGTGTTATGCATGAATGTTGATCAGCATGATGTTAACTGGCCGGTAGTTCCATTTTCGACCATGAATAAAACTTCCAACATGATGTTAACCCTGTTTGAAAAGGCCGTGTTAATATAAATGCTCGCCTCTGAAAGTTGCAGTTTTTATCTGAAACTGAACTTGCAGTTTCTTATCTGAAACTGAAACTTGTAGTTTCTTCTAAATCGCACTTTTATACTCCCATGAAACTACATTTTTTAAGTGCTAAAATAGATCTCTAGAATTCATAAAATTCTTCATATGCTCAATCTGCAAATCTGAAATTCAAAAGACATTCATATCTGAAAGTACTTTCAAAATACACAACACAAAACACAATTCACAACCTGCAAATCTGACAACCCTAAGCTCCTCGACAATTCACAACCTGCCCGACTATTGGGCTGGGGGCAGCCCCTCCTATTCCTCGGCGGACAGCCGCCCGTGAGACGATGTGAGCGGCGAGGGAGACGATGGCGGGAAGCGTCGTCGAGCCAACTGCTTTTCTCCTCTGGCGGTTGGGTTCGGTCGACGAAGACTCCACCGCTCGCTCTGGCAGGACACCTCACAAACGGCACCTGTAGATGCTCGATCCTTCAATCTCGGTGGATGCTCCATCCGGGATCGATACTCCCACCACCACTCCCTGACGATCGGATTCGGTGAATCTGTTTGCTCCATGGCCCAGAGGAGCAGCTCTATGTACTCCGGCGCGACTCCCTCCGGGAGTATCGCCGCCTTTTCGCTCTGTTGCAGATATTTGGCCATGGATGTCACCGTCGCCGCTAGTTGGTCCTTGTTGTCAAACCAAGACTATATCTCCAACATCCTAGCTAGCTTCACAGGGTCGCCGTTTGCGATCCTCACATATCGGTTGTACTCCTCCATCGATCTACTTCTCCACAACACCTTCACTCGCCGGCGGTGGTTTTTGAATGGAAGAGGAGAGGAGCAGCGCTGGTTTTGGATTAGAACGGGAGAGGAGCGACGCTGGTTTTGGACTGGAACAGGAGAGGAGGGGCGGTGGTTTTGAAATGGAAGAGGAGAGGAGCGGCGCTGGATTTAGATTGGAACAGGAGAGGAGTGGCGGTGGTTTAAGAGGAGAAGAGCGGAAGAGTGACACTGGTCTTGGAAGTATTTTTTGTTGTTTTATGTATTTTGGGTCAAAGTTTGACCACGTCTTCGTATGTGACAAGCAAAATGTGAATGCATGTCACCAAAAATTGTATCGTTTGGTTCAGATCTGAATGTACTTTCAAATTATATTATTTTTGCAACGTATAACATATATTTTATGTGCGAAAATCATGGTCAATTATGACCCGAAATAAAGGGAGACTAGTTAATGTGGGGTCGCTTTCTTAATTGAAGGGTAAATTGATTTTGATTTTGATTTTGATCCAGATCCAGTGGCGTCGGCCCTCTCGCCCAATCCTAAATCGCTGCCATGCGCCCTCTCCCTCTTCTCCATTGCAAAACCACCTCTCTCCTCTCCATCATCTCCATTCCAAAACCACCGTCTCGCCTCTCCCTCTTGATCTTCTCCATTGCAAAACCACCTCCTCTCCTCTCCATCATCTCCATTCCAAAACCATCGTCTCGCCTCTCCCTCTTCTGATCTTCTCCATTGCAAAACCACCTCCTGTCCTCTCCATCATCTCCATTCCAAAACCACCTCTTCTCCTCTCCATCATCTCCATTCCAAAACCACCATCTCACCTCTCCCTCTTCTGATCTTCTCTCCATTGCAAAACCACCTCCTCTCCTCTCCATCATCTCCATTCCAAAACCACCTCCTCTCCTCTCCCTCTTCTCTATTGCAAGACCACCATCTCTCCTCCCATCTTCCAAAGCTAGCACCGGACCACTCAGAACAACATCTATGGAGAGGATGCATCAGCGAATCAGGCAGATCGCCGGCGGCGACCAGGCAAAGTTAGCCAGGTTGAAGGAGATCCTTAGTTGGTTTGCATATGACTGGGAGATTTCGAGGACAGTGCAGGCCATGTTGGCAATGTATGCGAAAAGCGAGACGGCGCGGCGATGAGGCGGCGATGTACATGTACTCCTCGGCGGCAGTCACGCCGCAGTCCTCCGAGTTCATCGAGTATCTCCTATGGGCGATGGAGCAGACAGATTCGCCCAAGGCGACAGCCAGGCGGAGGCGGTGGGCGTACAGGTCGAAGGCTGAGCACCCAGAGGATAACGAATCGATCGAGTATGGTGTGCCGTTCGTGAGGGTGCAGAGCCAGCCGGAGCCACAGGAGTATTCATTCTCCCACCGCAAGAGGAGGCCGGATGGCGCGACGTCGCTTCCCTGACGTTCTCCACGGTTCCCTCGACGCTCTCCTCGTTTCAACGGCGGTGGTAGGGTTTAAGGTAAGCTTCGCACTAACCTAATCTTCCACCTGCTCATGCTTACAATCAGTGTGACAGCTAATGAAAATCATGCTTACAATCAGTCTCCGAGTACTATGCCAATCACCCTAAAATAGCTCTGGACCTTTGGGTCAAAGTTGTGACACAGTGTACAAATAAAGAAAAATAGATTGGTGCTTCTTTCAGAAAAGAGTACTCCCTAGAAAACTGCCAATATAAGCTACTAGTATTTGGTTAGAGGATTTGCTGCCGAGAAAGATCCGTCCATAGAGAGCGCCACACATCCCATCTGGTTGTGGTGGATGCCAATCGTGCATGCAGCATGGTTGGTGTCGGTAAGTTTTACTTGGCACACCTCGCTTTCTGCATATATGCGGTTCCAT
The DNA here is from genome assembly GCA_021605205.1 of Aegilops longissima. NCBI lineage: Eukaryota > Viridiplantae > Streptophyta > Magnoliopsida > Poales > Poaceae > Aegilops > Aegilops longissima. The sequence goes on along the minus strand of CM038678.1, from coordinate 161,546,705 downwards.
ACGTACATTTGTGCAGTTCCACCAAAATGCAGCTGAATAACCCTGTTTGCACAGATAATGGAAAAGCGTGATTACATTATAGTGGCACTAGTTGATGAAACACACAAAATAAATAGAAGAAAATATTGCGATAGTATCATAGTATGCCATGTCATGCGGGCGAGATGGGCCTCATGACGCCTCATCTGATGCGCCTCATCTTGGACATGCTCCCAAGTCTCCCAGATACACCTTCCGCGAAGATGAACATCAGTGTACAGCAGTAGTACAAGGAGGCGCCTTGAGACATTCAAATATCTATTTTTGTACATATCAACTAAAATTAAGCACCCTAGTTTGTAGAAAGGCTTAAACATTAACAATGGGACTAGTTGATGAAACATAGTTTAACCAAGAGAAGCACTTTCTTTATCTACATTGGAAATGAAATGATAGAGATGACACTCGATCTATTTTAACTGTATTATTACTTCATTTTATCAGTGACACTAGGGTCGAGTAGGTGGCAAACGAGGTGTACCGTGCGTCGCAAGGATGGAGGTCGGGGGTGCTTAGACTGGGATGCTGAAGCTGGATCTTTCAGTCACCAACATGGATGATTCAATTCATGGGACCTTTTGGTGCAGTTCACCTAAAATGAAGCAATGTCCCGTGAGCTAGCAGCTTCTTCTTTAATTTTTTTTAAGAAAAGGGCTCCAGCCCCGGTTCCATTTCCATCAGAAAACGAAACCCACAGAGCTTCTTCTTCATTAGTTGCTATAAAATTGAGCAACATCAAGGTTGGTTGTGAAGCTCTTGGAATGCTCAACTATAATCTGGATATCATTTGTGCAGTTCAACTAAGATCGGCGTGAAATGTATATCTCTGTTTGCACAAAAAGGTGGAAAGGAGGGTGACTAACAAGTGATGAAACATGCATCAAATGAAAAGAAGCATGTTCCTTATCTGAATGGCAATCCTACAAGGACGAGAGCAATTTCTAAAGCAGTGGCATTGCTAGATATTAGTGTGGGCATTAGGATTAACTATGACAACCGTTAAATACGACATTACTTTGGGCACGGGAGAGTAGGCGGACCAGGATGCTTGCATTTCTAACGAAAAGAACCAACTTATCTTAATGGGAAATTTTAGCAGGACATGTAAAGAAGTGCCATTGATTCATATTACTAGAGGCATTACATTGAAAACAACATTGGTTTAACGTGTCCTTACTTTTAACAGTGTGACTGCTATATTTTACCGTGGCATTACATAAGAGTGGCTCAGGGCAACAAACATCAGAACAGGATATCTGGGTTGGTCCCATTTTTTTCGATATAGCCACCTTATACTGGCCATATTTGGATCATGGGGTTAGAGCTAGTTTGGGTTAGTTGGGGGCTTAAATAACCCAAAAGTATCCAAACAGGTAGGGTTAGATTGGGATAGTTCCATCTAACCCAACTATCCCGGTGGAGAGGTGCTTATTTGAGTTAGAGTGGGTTAGAAAATAACTCTAACTTTAACTGTGTTAGAGTATCCAAACAGGGCCACTGTGTGAGGCTAGCAAATCTAGTGCTGGACTTACTCTATTGACTTGTCCCCTAGTCCCCACTTTCTTTCCTTTTTCAACCAATAGATCGGGTTTATATTGAGTTTGTACTGCGTTTCCCTTTATTTCCCTATTAGACCTAGAGACCAGTTGGATAGCCAGTCTCTGCTACTTTTCGCCCCCATTATTTCCTCTTTCGACAAAGTCCTAGATTCAGGTAACAAATCCTCCCCCACCCCCACCCCTTTTCTTCCTTGTTTGAACCAAGTAGTACTAGATTCGAGTGCATGAACTAGTTTTACCTCTTAAACATAAAAAAATTAGGTGGTTTTCTAATAGCCGATCAATCCTATCTACGAGGGGCACGAGAAATAGTAAAAGTTACAAATGCAGCGACGTCGGGAGCTTGGGAAATAGAGCAAGGCGGTTTGAAGGAAGTTATACCGATGGTCGCGGGATGTCGCTAGGTGGGCGGCGGAGGCGGATCTGCCCACACTACGGCAGCAAGGAAGAAGGGTCGGAGGCCCTCCCTCGCCAGCCAGTGCTTGGGAGAGAAAGGCAAGGCAGGCTGATCGGGGCGCCCAAAGAAGGGGTAAGAGCCGTCGCCGAGGACGACCGCGTGAACGTTGCACCTTCTCACCTTCCCTGGCGGAGAGGATCCGGCTAGATCTGTGACCAGCGGTGAGCAGAGAGAGAGAGAGAGTGTGGCCACCGCTGTCGTGTTTAGATCTGGAGAGGCCGAGACAGTGTGAAGAGAGCAACACTAGCAAGCAAGCGCGGAGGCTCCTGCCTATATAGTGGAGTAGTACTTAGTTTTCTTTTGTCTACCGGAGCCGGCTTGACCTTGTCAATGATTGTCGAGAAGTCTTCATGCACGTGGCCCAGAGGCGCAGTTGTCGTCATTTTGATCTGAAGCGTCGAATTATAACATATAACACGAAAAAATGCCACATGACAAGAAATCATAACCTCACTGCCCAAAGGAGACAACATGAATCCCGACGGGCAAACTAGACGAGGAACAAAGCTCAAATTAAAGATAAACTCATAGAAAAGGGGTCCGTCGATAGATGTCCTAATTAACATAGCCGGCTTGACCTAGATGGCAGCCGAGTAGTCACTGTTCGTGCATGTGCCCCCAATGACTAGCCCAACTCAGTTGTCGCTGTTTAACCCTTGCAGTGATCTGAAACACATGGCACATAATTTTGCGAGATGACAAGAAACCTTTTTTTTAGATTTCTCACCACAACTACAGCCATGTACAACACAGCCTGCACGATATGTAGACGATAGCCAATCCAGGCGTGTCTGCTGAAGTCTGGTCACATACATGGACGAATTGATCTTCCGTGTCTTACATGGATCGTCCAGGCACCAACGTAGTAGAACACTTCTCTAGTACTATCGCTCGTCTCCCTCTTCTATTAAGTCATCCGACCTGTGGGGCCGGGGAGTGTGCCTATGGTCGGTTCTCAATTGCCGTCCCACATGTGTGTGCGAACGCAATATGACGCGCGTTCCATTCGGAGAGCAGCATGCCAGACGGACCGACCGTATGGGGTGCGACATGAATGCAACGGGCGTGCTGTATACTCCATACATGTGTGCTGCCATTTTCTATATGCTTTGCTCCATGTCGCGGGCGCAATCCATGCATACAAAATTAGTATACTGCATACTATTTAAAAGTCGAGGGCGGGGCTTTTCCTGCCCGGTAGGCGGCGGGACAGTTCCGCCTAGTCGGTTCGACAGAGACGCGAGAAGATGAGGGAGTAGGCTGCTGCAAACGTAGGGCTGTGTGATTTGACAGCGAGTTACTGCTGGATAGGTGGGTCCCCGTGATTTGACTTGCCATTATCTCCTTGTTGAAGAGAGTAAAATTTTCTCCTAAGTGATGACTAACCTTATAGGTAACCTTGTGGTAGTACGAGTGACTAAGTGATGACTATGTATGACATGCCAACATCAGATAGCCTAACGCACCATGTTAAATCTCCAAGGGTGCGACCGCGCGTGCGACGCGACGGTCGTGGTAGGTGCAACCATGATATGGGGTGCTGGCAGCCCTTGGATCGGAGATCAAACGGTCGCATGCTAAGTTGCTGAAAATTTGCAGAATAACCCTCCCACGGCAACCGGCAAATTTCCTCCCGCGGGCCGGAGTAGGTTTCTCGGTTTGCATGCGGGTTTAAAGGAGGCGGGGAGGCGTGTTCAGCCGGGCGTGCAGTGGACGGTACAGTACTATTCGATTTGACAACTACAACTAGTATATTATAAAAAACAAAGAAGAGTAGTAGAGATAGAGATAAGAATAGAGACTAGGGAGGAGCACGGTCTACTGCTTCGTGGGCTACTCCTGCGCTCCATTCGGCGGCCGCAACGTCCCCTACAGCCAATCCCTCCTGCATTCCATTTGGCGGGGGCTGTTGACATTTGGGGAGCTCACTCTCGCGACTGCTAGCAGCCACGACTTCACCGACGATGACTTCTTCCCCGACCGCGGCAACCTCTTCCTCAACGACATGGGCGACAACCTCAACGCCAATGGTGCTGCTCCCGTTGCACCGTATGTGTTTCTGTCCTTCCCGTTCGAAATCGTGGTAGAATTCATGTTTCTAGTCTGTGTCCTAGACTCGATCTGTTCATCTACTATGCTAGTCTGCATGATTAGTTTAATCTCTATTATAGCCGTCATGATTCATTTTGTAGTAAATCTCGTAGTAACTTGCTCATATATTCAACTGGCGGAACGTCCCCTACAGCCACTCCCGTTTCATGGACGGCTTGGTCTATGCCTCCAAGGAGCCCTTCGTCTACTGCTATGAGTGCCCGGTGCCGTTTTGGGGCTTGCCGGAGGACATCGTGCATCATCTGACGCAGGCGTGCGGGGATCACTACTGGCCCTTGGCGAAGAACATCAAGTACGAGACGTGCTACCCGTTCACCGTGCGAGTCATTTGGAGGATCAGCGCCGCCTGCTAGTCTCGGAGGAGGACGACAGCGTCTTCCTCTTGATTGTGGCCACCAGCGAGGCCCGCGTAGGCCGCCGCCACATCTCTATAATGTGCGTCAGGGGCGACGCCGCTAATGCTGACACTGACACGAGGCCGATGTACGGGTGCGTGCTCACTATTACTACCCTTGAGGTCCATGGGCGGCGACATCGCTACGCTGCTGACTTGGACTCTGCCGAGCTGGGACCTTCCGCCGATGTGGACATGGAAGACGATGGTATTATTTGACCCCAACAATGTGCATGGAGACTCCAAGGAGGTTCACCTGGACATATGCATTACTAAGTTAAATGTTGATCATTAGTCTTTGCTCAATGTAATCCGCTGTCTAAGTATGTGGAGACTTCCATGCGTGATCTTGCTCTATTGGAGTATCGCGCATGAATAAAAGTGTATGCATTTATGGTTTAGTCTAGAATCTTCCATGTATGAATTTTTACTACAGATACCGTGAAAGACTTATGATGAACCATTTCCATAAAGCATAATAAGAGTTATTTCTTCACAAGTTTTGGATGCAAAGTTGAGCAGTTGAACGCTTTTGTTTGCAAAAGATACTTTTTATCTATTTCACCGGATGTTTCGAGCTCTAGAGATGAAATAATATCCGAAGAAACCTATCGATACATGTTACACATGAGATGACCCCACATCCTTTGTCAAAATAAACAACACCCCGATCAATGCATTTCACTCTTCCGTGCAACGGACGGGCACCTTACTTGCTCCTACAAGTGCTTAAGCTTGCCTAATAGGCATAAAGTCTGATGTGGCAAGTTAATCAAGAAGAGAGAGACAAGTTTGGTGACCCAAGGAAGAAATGGTGCTAAGTGCGTGTACCTACGTGAAAAGACAATTTTGAGTCTATAGCTAATTAAATGAAGCAAACTTAGCAACACCATTTCATTGGAAGAGATCACTCCTTGGCAAATGCAATAAATACTAGTACTCCATGTGCCCCATAATATAAGAACGTTTTTGGCACTACACTAGTGTCAAAAACGTTCTTATATTATGGGACGGAGGGAGTACGAAGAAAGAGATAGAGAGGAGTAAAAAAATACACTTATAGCCAACCTTGTTGTAGTATGAGTGACTAAGTGATGACTATGTATGACGTGCCAACATCAGATAGCCTAACATACCGTGTTAAATCTCCAAGGGCGCGACCACGCGAGCGACGCGACGGTCGTGGTAGGCGCGACCATGATACGGGCTGCTGACAGCCCTTGGATCTGAAAATTTGCAGAATAACCCTCCAGGATAGGATATTCACCCATTGGTCTAGAATCACACCATGCAACCGTTTGATCTCCGATCCAAGGGCTCTCGGAAGCTCGTATCATGGGAGAATAGAAAGCCACTACCCTGCCGTTCGCACGCTGGCAGTTCGCTCCTACTCGTCCCCGCATGTCCTTTAATACTACGGCGGTTCGCTCCTAGTCGTCCCGTCCATTCACATTATGGCAGTTCCACTAATCCTAACCCTCCTCCCAAATCCATGGCGTCCCAAATCTCCCCGATCGGCGGTGAGTACAAGGTTAGAACCATCACCGGCGATGAGTTCGACGTCATCTACACCCGTTCTTCCGCGACGGTGAAAGGATGCCTTTCTCGCTTCAGACGCATGTTCGAAGACTCAGATGATGAGTGGGTCGCCGGGCTAGATATTGAGTACACCACAGTCGTGGGAAGAGAGAAGGATCTAAAGGACGAAGAGAGGAAAAAGCCCGCCGTGATCCAGGTTTGCGTGCATGACTTATGCTTGGTCTACCACATATGCCATGCCGACGTTGAGTGCCAGGATTTTAAGGACTTCCTCGAGAGCAACCTAGTCAAATTCGTTACTATAGACTTTGGTAACGACAAAGAAGTCCTGCGTCGGATAGGCCTTATTGTAGGCAACACCTTCGACCTCCAAAAGAATCGGCTGGTGTCCTCTCGTCAGCCTTCAATGCTGACTCTGGCAGGAGCCATGGTTCATCCTTCGTACGGTAAACTGGAGAAACCTCATTACACGTTTCATCGTCATGCATGGCAGCGGAATGTACTAGATATAGACCACATCCACTATGCTGCAATGGATGGCTACCTTTGTTTCAATATCTACAAGGGTTGGATGAAGAGCAACAGCCAAGTTGGTGGTTCAAGCAAAGAAGTATCGGCCAAGAGGAAGAGGGACAAGGACGAAGTCGAGGACGTGGGCGAGGACTCCAGTAAGGTGGCAGTGTCGTTGCTCATGGTGGTTCTAATGCAGTGTCTACGGAATAGTTGCAAAGTTTAATTTCAGGTGTGCTTAATTTATTTTGAGGGTGTGTTGTCTTTGAGCCCCAGCAGAACTATGTTATGTTTCTTCTTGTTACTTTAACTCTTGATGAGTACATACTAGTATTTCTTACATTTCATCTTTTAGTTGGTATAGTACTACCACTCGCTTATTCACATTATATACGTACAATATATATGGCCAACATCATATAGCCAGCAGTTTAGTTGTCAAAGAATTTTAGGGTGCTTAGTTTTGTCAAAGAATTCCAGGGTGCTTAGTTTTATTTGAGGGGTGGGTTGTGCTGTACACCATTATTGTGACTAGCCTTTTTAATAGTAATATATTTATAATTTGGCGACGAGCGCTCTCTATATGTACCGCCTTTTTTTTAATTTCAAGTTTTGCTCCATGGCGCAATCCATCGATACTACTGCTGTACAAAAGTATACATTCTTTAAAAGGCTAGAGGGCGGGGCAGTCTAGCTTGGTCGGTTTCACGAGAGGCGAGGGCCTTTGTGATTTGACGGCACATTACTACTGGAAGGCGGGGCCTTGTGATTTGACTGCTCGTATAAATGCGCCGACGACCTGATCAAGGAGGAGCAAAGAACCGTGCGGTATACTCAAGTTTTCCACTGGAGTAGTACTGCGATGGAGGAGCACGAAACACGGCAGCCCAGTGCCCATATGCCGATAAAAATGATTTAATTTGCTAGTCATCTCATTGTTACTAGCATTGTTCTATTCATTCCTCAAAAACAAAACCATTGTTCTATTCATGCCTCGCAGAGAGCGTGACACGTCTTGTGAAACACCAAGCAAAAGATGAAACACAGCAGCAAAAGAAGAAGGAAGATTATCACCCCAAATGATCTAATTCGCCACGGAGTCGTAACTGCTTCTTCATCACCTCCACAACCTCCATCTCCTTGCGCGTCTCCTCCGCCATCTTCTTCATTCTGTCCATGATGCGGATTTCTCGTACGAGCCTTCATCATCTGCTCCACGGCCGCATTACGTACCTTGACAGCAGCCGGGTGCTCGATCCGGAGCTTCGCCAACTCCTCCTTCTATTCCATGACGAGGGCCTGCAGCATCTTCATCGAGGAACTACTATTCTCATGCAGCTTCTTCCAGCCGGCGTTCTTCTCCTTCAACAGGTCGATCTCGTGGCAGAGCTTCGCCTTGTCCTCCTAAAGTCGCAGGATTTCACCGGTCGCCTTCTTCTTTGAGGCAATGCTCTTCTTGAGCAGCATCACCAAGCCGGCGGTCAACTCCCCCTGCTGATTGAGTTCAGCGGGCATGTCGTCGAGGCTCTCCTTCAGCAACTCCGTCAAGCCTTGGATGAACTCCTTCTGCTTATTGAGGTGCTTATTGAGCTGATCGGGCATGCCATAGAGGGATAACGACTCCAGCTCCGCCGGCTCGGCATGTTCGCCTCCGTGGCTAGGGCGCTCCTAGGAGCCATCGCCTGCCCGTGAGAGATCTTTCGAGGTATCTGCGTGGCGGCGAGCCCTCTCTTTTTTTCTGCAGCCTTGGTTGTCGCTCCCTTGTTACGAGTAGTTGTCGACCTAGAGCTCTGCTCACCGGCCATGGCAACGACAGACGAAGAAGAAGCACTTATGAGGAGGAAAGGTAGAGTAATTTTCGGTTAGGTAGTTCCCCTTTTTATAACCTAAGTACTAGCACTAGTAGTACTAAAACCTGCATAGTGGGAACACGTTCAGGTTTGGTTTCGAGGCCCGAAACGGCTCCCGATGAGTTTAGCGGAACATAAATTTCAAGTACTACACTGTCAAAAATTGGCACAAAATATGAAGGAGACCAATGGAAGTACTACTAGCAACCCACGATTTAACTACTCGCATGCGCGCAGTGGAGTAATAATGTCTTTCTTCCGCCCTCACGTCCACTCAATTTGCATGCGCTGTATTAATTGACCATCAATGAAGTGAACGACTTTACACGCGTCAAATTATCACATGGGGTGGATCTTGGTACAAAATTGCGTCCGCCTGTGTACCCGCGTGTGCATGCGAGGGAATGAGTGTGTGCATGGCGTGCATGCACATCTCCGCTTCGTGCATGTACCGCCAGTATGGCTCAGGGGGGACGAGTACATTCTTCTGGAACCAGCAGGACGTCACTGTGATCAATCCACGCAAGGAGGTCGCGACAACGCCTCCACATGTGCCACGTGGCTTCATGAACTATAAGAGAGACACTGTGTAGCGTGCCATTGGTATTCTAATTTACGTGTTTTGCACATACTCGAAGTACTAGTAATGTACACGTGCATTGCACGCATCAGATTTTGCAACCAAATTATGAATAAATATCACACTATAGCATGTAAGCTCTGAGTCATATATGCGTGATGTAGCCCTTTGTTTAATTCTTATAGTTCATCTCATTCCAAATCAAATTAGTTTTTATGAAAAAGCTAAGAACGCGTGAATAGGAAAAACATGGGATTATAGTGGAATGTCGTCTTGAATCCTACAGGATTGTACGAGTGTTTGATTGTGCATAGAAAAAACGCAGAATTCTTTCAAAGAGTTTTGAGTGGATGGGATGTTTCCTATGAAATCTAGTGCAAATGAATCATATGGAAAAATTCCTATAGTTTACAATCCTACGAATCAAACAACCAAGATAGGAAAAATTGCTAATGATTAGAATCCTCCAAAATTCCTTTGAGAATCCTTTGAATCAAATAAGCCCTTAATCTATTTTACGATTCATGGAATGGTGCGTTGTAAAGCATAAAGTAAAAACAAATAATGGCAATTCAACTAGAAAAAAAGTATGGGCAGTTATGATACGGAAGATTCTAGAACAAAAGAGAACCACTGTTGTTTTGAGGTTTGTGCATTATGCTTAAGTTCAACCATGGAGTCTGCTAGATTGTACATGTCGCAGAATCCTGTGGGGGGCTAGAAGATGGTGCGAGGGGCCGAGTGGAGGGAGACTATGAAGGAATGCACAAGTGTGAGATCGATATTAGAGAGAGGGGGAAGAACACGTGCGCTGTTGCACGCAGCGGCGGAGCCATGAAAAATAAATGAGCTAGGGGGCCAAGCATTGCTAATCCTTTACGAGGAGGGTCAATTCATGAAATTAAACCTTTTTTAGCAGCAATTGTCTAATGATCACATTCATATTAGCCTCGATATATAGTGATGTTAGGGGGGGCAGGACCCTTACTGCCCCATGTCTTCGCCATTGTGCACACGTGTGAGAGATGAAGCGGAAGGCATGGATGATGAGAGGGGGACGTTGGATATATAATTAATGTGGGTGTATTAGCTATTTATGTTAATCCTATATAGAGAGGTATAGATTGATCGATGTGGACGTGGGAGAGGTATAGATTGATCGATGTGGACATGGGAAAGAGGGTGAGACCTCTCTGGATATATCGATTGATCGGTTTGTGTGGAAAATTATGAAAGACCTAGCTACATACACACATACATAGAGGAACATCGATCGTTGCGCATGCACGCGTGAGAGATAAAGAATGCCCGGTATGATGGAGAGGGGGATGTGTGTGGGTGTGTGCCTTCATGGGAGACCGACCTGAAGAAAAAGATTGCATGCGTGCGATTTATAATGCCGACTGGTAGTGTGTGTGCATGCATGCACGAGAGAAAGTTAGTGGTACAATTATAAAGAGAAGACTACTGTGGGGTGTAAAAGAATAGGTGAGGTCATAATCAATGTAAAGTTGAATTCAAATATTTGAATAAGAGATCCTGATGTTTGAAACCCATGCATGCATGAATATAACGGAGATCTGCGCGGTGTGGTTTGGAAACGAGCATGTTGTAATTTATACACATTGAACAAGGTCAGACTGATTTGAATTTGAGATACCGATGGCGACATCATTTGCCGATGTCGCATCCGTGCATGGACACACTATTCTAATTGGAGATGATGGGCGCTTCGCATCACATATCTATATCTATACCCTATATATATATATATATATATATATATATATATATATATATATATATATATTATATATATATTTTTTATGTGGTAACTTTAACTTTGAAAGATGGTCGTTGGATGAGGCGGATCCGATGGTCCAAAGATGGCAAATTTTAGCACTATTGGCCGTTGGATATCATCTAGATTCCACCAGATTTCGCCACATGTATAATCTAGAAGACTCCATGGTTGAACTTAAGAATAATGCACAAACATCAAAACACAAGCACTTCTTATTTGTTCTAGAATCTTCCGTATCAGAATTGCCCAAATGTTTTTCTACATGATATGCCAATATTTGTTTTTACTTTATGTCTTACAACGCACAATTCCATGAATCTTAAAATAGATTTGATTTCTTATAAAAACTAGATGATTTTGAATGAAATGAACTATAAGAATTAAACGAACATCTACATCATGCATATATGACTCAAAGCTTGCATGCTATAATGTGGTATTTATTCATAATTTGGTTGCCAAATCTCATGCGTGCAATGCACGTGTACCTTACTCTAGTCTAAATGGTGTTTGTGTGTGTGTGTTGTGCGTGTTGAGGTGCAAATTGTCTTTTTTGGGTACACGTTAAGCTTGTTCTTCCGAAATTTCAAGCCGCGCCTTGTTATGCCGAAAATTGAAGCTAAGCGTCTCTTCTCGTCGTCTTTCAAAACTCCGCCTCTTCAACCCGCCGCTTTGTTAGCCCGAAATATTTAAGATATATCTTTGTCTCGTTGTGCTCGGACAACTCCTCCATCTCAACCCGCGCTTGCTATTCCGAAATTACAACGCGCGAAAACTCCCACCTCTGTGAAATCCCGACACGCGAAATGCCGTGGTACCCTGAACCGAAAGAACCGCCTCAAATCGGTGGGGGGGGGGGTTACTTTCGTAACTTACCCCACATTTCGGACAAGCGCGTCTCTAAGCCATGGTTCCCCACTGCCATCCCATCCGCCCACCCATTCGTACACCGAGGCCGCGAAAACCCGCGAGGAAACCCCACACCCTGCTCCGTCCGCCACCCAGCCGGAGCCTCTTCCCCGACGACGTCGTCCATAGCAACACCTCGACGTCCCTCATCCACCGTACCGGATGAGGATCCGTTGTCGATCTCATCGTCCCACCGGTTCAGCCACCCCGTCCTCCACCTCCAAGGAGCTGCCCCGACGTTCCCCTCGTCTTTCGCGCCACCTCCATTCCCACACCGCCGTCTTCACCTGCACCACCGGAAGAGCATCATCATCACCATTTCCTCGGACGAAGTTGCGGCCTAATCGGCGCCACCAAAGAGGTTGTACACTAATCGCCGCATTTTATTCTTGATTCGATCTCATGGTGCTGCCGGCGCTCGGTCCCGAGCCGACATGACGCGGCTCCATCCACGGCGGCGTCGCCGGCCACTTCCTCCACGACGTCGCTCCCTCGGCGGCGACGTCCACATCAGTAGGAGCTGCTGCTGCTTTAGCTCTCGCTCGCGCTGCTGCTCTGCTCTTGCTCTCGGTCCCCTACCTGGTCTGCTCTTGCTATTGCTCTTGCTCGCGCTGCTGCTCTCGCTCTTGCTCTTGCTTGCGATGCCGCTCCGATTTGGCTACACTTCAGTCGACTGAATCGACTTTTGGGTCGATCGATTTTCAAGGGTGGGCTCGCTGGGTGAAGGAAGAACCAGCTGCAGCAGGAGGGGGCTTGCGAGAGAGGTACCCCACTATCTATCTTAGGGTTCGAGGATGGGGGCGGTGGTCGCCGTCGGTGGCGGGCGTTGGCAGGGCGGTGGCGTGGGGATCGCCAGAGAAAATGCTCGGCACATGGGTAGGGGGGGGCCTAGAGGGATGGCTGGGGCGGCGGCGGATCGGCGGTAGGGAGTGTTTTCGGGGCGGGCGGGGCGGCGGACCGCCGGCCACGGGCAGCGGGGGGCTGCTGTTTGGCCGGTGGTGGCTGGCGGCTCAGGGTGGTGGAGGTTGAAGATGAACCGCAGGCCCTTGATTTTGTATCCAATGGTTGCAAAATAGACTGACCAGAGATGAAAAAGTCAGTCGACCGACGTGTGGCCTCACCTTGCTAGTGCGTTCAGTTTCGACAACAAATTCAGTTTCGATAGTTAGGTTCAGTTTAACGGTTAAGTTCAGTTTTGACAGTTAAGTTCTGTTTCGACAGTTAAGTTCATAGATGAGCGGCTGATGTATTTTACATCTAGCACTTTGTGGTTATGTATTTTACGTCATGTATTGGAGATGCTACTAGAATTCCACTCAGGTTAACGTTGTTCGTTGTCTCTCTTGTCCTGCTTCAGCCTCGGCATTGTACAACTCACGGAGCTTCTCCAACGATTTAAACCCTCCATCACAGCAGAGCAGTACCTCGGCTCCATCTCCGGCGCCTAAGATCTTCTTCCCTCCTCCGACAGCAAAGTCAGCGGAGCATCCTCACCGCCAACCCAATCACGCTGAGATCGACATGGCTTCGCCAAAGAGGTTGTACACTTGTTGCATCTCTTTTTACTCTACATGTTATATATATTGTCCATCGAGCACTTTCGTAGTAACGGGAAATACGATTATTTTATCCTACTATATATCAAGCAGTGAGGTACCAGGCAACTTAGCTATCCGTGATGGACTCTCTTGAATGCCATCATTATTTATCTCTGCGCGTTTGAGTTGTGCATTTGTCGATGGGCCTGGGAGTTGAGCTAGTATGGCAGTGGCCTGGGTCCAAAGTAATAGAAGTAGCACAAAAACATTTTTTTAGTGTAGAATTTTCCTTGCTCAAGCCTGCCTACTAGAATCGCCAGTGCTTGAAAGGAAAAGTGAATGAAAAACATAGGAATTGGAAAGTTTCCTATGGTACTACTTTTCATGAATTTGAATTTGGTGCAAAGGAAGGGAGCAAAGGATAACTGTAGGATTTGTTCCTTTAGTGTCTCCTTGAAAGAAAAACCATAGGAATTCTAATTTCCACTTCTCCTCCTTTTCATATTCCTATTCATCAAGCACAAGACTAAGAGATAGTAGCATAATAGCATTATAACCGTACATTTTCTTGTGGTTTGACTTAATCTCACCATGGTTTTTTGCATCCTGTGATCTTCCAATTGTTGTGAATCAAACACCAGATTGGCGTAAATCCTGTGTTTTAAATTCTCTGCTTTGCACGTGCATTCCTATCCTATTCCTGTCTATTTCCTATCCTTGCATTGTTAGAATCCTCAAATTCAAACAAGCCCTTACTCAATTACTTCATTACAGATATGTGTCAAAGAAAACCTTGTGTGGTTTGTCCTGCTCTGCAAGGCGCAGTGTTCCACCCAGCTCAGCTGCTCCAATGACGGAAGGGTTCACCACAGCAGGATCCGCTCTCCAGACTGTCTTTCGCCGCCTCAGATCTTCTTCCCCGCCGCCAGCCAGCCACGACAGCTGCATTACCATCATCAACTGAGCAGATGACCTTGAGGACTACACGGGTCCGCAAGAGAGGTCGCACTCTTCCATGTCTGCTTACGTTATGCGTCGCTTAATATGATGACATGCTACATTATCACCGTGTTCACCTATCAGACTCCGAGTCAGGTCCAAACTAATGCTGAAACTTGAGTTTTTAAATGGTTGTGGGGTACATATTGGGGCAACAATCAGTACTATATGTCTACTATCTGGTTAATCTCCGGTGTCTACTATGAGTTTCATGTTGGGTGCAAACAAACATTAAAGGAGCCATTATCTGTATTTTTAACTAAAGCTATTATCCGCCTGCTATCATTGGTTTTGGGTCTATCCACGCTTTGCTACCATCACTCTAGATTTGTGCATGCACTCCTTACATAATCTCACTATGTTTTATTCCTATGCATGCCGTTATTGTACACAATGGAACTGATCATGTAGAGCAAAAGAGACGAGCCTTGCGTGGCAATAAAATTCATGCAGACGTTGTTCCATGGTGGGCGCAAAGGCAGCCCCCCTCCACCCATTTCGGATCGTAATCAAGGGGAAGATAACTGTTCGAGGGGATTCGGAAGAGAAGACCACTCCTATTTACCCCATGAGGTCTTCGCTCTAACTTGGCATCTTGATGTTGGTAATATCATGCATATGGTGCCTTGCATTGCTTATCTGTATACATTAAAGATGTCATCCGCTTAGTTTAGACATGCTTTGTGTCAATGCCATTTGTTTAGTTTCTTTATCGTATATGTGAATCATGCAATGCCATCTTGTCTAGCTGGGCATCATATATGTGAATTTTGCAATGCCACCCTGGTTAGCCACTCATCTTATATGTGAATTATATCATGCCATCATTTTTTTATTATGTGTTAAATTTGTCAACAATTTTAGTACATTCAATTACTCTTCCTGTGCATCAGCCATTCGGCACGGTCATGGAAAAATCTGGAGTGGAAACAAGGTCTTCAGAGCAGACAATGCTATCTGACGAAGCGCATGTCTTGCTGGTTACCGATAGCTCCTCAGAGGAGGATTCAGAGACAGATGACCAATCATATTTCCCCCCTGAGGTGCATGCCCTAACTTGGCAGGGTTATGTTACTCATATCGTGTGTATGGTATCTTGCATTGCTATGTCATTTGCTTAGTTTAGACATGCTTTGTGTGAATGCCACCTGTTTAGTGTCTAATTACCATATATGTGAATTATGCAATGCCATCTTGTTGCAAGACATTATATATGTGAATTATGCAATGTTATCTTGTTGCAAGGCATTATGTATGTGAATTATGCAATGCCATGCCGTTTAGGCAAGCGTCATATATGTGAATTATATCATGTCGTCCTTTTTTTGTATTACTCATTGCTTTTGTCGACAATGTTTGTATATTCAACTGCTCTTCCTGTGCATCAGCCATTTGAATTGGTGATGGAGAAATCTGGAGTGAAAACAAGGTCTTCAGAGCAGACAATGCTACTCTGAAGCGTATATCTTGCTGGTTACTGAGATAGCTCTTGAGAGGAGGATTCAGAGGCGATGACCAGTCCTATTATCCCCACGAGGTGTATGCTCAAACTTGGCAGGGTTATATTACTCATATAATGCATATGTTGTATTGCAATGCTTAGTTTTTACATCATATACACAATATTGAATGCCATCTCCTTAGTTGACACATCATATATGCAATTGCCCTCTGCTCACTTCCTTAGTATATAAATCATATATTTGAATTATGTCATGCCATGATGTTTACATAGACAGCATGTATCTGAATTATGGCATGCCAACCCATTTTCTAAAGACATAATATAGTTATATCATCTCATCCAGTTTACATAGTCATCATATTTTAAATTATGTCATTCTATCCGTGAATTATATCATGCCATCATGTTTCCATCGACGGCATGTTTGTGATTTATGGCATGCCAACCACTTTAATAGACACATCGTATAGTTATATCATGTCATCCTGTTTACATAGTCATCATATTTTGAAGTATGTCATTCTATCATGTTTAGTTAGCCATCATACATGTGAAATTGTGTCATGCTATCCTGTTTAATTAGCCATCATATATGTGAAATTATGTCCTGCTATTCTGTTTGCTTAGACAACATAAATGTGAATTATTTCATGCCCTGTTTTCTTCCCTACTATCCATTGCACCTGTCTATCTTACAATGTTTGTACATTCAATTATTGTTCTTGTTTATCAGCCATTTCAATTGGAGGGAGTGATGGCAGTATCTGTGGGAGTAAAAACACGGTCTTCAGAAAAGATCGTGCTACACATCGATCTGAGATAGAACCACGGTTGTACTTGCCCAAGAATCAGCCCCACCACACATAACCCACACTCATGCAGATTGTACCCCTACCAGCTTGGACAGAGAACCAGCTACACCCTTCTAACCCCAACCCCAGCAGATAGACACCCGGTTCCGTTGACACAAAGACCGTCTCCACCACAGAGCACCCAAACACGAGCAGTTAGTAAGGCAACTGCAGTGCCCAAATCACGAGGACCACCACTCCGAACCCAAGTCAACGCTTAAAGCGTAAGAAGAATTGTTCTCAGGTCAGGTTCCGTAGCTATGGTTCATACTACTTTGCTCTTGCATCACTGTATTTACTGATACCAATCAATTTCAAATTTGAAGGATGCAATTGAAACTCCAATGGCGCAACAGGTATGTTTTAAACCTGTTTCTTCAACGTGTTTGGCTGTTTTCTGTTGTAACTTGATCTATGTTGATTTTAGTTTCAATTGAATAAACAGTTATGTTCTCATGCCATGCACATTACAAGTGTTGTAATTGTTGTGTAGTTTCCCACACTTATATTCTGTCTATGCTGCTTTGTCTTAAATAGATATGATTCGAACTGTATCTATCTTGATTTGGCAACATAACCATACAGTGACCATACTACATAGATATATGTTTGTTTCATGCTGTTATCCTGTCCAACTTACTACTGAACTGGTTTACCAAAATGAGTTTCATATACTACATTGTAAACCTGAGATGTGTTTGTTTGTTTCTCTTTTAGAACACGGATAAAATATTGGAGAAGAGTACCCTGTTATGCAATGGTAAAGGAAGTAATGCAGATAAGGTTCAAGATAGTGAGACATCCCTGTTGGTCTCCAAGAAAGCTGATAAAAACTATATTGAGGACACTGAGACAACCCCAAAGTCATGTCTTGATGTAGTGTTCGAGTTCTCGGCTACCACTTCTGGTACCAGCTCTTGAACTCGTTGCTTGAATCAGTTCGCTTCTTGAGTCTCAACTTCAAGTTGAAAGACATCGATCGAGATGTTATCGACGAGAAGCGAAGGACCGAGGAAGTCCTGCAGAATTCAGATGCATACTTTCCGGTGCAACAACAGTCTTTGGAGGACTTAAGCGCCAAACAAGAGAAAGTTAATAAGCTTGCTAAGCATCTTGCCAGCATTATGGGTACCTGGATATTTTTCTTGAGCTCTTCTAAAGTGGTTTCAGTTCGGACTTGTTTTGTCTGCGGCGTTTATATGTTCTTTGTGTTCCCTATATTTGCACTGGTGGCGAACTTTGATGCCCAGTGGATGTAATATGTGTAATAGCCGTGATACCCTAGTGTAAGTTGCTTGCTTATTTATTTCCTTGTTGTCTTGTTTATTTGTTTGCTTGTAGTCAGTGCAGTTCTTTTTCTGCGGTTTGGTAGTGGCTACAATAACCTATTTTTTAAAACTAGGCCACAATAACCATGGGCTAATATTTACTCTAGTGACACTGGACCTACGGGCCGTAGAAACAGTGGGCCTTCTACGAGCCGTATAAATAGTGGGCCTTCTACGGGCCGCAGAAACAATGGGCCTTCTACGGGTCATATCATCAATGGGCCTTATACGGGCAGTATGATCGATTGGCCAAACATGGGCCAATAACAGGCCGCATTATGGCCGTAAACGGGCTAGAGTTGGAATCGTCCGTTCATGGGCCGACCATAATGGGCCATCGTTAATAGGCCGTATTTCATGACGCTATGAAAATGGCCCAACGTGTTAACGGACCACAAACGGGCCGACTGTAACCACGGGCTGAATTTGGCCCATAAGCAGAAAATGACAGTAACGGGCCGTAAGTAAACGAATGCTGGAAATGAGCCCAAGAATAAATGGGCTCTGAGAAGGCTGAAAGATAACATGGGCTGGAAACGGCCGTCGGTGTCAAAACCAGCGGATCTCGGGTAGGGGGTCCCGAACTGTGCGTCTAGGCGGATGGTAACAGGAGACAAGGGACACGATGTTTACCCAGGTTCGGGCCCTCTTGATGGAGGTAAAACCCTACATCCTGCTTGATTGATATTGATATTGTGGGTGTTTACAAGAGTGGATCTACCACGAGATCAAGGAGGCTAAACCCTAGAAGCTAGCCTATGGTATGATTGTAAGGGTTGTTGTGATTGTCGTCCTACGGACTAAAGCCATCTGGTTTATATAGACACCGGAGAGGGCTAGGGTTACATAGAGTCGGTTACAATGGTAGGAGATCTACATATCCAGATCGCCAAGCTTGCCTTCCACGCCAAGGAAAGTCCCATCCGGACACGGGTGAAGTCTTCAATCTTGTATCTTCATAGTCTTGGAGTCCGTCGATGATGATAGTCCGCAAATGATAGTTCGGCTGATGATGGTAGTCCGCTATCCGGACACCCCTAATCCAGACTCCTCGAGCCCCTCGAACCAGGCTTCAATGACGATAAGTCCGGCGTGTATATTGCTTGGCATTGCAAGGTGGGTTCCTCCTCCAAATGATAGAAGATTGTGAACACCAGATAGTGTCCGCTCGCAAAATAAATTCCACATTCCATCAAGAGAGAATAATAATATATACACAAGTTCAATCTGCGACGTTTTACGTGGCATGACGTCACACCACTACCAAGCCATTACTCAATTTTTTTACTTTACCACCTTAGCGCATTTAGCGAAGCGGTTTCCTTGGCACGTCTTGTTGAAGCAGAGATCGTGTTTCCCCTTAATCCGGGATTCTCATCAATACGGGCGTGGGTAACCCAACTGCGCCCGTTCGCCATGCCCCCTCTATCGAAGACGTGTCCCAAACGGTCACGGAGACGGCTCTTAGGTATCCTCCTCTTTATAACGGGACCAAGGCTCGCTTTTTTCTTCAACCTTCCATCGAATCCTCTCCACGCTCCAAGTTCCAGCACCTAGAGCCCCAGATTCGAGCGCTTTGGACCTTCAACGATGTCCGTTCCGACCTCCAGGCGGTGGGCGCCCTCCTCCGTCACGGAGGAGGACGTGCTAAAGCTGCGGAGGCCAAGTACTGCCTTACGAGATTTCGCACAGGTTGCTGCCAAGGGCAAGCCATCCCCACCCCGAGCCCGGCGAGTATGTTGTCTTCAGATCCCACCTCCGTCGGGGTTTAGGCTTCCCGATGGATCCTTTTGTGAGAGGGCTCATGTTTTACTATGGGTTGGAATTCCACGACTTGGCTCCGGAGTCCATCCTCCATATATCCGCATTTATTGTCATTTGCGAAGCCTTCCTCCGCGTCACCCCACACTTCGGCCTGTGACTGAAGACTTTCAATGTGGCGCCGAAGATGATCGGGGGGCGTCAAGCGGAGTGTGGCGGGGCGGCCATAAGTAGGAGGGCCGATGCCCCGTGGCCCGCTGGCTCCTTCCAAGAGGAGCTCGGCCTGTGGCAGCAAGAGTGGTTCTATATTACCGTTCCGAGGGGCCGCAGACAAAAGCCACCACCCCTATTCCGCCCGGGACCTCCACGACGATTGATGTCGTGGGTCAACCAAGGGCTCAACTGGGAGCCGTCAAAGGACGTGCCCCTACTGCAGGGCCGGATTCGAGATCTCTTAACGAGGGAGATCGATATGGTGGTGGTGATGCAGGTTATGCTAATTAGGCGTCTCCTGCCCTGCAAACGCCGTCCTCTTCGGCTATGGGAGTTCAATCCGGAGGGCCCATGGATTCTTCAACACTTCGTGGGTATGACGCCCCTGGAGATATATAACTTATTCTTCGGATCGCAAGAGGTGCGTCCGGAATTGACCGAGGATGCAGGACTAAGCTGCAATCGCCCGGATACTCAAGTAAGTAGTTCCAAGTCCGGACATACCGTTTGCTTTCCTTTCGATGATCCGCCTTATGACCGATCTCCTTCTACACAGGAGTGGATAGCGGAAGCAAAATTAATACGGTGTACGGACCCCCTCCCCGAGACCGCGCCGGATCCCGTGTTGGTCCGGATGCTTGAGGTGGCGCCTTCGGAGGAAAGCAAAGGGGAAAGCAGGAAAGCTACTGCCTCGCCTAAGGAGGCTCTCGAACGAGGGGGGATCGAGAATCCCTCCTACCAAGGGGAGAAGAGGACTGCCTCCGAGGACCCGGGGGAAAAAGCCCCTAAACGGGGGAAGAAATCTTCGCCTGAGGGTCCTGCGTCCGGGGAGGCCCCGGCTGCACAATCTCCCTTAATGAGCCAGCCCTCCAACGAGCCATAAGTAGAAAGAAAGGAGTTTTATAATAAGGGACATCCCTATTTGTCCTTCTGAGGATAACTAAAGTTTTTACCTTGTAGTTCGGATCTCCGTCCTTCGCAGATGAGCTCGTCTTCGGGGGACCTTCGTCCGGAGATGATAGAGAGCGAGACGCCCCCGTCCGGGGCGCCGTTGGATAGGGCGGACGAGCCTGAAGTGTCGTCACGGAGGGAGCCCCCGGGTGTGGCAAAGCCGGATAGTTCGGCGCCAACTGGTGTACGGCTGAAGGATCTGCTTGAGAAGGCGTCTATCTCAGAAGATCAGCACGCATTGATGAGCATGGTGATTGAAAGGATTTTGTCCGCCGAAGGCGGGTTGCATGATGCCGTCGGGAGTTTACTGGCGGGGTTTGAGGTACTTAAAAATGACACACCTTTTAACAGTTTTGCATATAGAATGCGCCCTGTATAGGTAGTAGCCCCTGAGACTCGGTAGGTTATCGATATCGACAGCGTGCCGAGGATCAAAATCGCAGGTTGGAATTCCCGTCATGCCGATGCAGGTGGCGGGTCGTCCGGGGGCCAGCCGGACTGATGGAGTTGCTGAACTAAAGCAGCAACTTGATGTGGCGGATGCGGACATCGCGCTGATCAACAGGCGACTTGATGAGTCGCAAGGTAAGTGTTACTGCGCGGTCACGTGGTAAGGGAGCCGAAGCCAACTCCTTACAATATGTGCGTGAAATGCAGATAGTGCCGCTGCCGTGGAGAGTCTTCGGGCCGAACTTGCTCAAGCCAAGGAGCAGGCCAGAAGGAATAATGCGGCAGCCTCGAGGGCGGCCGAGGAGTTAGCGGCCGAAAGGGCCGCACACTGCAGAGCAGGGAAGAGATAGCCGAAATGGCTGTGAAGTTAAAAGAGGCTACCGACCGCAATGAGGCTCTTGGGAAGGAGCGCCTAGCGGGGCAGGAAGACCTGCGGAAGGCCACCGCCGAAGCCAAGAATGCCCGCTCTGCAATGCGGGCTATGAAGGAAGAGCTGCGCCAGGCCGGGGAGATTGTAGCTGGCAAGCCTTTTCTGCTGCGCCGAAGGTTCACGGATTCAAAATATGCTCAGCTGGGCCAACTGTGGTGTCCGGAGGACCCTTATATGGACTTAGCAGCGAGTGCGGCGGATGCCGCCAGTGCATTCGAAGCCGAAGGATCACCAGACGGAAGAGCTGTTTTGGTCTCAATTCCATAGTCCGGGCGTTCACTTCCGCCGACCGATCGCTTGGCTGAGTGGGCGGAGCTAAATAGGTTGTCGGGCTTGCTATGGCGGATATAGTGACCCATATCCGCCGGATAGGCCCCACCAAGAGTTACTTTGGCTTATTGCAGCAATTTCTTGGGGCGGTGCCGCATATCCAGGCGATGAAGCGGTCGGCCTGCATAGAGGGTGCGCGGATGGCGCTCGCCCGTGTGAAGACACATTGGACAGAGATGGATGCCACCGCTGTTGCGACCCCGGGTTCGGATAATAACCGGCTACCCGCCGAGCACTATTTTGGCGAAGTGCTGCCTGGTGCTCGTGTAATAGAGTCGCAGTGCTTGAAAAATGTTACGTTCGAATGAACGTTGATATGATGTAAAAACGATTTTTATGATGTAAACGCACTTTATACTTGTGCGTTCAAGTAATAGAATATCTCCTTTGCGGCCGTTCTTGTATACGTATGTATAACCTGAAAGATGGTAGTCGTCGGCTTCAGCCCCCACGCACAAGGTGTGGGGGTGTTCGCAAAAATAGCGCGTTTTCACACTTAATCCGACGTCTCGGTCCTGTAAAGGAGGTGGTAGCGTAGCAAACGAGGCAACCGGACTATAATGCTTTATCACTTTCACTTAGCCATGGAGTTCGGGTGGGGCTACGACATAGCCCCAGGGGCACCGTGCTCTCCGAATTGGGCGCCAGATGTGCTGGCCGAAACGGCCCTTCGTCCAGCGGAGGAATCCTAAACATTCCCAATGTCGATCGAGTGGTTGACCAGTCTCTCGCTGTATCATGACAGTCAGTTTTCGGCTTTCTCTCCTGAGGTGCTCACCCAGCCGAACTGGGCACAATCGCAGTAGTTCTCCGGAGCCGCGTTAGCCGATGATACGGAACGTAAGGCAGCAAAACACGAGCCGGGCAAACCCAACATTTGACCAAAGACATGATTCGAGCTGATGCATATAAGGCCTAACTCGAGACGCCGAACACTCCCGAAGGTGTTCGGTCTTTATAATAGCGGCAAAACAAAGCCCTAAGCCCCTTGTGTCCGTGCACGGCAGGTTCTTCCGGCGCGGCCGATGCCA
The DNA here is from genome assembly GCA_021605205.1 of Aegilops longissima. NCBI lineage: Eukaryota > Viridiplantae > Streptophyta > Magnoliopsida > Poales > Poaceae > Aegilops > Aegilops longissima. The sequence goes on along the minus strand of CM038678.1, from coordinate 161,523,605 downwards.
AAACGCCGATCTCCACTCTGGTTATACTGAAAACCAGGGGATTATAGCAACAAGAGACAGAAGAAAGGTTTACGAGGGTCTTAGTCCGAAAAGAGTCCTTGCAATGGGTCCCTCTGCACGTCTGCGCTGTGTCTCCGTTGTGCAGTATCCGGGCGGGTGTGCACGCTGTTCATCTATAAAAGAGAGGAACTTGGTTGGAAAAGAAATCGTGCGAAAGTGCATAAAATTGAAATATAGATTAAGAAAGCTGAGCCTATGCTAGCTCATTATGGCTTGTATGTGCAAACCCTTGTGAAGGGGTGTGCGGCTAGGTAGCCCTAGCTTATTTATTCGGACTCGTCCAGCCGTGTCCGGGTCTCAGCGACCCTTTGATGAAACGATGCCACGTGGACTGGGCATTTGAAGCGTAAGAGACGCGGAATGTGGTATTGTATTGAAGCGGACGAGAGCTTCCCGTCCCAGTGGTGCTTGATAGCTGGCTTAAGGGCCTGGCGCCACTCCTTTGAAGAAAGTGCGTCTATGCCGAATTGTAATAGGGTCTATCCCCACTTGCGGATTGTGCCCGGATATAGCAGGTTTAAGTCACTGCCGCCGTCCATCAACACCTGCGTTAATTGCAGTCCGTCTATTGTGGGATCCGATATCAGGGCAGTCTAGCCTACGCTCCGTATACGTCTGGACTAATCCAGATGGTCAAAAGTGATTGGTTTTGGCATCCAACCTTGGTCCACTGGGGTGGATCGTCCGACACTTGTCTTGGCGAGTGCCGTGTTGGCTTTCCGTGTTATCACGTGAAGCAAGTTTACTGTTTTGACTTCTCGAGGGAAAGTCTTTTGACTTCCGGCGCTCTGCTGGTGGGGCTCGTCATTGTCCTCGCTTGGCGTATCGAGCGCCTTGTGTCCGGCGTTAAGTCTGCCGGACTGTTTGAAAACCCAACAATTTCGGTTGGTATGGTTTGCAGGCCTTCCGGGGGTACTGTGGATTTGACATATCCGATCTAAAATTTTGTTTAAATTTGATAGCTCGTCTCTGTTGTCCTTAAGAGCCCGTGTTTTATTGTCCGCCATGAAGCTTTTGAATCCAGCGTTGACCGCTGTGCCTGTGGGCTTTTTTTCTTTATTCGGCGCCGATCTTTCTGCGCGTGACTTTCCGCTTCCATCTCTGATCTCGGATGTACTCGGTCGCTGGTGCTGCATCTTGCTAGCCACCTGTCTTCTCCGCGCAAAACCGTCATGAGGCTTGTTAGCGCGCCATTGTTCTTAGCTTCTCTTGGCGAGGTGTCTGGCGAGCCATTAGTCTCTTGACGCTGTGTTTAAAAGCTGCTAAGGCTTCCGCGTCCGGACAGTCGACTATTTGGTTCCTTTTGGTAAGGAACCTGTTCCAGAAATTCTTGCGCTACCGACTCTCCGGGCTGTTGGGTTATATGACTCAGATCGTCAAGATCTGGAGGGCGGACATAAGTCCCTTGAAAATTTGTTCTAAACGCGTCCTCAAGCTCTTCCCAACTTCCAACAAGTTTTCGGGAGGCTTTTGAGCCAATGCCGAGCTGGCCCTTTGAGCTTGAGGGTAGGTATTTTATGGCGTGGAGATCATCTCCTCTAGCCATGTGTATGTGTAGTATGTAGTCTTCTATCCGCACTCCGGGTCTGTTGTGCCGTCGTATGCCTCTATGTTTATGGGTTTAAACCCGCTGGAAATTCATGATCCAGCACCTCATCGGTGAAGCATAGCGGGTGTGCGGTGCCCTCAGATTTGGGTGTGCCACTGTCTTCAACACTTGTCGTGGTGTGTTACTTCCTGGGTCCTCTTTTTGGCCCGTAGATGGACCTAGTTGGGCGTCCGTTTTACCGAGATTATAATTGCTTGTGTGCAGCCCCGCTTGTCGCTTTGGGCTGTCATCGGCGTCTATCCGCCAGCGGCCTCTTTATTTTTTGACTATGAAGGCTCGATGGCTTCCTCGTCAATTCTGGCAGCAACTTGCGCTTCGGTAGTTCTTAGTTTGATGGCCATTGCCATATTTGTTCAAGGTCTTGAATACTTTGCTCCACTTCATTACGAGCGTGTCTTACGCTGTTTAGAGCTTCCGTTTCGCCTTCTTCAAACTTCTTGCGGTGGCGACTAGTTTTTGCGTATGTTCTTATGCTCGGTGTTGTGGCGAACTGTTGATTGCTCCGTGAAGGGTTGATTATCCGGCTCGTCCTGTTTGTCGTCCGCTGGCTTGCCCTGCTCTATTGCTGGGTCGTTAGGAAGGCTGCTTTGATCGAGGCGGGACTTAGGGCGGCGTTTGCGTCGCCGTTTTGGTTCTTTATCGGCGAGATTATCCTCTGCCGCATCCCGTTGTTCCTCGTTATCGCTTCCCTTCGGGGTGTCCACCATGTATATGTCGTATGACGAGGTGGTCTTCCAGTGTCCTGTAGGCACTGGTTCTTGGGAGTCTCCGGCATCGTCGTCCATACCGTCGATGTCTTCGGAGTCGTAGTCGAGTATGTCGGTTAAATCGCCGACGGTGGCTACGGAAGTGGGTGGTGGGTGGGATCTGAATTTCTTTGTCATCCGCGTCCCAACCGCCCCGGCCGTAGTTCGCCAGGGCTCTCCGGATAGCGAGAGATGCTTCAATGGATTTATGATATCGCCAAGGGCGAAAAGCTGAAAAGATGTCCGCAGCGGTGAATTCCATGATCGGCGCCAATCGGATTCGACCGGCAGGGCGCAGGAGGTTGGAGTCGGGCAGGAGTCCGCACCTCGAGTCATGGGCTTTACGTGGGACAAGGTAAGTGTTCGCTCCATCGCCGTAGAAATTGCGGCTCCCGAGGCGGTGTCCAGCCATCCGCCCTCGATTCGAGCGATCGGCTCCGGACTATGAGTCGGAGCGGGTCGAATGCGCCTCAAGGTGCTGTCCGCGGCGAGTTAAGTCATGCCCATGGTGACAGCGGCACGCCGGTATGGCTCGATCCATCGAGGATCAAGTCCCGCGGATATCGGCCGTGAAGTTTAGGCTTCAAACCTGACTCGACGGCCAGGGCGAAGCTTCGATCTGCTCTAGATGGCCAAGTGAGTTGGCCGCAGCGCGGCCGCCGAATCTGAAGATCTGTCCGGGAGAAAGGTCTCACCCAGACTGCGTCGTTGTTGATTGAAGAGGCCATCAAGCCTATCGGTGGCGACACGGAGGAACTCTCAATGAAAGCACCAATGTCGGTGTCAAAACCGGCGGATCTCGTAGGGGGTCCCGAACTGTGCGTCTAGGCGGATGGTAACATGAGACAAGGGACACGATGTTTACCTGTGTTCGGGCCCTCTTGATGGAGGTAAAACCCTACGTCCCGCTTGATTGATATTGATATTGTGGGTATTTACAAGAGTGGATCTACCACGAGATCAAGGAGGCTAAACCCTAGAAGCTAGCCTATGGTATGATTGTAAGGGTTGTTGTGATTGTCGCCCCACGGACTAAAGCCATCCGGTTTATATAGACACCGAGAGGGCTAGGGTTACATAGAGTCGGTTACAATGGTAGGAGATCTACATATCCGTATCGCCAAGCTTGCCTTCCACGCCAAGGAAAGTCCCATCCGGACACGGGTGAAGTCTTCAATCTTGTATCTTCATAGTCTTGGAGTCCGGTCGATGATGATAGTCCGGCAAATGATAGTTCGGTGATGATGGTAGTCCGCTATCCGGACACCCCTAATTCAGACTCCTCAACGCCCAACGGAATAACGGGCCCTTAATGGGTATAAAGTGATACATTTGTTCATTACGGGCCGCTTCACCATGGGCCGTTAATGGGTGTAAAGTAATACACTTTGTTCATTACGGGCGGTTTCACCACGGGCCGTTAATAGGCCAAGAGTTACATAGGGCCTCATATGGGCGAAAAGACGTCATGGGCCATACATGGGCGAAGAAAACGGGCGAGAATCATATTGGGTGGCCCAGATGACGCCATCGGGCCTAATTCGAATAGGGCGAACGGGCCTTGGGTTAGCGGGCTGTAAATGGGCTATATGCGAACAGGCCGTTAACAGGCTTTACATGGGCCGGCCCGCCAGCTTTTGACCAAGTCAAACGGGCCGGCCTTTTCACAGGAATGGGCCTCTGTTGGGCCGTGCCACGTGTCGACGTATCATAGGCACCTTCAGTCCAATGAGTGGATGATCTGTCCCAACGGTGAGCCGACACGTGTTTCCTCCAGCCAATGATGATTTAACGCTTGGAAAATCCCCATTGGTCGGGGCTGTTAACGGGTTATCGGATCCAAAACCCGACCCGATAGCTTGACGACGTTCCGTTACAGTGGATGCCACGTGTCGGTCACCCTTGACGAAAGCACTTCTGTGACGCATGATTTATCGTCATGGAAGTGGACACTCCGTGATGATAATTTTGGTAATGTCATGGAACACTTCTACGACAGCACATGTATGACTATCTTGATTCTGTCATAAATTTGTCATGGATGTACATGCATGACAAAAAACACGACCTGTGACAAACACGTATCATCACGGAAGTGTATTTTTTTTAGTGAATAATGTCGAAGATCGCAGTCGAGTTAGCTATACAGATCGTGTGCTGTGAGATCGACAAGGTAAACTGATTCGAGAATGGTTAATAAAATCTAAGACCATTGCATATGAAGGTCAAAATAGTGCTAGCAATATACGAGTCTCATACGTTGTCATTTCAATGATTGTACCACAAAAGCTCGAAATGTTACAAGGTTCAAATTCCAGAGTTATATGGCTCAAATTCGAAGATTACAAGGTTCAAACTGATATTAGAAATGAAATTCAGCTCATCAGCTGCAAACGCTCGTGCTGGTCCACTGAACATGGATATCATAGAGGTTCAAACTAATATCACCGCTTCTAAGTCTGGTTTCGAAACCTCACAATTTCTGCCAAGGGGTCAGCCTTTGAGAAGTCATGTATGGGGTTGACACAATGACGTCCGATTACTCTGTCATATGAAGTTCCAAATGAAATTCAGCAATTTTTGGAGCCTACTCCATTCTGCCGCAGGCGCCGGTGCTGATCAACAAACCATTCATTTTTGCGAAATAAATGTAGGGCAAACCTCATTTCCTTCAGCACCCTTGCTCTGAGGACAAAGAACCTGGCGAATATAATCTCCGGTAAGGTCCTTCGGTAGTTCTTCAAAGTAATTTCTGAGAGATGCAAATCTAGGAATTCGACGTGATTGTTACATTGTATCACATTATCCACCACTCGGCCTAATCTTATCTGCAAAAGAAGAGAATTTGTTAGTGCCTACATGCAGTTTTGAACATTACGGCAGGCCTATTTGGTTTGCAGGGTTTGTAAAATGCACTAACATGGGCATTTGATTACATTCTAGAAAAATGTAGCCTTCTTCACAAGAGATTGGAGTGGATGAAAAGTTCCCTAAGAAAACTAGTACAGATGAATCTAGAGGACAAATGCTTATTGATTGTAACCATATGGATCAAGCAACCAATATGGGGGGGACATGTATGTACTGAAATCCTCCAAAAGAACCTTCAGAAATCGTAGTACATTGTCATTGTAAACTTGGAAAAAGGTGTCACAAATTGAACTCCCTTATGGTTAACATTTAACAGGAAAGGAACATCACCTTGATATATAGCTTCTCCAGGCACGGAAAGCATCTCTGGAAACTGACAACTTTCTCCTGGTCGGGCCAGATAGATTCTAGTGCCAAGACCTTCACTATGCGCAGTTTCGGGGTCAAGCTTGTCGGAATCATTTTCTGAATGGTAGACGAACAAACATCTTCAAAATTAGAAATAATGTTAATTTGCAGAAGGAGAGGTAGAAGGTGGCCGTTGTACCTGAATGGGTGTGGATCCAATAACAAGTTCGGAGTATTTGTCAAACGAGTAGCCCGCCACTGTCAATTTCGGCGCAGAAATGACATTGATTCTTGTTGGACCTTCTTGATCAACTACAAGTAATATCTCAAGTGCAGGTGTGTCCTGTATAACCATACCGTGGTCCGCCTTTTGTGATGTCTTCCTGTCGCACCAGCAACACACATAAATAGTCCGGAGAGTCAAGGCGGTGATGTGGAAGGTACTCAACCCATTGATCGCCTGAAGACGGAGGTACTCGAGTGTAGTACAGCCATGGAGCAGGCGCTCCATGTCACCCTTTGAGAGACAGACGGGGACGAGCTCGAGGTGCTTCAGTCATGGTAGAATAAGAGCGGGCGCGTCATTAAGGGGCGGGAAATGGCAGTTCCTGAACTTGGCGACGCGCAGTGTGGGTGTGAGGCGGAGTGCGGACATTGGCAGCGACCGCATATGCCCATCATCAAAAGTGAGCTCCTCGAGCTGATCTAGGGCGGGGGATCGGAACCAGTCGTCAAGCTTGGCTCGGTCCATGCCATTGGAATGGAACTTGCCAATTCTAAGGCCTTTGGTTGGGCCAAGGTGACTGCCGAGGATCTTGGAGAACGGATCCAAGCTTTTGCGATAGCCATGGCAGAGCTCGTGGGTGTCGATAAGGTTGAGAGGGCTGGAGTTCCATAGGGGCACCATCACCGGGAAAGGAGGGTTGTCTGTGCCCCATATTTGATTGGGAGGAGGGAGATGATGACTCTCAACATATCATCGGGGAGGCTGCTGATTAAGTCTAGGCCTGCTGGAGTCGCTTGCGTTCTAGCTCGCCCCGCCTTTGCTTGTTGGCAGCCCCGTTCTCCACCTCCGGAGTCTCCTTGTCAAAGGTGCTTTCTGATAGAAATGGGAGTACAGGGAATATTTAGTTAAAACAGGGCAATAGAAAAGTGTATTGGTAACTAGAAGTTATTAGGTATGAATATAGTAAGAAACGGGAATAACAATTGGTTGCTTAAATACTACACAATTCATTTGACATTGCTGGGTAAGTCAACATATGCAGATAGTTGAAAAGAAAACTTACTTCAAATAAAGTCTGGACGGATGATTATGTCAGGGAAGTTAGCATATATCTCATGACCAGGCCCTTTTATGCTATGATGCAATTTTAGTGCCGACTTTCAAGACATAAAACTTTGCAATTTCATTCCAAAAGCCGGTGCAAAATAGGAGTCACCACTTTCATCAAGTCTTACAAAGAGCGATTGTAAATCCATGGTTTGTGTGCAGTATGACATCCGTGGAGCTTTGATCTATGTAAAGGGAAAAATTGTGCACTACATAATCTGTTGCATAGCGAGGGATGTTCTGCAGAAAATGTAGGATTGTTAAAGAAAATATGGTAACATCCAAATATGGGCCCAAATTGAAAGAACTGTACAGCAGTTGAAATCGAAGGACAAAAATCTATAATTAAACAGATAGGGTAAACATGATTTCATGGAAAAATGAGAGTAATCGAAAGAACAATACATCATTAATTTGCCTAATATAGAAAGAAGAGGGGAAAAATCCCCTTTGACGTATATGGTGCATGTGGCACCTTTTATCCAAATGTAGAAATATTTAGAATATGTTCAGGAAAGTAGGCCATGCCAACCGATTTAGGGTGAGATTGAACATACCAGGCGCGTCCTCAAGTTATCTGGTACGATGAGATGGAATCTCTGGCGGCGGTCGCAAAGTCCTGAAGTGTCGGCGCACTGTACATTCTATGAATGAAAGAAACCCCTCAAATCAGCTCGAATAAAAATGAATTCACGACAATTTCCGCCGGGTGATTAAAGGAGGTAGATGAACTGTGATAAGGGATGAGATAATATCTCGTTAAATTAGTTACCTTGTCGTCCATGACAATGAACCCTCAGTACGGTAGATTCCCTAACCGAGCGGAGCTGGGTCGACCGCGAGCAGCATCGAGAAAGTCGATGGCGATAGGCGGCGGCAAGTGGAATTGGCGAAATGCGGTGGGCTTTGTCGGTAGCCTGGCGGTGGCGGCAGGCTTCGATCTAAGTGTTTACCCCTGCGATAGGCGGTGCTATGGCATAGACACGGAGGAGCTTGTGCAGGTGTGAATGGGGAATGTATCGGAGGGGCCGAGCGGGTGGCGGGCGGGGTGAGGGTTTTTGTGACGTGGGGATGGTGAGGGTTTTCTTTTTTTCTTTTTTGAATTGGGTGGTGAGGGTTTTCTGTCCCACAAATAATTTTGGGGGCGACGGTTTGTTAGAGTGAACCGTGTGTGATTGACGCAGCAGGAAAAATGAAAGTCATTGCACACTGTTCCAATTTTTGGAACCGTGTGTGATTGACGTACTACCTCCATGTTGGTTTATTGGTCCCCCGTTGTAATTTTTACCAAAATTTGGCGAAATATTTAACATACTCAGACATAGATAATAAGCGTACACGTACATAAACATAGTTCAACCATAAGTACATAGTTCAACCGTCATTAAGCATACTCAAGCGTACATAGTTCGCTCCATCCCACATCTCATCTCACATGCGGCCGACACGATCCTGAAGCTTCTCCAGGTAGTCGGCATATGCGCCATGCGCCACCCTGCAAGAATACTTCTGCCTGAAGGAGCCAACGGCCTGTCCTCTTGCTGAAGGAAATATGCCCTAGAGGCAATAATAAAGTTATTATTTGTTTCCTCATATCATGATAAATGTTTATTATTCATGCTAGAATTGTATTAACCGGAAACATAATACATGTGTGAATACATAGGCAAACATAGTGTCACTAGTATGCCTTTACTTGACTAGCTCGTTGATTAAAGATGGTTGAGTTTCCTAGCCATAGACATGAGTTGTCATTTGATTAAGGGATCACATCATTAGGAGAATGATGTGATTGACTTGACCCATTCCGTTAGCTTAGCACTTGATCGTTTAGTTTACTACTATTGCTTTCTTCATGACTTATACATGTTCCTGTTACTATGAGATTATGCAACTCCCGATTACTGGAGGAACACTTTGTGTTCTACCAAACGTCACAACGTAACTAGGTGATTATAAAGGTGCTCTACAGGTGTCTCCGATGGTGGTTGTTGAGTTGGCATAGATCGAGATTAGGATTTGTCACTCCAATTGTCGGAGAGGTATCTCTGGGCCCTCTCGGTAATGCACATCACAATGAGCTTTTCAAGCAATGTGACTAATGAGTTAGTTGCGGAATGATGCATCACGTAACGAGTAAAGAGACTTGACGGTAACGAGATTGAGCTAGGTATTGAGATACCGACGATCGAATCTCGAGCAAGTAACATACCAATGACAATGGGAACAACGTATGTTGTTATGCGGTTTGACCGATAAAGATCGTAGAAATGTAGGAACCAATATGAGCATCCAGGTTCCGCTGTTGGTTATTGACCGGTAACGTGTCTCGGTCATGTCTACATAGTTCTCGAACTCGTAGAGTCCGCACGCTTAAAGTTCTGTGATGATCGGTATTATGAGTTTATATGTTTGGATGTACCGAAGGTAGTTTAGAGTCTCGAATATGATCACGGACATGACGAGGAGTCTCGAAATGGTCAAGACATAAAGATTGATATATTGGAAGCCTACATTTGGATATCGGAAGAGTTTCAGGTGAAATCGGGATTTTACCGGAGTGCCGGAGGGGTTACCGGAACGCCCCATGGGTTAATGGGCCTTGTTGGGCCCTAGTGGAGAGAGAGGGACCGGCCAGGCTAGGCCGCGTGCCCCCTCCCCCTCTAGTCCGAATTGGACTAGGAAGGGGGGGCGGCGCCCCCCTTTCCTTCTCCTTCTCCCCCTTCCTTTGCCCCTCCTAGTAGGAGTAGGAAAGAGGGGAGTCCTACTCTTACTAGGAGGAGGACTCCTCCTCCTGGCGCACCCTACAGGGCCGGCCGGCCTCCCCCTTGCTCCTTTATATACGGGGGCAGGGGGCACTCTAGAACACACAAGTTGATCATTGATCTCTCCTAGCCGTGTGCGGTGCCCCCCTCCACCATAATCCACCTCGATCATATCGTAGCGGTGCTTAGGCGAAAACCTGCGACGGTAGCTTCATCAACATCGTCAGCATGCCATCGTGCTGACGAAACTCTCCATCGAGTTCTACTAGATCGTGCATTCGCGGGACGTCACCGAGATGAACGTGTGCTGAACGCGAAGGAGCCGTACGTTCGGTACTGAGGATCGGTCGATCGTGAAGACGTACGACTACATCAACCGCGTTCTCATAACACTTCCGCTTAACGGTCTACGAGGGTACGTGGATGACACTCTTGTCAGTGTCAAAACTGGCGGATCTCGGGTAGGGGGTCCCGAACTATGCGTCTAAGGCGGATGGTAACAGGAGGCGGGGGTCACAATGTTTACCCAGGTTCGGGCCCTCTCGATGGAGGTAATACCCTACTTCCTACTTGATTGATCTTGATGATATGAGTATTACAATAGTTGATCTACCACGAGATCGTAGAGGCTAAACCCTAGATGCTAGCCTATGATTATGATTGGTTCTTGTCCTACGGACTAAATCCTCTGGTTTATATAGACACCGGAGGGGGCTAGGGTTACACAGAGTCGGTTACAAGGGAGGGGATATACATATCCGAACTGCGAAGCTTGCCTTCCACGCAAAGAAAAGTCCCACCCGGACACGGGACGAAGTCTTCAATCTTGTATCTTCATAGTCCAACAGTCTAGCCAAAGGATATAGTCCGGCTGTCCGAGGACCCCCTAATTCAGGACTCCCTTAGTAGCCCCTGAACCAGGCTTCAATGACGATGAGTCCGGCGCGCAGATTGTCTTCGGCATTGCAAGGCGGGTTCTTCCTCCAAATACTCCATAGAAGATTTTGAACACAAGGATAGTGTCCGGCTCTGCAAAAAAATTCCACATACCATAGTAGAGAGTATAATATTTCCACAAATCTAATCTGCTGACAACTTTTCATAATGTGACATCATGCCACGGCCTGGTCATTATTTGAACCGCTTTTCTCAACCAGCTACTGCACATATTGCGAGGCGGTTTTCTTGGCACGTCTTGTCAAAGCAGAGATCGTGTCCCCTTATCACGGGATTCTCATCAATACGGGTGTGGGTAACCCAACCGCGCCATCAATTACGGCGCTTGGGGAATAAGCAAGTTTACCAGGCAGGTGAGGAGGCGCATAGTTTGCTCCGCCCTTATAAAGGGACAAGGACTCCTCCTTTTTACCCACGCCTTCTTCTTCCCTGCCCATCCATTCTCGCGCACTCGAGCTCCAGCGCCCAAGTTCGCATCTTCCCCGCAAAATCACTCCAAACATGTCTGGAGCGGGAGGCAAGTGGACGGCCTCCTCCGTTATGGAGGAGAACATTACGAAGCTCCGGGAAGCTGGATACCTAGCCGCGGATATCGCGCACCGGCTCCCAGATGCGGGGCAGATCATCCCCACCCCCGAGCCTTACGAAAGGGTCGTGTTTCTTACCCATTTCGTCCGTGGACTGGGGTTTCCCCTCCACCCATTGTCCGAGGGCTCATGTTCTACTATGGGCTGGACTTCCATGATCTGACCCCCAATTTCATTCTTAACATCTCGACATTTATCGTCGTGTGCGAGGCCTTCCTCCGCATCAAGCCCCACATCGTCCTGTGGCTGAAGACCTTCAATGTTAAACCGAAGGTGGTGGTCGGCCAGCAAGCGGAGTGCGGAGGCGCCATGGTGGGCAAAATGCCCAACGTCACCTGGCTTGAAGGCTCCTATGTGGAGACCCTAAAGGGGTGGCAATCGGGGTGGTTCTACATCACCGAGCCGGGCGACACCAACTGGGTGGCGGCCCCCAAATTTCGATCCGGAATCCCCATGCGGCTCACCTCCTCGAAGGAGAAGGGCCTATCCTGGGGTTCATCGGTGGAGTTGACCGGACTCCAGACCTGCGTCAGAAACATGATAAGCAAGAAAATCAAGCTTGTCAACATGGTCCAAGTCATGCTCTTCCGCCGGATCCTCCCGTGTGAAAGACGGGCATTCAGTTTGTGGGAGTTTGACCCGGCCGAGCACCAGACGCTGCGAGAGCTCTTCGACACGATGCACAAGGACGTCTGGAAGGTGATGTTCAAGGGCGCCGAGGTACCTCCTCCCCTTACCGAGGATCGCGGGCTCAACACAAAGCGCCCTGCTAATCCGGTAAGTCTTTCATATCTCATAAGATGTTATTTTCCCTAGTATAACTGTGTGAGGGATCTAAGCCTCCACGCCTTTTAACAGGACTGGGTAGCGACAGCGGAGCAGATCGATTGTCCAGCCCTCCTGCCCGAAGATCCAGCAGATGCTCTCCTAAAGGAGATGCTGGTTCGGGCGCCTTACGAGGTGCCAGAGAAGAAGGCCAAGAAGAAGGCCACGGGGACCAGGAAAGGTCTCCGGCGCAAGGTTATATCGGACTCATCGTCTGAAAACACCGAGGCACACTACTCCCACGAAAACGAGGAGGAGGAAGAGGAAAGTTCTCCCCCCCCCCAGCCGGGGGAGACAAGAAAAGGAAGGCCGCCCCATCTGGGGAGGCCGAAGGGTCCAAGAAGGGAAGGACTCTCCTTCCGGACCGTTCCACGGCGGCCGCTTTTAGCGACGAGGAGTGGTTACCCAGGGACAAGCCCCTGGCGAAGTCGTAAGTATCCGGATACCATAATAGTTCTTGGTATGTTCTATTTTATTGCTTCTTATCACGCCGAACACGATTACACAGTCCATACTGAGCTCACATCGACGTATCTTCTTCGGATGATTCTTTGGGCCCGTCGGATATAAACAGCAATTCACTCCCGACTGCCTCCTCCCCCCGCCCTACGGACGACGCCGAGGTGTTGTCTCAAAGGGCACTGAACCAAGGGGAGACAGTTCCAGAGGCCCCCCAAGGCGACATTCCAGGCGCTGGGCGCGTGAGGGGTAAGACTCCCCTGGGCCCTAACACCGGGGGTAGCAAGTCTAGCCTCCAGCCGAATACTGCGCCGGAACCTCCAGTGGTTCCGGATTCTGTCAGGCAACCCCTCGCTAAGAGGGTATGCCGTCGTGCCGATAGCCTCTGTCCATCGAGGCATCGGACAACTTCTTTGAAGCGCTTGCAGCGCTTCCATCGACGAAGAGCACCGCACTATCATGAGTGCGGTGGTCGAGAAGGTCGATCCGCCAAAAGCGGGCTGATCAAGCATGTGCCGCCTCCTAACAGGCTTTGAGGTTAGTAATCAAGTTATAAGAAAATGTCATGGCATAGACAGTAGCCCCTGATGCTCTGTTCGGTGTTCGCAAAGAAAGGCCGAATAGAGGATCAAATAATAATCGCAGGAGTCTAATCAGAATGTGTCTATCTGAATAAGCAGGCTTCACTGTTGGCCTTTGCCGCTCGTACAGCGGAGGTCGCCGCACTGAAGCGGGACCTTGAGCGGTCCAAGGAAGAGCTCAGCCTTACCAAGAGGCAGCTCGAAGAAAACAAAGGTAAGTGATACCCCGTCTGTATATTTGATAAAGAAAAATGTGGTTTTTGAGTAATAGGATCATCATGAATTTTGCTAGGGGCCACGACCAAAGTGGCGGCCCTGAAGAAGGCGCTGTCCGAGGCCGAAGACAAAGCGGCCAAGGAGCGCATCGAGAGAGAGAAGCAAGAGGCCCGAGTCGGCGAGGTGCAGCAAGAGCTCCAGGCTCTCGTCAAAAAATACGAGTCCTTGGAGCATGACTCTAAGACGCAAGGGTCCGAGCTTGCAAAGGCCCTCGAGAACGCAAAAAGTGCCAAGGCCCCAAAAGGCCCTCCAGGAAATTGAGGCGATCAAGAAGATAGCAGCGGGTAGGGCATTCATTATGCAAAGCAAGCATGTGAAGGAAACTTTTCTTTTACTTACCCGAATTCGGAGCTCTCCAGGAGCGTTCGCAGATCTACCCAGCAGTGTATCGGATGCATGGAGTTCTCTTGGGCGAGGAAGGGAGCTCGACGGAGAAGTTGTTCTGGTCTCAGTATATTGGGACCGAACATCCGATGCCTTTGAGCGACCAATTGAAGCAACTGGTCGAGCTTCACAAGGCGGCCGAACTGGCCATGAAGGGCCTTATAGTCCGGATGTGGCCTGGCGAGCCCCTGCCTGGTAGCTACTTCAGTCTGGTAAGGCGGCTTGTGAATGCCTGCCCATGGTTTGAAGTCATAAAGCGGTCCGTCTGCATTGAGGGTGCGCGCAGGGCCTTTGCCCAGGCGAAAGTGCACTGGGCGAAGTTGGACGCCGAAAAGCTGGTGAAGGAGGGGCCGCCGGAGGGCAAGGAGCATCACCACCCTGAAAAGTATTATGACAATGTCCTGAAGGGTGCTCGCCTTGTGGCAGAGGAATGTGCTAAGGATGTAATATTTGAATGAATGTACTCATGTGATCCTGTAATATGAAACAAGTTCATGTGCGCTATATAACGCTTGTTAATTTAAAATATTACCTTCTGTGCGGCCATTTATATATTTTGAGAGTTCGCGAGTCGTCGGCTTCTGCCCCCATGTAACTAGTATTGAGGTGTTCGGGATAAACCTGACCACTCTTTATCCCAATATTGGGTCCTTCGAAGGAGGTGTTTAGCACAACGAACCAGGCAATTGGACTATAAAGCTTTATCGCTCTCACTTAGCCATAGAAGTCTACAATTTTAAATTTTGGCGAAGCCCCTAGATTCGGAAGGCCGAACTTGGGGCGCTATGTACGCCTAAATTGGACAAGGCCGACTCCTCGCCCGAAGCGGAAAAAATATTTAAGGATTTGAGACCTCTCGAACAACGACCAGCTCTCGCCTCATCATGACAGTTAGTTTTCGGCTTTCTCTACTGAGGTGTTCATCTGGACGAACCGGGACACAATCGCAGTAGTTCAACCAGCGCTACCTTAGCCAATATAGCGGAACGTAAGGTACCAAAACATGGGAGCCGGGCAAACCCAACTATTGACCCAAGACATGATTCGGAGCTGATGCATATAATGCTATAAGTTCGGGGTGCCGCACTGTCGAAAGTGTTCGGACTTTTCATGTCGTGTTATGGGGTACACCAAAGCCCCTGGCGCACTGGTCGTATGAAAATGTACGGGTTCAATTTGTCGTCAAGAAGCAGACAAGGAAAACAAAAAGGAAAGCAATAATAATAATACGTCAAATCATACGTATACAATTAATGCAATAAGCAAAAAATAGGACTATTTGACATGTCTTATCCAAGGGCAAGCTGCGTATGGGTATGTAAAAATAGGTGCATCGATCGTTATCAGAGACCAGCTGGGAATTTCCTTGTACGTTAGAGCTTCTTGCTTCCTTGGTATTTCCTTCCCGTAGTGGGTCCGACAATCAGACTGCCGGAAAGGGCTTCCAGAGAGTAAGGTCCTGAAAGAGAGAAAATGATAAGGGTATATCGCCCCAGGGGCGGTTGAGCTGCATTGTGGGACGTGCCATAGCCGTGCCTCCGCCTATGCCCATGGTATCTTGAGTGCGTAGTTATGTAACGCGGCACAAATTTCGCCGCTTGACTGGGACTAGGGCGGAGGCCGAATGGCTAGGCGAGCTCTAAACATGCCTGGCGATCCTCCTACAGGGTACTCCGGACTCGCTTGAAGGTATCCGGGGTCTTTTTCGCTGTATTGTCGGTTTGCCTCATAAGGCTGCTTTGTGCTTCTGCTGCGAGGGCCGCAGTGTGCTCCTCCGTATGGAGCGAGTGTTCTGTGTTTCCATTAACTTTTATAACCCCGCGAGGTCCTGGAATTTTGAGCTTGAGGTATGCATAATGCGGTACCGCATTGAATCTGGCAAATGCGGTTCATTCGAGTAGTGCGTGATAGACACTACGGAAGGGGACGATATCGAAGATTAATTCCTCGCTTCGGAAGTTGTTCGGAGATCCGAAGACCACTTCCAGTGTGATTGAGCTCATACAACAGGCCTCTACACCTAGTATGACACCTTTGAAGGTGGTTTTTGTGGGTTTGATCCTTGAGGGGTCTATACCCATTTTGCGCACTGTATCCTGATAGAGCAGGTTCAGGCTGCTGCCACCGTCCATAAGGACTCGAGTGAGGTGAAATCCGTCGATGATGGGATCAAGGACCAACGCTGCAAAACCGCCATGACGGATACTAGTGGGGTGGTCCCTGCGATCGAAGGTGATCGGACAAGAAGACCATGGGTTGAACGTTGGGGCGACTGGCTCCATCGCATAGACGTCCCTCAGTGCACGCTTCTGCTCCCGCTTGGGAATATGGGTTGCGTATATCATGTTTACCGTTTTCACTTGGGGAGGAAATTTCTTCTGTCCTCCTGTGTTCGGCGGCCGGGGCTCTTCCTCGTCGTCGCTATGCAGCCCCTTTTCCTTGTTTTCGGCATTCAACTTGCCGATCTGTTTGAACACCCAGCATTCTCTGTTAGTGTGGTGGGCTGGTTTGTCGTGGGTGCCGTGATTTGACACGAGCGATCGAGTATGCAGTCCAAACTGGACGAGCCCGGATTGCTTCTTTTGAACGACTTTTTTCGCTGACCGGATTTAGAGCCACTGAATCCAGCATTAACTGTCGTGTCTTCAGTGTTATCTCCGTTGTTGCGGCGCTTGTGTGTGTTGCGCCGTGGCCTGCCATTGCTATCTTTGGCATCTGAATTGCCAGGTTCTCTCGATGTGTTGTTGCTGCGAGCCAGCCAGCTGTCCTGGCCCGCACAAAAGCGGTTCATGAGTGTCGTGAGGGCTGCCATGGACTTCGGTTTTTCTTGGCCGAGGTGTCGGGCGAGCTACTCGTCGCGGATGTTATGCTTAAATGCCGCTAAGGCCTCGGCATCCGGACAGTCGGCAATTTGGTTCTTTTTGGTTAGGAACCGAGTCCAGAATTTCCTGGCTGATTCCCCTGGCTGTTGAGTTATATGATTCAGGTCATCGGCATCCGGTGGTCGCACATAAGTACCCTGGAAGTTGTCCAGGAACGCGTCCTCCAAATTCTCCCAACTGCCGATGGAGTTTGCCGGTAGGCTATTGAGCCAATGCCGAGCAGATCTTTTGAGTTTTAGTGGGAGGTACTTGATGGCATGTAGATCGTCGCCGCAGGCCATGTGGATATGGAGGAGGAAATCTTCAATCCATACCGCGGGGTCTGTTGTACCCTCATATGATTCGATGTTTACGGGTTTAAAACCTTCCGGGAATTCATGATCCATTACTTCATCAGTGAAGCATAGGGGGTGTGCGGCGCCTCTGTGCCAGTCTATATCACGATGCAGTTCATTCGAGTCTTGTCTGCTGTATTCGGCCCGGCCGGATTTGCTTTTAGTATATCTAGCGTGACGGTCGTCGTCACGTGCTGGGGCGCGCCCCTGTGATCCGTAGATCGATCTTGCATGTCCTGCTTTGTTTTCCAGTATATCTCGCAGGTCCTGCATGTTGCCCCGGGCCTTGGTATTTTTTTTCGACTGGCGACGAGGTGCGGGCTGGAATTTGGCCTGATATGCCGCTTTGTCTCGGCCACGAGGTGGCCGGTCAGCCGCATCATACGCTGGAGGCGTATGCTGATACGTCTCCATCGTATTTATAATTTTTTATTGTCCCATGCTATTATATTACCCCTTTTGGATGATTATGGGCTTTATTTTACACATTTATATCATTTTTGGGACTAACCTACTAACCGGAGGCCCAACCCATATTCCTGTTTTTTTGCCTAATTCAGTATTTCGAAGAAAAGGAATATCAAACGGAGTCCAAACGGAATGAAACCTTCGGGAGCGTGATTTTTGGAACGAACGTGATCCGGAGAGCTTGGAGTGCAAGTCAACAAGCTTCCGAGGACCCCACGAGATAGGAGGCCACGCCCCCCCCTATAGGTCGCGCCCCCCTGTCTCGTGGGCCCTTCAGGCGGCCACCGACGTACTTCTTCTTCCTATATATACCTACGTACCCCGAAAACATCCAGGGGCACCACGAAACACAATTTCCACCGCCGTAACCTTTTGTATCCGCGAGATCCCATCTTGGTGCCTTCGCCGGCACTCTGCCGGAGGGGGAATCAAGCACGGAGGGCCTCTACATCAACATCTTTGCCCCTCCGATGAGTTGTGAGTAGTTTACCACAGACCTACGGGTCCATAGTTATTAGCTAGATGGCTTCTTCTCTCTTTTTGGATCTCAATACAATGTTCTCCCCCTCTCGTGTGGAGATCTATTCGATGTAATCTCTTTTGCGGTGTGTTTGTCGAGATCCGATGAATTGTGGGTTTATGATCAAGTTTATCTATGAATAATATTTGAATCTTCTCTGAATTCTTTTATGTATGATTGAGTTATCTTTGCAAGTCTCTTCGAATTATCAGTTTAGTTTGGCCTACTAGATTGGTCTTTCTTGCCATGGGAGAAGTGCTTAGCTTTGGGTTCAATCTTGCGATGTCCTTACCCAGTGAAAGAAAGGGTTGCAAGGCACGTATTGTATTGTTGCCATCGAGGATAACAAGATGGGGTTTATATCATATTGCATGAGTTTATCCCTCTACATCATGTCATCTTGCTTAATGCGTTACTCTGTTCTTATGAACTTAATACTCTAGATGCATGCTGGATAGCGGTCGATAAGTGGAGAAATAGTAGTAGATGCAGGCAGGAGTCGGTCTACTTGTTATGGACGTGATGCCTATATACATGATCATGCCTAGATAATCTCATAACTATGCGCTTTTCTTCAATTGCTCGACAGTAATTTGTTCACCCACCGTAATACTTATGCTATCTTGAGAGAAGCCACTAGTGAAACCTATGGCCCCCAGGTCTATCTCTTATCATATTTGCTTTCAATCTACTTTTATTTTGCATCTTTACTTTTTGCATCTATATTATAAAATATCAAAAATATATTTATATTATCATACTATCTTTATTAGATCTCACTTTCATGAAGTGGCCGTGAAGGATTGACAACCCCTTTATTGCGTTGGTTGCGAGTTCTCGCTTGTTTGTGTAGGTGCATGGGACTTTTGAGGAGCCTCCTACTGGATTGATACCTTGGTTCTCAAAACCGAGGGAAATACTTACGCTACACTTGCTGAATCACCCTCTCCTCTTCGAGGAAATCCAACGCAAGCTCAAGATGTAGCAAGAAGGATTTCTGGCGCCGTGGCCGGGGAGGTCTTCGCTCAAGTCAAGACATACCAAGTACCCATCACAAACCCATCTCCCTCACATTTACATTATTTGCCATTTGCCTCTCGTTTTCCTCTCCCCCACTTCACCCTTGCCGTTTTATTCGCCCTCTCTTTCCCAATCTCTTCTCTCTTTTGCTTGCCCTTTCGTTTGCTTGTTTGGTTGGAATAGATGCTTATTTACTGCTAAACAGAGAACCTACGATCTATGGATCCTCATCCGCTTGCTAATCTTTTTAAGAGATCCAATTATGATGAACCAATTGCTAGTGAGTTTTGTGCACTAGATTATCTTTATGAAGTTTTGCTTGAAATTCGTGAATCTGAAAATTGTGATGAAGAAATTTATGAAGAGATTCACGATGGCTCCTTGAATAAAAAGCATGATTGCAATGATTTTACTATAAATTCTCTTGATGTCAATTGTGCTAATAATATGCAAAACCCTAAGCTTGGGGATGCTAGTTTTGCTATGTCTACTACTTGTTGCAATAATCATGATTGGGGTGATTCTTCCTTTGATCTTGAGAATTTATTTAAGCCCCATGATGAATATGAGATTGATAATAGTGTTTGCAATAATATTGAAAGTGGGTTTGGAAGAATGTCAACTTTAGATCCCACATATTTGGAGAATGTTCAATCCTATTATATTTTAGATAAATGTGGGTTTGGAGAGGTCATGACTTTAGTTAATGATAATCCCACTATTTTGGAAGAGTGTCAACTTTACATGCATGAGGATCATGTTGAGAATATGTTATGTGATAGCTATTTTGTTGAATTTGCTTATGATCCTACATGTAATTATTATGAGAAAGGAAATTATGTTTGTAGAAGTTTTCATGTTACTAAATTACCTCTCTTCATGTTGAGATTGCTATCATCTCTTTGTTCTTCCTTGCATATGCTAGTTTTTGCTTGCCTTGATAATTTGTTTACTTACAAGATGCATATGCATAGGAAGTATGTTAGACTTAAGTGTGTTTGTCACATGTTTTATGATGCTCTATTTGTGCTTCAATTCTTGTCTTTCATGTGAGCATCATTGAAATCTCAATGCCTAGCTAAAAAGTCTTTAAAGAAAAGCGCTTGTTGGGAGACAACCCAATATTTTTCCTTGCTGTTATTTAATAAATAATCCATCTACCCTCTGTTTAGATGTGTTTTTATCTTTAATTTAGTGTTTGTGCCAAGTTAAACCTATATGATCTTCTTGGATGATAGTTGATTTGATCTTGCTGTAATTTCCACAAACTTTCAGTTCACGAAAACAATTGTTAAAAATCACCAGAACGTGATAAAATAGTGATTCTAATTTCTGATGATCAATAAACAAATTTCCTAGGTCGTCCTATTTTTTCTGAATTTTTTGAGTTCCAGAAGTTTGCGTTCGTTACAGATTACTACAGACTGTTCTGTTTTTGACAGATTCTGTTTTTCGTGTGTTGTTTGCTTATTTTGATGAATCTATGGCCAATAAAATAGTTTATAATCCATAGAAAAGTTGGAATACAGTAGGTTTAACACCAAAACAAATAAATAATGATTTCAATGCAGTACCTTATGTGGTGGTTTTGTTTTCTTTCACTAACGGAGCTTATAAGATTTCCTGTTGAGTTTTGTGTTGTGAAGTTTTCAAGTTTTGGGTAAAGCTT
Organism: Aegilops longissima; assembly: GCA_021605205.1. NCBI lineage: Eukaryota > Viridiplantae > Streptophyta > Magnoliopsida > Poales > Poaceae > Aegilops > Aegilops longissima. Next base: position 161,502,910 of record CM038678.1, on the reverse strand, counting down.
TTATGGACTATGGAATAAGGAGTGGCAAGAGCCTAAGCTTGGGGATGCTTAAGGCACCCCAAGATATTCAAGAATAGCCAAAAGCCTAAGCTTGGGGATGCCCCGGGAAGGCATCCCCTGTTTCATCTTCGTTCATTGGTAACTTTACTTGGAGCTATATTTTTATTCGCCACATGATATGTGTTTTGCTTGGAGCGTCGTGTATTATATTAGTATTTGCTTTTTAGTTTACCACAATCATCCTTGCTGTACACACCTTTTGGGAGAAGCCTATTTGATTAGAATTTGCTAGAATACTCTATGTGCTTCACTTATATCTTTTGAGCTTGATAGTTTTTGCTCTAGTGCTTCACTTATATTTTTTAGAGCACGGTGGTGTCTTAATTTTGAAGAAATTGCTAGTCTCTCATGATTCACTTATATTATTTTGAGAGTCTTTTAGAACAGCATGGTATTTGCTATGGTCATAAAGTTGGTCCTAGAATGATGAGCATCCAAGTTGGGTATAATAAAAACTATCATAGGAAGTGAATTGGATGCTATGATCAACTTGATACTTGATAATTGTTTTGAGATATGGTGGTAGTGATATTAAAGTCATGCTAGTTGGGCGATTATGAATTTAAAGAATGCTTGTGTTGAAGTTAGCAAGTCCCGTAGCATGCACGTATGGTTAAAGTTATATAACAAATTTGAAACATGAAGTGTACCTGGCTTGTGCATCCTTATGAGTGGCGGTCGGGGACGAGCGATGGTCTTTTCCTACCAATCTATCCCCCTAGGAGCATGTGCGTAGTAATTGATTTTTGATGACTTCTAAATTTTTGCAATAAGTATATGAGTTCTTTTGACTAATGTTGAGTCCATGGATTATACGCACTTTTACCTTTCTGCCTTTGCTAGCCTCTTCAGTACCGTGCATTGCCCTTTCTCACCTTGAGAGTTGGTGCAAACTTCGCCGGTGCATCCAAACCCTGTGATACGGTACGCTCTATCACACATAAACCTCCTTATATCTTCCTAAAAACAGCCACCATACCTACCTCTTATGGCATTTCCATATCCATTCCGAGATATATTGCCATGCAACTTTCCACCGTTCCGTTCATCATCATCATGACATACTTTACTTTTGTCATATTGCCATTGCATGATCATGTAGTTGACATCGTATTTGTGGCAAAGCCACCATGCATTATTTTTCATGCATGTCACTCTTGATTCATTGCACCATCCCGGTACACCGCCGGAGGCATTCATATAGAGTCATATCTTGTGCTAGTTTTGAGTTGTAATTCTTATGTTGTAATCAATAGAAGTGTGATGATCATCATTATTAGAGCATTGCCAAAAAAAAGAGAAAGGCCAAAAAAAAAAGAAAGGCCCAAAAAAAGAAAATAAATAAAAAGGGCAATGTTACTATCTCTTTTTCCACACTTGTGCTTCAAAGTAGCACCTTGTTCTTCATGTAGAGAGTCTCATATATTGTGCTTCAAAGTAGCACCATGTTTTTCATATATTGAGTCTCATAAGTTGTCTTTTTCATTCTAGTGGGAATTTTTCATTATAGAAATTGGCTTGTATATTCCTACGATGGGCTTCCTCAAATTCCCTAGGCCTTCGTGAGCAAGCAAGTTGGATGCACACCCACTAGTTTTCTTTTGTTGAGCATTTATTTATAGCTCTAGTGCATCCGTTGCATGGCAATCCCTACTCCTCATGTTGACATCAATTGATGGGCATCTCCATAGCCCGTAGATTATCCTCGTCAATGTGAGACTTTCTCCCTTTTTGTCTTCTCCACACAATCCCCATCATCATATTCTATTCCACCCATAGTGCTATATCCATGGCTCACACTCATGTATTGCGTGAAGGTTGAAAAAGTTTGAGATTATTTAAGTATGAAACAATTGCTTGGCTTGTCATCGGGGGTATAGAAGTTGGGAACATCTTTGTGTGACGAAAATGAAGCATAGCCTAACTATATGATTTTGTAGGGATGAACTTTCTTTTGCCATGCTATTTTGAGTAGACATGATTACTTTGATTAGTATGCTTGAAGTATTACTATTTCTTTCATCAATATGAACTTTTATTTTGTATTCATTTGGATCTGAACATTCATGCTACAATAAATAAAATTACATTGTGAATTATGCTAGGTAGCATTCCACATCAAAAATTCTCTTTTTTATCATTTACCTACTCGAGGACGAGCAGGAATTAAGCTAGGGGATGCTTGATACGTCTCCAATGTATCTATAATTTTTTATTGTTCCATGCTATTATATTACCCCTTTTGGATGAATATGGGCTTTATTTTACACATTTATATCATTTTTGGGACTAACATACTAACCGGAGGCCCAGCCCATATTGCTGTTTTTTTTGCCTATTTCAGTATTTCGAAGAAAAGGAATATCAAACAGAGTCCAAACGGAATGAAACCTTCGTGACCGGGATTTTTGGAACGAACGTGATCCGGAGAGCTTGGAGTGCAAGTCAAGAAGCTTCCGAGGACCCCATGAGATAGTAGGCCGCGCCCCCCCTATAGGGCGCGCCCCCTGTCTTGTGGGCCCCTCGGGCGGCCACCGACGTACTTCTTCTTCCTATATATACCTACGTACCCCGAAAACATCCAGGGGCACCACGAAACACAATTTCCACCGCCGTAACCTTCTATATCCGCGAGATCCCATCTTGGGGCCTTCGCCGGCACTCTGCCGGAGGGGGAATCTAGCACGGAGGGCCTCTACATCAACATCTTTGCCCCTCCGATGAGTTGTGAGTAGTTTACCACAGACCTGCGGGTCCATAGTTATTAGCTAGATGGCTTCTTCTCTCTTTTTGGATCTCAATACAATGTTCTCCCCCTCTCGTGTGGAGATCTATTCGATGCAATCTCTTTTTGCGGTGTGTTTGTCGAGATCCGATGAATTGTGGGTTTATTATCAAGTTTATCTATGAATAATATTTGAATCTTCTCTGAAATCTTTTATTTATGATTGAGTTATCTTTGCAAGTCTCTTCGAATTATCAGTTTAGTTTGGCCTACTAGATTGGTCTTTCTTGCCATGGGAGAAGTGCTTAGCTTTGGGTTCAATCTTGCGGTGTCCTTACCCAGTGACAGAAAGGGTTGCAAGGCACGTATTGTATTGTTGCCATCGAGGATAACAAGATGGGGTTTATATCATATTGCATGAGTTTATCCCTCTACATCATGTCATCTTGCTTAATGCGTTACTCTGTTCTTATGAACTTAATACTCTAGATGCATGCTGGATAGAGGTCGATGTGTGGAGCAATAGTAGTAGATGCAGGCAGGAGTCGGTCTACTTGTTATGGACGTGATGCCTATATACATGATCATGATGTGGGGACCCCGACTCATAAGTCGAGATCACCGAATGCACGTGTACAGTGATCCCAGAGATCAATGCTCACTGAACACACAGAAGCTGAATAACAAGAGTCTTACATCCATACATACCGTCTTACACAAATTATGACCATTATGGTCAAGTCTTACATTGATAAAGCCTTAAGGGCTGAACCTCAAATAAAACACAAGCAGCGGAAATCTTCGATGATAAGTAGAACCCATGCCATCTGCCTTAACCCTACAGGCATTCTGACTGGGAAACGTCCTAGTTCGCATGTTCGTCTCCAAAGAACTCTTCTTCGAACTCCGGTTCTTCCATGCCCGCCAATTAAATAACCAGTGGCAAGCCGATGAGTACTTTGAATGTACTATAAGCAACCCATGATTTGGTTCAATGTAACAATGCAATAGCACAACGAGTAAGCAACCTAGCATCAAGCTAGTTAAGATGTCCTATCAACTTGTGAGATATGCATCAATGAAACATGGGTAACCTCGAGAACAGGTTACATATATCAACATAAATAGAGTTGAATCGATGTCATGCCATTCAACATGTCAAGTCTCCACCTTGACACAACTAGCTCCTTTCCACACACACATGCATCATGATTTGTAAAATTTCTGGACATAGTTTAAGTAGCACCTCCCAACTGTCCATGACCGTGGACACGGCTATTCGAATAGTTTGACACTCTGCAGAGGTTGCGCACTTTACCCACAAGATCCGGGAAGCTTTACGTGTCATCCACGATCCCGCAGTACCTCAAGCACTGGGGAAGCACCGGTCATTACCTTTCCTAGACGACACTAACATAGGGTCAACTCGTTGATACACCCTCGTGTATAAGCAAAAGATCGTGGGACTCTGCCCTTCACATTACTTCAGATACACGAAGGGACCAACGGTGTGTCCGTGCCGTGTGAAAACAGTCATGGCCGCCTATCCAAGCACGACCCGTCCCAAGAGTGACCTCAAGTCACCCCGTCACTAGTAATGTGGGCACCATGCTAGTATCAGCCTAAGTAATCAATAATGCCCCGTCCCATAAGGGGTAGAGTGGTTGCACATGTTTGGTTGGGACGGAAATCACACATAAATCTAATCCATCACTTTACACACACACCAAAAGCTCTCTTTGGTACACCACTTCTTCCTCAAGTGATGACCTTAGTTCAACATCTCCCAAGGGCATTAGGGGCACCCGATGGGGTTTTCAAAAGAACGTAACCATGAAGAGTTCATGGTACACATGCATCATTATGCATCAACTAGTTTCTTGAAAATGCAATCATGAACAATGTAAAGTCATGAGTAGGGGTATGCATCATGTGGTGGTTCACCACAAGTTTACCATCGTCACATTTCATCATCATGCAATCGGGTAAAAGGGTACCGATGAACAAGAGGGGTGTCATGGTCAAAGGGCTGCTTGCCTTGATTGGCTTGTTCTTCGAGGTCTTCAAATCCTTCTCCTCCTTGTCCTTCAGCAACTTCGTCAAATACGGGATCTAAACATCGCAAGAAAATAACAGAAAAATAAGACAATAATAAAAACAGGAAAGTCAAAGTGCTCATAAAAATGTCAACTTATTTTTGTTAAATACTAGGGTGAAAACTAAGAAGGGGGAAATTCTTAGTTTTGGATTTGAAGTAGCAGAATAGGAGAAATGGATTTACAAAGGTATATTTAAATGCTTAAAATCACATTTAAATATTTACAGTGAAGAAAAGGTTGTGGGATTTGAATGAAAGTTGCACCATTAAATAGGTGGGGTTTTTACAAGAATTTAGGAACTGGAATTATTTCATTTGGATAAATATTTAAATCTGTGGAATATTTGGAAAAGTGACAGAAAAAGAAAAGGAAAAGGGCCCAAGGCTGCTTTGGCTGTAACAGCCATGCAGGCAGCAGCCCAGCCAGAGAGGCGGCCCAACAAGATGCCTGTGCACGCTGGCCAGTTCAAACCTGACGGGCGGGGCCCAGGCGTCAGGACGTGAGGCTGACGGAGGGGCCCACGACCACGTCGTCAACCCTAGGTCAGAGAGGGCGGCGAGCTCACTGGCGACGATACGGGGCACGACGAGGTCGGGCGAGGGCACGGCTGGACTCAGCCTCATGTCGCCGTTCGGGTGGAGGTGGTGGACGTCACCGGAGTTGCCTAGTTCGTTGGCGACGAGGAGGCACGGCGGAGGAGCTTCGGGCGGCGGTGGCTCCGGCCGCTTCTGACTGCAAAAGAGGCGGGGAAGAGAGGGGAAATGGTCAGTGAGCCATGGCGGTTCCAGATCGAGGAAGAGGAGCAGCGGAGAGGGCCTGTACCCGGAGATCGACGGCGACCCGAGGCGGCGGAGCTCGAGCTCGGGCGGCTCTGGAGAGGAACTGGGGGTGCAGGGGGAGGGTTTGGTGGTGTAGAGAGCGAGTGGTGAGGAGAGGAGGGCTCGGGGAGGCCTTTAAATAGGCGAACGGCAATGTCCTGTAGACCCGTGCGCCTGCGAGCCCACGCTCGTCACTGCAGGGCTTGGGGGAAGAGGCGTGGTGTCTGGGGTGTTCCTGGACGTCGACTACGTCGGGAGAGATAGAGAGAGGGAGTGGGGAGAGGTCGAGGCGCTACGTGTGAGCAGCGCCATTGGCGCCTTCAGGCGGCCTCTGTTTGCTAGCGGGGCGTGGGGAGGAGGAGAGAGGAGGGGCCGACCACGTGGCGTCTTTGCGGACGCCGAGGCGCATCGGCAGGCGCGCAGGGGAGGCCCGAGGTGGTCGGAGGCGTCGGGCAGAGGGCGGCTACAGTACGGGAGCGCACTGTAGCGCGCTCTAGAGCGCCCAAATGGCCGGCATGGCATTTTCTATGCCTTGTGGGTGCGGCCAACCGTGTCCAGTAGCTCAAGGGTGGAGTAAAGAAGTAGGGGGAGGCATTGGATGCTCTGGATGGCCGCTGGGGTGAGGAGAGAGGTGAGGAAGAGAGAGGAAGGGGCTGTCCAGAGAGAAAAAGTGGGGTTTTACCCATCCAATAATTGAGATGTGGACTTGCCATTGTTACTGGGGGTGAAAGGGGTCTAGTAGGAGCTGTGGTAAAAAGTTGAGCTCAAGGAGAATAGTTTTAATGGTCAAAATGGGGATTTTTGAAAAGTGGCAGAAGGTGTTTGATAAAGGTTTTGGCAAGCAATTGACTTCCAAATGCCATGAGAATCCACAGGGTGGAATGACACATATAATTAGGGCCCTCCACCAATTTGGAGCTTATTTGGGCAAAGTTGCCAATGCAACTTTTGTAAACCCTAGAAATGAGCAGAAATAGACTTGTGTAGATCTAGTTGAGCATAAAACTTCTCCTTGATGCACTACTTGGCGTAGTGGCCTCATTTGGTCATGTGAACATGCTCACAAAAGTTGGGGTTAAGGGGAGAAAGTTGGTAGTACAAAGTTGTTCAAATATGATTCTGGTCAGAGAGGGTTTTGGGGCATTTTGGTGAACCAAAATGACTTCAATTGATATGAGGCTTTGCAAGGTGATCCCAATATGCACTTGTGACTTGCTGGATTTTTCTTGGATTTTTATGAAAATATTTCCTGTAGAAATATTTCAAATCCTTGAAATGGGCAGAAATGGTTTTGGGAGGTTTTGTCCAATATTTTGATCATGACCATATGTTGAAACTCTTATATATGGGAAATGTATGCCCACTGAGTTTCCCTGATTTTTTTCAAATATTTTTAAAACAATAAAATAATTTTCCCTATTAAAAACCATTTCTGGCCTTAAGAAAAAGCTTTTAAATAAAATAGGAAAATGGCTTTTAAAATTATGTTTTTGTGGTTTATGGGAGTCCTATATCTAATAGGATTCAAATATCCTTTTGAAAGATTTTTCACACCCCAAATCAAGCACATGCAGTGTAATTCTTATTTCAGGGGTTTTTGAAAAAGTAATTTTTTGAAAATACTATTTGGCCAAATTATTTTTGTAAGAAAATACTATATTGCTCTATACACATGGCATGATCATTGGGCAGAAGTTTGGGGCAAGGAGATGAAGTATATAAGGTGAAGCTATGTTGACTTTGAAGAGCACTTGAAAATCATAGAGAGAAAACCAACTCCAAAATAGAAAGCCAAATAATGCAAAAGTTTTTGTTGGTCCAAATTTTCATGCTTTATAAATGCAAATGAAATGTTACAAAATGCAGGGTGTGACACATGCCTAGATAATCTCATAACTATGCGCTTTTCTATCAATTACCCGACAGTAATTTGTTCACCCACCGTAATACTTACGCTATCTTGAGAGAAGCCACTAGTGAAACCTATGGCACCTGGTTCTATCTCTTATCATATTTGCTTTCAATCTACTTTTATTTTGCATCGTTACTTTTTGCATCTATATTATAAAATACCAAAAATATATTTATCTTATCATACTATCTTTATTATATATCACTTTCGCAAGTGGCCGTGAAGGGATTGACAACCCCTTTATTGCGTTGGCTGCGAGTTCTCATTTTGTTTGTGTAGGTGCGTGGGACTTTTGAGGAGCCTCCTACTGGATTGATACCTTGGTTCTCAAAACTGAGGGAAATACTTATGCTACACTTGCTGCATCACCCTCTCCTCTTCGAGGAAAACCAACGCAAGCTCAAGACGCAGCATATGCTTTAATGCTTCCTCCTCGAGTTGAGGTAGTAACATGCGCTAGGGGTAACTTTTGGTTGGGCGCTCGGGTTCGTATTCCTCGGCTGCTAGGACCTCAGTCCATCTATCCACTAGCAGATCATGGTCAGCTTTAAGCTGATGTTGCTTTTTCTTCAGGTTTTTTGCTGTGGCTATGAGCTGGCACTGGAAGCGCTCCTGTTCAACGGGATCCTCAGGCACGATAAATTCTTCGTCGCCAAGGCTCACCTCGTTTTCAGAGAGAGGCATGTAATTGTCATCCTATGATTCTCTGTCTGCTGCATGTTCCTTAGGGCTAGCTTGCTCATCCTCCCGCTCGAGGCCTGGCTGGGAGGGATTGTCTTCGTCTTCGGCACTATCCGGAGCGTTATTGTCTCCTGTGCCGGTATCGCTGCTTTTGCAATGGCGGGGCTTAGAGCGGCGCCGCTGACGCCGGTGCTTGGATTGCTTCTTGGGGGGATTATCCTCCGTTGCCTTATCGCCACCGCCTTCTTTGGGGGTGTCCACCATGTATATATCATATGATGAGGTGGCAGTCCAGCGCCAATGGGCGGTGGTTCTGCTAAATCTCTGCATCGTCGTCCATACCGTCGATGTCTTCGGAGCCGAAATCGAGCATGTCGGTTAAGTCGTCGACAGTGGCTATTAAGTGGGTGGTGGGTGGGGTACGAATTCCTTCATCGTCCGCTTCCCACTCGAGCCAGACATAGTTCGGCCGAGGGTCTCCAGACAAGGAGAGAGACTTTAATGAATTTAGCACGTCGCCCAGGGGCGAGTGCTGAAAGATGTCTGCGAAGGAAAACTCCATAATCGGTGCCCAATCAGATTCGATAGGCACTGACGTAGGTGGTTCGGAGCTTGTGGCCGGGGACGAATCCAAGAGTCCGGCGACACATGTCTCATGGGAGGTGAAGTCAGTATTCGGCTCTATAGCCACTGAGTGTGCGGCCTCCGAGGCGGGGTCCATCCACCCGTCCTCGGATGGCGCACTCTTCTTCGGATTTAGGGCCGGAGTAGCCATGGGTGTGATCTCCTGAACACCGTCCAACGGTAGAGTTAGGTCGTGCTCGTCGTGACCGTGCGGTGCACCTGACATAGGCTCGAATCCGTCAAACATCAAGTCTCCGCGGATATCGGCCGTATAGTTTAAATTTCCAAACCTGACTTGACGGCCAGGGGCGTAACTCTCGATCTACTCCAGATGGCCAAGCGAGTTGGCCCGCAGTGCGAAGCCGCCGAATACAAAGATCTACCCGGGGAGAAAAACCTCACCCTAGATCGCATTGTTGCCGATGATCGAAGGAGCCATCGAGCCTTATGGCGACGTCACAGTGGAACTCTCAATGAAAGCACCAATGTCGGTGTCAAAACCGGCGGATCTCGGGTAGGGGGTCCCGAACTGTGCATCTAAGGCGGATGGTAATAGGAGGTGGGGGACACAATGTTTACCCAAGTTCGGGCCCTCTTGATGGAGGTAATACCCTACTTCCTGCTTGATTGATCTCGATGATATGAGTATTACAATAGTTGATCTACCACGAGATCGTAGAGGCTAAACCCTAGAAGCTAGCCTATGATTATGATTGGTTCTTGTCCTACGGACTAAACCCTCCGGTTTATATAGACATCGGAGGGGGCTAGGGTTACACAAAGTCGGTTACAAGGGAGGAGATCTACATATCCGAACTGCCAAGCTTGCCTTCCACGCAAAGGAGAGTCCCACCAGGACACGGGACGAAGTCTTCAATCTTGTATCTTCATAGTCCAACAGTCCGGCCAAAGGATATAGTCCGGCTGTCCGAGGACCCCTAATCCAGGACTCCCTCAACTCTCCCCTCTCGTTGCTATGCATCACCATGATCTTGCGTGTGCGTAGGAATTTTTTTGAAGTTACTACGTTCCCAAATAGTGGCATCCGAGCCAGGTTATTGCGTAGATGTTATATGCACGAGTAGAACACAAGTGAGTGTTGGGCGATACAAGTCATACTGCTTACCAGCATGTCATACTTTGGTTCGGTGATATTGTTGGATGAAGCGGCCCGGACCGACATTATGCGTACGCTTATGCGAGACTGGTTCTACCGACGTGCTTTGCACACAGGTGGCTGGCGGGTGTCAGTTTCTCCAACTTTTGTTGAACCGAGTGTGACTAGCCCGGTCCTTGAGAAGGTTAAAACAACACTAACTTGACGAACTATCGTTGTGGTTTTGATGCGTAGGTAAGAACTGTTCTTGCTCAGCCCGTAGCAGCCACGTAAAACTTGCAACTACAAAGTAGAGGACGTCTAACTTGTTTTTGCAGGGCATGTTGTGATGTGATATGGTCAAGAGATGATGTTATATTTTATTATATGAGATGATCATGTTTTGTAACGAAGTTATCGGCAACTAACAGGAGCCATATGGTTGTCGCTTTATTGTATGCAATGCAATCGCCCTGTAATTGCTTTACCTTATCAGTAAGCAGTAGCGATAGTCGTAGAAGCAATAAATGGCGAGACGACAACGATGGTACGATGGAGATCAAGGTGTCGCGCCGGTGACCATGGTGATCATGACGGTGCTTTGGAGATGGAGATCAAAGGCACAAGATGATGATAGCCATATCATACCACTTATATTGATTGCATGTGATGTTTATCCTTTATGCATCTTATTCTGGTTTGTTTGACGGTAGCTTTATAAGATGATCTCTCACTAAATTTCAAGGAAAAAGTGTTCTCCCTGAGTATGCACCATTGCCAAAGTTCGTCGTGCCGAGACACCACATGATGATCGGGTGTGATAAGCTCAATGTTCATCTACAACGGGTGTAAGACAGTTTTGCACATGCTGAATACTCGGGTTAAACTTGACGAGCCTAGCATATGCAGACATGGCCTCGCAACACTGAGACCGAAAGGTCGAGCGTGAATCATATAGTAGATATGATCAACATAGTGATGTTCACCATTGAAAACTACTCCATCTCACATGATGATCGGTTATGGTTTAGTTGATATGGATCACGTGATCACTTAGATGATTAGATGGATGTCTATCTAAGTGGGAGTTCTTAAGTAATATGATTAATTGAACTTAAATTTATCATGAACTTAGTACCTGATAGTATTTTGCTTGTCTATGTTGTTGTAGATAGATGGGCCGTGTTGTTGTTCCGTTGAATTTTAATGCGTTCCTTGAGAAAGCAAAGTTGAAAGATGATGGTAGCAATTACACGGACTGGGTCCGTAACTTGAGGATTATCCTCATTGCTGCACAGAAGAATTACGTCCTGGAAGCACTGCTGGGTGCCAGGCCTGATGCAGATGCAACTGACGACGTTAAGAACGGCTGGCAGAGCAAAGCTGATGACTACTCAATAGTTCAGTGTGCCATGCTTTACGGATTAGAACCGGGACTTCAACAACGTTTTGAACGTCATGGAACATATGCGATGTTTCAGGAGTTGAAGTTAATATTTCAAGCAAATGCCCAGATTAAGAGATATGAAGTCTCCAATAAGTTCTATAGCTGCAAGATGGAGGAGAATAGTTCTGTCAGTGAACATATACTCAAAATGTCTTGGTATAACAATCACTTAATTCAACTGGGAGTTAATCTTCCGGATGATAGTGTCATTGACAGAATTCTTCAATCACTGCCACCAAGCTACAAGAGCTTCGTGATGAACTATAATATGCAAGGAATGGATAAGACAATTCCCGAGCTCTTCGCAATGCTCAAGGCTGCGGATGTAGAAATCAAGAAGGAGCATCAAGTGTTGATGGTCAACAAGACCACCAGTTTCAAGAAAAAGGGTAAAGGGAAGAAGAAGGGGAACTTCAAGAAGAACGGCAAACAAGTTGCTGCTCAGGAGAAGAAACCCAAGTCTGGACCTAAGCCCGAGACTGAGTGCTTCTACTGGAAACAGACTGGTCACTAGAAGCGGAACTGCCCCAAGTATTTGGCGGATAAGAAGGATGGCAAGGTGAACAAAGGTATATGTGATATACATGTTATTGATGTGTACCTTACTAGAGCTCGCAGTAGCACCTGGGTATTTGATACTGGTTATGTTGCTAATATTTGCAACTCGAGACACGAATTACGGATAAAGCGAAGACTGGCTAAGGATGAGGTGACGATGCGCGTGGGAAATGGTTCCAAAGTCGATGTGATCGCCGTCGGCACGCTACCTCTACATCTACCTTCGGGATTAGTTTTAGACCTGAATAATTGTTATTTGGGGCCAGCGTTAAGCATGAACATTATATTTGGATCTAGTTTGATGCGAGACGGTTATTCATTTAAATCTGAGAATAATGGTTGTTCTATTTATATGAGTAATATCTTTTATGTTCGTGCACCCTTGTAGAGAGGTCTATTTGTGATGAATCTCGATAGTAGTGACACACATATTCATTATGTTGAAGCCAGAAGATGCACAGTTGATAATGATAGTGCAACTTATTTGTGGCACTGCCATTTGGGTCATATTGGTGTAAAACGCATGAAGAAACTCCATACTGATGGACTTCTGGAATCACTTGATTATGAATCACTTGGTACTTGTGAACCATGCATCATGGGCAAGATGACTAAAACGCCGTTCTCCGGAACAATGGAGCGACTAACAGATTAGTTGGAAATCATACATACTAATGTATGTGGTCCAATGAATATTGAGGCTCGCGGCGGGTATCGTTATTTTCTCACCTTCACAGATGATTTGAGCAGATATGGGTATATCTACTTAATGAAACATGAGTCTTAAACATTTGAAAAGTTCAAAGAATTTCAGAGTGAAGTGGAAAATCATCGTAACAAGAAAATAAAGTTTCTACAATCTGATCATGGAGGAGAATATTTGAGTTACGAGTTTGGTCTACATTTGAAACAGTGCGGAATAGTTTTGCAACTCACGCCACCCGGAACACCACAGCGTAATGGTGTGTCCGAATGTCGTAATTGTACTTTACTAGATATGGTGTGATCTATGATGTCTCTTACTGATTTACCGATATCATTTTTGGGTTATGCTTTAGAGACGGCTGCATTCACGTTAAATAGGGCGCCATCGAAATCCGTTGAGACGACGCCTTATGAACTGTGGTTTGGCAAGAAACCAAAGTTGTCGTTTCTTAAAATTTGGGTCTGCGATGCTTATGTGAAAAAGCTTCAACCTGATAAGCTCGAACCCAAATCGAAGAAATGTGCCTTCATAGGATACCCAAAGGAAACTGTTGGGTACACCTTCTATCACAGATCCGAAGGCAAAACATTCGTTGCTAAGAATGGATCCTTTCTAGAGAGGGAGTTTCTCTCAAAAGAAGTGAGTGGGAGGAAAGTAGAACTTGATTAGGTAAATGTACCTGCTTCCTTATTGGAAAGTAGTTCATCACAGAAATCGGTTCATGTGACACCTACACCAGTTAGTGAGGAAGCTAATGATGTTGATCATGAAACTTCAGATCAAGTTACTACTGAACCTCGTAGGTCAACCAGAGTAAGATACGCACCAGAGTGGTACGCTAATACTATTTTGGAGGTCATGTTACTTGACCAAGGTGAACCTACAAACTATGAAGAGGCGATGGTGAGCCCAGATTCCGCAAAATTGCTTGAGGCCATGAAATCTGAGATAGGATCCATGTATGAGAACAAAGTGTGGACTTTGGTTGACTTGCCCGATGATCGGCAAGCCATAGAGAATAAATGGATCTTCAAGAAGAAGACTGACGCTGACAGTAATGTGACTGTCTACAAAGCTTCACTTGTTGCAAAAGGTTTTCGACAAGTTCAAGGAGTTGACTATGATGAGACTTTATCACCCGTAGCGATGCTTAAGTTTTTCCGAATCATGTTAGCAGTTGCCGCATTTTATGATTATGAAATTTCACAAATGGATGTCAAAACTGCATTCCTGAATGGATTTCTGGAAGAAGAGTTGTATATGATGCAGCCGTAAGGTTTTGTCGATTCAAAGGGAGCTAACAAAGTGTGCAAGCTCCAGCGATCCATTTATGGACTAGTGCAAGCCTCTCGGAGTTGGAACAAACGTTTTGATTGTGTGATCAAAGCATATGGATTTATATAGACTTTTGGAGAAGCCTGTATTTACAAGAAAGTGAGTGGGAGCTCTGTAGCATTTCTAATATTATATGTGGATGACATATTGCTGATTGGAAATGATATAGAATTTCTGGATAACATAAAAGGATACTTGAATAAGAGTTTTTCAATGAAATACCTCGGTGAAGCTGCTTATATATTGGGCATCAAGATCTATAGAGATAGATCAAGACGCTTAATTGTACTTTCACAAAGCACATACCTTGATAAAGTTTTGAAGAAGTTCAAAATGGATCAAGCAAAGAAAGGGTTCTTGCCTGTGTTACAAGGTGTGAAGTTGAGTCAGACTTAATGCCCGACCACTGTAGAAGATAGGGAAAAAATGAAAAGTGTTCCCTATGCTTGAACCATAGGCTCTATCATGTATGCAATGCTGTGTACCAGACCTAATGTGAGCCTTACAATTAGCTTAGCAGGGAGGTAACAAAGTAATCCAGGAGTGGATCACTGGACAGCGGTCAAGAACATCCTGAAATACCTGAAAAGGACTAAGGATATGTTTCTCGTTTATGGAGGTGACAAAGAGCTCGTCGTAAATGGTTACGTCGATGCAAGCTTCGACACTAATCCGAACGATTCTAAATCACAAACCGGATACGTGTTTACATTGAACGGTGGAGCTGTCAGTTGGTGCAGTTCTAAACAAAGCATCGTGGCGGGATCTACGTGTGAAGCGGAGTACATAGCTGCTTCGGAAGCAGCAAATGAAGGAGTTTGGATGAAGGAGTTCATATCCGATCTAGGTGTCATACCTAGTGCATCGGGTCCAATGAAAATCTTTTGTGAGAATACTGGTGCAATTGCCTTGGCAAAGGAATCCAGATTTCACAAGAGAACCAAGCACATCAAAAGATGCTTCAATTCCATCCGGGATCAAGTCCAGGTGGGAGATATAGAGATTTGCAAGATACATACGTATCTGAATGTTGCAGACCCATTGACTAAGCCTCTTCCACGAGCAAAACATGATCAGCACCAAGACTCCATGGGTGTTAGAATCATTACTGTGTAATCTAGATTATTGACTCTAGTGCAAGTGGGAGACTGAAGGAAATATGCCCTAGAGGCAATAATAAAGTTATTATTTATTCCCTCATATCATGATAAATCTTTATTATTCATGCTAGAATTGTATTAACCGGAAACATAATACATGTGTGAATACATAAACAAACATAGTGTCACTAGTATGCCTCTACTTGACTAGCTCATTGATCAAAGATGGTTGACTTTCCTAGCCATAGACATGAGTTTTAATTTGATTAACGAGATCACATCATTAGGAGAATGTGATTGACTTGACCCATTCCGTTAGCTTAGCACTTGATCGTTTAGTTTACTGCTATTGCGTTCTTCAAGACTTATACTTGTTCCTGTTACTATGAGATTATGCAACTCCCGATTACCGGAGGAACACTTTGTGTTCTACCAAACGTCACAATGTAACTAGGTGATTATAAAGGTGCTCTACAGGTGTCTCCGATGGTGCTTGTTGAGTTGGCATAGATCGAGATTAGGATTTGTCACTTCGATTGTCGGAGAGGTATCTCTAGGCCCTCTCGGTAATGCACATCACAATAAGCCTTGCAAGCAATGTGACTAATGAGTTAGTTGCGGAATGATGCATTACGGAACGGGTAAAGAGACTTGACGGTAACGAGATTGAGCTAGGTATTGAGATACCGACGATCGAATCTCGGGCAAGTAACATACCGATGACAAAGGGAACACCATATGTTGTTATGCGGTTTGACCGATAAAGATCTTCGTAGAATATGTACGAACCAATATGAGCATCTAGGTTCCGATGTTGCTTATTGACCGGTAACGTGTCTCGGTCATGTCTACATAGTTCTCAAACCCGTAGGGTCCGCACGCTTAAAGTTCTGTGACGGTCGGTATTATGAGTTTATATGTTTTGATGTACCGAAGGTAGTTCGGAGTCCCGGATATGATCGTGGACATGACGAGGAGTCTCAAAATGGTCGAGACATAAAGATTGATATATTGGAAGCCTACATTTGGACATCGAAAGAGTTTCAGGTGAAATCAGGATATTACCTGAGTGCCGGAGGGGTTACCGGAACCCCCCGGGGGTTAATGGGCCTTGTTGGGCCCTAGTGGAGAGAGAGAGGGACCGGCCAGGGCAGGCCGTGCGCCCCCTCCCCCTCTGGTCCGAATTGGACTAGGAAGGGGGGGCGGCGCCCCCCTTTCCTTCTCATTCTCCCCCTTCCTTTCCCCCTCCTAGTAGGAGTAGGAAAGAGGGGAGTCCTACTCCTACTAGGAGGAGGACTCCTCCTCCTGGCGCGCCCTACAAGGCTGGCCGGCCTCCCCCCTTGCTCCTTTATATACGGGGGTAGGGGGCACTCTAGAACACACAAGTTGATCATTGATCTCTCCCAGCCGTGTGCGGTGCCCCCTCCACCATAATCCACCTCGGTCATATCGTAGCGGTGCTTAGGCGAAGCCCTGCGACGGTAGCTTCATCAACATCGTCACCACGCCGTCGTGCTGACGAAACACTCCCTCGAGCTCTACTAGATCGTGAGTTCGCGGGACGTCACCGAGCTGAATGTGTGCTGAACGCGGAGGTGTCGTACGTTCAGTACTGAGGATCGGTCGATCGTGTAGACGTACGACTACATCAACCGCGTTGTCATAACGCTTCCGCTTAACGGTCTACGAGGGTACGTGGACGACACTCTCCCCTCTCGTTGCTATGCATCACCATGATCTTGCGTGTGCGTAGGAATTTTTTAGAAATTACTATGTTTCCAAATACTTGCATGCGCCAGAACACTTAGATACGCATCATGAAGCTTGTGGTTGCAAAATGGGCATCCATAGCCGTCGTTCCAGGTCCTAATACACCTGTTATGCATTCCCGCATAAAGCTTCCTCAGGATTCGCCTCTTGTACCTCCTCTGGGCATCTTCATCCTCGTTGTCCACATCGTCAGGCAGCACCTGTACAAATAGTAAAACAAATTTGGCATCAAATCACTGATTACATGCCATGAAGTAGGATTAGGAATTTATGGCTATTTATTTATACATATCCAAAGATTATGGTTCGATTTTTAAGCATAGGTGTCTATGTACAGGCCAATCTTGAAGAAAATAATGGCACAAACATATGTAGGTCATTCAAAATCCATTGTCAAGTCATGCCTAGGAATTATTAGCACGAACACTAACCCTAGTCGGATTACTAGTAGAAATCATTTGCACAGATGAAACAACTAATCACTTATCACCTGTACCATTCAAACAATCAATACACTACATGGATCTAATGAAACTTACTCAGATTTCATGGATTGGGAGAACATAACCACAACCAGAGAAACCCTATGATCTATTTGACACATAAATGAGTATAGATGACTAACCAGCTGTCCGTCGTCGTCAGAGTCGTCGCCGGAGTGGTCGTCGGAGTCGGTGTGGAACTCCGCCTCTGGCTGTGGAAGCTCGACTCCATCGACGACGTCAGGGTGCAGCGATAACTCGCCGGCGGTGACGGCAACCTCTGTCTCCATCTCCACGCCGTGCTCCGGTGCTTTAGCAGCCCCGGCGTCGCCACTCCCTCCGATGGGGCGCTTCGGCGGCATCCTCACACACTGGCGGCTTTGAGCACTGAGAGCGACATCGAGGATGCAAGCGGAGAGAGAAGATTGTGTGTGCGTAGCGAGGATGACGGGTGCGCCCGCTCGGGCGCACCATTAAGATGGAGTGGTGGGAGTTGTGGGAGAGAGGCGGGCGGCGGTTAAACCGATGGCTCGCCTCCCGGTGAGCCTGCGCACCGGACTACTAGCATGCCTACCAAAGTTTCACACGGCTACTCGCACGCCTCTCGATGACACTGCGCAGCGAGCATGCCTCCATCAATTCACACACCTGCACGCACGCCTCCCCGTCTGCCTACGCGGCGGACTGTGATACGTCTCCAACGTATCTATAATTTTTTATTGTTCCATGCTATATTATATTCTGTTTTGGATGTTTAATAGGCTTTATTATACACTTTTATATTATTTTTGGGACTAACCTATTAACCGGAGGGCCAGCCCATATTGCTGTTTTTTGCCTATTTTAGTGTTTTGCAGAAAAAGAATATCTAACGAAGTCCAAACGGAATGAAACCTTTGGGAACGTGATTTTCGGAACAAACGTGATCCAGAGGACTTGGAGTCCACATAAAGAAAGCAACGAGGAGAGCACGAGGCAGGGGGCGCGCCTACCCCCGCCCCCCCAGGCGCGCCCTCCACCCTAGTGAGGCCCATGTTGCTCCACCGACGTACTTCTTCCTCCTATATATACCTACGTACCCCCAAACCAACAGAGGCATCCACGAAAACCTAATTCCACCGCCGCAACCTTCTGTACCCGTGATATCCCATCTTGGGGCCTTTTCCGGCGTCCTACCGGAGGGGGCATTGATCACGGAGGGCTTCTACATCAACACCATAGGCCCTCCGATGATGTGTGAGTAGTTTACCTCAGACCTTCGGGTCCATAGTTATTAGCTAGATGGCTTCTTCTCTCTTTTTGGATCTCAATACAAAGTTCTCCACGATTCTTGTGGAGATCTATTCTATGTAATCTTCTTTTGTGGTGTGTTTGTCGAGATCGATGAATTGTGGGTTTATGATCAAGTTTATCTAGGAACAATATTTGAATCTTCTCTGAATTCTTTTATGTATGATTGGTTATCTTTGCAAGTCTCTTCGAATTATCAGTTTCATTTAGCCTACTAGATTGACCTTTCTTGCAATGGGAGAAGTGCTTAGCTTTGGGTTCAATCTTGAGGTGTCCTTTCCCAGTGACAACTGTCGGCGTTCTGGGAACGGGGGTCCCCAGACTTGCCTACCTGCGGCCTATGGCGTGGCTCAAAGGAGGCCCAGGACGGCCCATCTTCATCAACGCAAGCTCAAGACCCTCGCGAGGGGCCAAGCCTCGCGGGGCGGACGACCAAGAGCTTCCTCAGGCGCGGCCTCGTCAGGCTGGCTCATGAGGCGGAGAGTTCAAGGCGGGGTACCTCGCGAGGTGCCCATGATGTAAGCCATGACGACCAAGGCGCCGATCGAGCGCCCGATCACAGGCGTCCTCCTTTCCTCTTTGTGCAAAGGGAGCAAGCGCAGCAAGAGCATCAAGCAAAGGCATCCGTTTGATGCAACAAGACCAAGACCAGCCCCAGCGGCTGGAATGCGATCATCGTGGAGCCCAAGCAGGCGCCATCACGAGCCTTTGGCGGCGAGGACCAACTTTAGTCGAGGATAAGTGTACCCGTTGTTCCCCTTCAAAATGGCCAATTGTTGGCGCCCTTCCCGCTCAATATTTGGGAAGAGGCCCAGGGCCTTCGTCTATATAAGTAGAGCTAGCCACCATAGTAGAGGATCCTCTCCCCCGGCGCGGCATTTTGGGATCCAGAGAGAGAGAGAGATAGAGATCCGATCCTCAAGCTATAGCGACGGGACACCACTTAGCAGTTCATCACACCCACCAAGAACAGACCCTCATCAGCCCAAGAGGCAATCCACACACCACACACTGGAGTGGGGTATTACACCACGATGGTGGCTTGAACCAGTATAAATCTCGTGTCTCTTGTGCTGTTCTTGCGAGTAGTTTTAGGTCCTTGCGATTCAGTGAGGTACGAGACGGTGGAGGGTTGGATCTCCGCGCGCACCCCAGAGTTCGAACCTTAAGGGTCTGCCGGAACCCGAAATCCGACATTTGGCGCGCCAGGTAGGGGTGCGCCGGAATCTGCCTTTCGTCGCCTCGTTCTTCCTCGACCACCGCAACCATGTCTGACGCTCGTCGGGCCCGCGCCGAGCACCGAGCCGCCCTCGCCTCCCATGTCGCCCAGACGGCTCCCGTCGGCGGGCGTCCTCGTCGTTCCCCGTCACCTGCCGTCAACGCCGCCACCGGCCCGGCGGGGAACGAGCAGCAAGCGTCGTCCCAGCACCCGTCCATGAGGCGGGACGGCCGCACCGCCACGCCTTCGCTCACCCCCGCTGGTTCTTCGTCGCGCGCGCCCCGCGCGGCCATGGAGGCCCGAGCTGCACTCATCGCGGCCAACGAGCTCCTGCGCTACCGCCCCGTCGACGACGTCTATGAAGAATGGCTCGACCGCGTCGCCGAGCTCGTCCGCGCTGCGGGAGGCGACCCCGCGCCGTCCGTCTCGCTGCACCGCACCCCGCCCCGCGCGGGCGATGAAGCTCCCGGGGCGCCTCAGCCGCCTCCTCCTCAAGACGGCGCCCTAGCACCAAGCGCGCGGCCTGGCGGAACCCGTTCCGCCAGCGCCGCGCGGCAAGAGCAGAGCTGCCAAGAAGTTCGCGCCGCAAGAAGCCGCCGGCGCCCCGCTCCAACGACGTCGGACCTGCGCTGCCCCCCAGCCAAGGCGCAGGAGGCTGCAAGGCC
The DNA here is from genome assembly GCA_021605205.1 of Aegilops longissima. Lineage (NCBI taxonomy): Eukaryota > Viridiplantae > Streptophyta > Magnoliopsida > Poales > Poaceae > Aegilops > Aegilops longissima. Next base: position 161,482,323 of record CM038678.1, on the reverse strand, counting down.
AAGCTCTCTGCCGTCCGAGGCCCCCCGCGGCCACGGCGGGCTGCCGCGCCTTCACCACCGAGCTGCGCAACGTCGCGTGGCCCGCCAAGTTCAAGCCAGACCTGCCTCCACGCTACGACGTCACGGCTGACCCTACGGAGTTCCTCCATCTCTACGAGCTGGGCATCGAGGCTGCCAACGGAGATGAAAAGGTCATGGCGAACTGGTTTCCCATGGCGCTCAAGGACGGAGCCCACACCAGGCTCCTGAATCTGGCCCCAGGCACGATCTCTTCCTGGGCCGAGATGCGTACCCGCTTCATCGCCAACTTCCAGGGTACTCGCGACCGGCCACCCGCCGTGAGCGACATGCGCCGAATCAAGCAGCAGCCAGGGGAAACCCTGCAAAAGTACATCCAGCGCTTCAACAACGCGCACCTCAAGATTCCCAGGGTAACGGAGGAGGCCATCATCTCTGCCTTCTCCGATGGCATGCGCGACGTCAAGATGAAGGAGGAGCTGGCGATGCATGAAGATCATGCACCTCCACAGAGCTGTTCAACTTGGAGACCAAGTGCGCCAGGGGCTGAGGAAGGCGCCTCTGCCTCCTCGAGCTGCCTGCCGCGGATCCCAAGAGAAGAAGTCCAAGGCCAGGGCGTGAAGCGCAAGGGGCTGCCGTGCTCGCAGCCAACCGGACACCAAGCGAGGCGAGATCAGCCCGAGTCTTCCAAGGGCAGCCCGTCTGCGTGTACCACGACCTCCACACCCACAACACCAATGAATGTCAAGAGCTCCGGGCCGTCTTGCGAAGGAAGGGTCGGCGGACACCTGGCGCAGCGACCGGGCTCTGGCCGAGGAGGAGGAAGGAATGCGGGGCGCTGGGAAGACCGCGTCCAGCGCCAAGGATGGCGCGACCAACCTCGCGAGACGGCTGGCAAGACCCACCTCGCGAGGGGGCTAGAGGACCAGCCTCGTGAGGATCGTCCATAAGGGAACATGAGGCCACTCTCGCTGCCGCCACCGCCAAGGAGAATCAAGACCGCCATCGGGGCGAGGGGCTGGGGCTTCCGTGAAGCGCGTCGATCGCAGCATCTGGGGCGGAGCTCAAGCCCCAGCCTCTCACCGCATCTTCAAGCAGTTCGCGCGTGAAATGAATGCAGTCCTCCCCAAGCTCGAGTCCACGCGCCCTCTCAGGTGGTCGGCGTGCGCCATCACGTTCAGCTCGGCGGATCAGCTCAAGTGCGCAGCCACAGCCGGAGTTCTCCCAATGCTTTGCTCCCCAATCATCAGCAACGTGCTGGTCACCAAGACCCTCATCGACGGCGGAGCAGGGCTCAACGTCCTGTCCGTGGAAACATTCAACAATCTTCAAGTGCCCTACAGTCAGCTTCAGCCAACCAAGCCTTTCTCCGGAGTCACCGACGGCTCCATGGTCTCGATCGGGCAGGTTCGCCTTCCCGTCACCTTCGGCGCCCGCGACAACTACCACACCGAGCTCATCGACTTCGACGTCGCCCACATTCGCCTGCCGTACAACGCCATCCTCGGGTACCCAGCATTGGCCAAGTTCATGGCCGTAACCCACCATGGCTACAACGTCCTCAAGATGCCAGGAAGCGGCGGGGTCATCACGGTGCCCTGTGAAGAGAGAGATGCAGTGTGCTCCCTGGAGCGAGCTTTTCAGGCCGCATCGCTAGAAGACCCAGACCACAGCAGCAGGATGCCTCCCGAGGCAGCACCCAAGAAGAAGAAGACATCGACCGGGCGGCTCTTCAAGAGACAGGCCCCTCGGGCCCGTGCCGGGCGGGGGAGCCTCCTTCCATCGCATAGGAAGCGCGCCTGTCGTCCTCCTCGAAGCGGGGCTCGGGGCTCTCCCACGGAGGGTCGCCGACCTCGCCAAGGTCTCGAGGGAGGCGCTTGGGCACCACGTGATGGGCGTGTTTGAAGCACGTTTCCATAGCGAAGCAAGACCAGGAGGACAGAACCCTCAAGAGTTCATCAGCAAGGCCATTCAGGAGTTACAGGAGTCAAGGGTCATGAGGGGCAGCCGCCGCCTACCCGCTGTGGCCCCCCATCCAGGCGAGGATGGTGGGCTGCGCGTCTGCATCGACATACCAGGGCTCAACCGAGCCGCATCTCAAGAGCGCCTCTGGCCCTCGCGAGTGGGACGTTGCGAGGGTCCGCCCCACAGCTACGTACGCATGCCTTATGGCCTGCCAAACGCGGCTGCTGCGCACCAGCGTCTCATGAGGACCATCCTGGAGGCTCAAGAGGTCAGGCACGCCGCAGCCCTGGTGGAGATGGAGATGGCCCATGAGGAGCCGCCGGCGCCTCCGGAGCCTCCCGAGGCCCCCGGGCCTGGGGGCTCGTGAGGATCGGCTCCCGCAGCCCACCGAGTCTGCTACATCAACAACCCTTCATCCCCAACATCACCAGGTGACATCTTTAAGTTTTATTTCGGTGGGGCGCCTTGAGACCGCATTATTCCCAGGCGCGTGGGTCCGTCCCAGGCATGTATCCCTTTATTTCATGTCTTTAGCTTATCTGTTGGGCGCCCTCGGCTGCATCATCCCCAAGCCGCTCGGGCCAGTCCCAGCGGCATGTATCCTTCCTGCGTTTTCCTTAGGATTATGCTCTCGTTCCACCATGCTTGTTATTTGGTGCCTTCTCCTGGGTGGCGAAATCTTGCACGTTAAAGGGGGGGGTGCCTGAGCATCGCGACTCAGGGCTCCTACCGGCTCTCCGGCCGTCACCCTCTGGTCTTGTCCATGGCATTGCGACCTAGCTAGCCAGCGACGGCTGAGACCGGCCCGAGAGCCGGGACTCGAGGACGTAGAGTTTCGTCATCCAATCCAGCTTGCGCGTTAAAGGGGGGGTGCCTGAGCATCGCGACTCAGGGCTCCTACCGGCTCTCCGGCCCTCACCCTCTGGTCTTGTCCATGGCATCGCGACCTGGCTTGCCAGCGACGGCTGAGACCAGCCCAAGAGCCGGGACCCGAGGACGTAGAGTTGCTGCGTCTGACCCAGCTTGCGCGTTAAAGGGGGTGCCTGAGCATCGCGACTCAGGGCTCCTACCGGCTCTCCGGCCCTCACCCTCTGGTCTTGTCCATGGCATCGCGACCTGGCTTGCCAGCGACGGCTGAGACCAGCCCGAGAGCCGGGACCCGAGGACGTAGAGTTGCGTCATCTAACCTAGCTTGCGCGTTAAAGGGGGGGTGCCTGAGCATCGCGACTCAGGGCTCCTACCGGCTCTCCGGCCCTCACCCTCTGGTGTTGTCCATGGCATCGCGACCTGGCTTGCCAGCGACGGCTGAGACCAGCCCGAGAGCCGGGACCAAGACGTGAGCACCGGCATCCGCCAAATTTGCAAGAACACACTCAAGACAAGGCCCGAGCCAGCGCAACCCGCCTTGAAGTAGGGCCTCGTGAGTCCTGCTACTGCTCACGGGTGCCCAGTACACCTCGTCCGCCCTACCGTGCCAGCCACGTGTCGAGGTGGGGCTGTATCGCCCGGGGCTCCTCCCGGAGGAGCCCCTCCACGTTCCAGTGGAAGCACCATGCTCCTTGTTGGTGACGACAACTTGCCGAGGAGCGGCTATGCCCGTATGCATGCGGGCGCTATGCTCAGCTGGTGATAAACAAGCGAGGGTGGCCTCGGGTCGCATCAACCTCGGGGAGCCAGGCTCGATGGTGGCCTCGTCGCAACGCCTCCCCTCGGGAGCGCCGCGCGAGGGGGCTGGGCACGGGGGCTGCGCCTGGGTCACGCCCAGACGCACGCCACCCAGCCAGGCCCCTCGGGCCTGGTTCGTCGCACGCCACTCCCCGAGCGGAGCCAAGGTACGCATGCCGTTTGAGCGTCAAGGGGGACTCCTGAGCATCGCGACTCAGGAGCCTAACTGGTCACGTAGCCCCTCACCCCTTAGTTCCGAAAGGCTAACGGCGGTTGAGGTATGCGCGGGGCCGGGCTCTGCAGATGTAGAACGGTGGATCCGCCCGCACCTCACCTCCCTACTTGCTGTTCGTGCGCCAAGGGGACTCCTGAGCATCGCGACTCAGGAGCCTAACTTGTCACGTAGCCCCTCACTCCTTGGTCCCGTCCTGGTTTCCGGTCGGGGCTAACGGCGGCTGAGGTATGCGCGGGGCCGGGCTCTGCCGGCGTAGAACATAAGCAAGTAGGAAGCACAAATTTCAAGGAATTCAAAAGCAAATATTACAGTCCTCACTGTTATTGCAGTACCAAACGCAAGTTTAAACGCCTCCCCGAGGCATGATACATGTGCAGGAACTAAAAGCAAGACAGGAGCCGCAGCGGAGTCACTTGTCGGCGGTGGAGCAGCGCGGAGTGGGCTCGCCTCGTGAAGCAGCTGGGCTGGCAGTGCCTCGCTTCGACTTGGTGCTGAAGGCCCAGAACTTCCCCAACAGAGCCTCCGCGCGACCCTTCATAGCCTCGGCAGCGGCGGCAGCGTGCTCGCCGCTTACCGGCTCCAGCAGGTTGTCCATGTCGACGCTGGGATCGTGAAGATAGATGTGGGTGAGGATCCGCGTCAGTGCCGCAGAAGACAAGACACGCCTCGGCCTCAGCCATGGGGCCAAGACCAAGGGAGACATCTTCAAGAGCGCGAATCAGGAAGGGAAGCAGCTTGGCGGGGCCGTCCTCTGCGCCGGCTAGTGGGCTCTCCAGGCCGCTATCATAAAGCTCCCTCAGCAAGGCGCGAGCCTTCACCTCCATATCCATGAAGGCCACGCGATCTTCGGCAAGAACCCGCGCCTTGGCGTCCAGCTCGACCTTCCTCGCCTCCAGCTCCTGCTCCAGCGCGCCTAGGCGGTCGCGGCGCTTCTTCAGCTTGGCCTCCCGGTCCTTGATGGCCGCCTCGCGAGCCTTCATGCCTTCCTCCTGCTCCTGGCGGAGGCGGGCCTCCTCGGTGAGCTGGTTCTGCAGGCCCTTCAGCTCGCCCTCCAGCGTCTCATAGCGACCTCGGATGCTGGCTGCCTCCCCCAGGGCAGCATCACGGGCTACCTTCGCCTCGCGAACAACCTGCTTCTCCTCGTCACAAGCCGTCGAAGCCTGGACCAGCGCCGCCCGAATCAAAGCGTCGGCGCGAATCCAGCCAGAGGCCAGCTCCAAGCGCCCGGCCACCAAGCGAGGGTCGGCGCCCAGAAGATCCTGCCGCAGCTGGTCCAGTTCAATAGCAGCGCGGTCCAGGACCGCGGGAGGAGTCGGAGAGACAGCAGTTGGCGGAGTAGGAGGAGTTGGCGGCGGCGTAACCACTGCGCCCTGAGGCGGAACCAGCGGCGCCACGGCAGCGGTGGAGGCAGCGCCCAGCAAGGCCACCTCGGGAGTCGCCTAGGACAAGGGGGCTGAGCTCGCCCCAGCGGGCTCAGCCAGGCCTCACGAGGACGCCCGGGCAGGAGAGGCCTGGGCGTCGGGGTCATCTTCTTTTTCGGGCAGAGGCACGCCACAGATGGGGCCTCAGAGCCCCTTCACTTCTTCGCTGGGCGCCACTGGCCAAGAGCATGGACATAAGATCTCGTCGACAAAACAATAATCAAGACAGGAAGCAGGCACTTACAAGTCGTCACTGGTGGACTCGAGCAGCCTCCGGCCATACTTGAAGCCCGAGAGCCGGCTGCAGGGATCAGCTTCAAGGGGACCAGGAGCGGGAGGCGCGTCTGCGGATCGCCCCGGGGCCGGGGCGGACCCGTGGGGGACCAGCCCAGTCCGGTCCTTCTTCGGGATCGGGGGCAGGCTTCTGCCTCCCCGCTCTCCCTCATCCTCGTCGTCGTCACTCTCGGGGAGGCGGAGAACGCGGGGCCTGCGCCGCAGGGGAGGAGCCCTTGACTCCGCTCCCGAATCAACCCCCTCTCCTGGCTCTCTTCCCTCCACCTGTTCGTCGGAGTCAGAAGAAGACACGTCCACCAGGTCCTCCGGAGCCTCCGCAGGCACGAGCCTGTCCCCATTGAAGGTGGGCATGGGCCCCACAACCTGCTCCCAATCCTCGCGAAGGAACAGGGGCGCGGGGGCGCCCTCCGGTCTCGCCACATCGCCCCCTACCAAGGACTGGAGGACCGTCACCAGATCCTCGCTGGCCAGGGCCACGGGGCTCGCGTTAGGCCTCCACATCGGAGCGAGTCTTGGCGGCGGAGCAGATTGGTGCTCAGAACTCCCTCGAGAACGACGCACCGGTCAGCCTTGCCGCCTCCGCATCGTCCGGCTTCAGATCTGCATCCATCCTCTCCAGCACCAGCTTCACGCGAGGATCCCGAAGCTTCGCTCGGGACCAGTCGTCGGAACTCTCGGCGGGCTCCGTGGGCAGGATCAGCCGAGGGTGGATCCGCCCGGCATCCACCAAGACCCACTTGCTCCTGAAGCCCTCAATCCGCTTCCCAGTGTTTGAAATGGCAATGGCTCTGCCGTATGCGACGAAGCTCGCGCACGCGGAGACGGGACCACGGGAGAGTCGGAGGAAGAAGTAGTGGCGCAGCAAGGCCACCGAGGGCTTCACCCCAACATGGGCCTCACAATAGTAGGCGAAGATTGCCAGAAGAAGGACGGAGTTGGGATGAAGGTGCAGAGCGTGAATGTTGTAATGGCGAAGGACGGAGAAGAAGAACTCAGAGAAGGGAGGAGCCAGACCAGCAATAATGGCGCCCGCGAAGAACGGGTAGAAGGTACTCCCCCGACCCTCAGGGGCGGAGGAGCCGGCCTTGAACACCGTCGTTCCGCTGACGCCCCGCGCCTCCGCCAACCGGCGCATCAGGGCAAGGCTCGCCGCTGACACGTTCGGCGGGTCCAAGGCAGGAGAGTACCAGGCTCCGGCCGGGGTTTGACGAGGAGCCATGACTGGCTATGGCACGAAGACGGAGTGGATCTGAAGGTCTTAGAAGTAGGGAGGAGAGGCACAAGAAAGGGGATCTGAGCAGCAACTGGCGAAAGTAAAGGAGGCAAGGAAGATGCCGCTCTATTATCAACCCGCGCGGTTGCAGAGGCGCCCACGTCCAATCAACCGCTACACGGCTCCCAAGGCCGCAGGCTGTTAGGGCCTGACGCTCAGACTTGCCCTTCGCCTCTCTGCGGCCAAGGTCGGGCGCGCCGGGCCCCGGGCTCTTGTCGGCGTTCTCGGAGCAGGGGTCCCAGACTTGCTCGCTGCGGCTTTGTGGCGTGGCTCAAAGGAGGCCCAGGACGGCCCATCTTCATCAACGCAAGCTCAAGACCCTCGGGAGGGGCCAAGCCTCGCGGGGTGGACGACCAAGAGCTTCCTCAGGCGCGGCCTCGTCAAGCTGGCTCATGAGGGGGCGGAGAGTTCAAGGCAGGGTACCTCGCGAGGTGCCCATGGCGTGGAACATGACGACCAAGGCGCCAATCGAGAGCCAGCCAGCATAGCGTCCTCCTTTCCTCTTTGGTGCAAAGGAGCAAGCGCGAGCAAGAGCATCAAGAAAAGGCATCCGTTTGGTGCAACAAGACCAAGACCAGCCCCAACGGCTGGAATGCGATCATCATGGAGCCCAAGCGGCGTCATCACGAGCCTTTGGCGGCGAGGACCAACTTTAGTCAGGATAAGTGTACCCGTTGTTCCCCTTCAAAATGGCCAATTGTTGCACCCTTCCTGCTCAATATTTGGGAAGAGGCCCAGGGCCTTCGTCTATATAAGTAGAGCTAGCCACCATAGTAGAGGATCCTCTCCCCCGGCGCGGCATTTTGGGATCCAGAGAGAGAGAGATAGAGACCCGATCCTCAAGCTAGAGCGACGAGACACCACTTAGCAGTTCATCACACCCACCAAGAACAGACCCTCGCGAGGCTGTTCTTCCCTGTACTGTTCCTCATCAGCCCAAGAGGCAATCCACACACTGGAGTAGGGTATTACACCACGATGGTGGCTTGAACCAGTATAAATCTCGTGTCTCTTGTGCTGTTCTTGCGAGTAGTTTTAGGTCCTTGCGATTCGGTGAGGTACGAGACGGTGGAGGGTTGGATCTCCGCGCGCACCCCAGAGTTCGAACCTTAAGGGTCTGCCGGAACCCGAAATCCGACAACAACAGGGGCAGCAAGACACGTATTGTATTGTTGCCATCGAGGATAAAAAGATGGGGTCTATATCATATTGCATGAGTTTATCCCTCTACATCATGTCATCTTACTTAAAGCATTACTCTGTTCTTATGAACTTAATACTCTAGATGCATGTTGGATAGCGGTCGATGTGTGGAGTAATAATAGTAGATGCAGAATCGTTTCGGTCTACTTGTCGCGGATGTCGGTGTCAAAACCGGCGGATCTCGGGTAGGGGGTCCCAAACTGTGCATCTAGGATCGATGGTAACAGGAGATGGGGGACACGATGTTTACCCAGGTTCGGGCCCTCTCTATGGAGGTAATACCCTACTTCCTGCTTGATTGATCTTGATGAATATGAGTATTACAAGAGTTGATCTACCACGAGATCATAATGAATAAACCCTAGAAGTCTAGCCTATGTGAATATGGTAATGAGTATATCCTCTCCGGACTAACCCCTCCGGTTTATATAGACACCGGGGGGATCTAGGGTTTACATTGAGTCGGTTACACAAGAAGGAATCTTCATAGTTGGTCGCCAAGCTTGCCCTCCACGCCAAGTAGAGTCCAATCCGGACATGGTGCAGTCTTCAGCCTTCATTTCTTCACAACCCATCAGTCCGGCCCATGGATAACAGGCCGGACGCCCGAGGACCCCTTAGTCCAGGACTCCCTCAGTAGCCCCCGAACCAGTCTTCAATAGCGAGGTGCTCGGCACACATATTGTATTCGACTTTGCAAGGCGGGTTCCCCCTTCAATGTTCTCCAAGTAATGTATTCGGCCATTGATCCAATGTCGCCTCCTTGACTTCTGCACGTTAAATAATCTTCGTCCTCCACGTGTCGAGCGAATGTGGAAAGTCAGGGTATTTTTGCGAATAACACCCCATCCACACGAGGAAGAGCGCCTATTTAAAGAGATTGGATCCCAGATCCATTCAGCGCTACGCAGAAGAAATCCCCAGATACTTCTTAGGAGAAACCATTCCAGCATGGCTAGTGTTCCCAGCTCCTCCGCTCGTCCCGGCCCAGAGAAAGGCGACTGGGAGAGGTGTTCTGTGTCTCATAGCCTATTGACGAAGTGGCAAATTGTAACGCCCCGGATCCGATGCGCCAGGTGTCTGCCAGTTATTCGCCGTCGTTGCCATGTCATGTGCTTGCGTGTTGCACTTTGCCATGTCATCATCTGCATTTTTATCATGTCATCATGTGCATCGCATTGGCATACGTGTTCGTCTCATGCATCCGAGCATTTTCCCCGTTGTCCGTTTTGCAATCCGGCACTCCTATGTTCTCGGCGCTCCCTTTTACCTCTTTTCGTGTGCGCGTGTTAAACGTTCTCGGAATGGACCGAGTTGTGCCAAGCGGCCTTGGTATAGCACCGGTAGACCGCCTGTCAAGTTTCGGATCATTTGGAGGTCGTTTGATACTCCAACGGTTAACCGGGTAAACGTAAAACCCCCTTCTCTTTGCAGCCCAACACCCATTTCAAAGTGGCCCAAAACCCATCTAACTCCCCTCCATGCTCTTGGTCGATCGATCACGATCGTGTGGGCGAAAACCGCTCCTCATTTGGACTCTCCTAGCTCCCTCTACCTATATAAACACCTCCCCCTCCAAAAATAGCAGTCCAAACCCTAGCCTAGCCTCTCCCACGCCCGGACGCGTCTCGCCGACGGCCGGACATGTCCACCCGCCGCCCGTCAATCCACCGCCCGCCACGTGGCCCGCCACCACCTCCCACACGCCCGGCCCGCCAGGCCAGTGCAGGGCCCCTCGAGCCCCCAGTCACCAGCTGCCCAGCCCCGCCTGCCTCCTCGCCCGGCGCGCCCGCCGCCCGCCCGCTCCCGTCGGCCCGCCGCCTCCTCCGCCCCGCCACGGCGACCCGGCCGCGCCCTTCCCCGCGTCCCTCCGGCCTCCTCCTCCTCCTCCCGAGCTCCAGCGAGCGTTCTCCGGCCACCTCGGAATCCGCGCCGCCCCGATCTGGATCTGGATCCCGCCCACGGTTGACTTTCTTTCCCCCTCGTTTTTCTCTAAGTCTTGAGATTTTTGAAATTATATGCTCATGTTCATCATGCCATAACTCTCTGCATATTGCTCCGTTTCGTGTGTGTAATATGTCAAATTGTTCGTCTCGACGAGTACATCATTTCATCTCATTGCATCATTTTCATTTGAGCTCATCTTGATGCCCAAAATGCTGTTGGAAGAGGGCTATGTGATGTTAGTTTCAGATTCTTATCAGTACATGCACTTTTGTCATTTTTGCCATGATTGATGTGTGCACCCTATGAACTTGAGTCCTACATGTGTTTTGTAATATGTCATGCCATTTTTTCAGGGGTGTATGCCATGTATTTTTTTGATCTCTGTGGTGACTAGCACAAGCATGCAAACTAGGCTTCATGATGTTGCTGATTTCAGCCCTGCTCACGATATTTTTATGCCATGTAAACTTGATGCTACCGAGAGATCCATGCTTATTTTGAGATACTTCAGTAAGGATGTTTTGAACATATGGTTATTCTCTATCCATCCATGCCCTTGTTTGCAATTATGGAGTGCCATAGCTTGAGTCAATCGAGCTCTACTTTTGCTATAAAATGTTTCCTGGCAGGTTGTTTACATGTTATTCAATTTTGCCAAGGTTGTTGTAGTTGATCCGTGTATGCTATGATGTTATTCTTGCCATGTATAGCTTCTATGCCATGTCTTCTTACTGTGAGTTGCCTTGCCATGCCATGTATTGCTCTGTGGTGAGTGGTTCAAGCTCACCAACATGCCTACTTGTTATCTGTTTATGCCATGCTCCAGTTTTGCACTAAGTCTGAATCTGTTTATGTTGTTGCTATATTCACATGCTTGCAACTGTATTTTCTGATCCCTTTTAGCTTATGGTCACTAAGGGAGTTTTGTTATATGCTTTGAGTAGATTCATGCCATGCTCTAGTTTGACTTGATAAGTTCCTGTAGCATGTTGTTTGATAGCTCTAAACATTGCAACCTGATGTTATTTCTGCCATGTCCTGTAAATTCTGCTAAGTCGGTGAACCTGTTATTATTTGCAATCTTGCCATGTCATTTTGAGCATGTTCTAGTGATTTCTGGAGATAGCTCAGTGTTCATGTTTTGTTGTGCTTTACCTGTAAATCATGCCCATGCCTTTTGTTATTACGTTGGGATGCTGTAGCTTGTTGTTTTGATGCTTGCAATATGCCTAGTTGTTGTTTTGGACAGATTGTTGTCATAACTTGTATTGTGTGTATGTGTTGAACCGTTGCTCCGTTTTGAGTGTGCTCTATATGAAACTTGCTTAGATTTGCATGTAGTTTCATATTATCATGTTGCATCCTTGTTTTGAGGTGTTTGCTCGATGTTTGAATGCATTTTGCATCAATGACATGTTTAACTTGTTTTTCTCATATCTTCTAGGCCGTAGCTCCAAATCTAATGAACTTTATATGTAACTTGACTAGAATCTCGTGTAGATCATATTGGTGCATTTTAACTTGCTGTTTAGCAACTTGAACATAAAGTTATTCAGATCTGGACCAATTTCGAAATTTGCATATGAGGACTTACCGGAATTGTTCTATGTTGTTCCCGGCCTCATTTAAACTTGTCTTGATGTGTTGCTCTTGTTTGCATCATCTCTTGCCATGAGTAGCTTCATGTAGCCTCGCATGCATCATACTTGTTGTGCATCATGTCTTGTTCATGTGCGGTGTGTTTACCTTGTTGTGTGCTTCTTTTTGATAGTTCCTGCTTCATTGCGATCGTGAGGATTCGTTCGTCTACGCTTGGTTCGGCTTCATCCGTTCGTCTTCTTCATGGACTCGTTCTTCTTCCTTGCGGGATTTCAGGCAAGATGACCGTTACCTTGGATCTCATTACTCGTAGCTTGACTTATCCGGTGTGCCCTGAGAACGAGGTACGTGCGACTCCTATCAGGATTTGTCGGCACAACCGGGCGGCTTTGCTGGTCTTGTTCTATTGCTGTCGAAATGTCTTGTAGCCGGGATTCTGAGACTGATCGGGTCTTCCCGGGGAGAAGGAATATCCTTCGTTGATCGTGAGAGCTTATCATGGGCTAAGTTGGGACACCCCTGCAGGGTTTAAACTTTCGAGAGCCGTGCCCGCGATTATGTGGCAGATGGGAATTTGTTAATATCCGGTTGTAGTAAACTTGAAGCAAACTCTTCTAAAATACACCAACCATGTGCGTAACATGAGTGTCTCTTTTCGTGGTTGATCGAGAGGAGAACACGGTTTACGGGTTATGTCGGCGTAAGTAGGAGTTCAGGATGACTTCTTGATCATTACTAGTTGACGACCGTTCCTTTGTTTCTCTTCTCGCTCTCATTTGCGTATGTTAGCCACTATAAATGCTTAGCCGCTGCTGCAACCTCACCACTTTACCCCTTCCTTTCCCTTTAAGCTTTGCTAGTCTTGATACCCATGGTAATGGGATTGCTGAGTCCTCGTGGCTCACAGATTACTACACCACCGAGTTGCGTGTACAGGTTTGCGATGATCATGGCGTGAGAGCGATGTTTACTTGTGTTGGAGTTCTTCTTCTGCTTCTTCGATCAGGGGATAGGTTCCAGGTCGGCAGCCTGGGCTAGCTGGGTGGATATTGTTGGAGTTTCTGTTTATGTTTCATCCGTAGTCGGATGTTGATCTTGTATATGATGTTGATGTATTCTTGTGGCATTTGTGCCTTATGTATGTATCCCCATCTATTATGTAATGTTGATGTAATGATATCCACCTTGCAAAAGCGTTTCAATATCGGGTCTATCCTTGGTGGGACCTTGAGTTCCTTTTGGATAGGGTCGCATATTGGGCGTAACAAGTTGGTATCGAGCCTCGACCGACCCTAAGAGCCCCTTGATTGATCGTGTAGTTTGGCCGTTGTCAAGTCTAGAAAACTATTTTACGAGTCTAGTTATATCGGAGTAGAATTCTTTTACTCCTCTGCCCTTCATCGCTCTGGTGAGGAATCTTGACGTAGGTGTTTTGAACTACTTCTCTTCCCCTTCAAAATTTTTCTTTAGGTTCACGCAGTTGGTTTTCCGGTAGTTGTTCCTCAGCTCTTTTTATCCGGTGCATTTCTCGTCAAGTCGACTCGAACCCCTTCATCTTTGCAAATTCAATCCTCAGTTGTCTTATTTTCCCACCCGCCCTCCCTTCTTCTTCTCGGAACCGGAGTCCGTAATCGAGTATCCATACTACTCGTGCGAAGTCTTTGCTTCCTTTCCTTAATGAATTCAACCGGTGTTTCCTTTGAAGTTATTCATCGGGTTTCCCCTTCCAAGTTGCCTTTGTTTTTCCCGCCCTCCCACCCTTCTTCTTCCCGGAGTTTGAGTCTGTTTCGACCATCAATTTCATTCGTATGGAGCCTCTTCAGTCTTCTATCAATCATTTCATCCGGTGGTTTCTCGTCTAGTTCGTCATTCTTCATCTCTTTCTTTTCGGTGGATTCAATTCAAGTTTTTCGAGTTGATCACATTCTTTTCCTTGGTTAAAGTGTTTTCCTGCTTGTTACGCTCTCGCCAGATTTATCATTTGGAGTTCGGAGGACATCTCGGAGATTCGCTTTGTGTTCGAATTAATTCGAGGTTGTCACCTCATTCAAATATTTCAGTTCTTCCGTGCATCATCTATCTGCTCAACATCCCTTTCCAGCGGTGTTTTCTTTTAGTGGGCCTAACCCACAGGTCTTTCGAGGATCTTACGACTCTTTTAATTTCCCGGAGCTATTCCCAATTCTTTTCAAGTGTGGCGTAGAATGGATTCCATCGATCACATGCCTTTTCCAAGATCTCTTTCAAATTCTTTTCATTATTGGCTCAACCCTTCCTCTTTTGCATTCTTCCGAGTACCTCAACAATTTTGGTGGTGTTTCTCATCATCATTTGAAGACCAAGTAGAGTTTTCCCTAAATCTTGTCCGTTCTCCGAAGATTTGTGGTGCTAGCTCGATGTTATCCTATCAATTTGTTTCCGCCAGTGCAATTCTTTTCATCCATCCGGAGTATGTCAGAGTTGTTTTTCGGAGGCCATCGTTCCAGAAGAATTCTTCGTCCTCACATTTCAGCTACCATTATCCAGTTATCCCGGTGCTTCGTTCAAGTGTTCTTTCATCAGCTCAAGATCTCTTTGTTCTTTTACATCTAAATCCCCTCTAGTTTATTTGTTCTTCTAATTTTCCCAGCGATTCTTCCATCAGTCATTTCCGAATTCTTACGGTGGTTCGTTCAAGATTCTTTTTCCTTGTTTATCATATTAATCCATTCGTTCTTTTCAACCTACCGGTGGTTCAGTAAGACCTTCTCAAGTTCACCATATGTCACTTCTTAATCCTTTTCAAGAAGAATAAGTAGTATGCAAAATCCATTGCTTGTCATCAATTTAATTTGATGAAGGTTAAGCATACAATAAATCTTATTCTTATTTCATCCAAGTGATTGATCTTTTTCTTTGGAGTTTGTTCTTGATGAATAAATTCTAGTTCCAAGTGTTCTCCATCTTTTCTTTTCCGGAGTTCAAATTTCCCTCGACCATCTCGTCGGAACCTCCATCTAAATCATCGCAATGCTCATCTTATTCTTTCCTCCTTCATTCTATCTCATCATCCTTTTGTTACCGGAGTTCTTCACGGTGGCTCGTCATGATTTCATTCATTCTTCAAGTGTTCATCAAGATTCTTTTGGAGGAATTCAAGTACCTTTTCTTCTTGCATCTCGAAGTGCAATTAAATCTTCGTATTATTTTGAACCGGAGTTTTGCATTTCTTCGTTCTTCTATGCTATCCAATCATTTCCGTTTGTGGTCGGTTATCACCTTATGATCTTGAGATGTTACCATAAGACCGCAACAAGCTTATTCTTTTCGTTGTTGATTTTCTCAGCAACTCCGTTTACACCTTCCTTCTAAAGATGCTTTCAATTTCATTCCTGGCACAAGTTGTCATTTTCTTCTCCGTTCTTTTCATCCAACTCTTTAAATTCTTTCCGGAGGTTTTGTGTCATGTCTTCATCAAGTATCATTCCGTCCTCTCAAGCTCGTGTTCTATTCTTTCCATCTTCAGCCGGTGTGCTGCCTAAATCCTTTCAGTCTTATTCGTTTCTTTTCTCATTCTAACCACTCCGGTTAGAACGAGTGCTTTCATAGTCTATCTGATTCCATGAGCTTTCGATTCTCGGCATTCTCGTCGTTCCTCTCGTTTTCTCGAGTGCTCTCGATTCTTTGCTTCTTCTCTTCAGTTCTTGTTTCACCTCTTCCTCTTTCCCTTCCATCTCGGTCCTAAGATCTCGGGACGAGATCTCTTGTTAGTGGAGGAGTGTTGTAACGCCCCGGATCCGATGCGCCAGGTGTCTGCCAGTTATTCGCCGTCGTTGCCATGTCAAGTGCTTGCGTGTTGCACTTTGCCATGTCATCATCTACATTTTTATCATGTCATCATGTGCATCGCATTGGCATACGTGTTCGTCTCATGCATCCGAGCATTTTCCCCGTTGTCCGTTTTGCAATCCAGCACTCCTATGTTCCCCGGCGCTCCCTTTTACCTCTTTTCATGTGCACATGTTAAACATTCTCGGAATGGACCGAGTTGTGCCAAGCGGCCTTGGTATAGCACCGGTAGACCGCCTGTCAAGTTTCGGATCATTTGGAGGTCGTTTGATACTCCAACGGTTAACCGAGTAACCGTAAAACCCCCTTCTCTTTGCAGCCCAACACCCATTTCAAAGTGGCCCAAAACCCATCTAACTCCCCTCCATGCTCTCGGTCGTTCAATCACGATCGTGTGGGCGAAAACCGCTCCTCATTTGGACTCTCCTAGCTCCCTCTACCTATATAAACACCTCCCCCTCCAAAAATCGCAGTCCAAACCCTAGCCTAGCCTCTCCCCGCGCCGTCAGACGCGTCCGCCGACGGCCGGACATGTCTAGCCGCCGCCCCGTCAAATCCACCGCCCCACGTGGCCTGGCCGCCACCTCCCACCGCGCCCGGCCCACGAGGCCAGTGCAAGGGCCCCCGAGCCCATGGCGCCCGCGCTGCCCAGCCCCGCGCCTCTGCCCGCCCGCGCCGCCGCCCGCCCGCTCGCCTCCGCCGCCGCCCGCCCGCCTCCCTCCGCCGCCCGGCGACCAGCCACGCCCTTCCCGCGTCCCTCGGCCTCCTCCTCCTCCTCCGAGCTCCGTGGCGTTCTCCGGCCGCCTCGGAATCCGCGCCGCCCCGATCTAGATCTGGATCCCGCCCACGGTTGACTTTCTTTCCCCCTCGTTTTTCTCTAAGTCCTACATGTGATGTTAGTTTCAGATTCTTATCAGTACATGCACTTTTGTCATTTTGGCCATGATTGATGTGTGCACCCTATGAACTTGAGTCCTACATGTGTTTTGTAATATGTCATGCCATTTTTCCAGGGGTGTATGCCATGTATTTTTGTGATCTCTGTGGTGACTAGCACAAGCATGCAAACTAGGCTTCATGATGTTGCTGATTTCAGCCCTGCTTCTGCGATATTTTTATGCCATGTAAACTTGATGCTACCGAGAGATCCATGCTTATTTTGAGATACTTGATAAGGATGTTTTGAACATATGGTTATTCTCTATCCATCCATGCCCTTGTTTGAAATTATGGAGTGCCATAGCTTGAGTCAATCGAGCTCTACTTTTGCTATAAAATGTTTCCTGGCAGATTGTTTACATGTTATTCAATTTTGCCAAGGTTGTTGTAGTTGATCCGTGTATGCTATGATGTTGTTCTTGCCATGTATAGCTTCTATGCCATGTCTTCTTACTGTGAGTTGCCTTGCCATTCCATGTATTGCTCTGTGTTTTTTTTTCGACTGGGAACTGTGGGGCAAAACCCCCACAGCAGATCAAAACTTTATTGAAAAAAGAAAAGTAGTACAATAGGGTGATTACAAGGAGTAACCAGGGTAGAAGGTAGAACAAGAAGGGGGGCTTACAAAACTAGTTTAGGGTGGGAGAAAAGAGATCCATCTAAGCAGTTCATCCTTGTAAACAGATTTAATTCTGTGCTGCATTAGGCTAATATCATGCTTAAAAGCAAACCTCCACTTATTGAAACTAGGCCTATCATTTCTGAATACTTTGGCATTTCTGATGATCCAAATATTCCAGCAAGCAATGAAAATCACTTCAGAGAAAAAGGGCTTATCAAAACTTCTTCTAGCCTGAGTAACCAGCTGCATCATGGAGGTACCAGTAGACCAGTCAATCTGCAGATAATTCCAGACCCTGACACTGAAATTGCAGTTGAAGAACAAGTGATCCCTGGTTTCTCGAACCTGCAAGGGACAAAGCCTACAACGGACCCCATCATCCATGTGCCAATGCCTTCTCTCAACCATGTCCTTGGTGTTCAACCTGTCCATAATAAGCATCCAAGCAAAAACCTTGATCTTGAGGGTACAAGAGGATTTCCAGACCCCACAGAGCAAAGGATTGAATGATTCAGACACAAAAGTGTGTGAGTAGAACATCTTGGGTTTGAAACACTTGGTAGATCCTTGCGTAACCAAACATCTCGCAGACTAGATTCTCTGTTGTGGGAATTCATCAATTCACAGATCTGGTTTAGTTCATCATAGGCTGGCGAGATAAGGGAGGTGAAAGAGTTGATGCATATCCCGGGTATTGAAAGATTCCTTGGTGAGATCCGGGGATCCTTGGCAAAAGAGAAGAGTCTTGGAAATCTTGTGTGCGAGGCTAGACACTTTGTGTTGTCAAGGTTCCAATTATCAGCCCAAAAGCAGAGCAAAGTCCCTTCATTAATTTGAACCGGGGAGCAGTCCACAAGTGTTGCAAGACTTTACAGATATCCTTCCACCAGAAGGATCCACAAGCAGTTGTTCCCTGGGGCATTCTTTCATAATAATATGAATTCCAGACTAGGGACACCCACGGGATATCTCGCTTATTCAGAAAGTTATTAGCATGCTTGAGAAGAAGAGCCACATTCTGAACTCCCAGATTGAGAATGCCAAGTCCCCCTTTGTTTTTTGGCCTGCAAATGAGGTTCCAAGCAGCAAGAGAAGGTGTTGGCTGATCTCTATGCCTTCTCCACAGACACTGCCGTTGAATTCTTTCAAGCTGCTTGAGAATACCTGCTGGCAGAGCAAGGCTACACAAGAAGAAGATTGGCATTGAAGACAGAGCAGAGTTAAGGAACTGCAACCTATCACCTTGGTTAAGAAAAGAGGAGCTTGCAGTCATTCTTCTTTCCATACAGTCTACCAAAGGCATGAAGTCAACCATTTTAGGCCTTGTGGTCCCCATAGGCAATCCAAGGTAATTAAATGGCATTTTTCCAATTTTGCAACCAAAAGCAGCAGCTAAATCTTCAATAACAGCAGATTCAACATTGATTGGGATAATAAAAGACTTATGGTAGTTGACATCCAGACCAGTCGATTGAGAAAAAACCTTTAACATATCTTTCAAAGCCAGAAGTTGTGCTCTGTCAGCAGGTAGCATAATCAATGTATCATCAGCGTACTGAATCACAGGGTAATCTGTATCATGGAAAGGTATAGGTAGGTGAAGAAGACCTCTTCTGAACATGTCATTTATCACTATTTGTAGCAGATCTGCAGCAATAACAAAGAGCAGGGGGGATACAGGGTCACCCTGCCTACCCCTTTTTTGCAAACAAATTTCCTCCCTGGGACCCCATTAAGCAAAACAGATGAGGTGCGATGGCGAGGCTGAACCTGCTTCATCCAAAGAATCCACTTCTCATTAAAACCCTTAAACCTTAAGATTTGGAAGATAGCCTCGTGCTCAACAGAGTCAAAAGCCTTCTCAAAGTCCAATTTGAGAATGACAATGGGCCTCTTAGACTGATGACATTGGTGCAAATATTCAAAAGTCCACCCCAGGCAATCCTGTATTGTTCTGGACTTAATGAAACCATATTGGTTCTTGTGTATGCACTGCATAATCACATCTTGAAATCTGTTCGCAGCCATTTTTGACAGAAATTTAATCCCCATACCAGTAAGAGAGATAGGACTGTAGTCTCCGACTTCTTCAGGTACTAACTTTTTGGGCACAAGAGTGATATAAGAGCTGTTAATGTTCTGTAAGACAGCAGTGCCATCAAAAAAACCCTGAGCCAGCTCATAAAAATCATGAGAAATAAGATGCCAACATTTTTTAAAGAACAAACCATTGAATCCATCAGGTCCAGGTGCCTTATCAACAGGCATATGTTTGACTACATTGTCCATTTCTTCTATTGTAAAAGGCTTAGTGAGCACATCAAGGCCATCCACAGGTGAAATAAGTGATGATAAATCAAACCCCATATTAATCCCTCTAGAAGTGCCCATTCTATTCTTAAAACAGCTCCAAATAATTCCAGCCATTTGAGAGTGATCAGAGACCACAGATCCATCAGGTAGCTTCAGGCTGGCTATGGAATTCCTCCTATGCCTCTCAGTGGCCATAGCATGAAAGAACTTGGTGTTCTCACCTCCCACCTTGAAATATCTGATAGTGCACCTCTTTTTCCAGTATAAAAATTTCAGGTGCAAAAGCTTTTCCAAATGGTTTTTGACAATTCTTCTGAAGTTATTCTCCTGAATATAAAGAGGCCTCCATTCTTCCAATTCATCTAAAAGGAAAATAACATGATTGCATTTACTGATCAGCAACCTCAGCTTGGAAACATTCATTTGCCACCTTTTGAGACACATTCTCAGGCTTTTAAGTTTATCGGCAATTCTAGCAGTAACATGTGTTTTCCGAGAGGGTTGTTTCCAAGAAGATTCAACACAGTCCATGAATCCATCAAGCTCAATCCAGTAATTTTCAAACCTAAAGAGGTTTGATTTTGGAATTGAAGTCTTGATGGTAACTAAGCAAGGCACATGATCCGAAGCCGTCCTGGCCAAGGGCAAAACTTCAGTCATAGGATAATCAGAAATCCAATCCACAGATGTAAAGAACCAGTCTAGCTACTCAAGAAGTGGGGTATCTTGCATATTGGACCAAGTGTAAGACCTCCCCTTGATTGGAAGTTCAAGAAGGCCAAGGTGGCTAATAATCTCATTGAAGATGAACATGTCATTAATGTCTCCACCAGGCAAGTTTCTGTTATCTACTGACCGGAGAAAATTAAAGTCTCCAAGTAACAACCAGTGTTCATTGAGAGGAATACTCAGGTTGTATAACCAATTAACAAATTGGTCCCTGGCTTCACCCCTACAGGGGCCATAGACAGCAGCTAGAGTCCAAGATTCATTGTTCTGCCTGGAAGTGAACTTAACAATTTCAGCAAACTGTTGAACTTCAATTACAGTGCCAGTAAAAACAGAAGAATTCTAGACCACTATAATTCCTCCAGAAGCACCAATAGAGGGAGAACACACAAAAGAGTCAAATCTTCTAGGGCAGAAAGATTTAATTGATCTATAATCAAAAGAAGCACATTTGGTTTCTTGCAGGCAGGCGATTGAGCATTGGCTTTCTTCGATTTTCTGCCTAACAGCCCTCTGCCTAGTATCAGAATTCAGACCTCTGACATTCCAGCAAAGAACATTCCAGTTCCTACAAATGTTACTCATTACAAAATAAGATGAAGTCCATAACCCACATGGTACACAATACCACGTGTCCGAAAAAAACATAAACCAGTCTGTCCCAGCATCCACACACACCCGAGAACAAGTAGCAGAGTACTGAACATCAGGTTACAACGTGGACGTACATCATGCCCATGCCTTTTGTTATTACGTTGGGATGTTGTAGCTTGTTGTTTTGATGCTTGCAATATGCCTAGTTGCTGTTTTGGACAGATTGTTGTCATAACTTGTATTGTGTGTATGTGTTGAACCGTTGCTCCGTTTTGAGTGTGCTCTATATGAAACTTGCTTAGATTTGCATGTAGTTTCATATTATCATGTTGCATCCTTGTTTTGAGGTGTTTGCTCGATGTTTGAATGCATTTTGCATCAATGACATGTTTAACTTGTTTTGCTCATATCTTCTAGGCCGTAGCTCCAAATCTAATGAACTTTATATGTAACTTGACTAGAATCTCGTGTAGATCATCTTGGTGCATTTTAACTTGTTGTTTAACAACTTGAACATAAAGTTATGCAGATCTGGACCAATTTCGAAATTTGCATATGAGGACTTACCGGAATTGTTCTATGTTGTTCCCGGCCTCATTTAAACTTGTCTTGATGTGTTGCTCTTGTTTGCATCATCTCTTGCCATGAGTAGCTTCATGTAGCCTCGGCATGCATCATACTTGTTGTGCATCATGTCTTGTTCATGTGCGGTGTGTTTACCTTGTTGTGTGCTTCTTTTCGATAGTTCCTGTTTCATTGCGATCGTGAGGATTCGTTCGTCTACGCTTGGTTCGGCTTCATCCGTTCGTCTTCTTCATGGACTCGTTCTTATTCCTTGCGGGATTTCAGGCAAGATGACCATCACCTTGGATCTCATTACTATCATTGCTATGCTAGATGCTTCGGTCTTTCGCTATGCTACGTTACCTATCACTTGTTCCTCAAGCCTCCCAAATTGCCATGTCAGCCTCTAACCTTTTGCACCCTTCCTAGCAAACCATTGTTTGGCTATGTTACCGCTTTGCTCAGCCCCTCTTATAGCGTTGTTAGTTGCAGGTGAAGATGAAGTTTGTTCCTTGTTGGAACATGGAGATGTTGTTCCTTGTTGGAACATGTTTTACTTGTTGGGATATCACAATATATCTTATTTTATTAATGCATCTATATACTTGGTAAAGGGTGGAAGGCTCGGCCTTATGCCTGGTGTTTTGTTCCACTCTTGCCACCCTAGTTTCCTTCATATCGGTATTATGTTCCCGGATTTTGCGTCCCTAACGCGGTCGGGTGATTTATGGGACCCCCTTGACAGTTCGCTTTGAATAAGACTCCTCCAGCAAGGCCCAACATTGGTTTTACCATTTGCATCACCTATTCCCTTTTTCCCTTGGGTTTCCGGAGCCCAAGGATCATCTTTATTTAGCCCCGGGCGGTGCTCCTTCGAGTGTTGGTCCGAACCGAGCAACTTCAGGGGCCACCACGAGGCAACTCGAGGTTGGTTTACTCGTAGCTTGACTTATCCGGTGTGCCACGAGAACGAGGTACGTCGACTCCTATCAAGATTTGTCGGCACATCCGGCGGCTTTGCTGGTCTTGTTTTATTGCTGTCGAAATGTCTTGTAGCCGGATTCCAGACTGATCGGGTCTTCCCGGGGAGAAGGAATATCCTTCGTTGATCGCGAGAGCTTATCATGGGCTAAGTTGGGACACCCCTGCAGTGTTTAAACTTTCGAGAGCCGTGCCCGCGGTTATGTGGCAGATGGGAATTTCTTAATATCCGGTTGTAGTAAACTTGAAGCAAACTCTTCTAAAATACACCAACCATGTGCGTAACCGTGAGTGTCTCTTTTCGGGGTTGATCGAGAGGAGAACACGGTTTCTGGGTTATGTCTGACGTAAGTAGGAGTTCAGGATCACTTCTTGATCATTACTAGTTGACGACCGTTCCTTTGTTTCTCTTCTCGCTCTCATTTGCGTATGTTAGCCACCATAAATGCTTAGCCGCTGCTGCAACCTCACCAGTTACGTTGTGACGTTTGGTACACCCAAAGCATTCCTACGGTATCCGGGAGTTGCACAATCTCATGGTCTAAGGAAAAGATACTTGACATTAGAAAAGCTTTAGCAAACGAACTACGATCTTTGAGCTAGGCTTAGGATTGGGTCTTGTCCATCACATCATTACGCTAATGATGTGATCCGTTATCAACGACATCCAATGTCCATGGTCGTGAAACTGTAACCATCTATTGATCAATGAGCTAGTCAACTAGAGGCTTACTAGGGACATGGTTTTGTCTATGTACCCACACATGTATCTGAGTTTCCTATCAATACAATTATAGCATGGATAACAAACGATTATCATGAACAAGGAAATATAATAATAACTAATTTATTATTGCCTCTAGGGCATATTTCCAACAGTCTCCCACTTGCACTAGAGTCAATAATCTAGTTCACATCGCCATGTGATTAACACTCACAGGTCACATCACCATGTGACCAACATCCAAAGAGTTTACTAGTGTCACTAAACTAGTTCACATCATCATGTGATTAAGACTCAATGAGTTACGGGGTTTGATCATGTTTTGCTTGTAAGAGAGGTTTTAGTCAATGGGTCGCAACATTCAGATCCGTATGTATAGCAAATCTCTAGGTCATATTGTAAATGCTGCTTCCACGCTCCACTTGGAGCTATTCCAAATGGTTGCTCCACTATACGATCCGGTTTGCTACTCGAGTCATTCGGATAGGTGTTAAAGCTTGCATCGGCGTAACCCTTTACGTCGAACTCTTTATCACCTCCATAATCGAAAACATATCCTTATTCCTCTAAGGATAATTTTGACCGCTATCCGTGATCCACTCCTTGATCACCTTTGTACCCTCTTGCGGATATGTAGCAAGGCACACATCAGGTGCGGTACACAACATAGCATACTGTAGAGCCTACGTCTAAGGCATAGGGGACGACCTTTGTCGGTGTCAAAACCGGCGGATCTCGGGTTGGGGGTCCCGAACTGTGCGTCTAGGCGGATGGTAACAGGAGACAAGGGACACGATGTTTTTACCCAGGTTCGGGCCCTCTCGATGGAGGTAATGCCCTACTCCTGCTTGATTAATATTTATGATATGGGTAGTACAAGAGTGGATCTACCACGAGATCAAGGAGGCTAAACCCTAGAAGCTAGCCTATGGTATGATTGTTGTTCGTCCTATGGACTAAAACCCTCCGGTTTATATAGACACCGGATAGGTTAGGGTTACACAGAGTCGGTTACAACGGTAGGAGATCTACATATCCGTATCGCCAAGCTTGCCTCCACGCCAAGGAAAGTACCATCCGGACATGGGACGAAGTCTTCAATCTTGTATCTTCATAGTCTTGGAGTCCGGCCGTGATGATAGTTCGGCTATCCGTACACCCCCTAGTCTAGGACTCCCTCAGTAGCCCCTGAACCAGGCTTCAATGACGACGAGTCCGGCACACATATTTTCTTCGGCATTGCAAGGCGGGTTCCTCCTCCGAATACTTCATAGAAGGTTTTGAATACCAGGATAGTGTCCGGCTCTGCAAAACAAGTTCCACATACCACCGTATAGAGAATAATTTTTGCACAGATCTGCTGACGTATTCCGCGGCGTGACATCACACCACGGCCAGGCCTTTATATGAATCGTTTTTTTTGTTCCACCTCGGTAGCGTTTAGCGAGGCGGTTTCCTTGGCACGTCTTATCAAAGCATAGATCATGCCCCCTTATTCCAGGATTCCCATCAATACGGACGTGGGTAACCCATCCGCGCCATTGATTACGGCGCTTGGGAGATAAGCGAGTTTTACCAGTCAAGGGGGCGCATAGCCGTCCGTCCATATAAGGGATAAGGATCCACCTTTTCACCTCGCCTTCTTCCTCCTTTGCTCATCCATTTCCTTTTCGAGCTCCAGCGCCCAAGTCCGCACATCCCACCTCAACCTTCTCCAACCATGTCGAGGCGGGAGGCAGGTGGATGGCCTCCTCCGTCACGGAGGGCACATCCTGAAGATCATGGAGGCGGATATTTGTCCGGCGACATCGGGCACTGGCTGCCCGGCAGGGGCAGCTCATTCCAACCCCAGGCCCCATGAGAGGGTGGTGTTTCTCCCCACTTCCTCCATGGACTAGGTTTTCCACTTCACCCATTTGTCCGGGGCTCATGTTCTACTACGGCTGGACTTCCACGACCTGGCCCAATTTCATCCTCAACATCTCGGCGTTCATCGTCGTGTGTGAGGCCTTCCTCTGCATCCAGCCCCACTTCGTTTATGGCTGAAGATCTTCAATGTCGGGCAAGGTAGTGGGCGGCCGTCAAGCCGGAGTCTTGGGGCGCCATGGTTGGCAAGATGGCCAAAGTCCTATGGCTCGAGGGCTCCTTTGTGGAGACAATAAAGGGGTGGCAATCGGGGTGGTTCTATATCACCGAGCAGCGCGACCCCAAATGGGTGGCGGCCCTGCATTCAGATCTGCTTCCCCACGGCTCTCATCATGGAAAGAGACGGGCTGGCGTGGGGAATTCGGATGAGACATCCGGACTCCAAACATCGTCCAAAACCTGGTGGACAAGAATCTCGGGCTTGTCAACGTAATCCAGTGATGCTCATCCGCGGATTCTCCCATGCCAACAACGGGCCTTCAAATTGTGGGAGTTCGATCCGCACAAAGACTCGACTCTAAAAGGCTCTTGACACTACATACGAAGATGCAGGAAGGTGCTGTTCAAGGGCGCCGAGGCTCCCTCATCCGCGACTAAAGATCGCGGATACATATCGCAACGTCAAGCCAGCGAGGTAAGTTATTTTACCCTTTACGGGACTCTTTTTCATAGATTGACTCTATGTGGGATCTAAAACTCCCTAATCTTTGACAAGATGGTGAAGGCGTGCGACAGATT
Organism: Aegilops longissima; assembly: GCA_021605205.1. Taxonomy (NCBI): domain Eukaryota; kingdom Viridiplantae; phylum Streptophyta; class Magnoliopsida; order Poales; family Poaceae; genus Aegilops; species Aegilops longissima. Next base: position 161,456,745 of record CM038678.1, on the reverse strand, counting down.
AACTGTCCGGCTCCTTTGCGGAAGACCCAGCGGACGCTTTGATTGGCCAGGGGCTGCTGGCTCTGGTACCCATGTGGTGCCGGAGAAGAAGGCCAAGAAGGAGGCCACGGAACTCAAGGAGCTCCCTGCTGCGAGTCTTGTCGATTCTGAAGCGAGAATCTTCTCCCGAGGATGAGGAGGAGGAAAAAGCCTCTCCCAGTGAAGAGGAGAGGAAAAGGAAGGCCGCCCCAACCGGGAGGCCGGAGGGTCAATAAGGGAAGAACCCTTCCTCCGGACTTCTCCACCAACGTCGACAACGACGAGGAGGATTGGCCAACAAGGGCCAAGCCCCTGGCGAGATCGTAAGTGTCCGGATACCCATGGCTTTTTATTATTGCATAGTGTTCCCTAATGTCGAACAATCATGCAGCCCGCCCAAGGGCGAGTTCGCCGCTTCATCGAGCGGGTCCCTGGGTTCGTCGGAAATGGAGAGTACTTCGCTTCCGGCCGCCTCCTCGCCTCACGCTGCGGACGACGCCGAGGTGGTGCCCCAAGGGGGCCTGGTCAAGAGGAGGTGGCGCAGGAGGCACCGCAAGGCAACCTCCGGACTCAGCGCGCGGGGCAAGACCCCGGGGCTCTAAGCCCGACCCTTGTCCGGACTCCATGCCGAACCTTGATGGTTTCGAGTCCGGCAAGCGGTCCCTTCAGAAGAAGGGTAAGACGCGGTGTCCTTCGTCCAACCGGAGGCACGGATAGCTTCTTGGCGCTTAACAGCGCCTCCATCGAGGAGGAGCACCGCCTTTGTTATGAGTGCGGTGATCCGGACATTCGATCCGCCAAGAGCGGGCTGACGAAGCTATACCAGCCTTCTAACAGGCTTTGAGGTAAGTTTAGAATATGTAAAATATTACCGCATAGACAGTAGCCCCTGATGCTTAGTTCGGTGTTCGGAAAGAAAAGTCGGACTAAGGATCTAAAAAGATATACGCACGAGTCTAACAGAAGTATGTCAATATGGGAATGCAGGCTGCGCTGCTAACCTCTGCCGCACTGACTGCAGAGGTCAATGCATTGAAGCAGAGCCTCGGGCGGTCCGAGAACGAGCTCGGCCAAGCCAAGAAGCAGCTCGAGGACAAGGAAGGTAAGTAGTACCTTATTAAAGAAATACCTTATAGAAAGGTTTCGGTTGCAAAAAATAACAGGAATAACATGGGTACTGCAGGGGCCACGAACGAGGTGGCGACCCTGAAGGAAGCGGTGTCCACGGCCGAAATCAAAGCGGCTGCGGAACGCACCGAGCGCAGCTGGCGGAGGTGCGGCAAGAGCTCCAGGCTCTCGTGGAAAAACACGAGGGTTTGGAGCGTGACTCGAAGACCCGAGAGTCCGAGCTTGTCTCGGCTCTTGAGAGTGCCAGAGCTGCTAAGGCCGAGGCCCAAAAAGCCCTCCAAGAAATTGAATCATTAAAGAAGATAGTGGCGGGTAAGGCATTCTTTATGCAAAGCAAGCATGTGAAAGTGAATTACCTATTACTTACCCGGATTCGGAGCTCTCCAGGAGCATTCACAGATCTGCCTCGTAGTGTATCGGATGCTGCCGCGTTCTACCGCGCCAAGGAGGGGAGCTCGACGGAGAAGGTGTTACGGTCTCGGTATCTTTGAGGCCGAACGTCCGGTGCCCCTGAGCGACCAGCTGAAGCAGCTGGTCGAGCTCCACAAGGTTGCCGAACAGGCCATGAAGGGCCTTATAGTTCGGCTGTGGCCATTGGAAGCCATGCCTGGGAGCTACTTCGGCTTAGTGCAGCGGCTGGTGGACGCATGTCCATGAATTGAAGTCATCAAGCGCTCCATCTGCATTGAAGGTGTCCGTCGGGCCCTTGCCCGTGCTAAATTGCACTAGGGCAAGCTGGATGTGGAGAAGCTTGTGACGGACGGGCCACCGAAGGGCAAGGAGCATCGCACGCCGAAATGTACTATGAGGGCCTCTGAAGGGTGCCCGCTAATAGCGTATGAGTGCTCCAAAGATGTAATTTTGAATAGACTCGCATTTGTTATCCTGACGCTGAAAACTTGTTCATATCGCTAAGCAACGCTTGTTAATTTAAAATATTACCTTCTGTGCGGCCGTTTATCAAATTTGAGAGATGTCAAGTCGTTGGCTTCAGCCCCCATGCCACGAGTGCTGGGGTGTTGGGGATAAACTTGAGCACTCTTGTTCCCATTCTTGGGTCCACCTAGGGAGGCGCTCAACGCAACGAACAAGGCAACTGGACTTATAATGCTTGAACACTCTCACTTAGCCATAGAATTCTATAATTTTAAATTTCGGCGAAGCCCCTAGTATTCGGAAGACCGAGTTCGGGGCGCTATCCACGCCTTGGCCGGACAACTCCGGTTCCTCTCTCTAAGTGGCATAAGTCTTTAGGGACCCAAAAAAACCTCTCGAACAGCGACCGGCTCTCGCCCTATCATGACGGTCAGTTTTAGCTTTCTCCACTGAGGTGCTCGACCCAGCTCAACTGGGGCACAATCGTAGTGGTTCTCTCGGTGCTACCCTAGCCGATATAACGGAACGTAAGGTACCAAAACACGGGAGCCGGGCAAACCCAACTATTGACCCAAGACATGATTCGGAGCCGATTCATATAATGCTATAAGTTCGGGGTGCCGCACATGTGGAAGTGTCCGGACTTATCACACCATAATTTTGGGGTACTTAAGCCCCTGGTGTATTGGCCGTACCAAAGTGTACGGGTGCAACATGTCATAAAATTAACATATGTATAGAATAAGAAAGGAGTGCAATAATAAGCAAAAGCTATGTATTGTTTATTCAAAAAGGTACTGCAATGAAAGCAGAGCGATACAAATAGTGCGATAAGCAAGGGATGGGACTATCTAACATGTCCCCCTCCAGGGGTAAGCTGCGGGATGGTATGTAAAACAGGTATAATGCTCGTAATAGAGACCACCAACACTCGACGTGGCTTTCGCTTCCCTGGCTGTTGCATCGTGAGTTCGGCGATTCTAGTGCCGAACAGGACTTCTGGAAAACGGAGTCCTGAAAATAAGAAAAAGAAAGAAAAAGGAAAAAAGAAAAAGAAAGACACAATCGGGAGCCCCTGGTGCGGTTGAGCCGTATTCCGGGCGTGCCGTGGTCGTGCCCCTCCCCTTATGCCCATGGTATCTCGAGCATAGTTATGTACGCAGCGTAATCGCTTCGCCACTTCGCGAGGGCTGGGGTTGGGCCGGATTGCTACGCGTGCTTGAATCGTGCCAGGCGGTCTTGTTGTAGGTTACTCCGGGCGCGCTTGGCAGTGTCTGGACGCTTAGTGGCCGGACTCGAGAATTGTCGTGAGAGGCTGCTTTGTGCCTCCGCCGCGAGGGCCGCCGTGTGCTCCTCCGTTCGGAGAGAGCGTTCGGTGTTTCCATTGTCCGCGATTACTCCTCGAGGGCCTGGAATCTTGAGCTTGAGGTATGCGTAGTGCGGCACCGCATTGAACTTTGCAAATGCGGTTCGTCCGAGCAGTGCATGATAGCCGCTGCAGAACGGGACGATGTCGAAGATTAACTCTTTGCTTCGAAGTTATCCGGGATCCAAGACCACTTCGAGTGTAACGAGCCTGTACAATTGGCCTCTACACCCGGTATGACGCCTTTAAAGGTCGTCTTTGTAGGTTTAATCCTTGAGGGGTCTATGCCCATTTTGCGCACTGTATTCTGATAAAGCAGGTTCAGGCTGCTACCGCCGTCCATCAGGACTCTGGTGAGGTGAAATCCGTCAATAATTGGGTCAAGAACCAATGCGGTGAAACCACCATGACGGATGCTAGTGGGGTGGTCCCTTCGATCGAAGGTGATAGGGCAGGAAGACCATGGGTTGAACTTCGGGGCGACTGGCTCCATCGCATATACGTCCCTTAGTGCACGCTTCCGCTCCCTTTTGGGTATATTGGTTGCGTATATCATGTTCACCGTCCGCACTTGTGTGGGAAAACCCTTCAGTCCTCTATTGTTCGGGCGGCGGGCTCTTCCTCGTCATCGCTATGCAGCCCTTGTCATTGAGTTCGGCACTTAACTTGCCTGCTTGCTTGAACACCCAACAATCCCTGTTGGTGTGATTGGCTGGTTTTTCGGGGGTGCCATGTATCTAGCACAAGCGATCAAGTATTCGGTCCAAGTTGGACGGGCCCTGGGTATTTCTTTTGAATGGCTTCTTCCACGACAGGTTTAGAGCCTCAATCCGGCATTGACGGCGTATCTTCAGCATTATCGCCGTTAATGCGGCGCTTTGTTCTTGTTGCGACGTGACCTGCCATTGCTGTCCTTGGTATCCGAACTATCGTGGTGTTTGGCCAAGTTGTTGCTTCGAGCTAGCCAGCTGTCCTCTCCCGCACAAAAGCGAGTCATGAGTGTTGTGAGGGCTGCCATAGATTTCGGCTTTTCCTGTCCTAGGTGCCGGGCAAGCCATTCGTCATGGATGTTATGTTTGAAGGCTGCAAGGGCCTCTGCATCCGCATACCAACTATTTGATTTTTTCTTTGTTAGGAACCGTGTCCGTAATTGTCCGCCGATTCTTCCGCTGCTGAATTATATGGCTAAGGTCATCGGCGTCTGGTGGTCGCACATATGTGCCCTGGAATTTATCAAGGAATGCGGCTTCCAGGTCCTCCCAACAACCAATTGATTCTGCTGGCAAGCTGTTGAGCCAATGGTGAGCTGGTCCTTTAAACTTGAGTGGGTGGTATTTGATGGAATGTAGGTCATCACCGCGGGCCATGTGGATATGGAGGAGATAGTCCTCGATCCAGACCGCAGGATCTGTGTTACCATCGTATGATTCAATGTTTACGGGTTTGAAGCCCTCGGGGATTTGGTGATCCATTACTTCATCTGTGAAGCATACTTTGGGTGTCTGGCGCCTCAGATAATATATCACGACGTAGCTCATATGAGCTTTGTTCATCGTGTTCGCCCGGATGGGTTTGTCTGATCCGCGCGACGGTAATCATCCCGCGTCGTTAGGCCACGCGATCCGTGATCGATCTTGTATGTTTTGCCTTATCCTCCAATATATCTCGCAAGTCCGGCGCATTTTCCCGCTTTGGTACTTTTGAGCGCGCCGGGTGTGGCTTGAGCGAGGGCCGAGAGGCTTCTCGTCATGCCACGGGTGGCCGGTCTGCCATGTCGTCGCGCCGTGACTTGGGTGCTGCCTCCTCCGATCGAGGCAACGGCCTACGCTTGGGGTAGCTTTTGAGGGGCGCTCGAGTTCATACTCTTCGCTGCAAGGACTTCAGTCCATCCGCCGCCTAGCAGGTCTTGCTCAGTCTGAGTTGTTGCTGCTTTTTCTTGAGGCTTCTTGCCGTGGCTATAAGCCTGCGCTTGAAACGCTCCTGCTCGGCGGGATCCTCGTGCACGACAAATTGCTCGTCGTCGAGGCTTGCCTCATCTTCGGAGGGGGCGATAATTATCGCCCTCGACCTCTCTTTTTCTGCCAAGACCGTCGGCGGACTTGCTTCTCCCTCCTCCCGCGCTAAGTCCTGCTGGAGGGGGTTGTCTTCAACCTTGTCCGGGGTGTTATTATCTCCGTGTGCGGAATCACCGCTTTTGATGTGGCGGGATTTAGAGCGGCGCCACCGACGTCGGGCGCTTCGTTGCTTCTTGGAGGGTCATCCTCCGTTGTTCCATCGCTGTTCCCATCTTTTGGGATGTCCACCATGTATATGTCGTATGACGAGGTGGCCTTCCAGTGCCCTGTAGGTGCTGGGTCTTGGTCGTCTCCGGCATCGTCGTCCATACCGTCGATGTCTTCGGAGTCGAAGTCGAGCATGTCGGTTAAATCATCGACAGTGGCTACAAAGTGGGTGGTGGGTGGGCGTTGAATTTCTTCATCGTCCATATCCCAACCTTCCTGTCCGTAGTCCGGCTAGGGCTCTCCGGATAAAGAGAGAGACTTTAGTGAATTCAGGATGTCGCCAAAGGGCGAGTGCTGAAAGATGTCCGCGGCAGTGAACTCCATGACCGGCGCCCGATCGGATTCGATTGGCAGGGGCGCGGAGGGTTCGGAGTCCGGAGAGGAGTCCGGCACCCTGGAGCCAAGGTCTTCGCAAAGGATAGTGATGGAGTTCGGCTCAATCGCCGTAGAGATCGTAGCCCCGAGGCGTGTCCAACCACTGTCCTCGATCGGGGAATCCGCCCGGATTAAGGGTCGGAGCAGATCTTGGTGCGGCCTCCGTGGCACTGTTCGCTCAGAGCTAGATCATGCCCATCGAGACAAGGCGGCATGCTTTCGGCTGCGGCTCGAATCCGTCAAGATCAAGTCTCCGCGACATCGGCCGATAGTTCAAACTTCAAATCTGACTGATGGCGGGGCGTAGCTTTCGATCTGCTCCGGATGGCCAAGCTTAATTGGCGGCGGTGCAAAGCCGCGAATCTGAAGATCTGTCCGGGAGAAAAGTCTCACCGACCGCGTCATTGTTGATGATCGAAGGAGCCATCGGGCCTATCGGTGACGACGCAGAGGAACTCCCAATGAAAGCACCAATGTCGGTGTCAAAACCGGCGGATCTCGGTAGGGGTCCCAATCGTGCGTCTAGGCGGATGGTAACAGGAGACAAGGGACACGATGTTTTTACCCAGGTTCGGGCCCTCTTGATGGAGGTAATACCCTACTCCTGCTTGATTAATATTGATGATATGGGTAGTACAAGAGTGGATCTACCACGAGATCAAGGAGGCTAAACCCTAGAAGCTAGCCTATGGTATGATTGTTGTTCGTCCTATGGACTAAAACCCTCCGGTTTATATAGACACCGGATAGGTTAGGGTTACACAGAGTCGGTTACAATGGTAGGAGATCTACATATCCGTATCGCCAAGCTTGCCTTCCACACCAAGGAAAGTCCCATCCGGACACGGGACGAAGTCTTCAATCTTGTATCTTCATAGTCTTGGAGTCCGGCCATGATGATAGTTCGGCTATCCGGACACCCCCTAGTCCAGGACTCCCTCAACCTTCGTCCTTTCTCTCTCTTCTGCCGTGGTCGAGCTTTAAGTCTTTACTTCATACCTTACAACTCAGGCAAGAACTCCTTCTTTGACTGATCCATCTTGAACACATTCAAGATTATGTAAAGGTATGTGCTCATTTGAAAGTATTATTAATCATTTTGATCTATCTTATAGATCTTGATGCTTATTGTTCAAGTAGCCTAATCCAGGTTTTCCATTGAAAAACACTTTTCAAACAACCCTATATGCTTTCTAGAAATTCTACATCATTTCTGATCAACAATATGTCAACAACATATACTCATCAGAAATTCTATAGTGCTCCCACTCACTTCTTTGGAAATACAAGTTTCTCATAAACCTTGTATAGACCCAAAATCTTTGACCATCTCATCAAAGCGTACATTCCAACTCCGAGATGGTTACTCCAGTCCTTAGAAGGATTGCTGGAGCTTTGCATACTTGTTAGCGTCTTTCAGGATTGTCAAAAACCTTTTGGTTGTATCACATACAACCTTTCCTCAAGAAAACTGTCAAGGAAACAATGTTTTGACATCCTATATGCAAGATTTCATAAATAATGCAGCAAATGCTAATCCAATTCCAACAGACTCTTAGCATCGCTACGAGTGAGAAAGCCTCACCGTAGTCAACTCCTTGAACTTGTCGGAAAACATCTTTAACGACAAGTCGAGCTTTCTTAATGGTGATACTTACCATCATTGTCTGTCTTCCTTTTAAAATCCATCTTTACCCAACGTCCTTACGACAATCAAGTATTTCTTCCAAAGTCATGGATCCTCTCTCGGATGTTATGGCCTTGAGCCATTCGTCGGAATCCGGGCCCACCATTGCTTCTTCATAGCTCGCAGGTTCATTGGTGTCTAGCAACATGACCTCTAAGACAGGATTGCGTACCACTCGGAAGTAGTACGCGTCCTTGTCGACCTACGAGGTCCGGTAGTGACTTGATCCGAAGCATCATGCTCACTATCATCAGCTTCCACTTCAATTGGTGTAGGTGCCACATGAACAACTTCCTGTGCCCTGCTACACATTGGTTGAAGTGATGATTCAATAACCTCATTAAGTCTCCACCATCCTCCCACTCAATTCTTTCGAGAGAAACTTTTCCTCGAGAAAGGACCCGTTTCTAGAAACAATTACTTTTGCTTCCGGATCTGAGATAGGAGGTATACTCAACTGTTTTGGGTGTCCTATGAAGATGCATTTTTATCTGCTTTGGGTTCGAGCTCATCAACCTGAAACTTTTTCACATAAGCATCGCAGCCCCAAACTTTTAAGAAACGACAACTTAGGTTTCTCCAAACCATATATAGTTCAAACGGTGTCGTCTCAACGGAATTACGTGGTGCCCTATTAAAGTGAGTGCGGTTGTCTCTAATGCCTAACCCATGAACGATAGTGGTAATTCGATAAGAGACATCATGGTACGCACCATATCCAATAGGGTGCAACTATGATGTTCGGACACACCATCACACTATGGTGTTCCAGGCGGTATTTATTGTGAAACAATTTCCACAATGTCTTAATTGCGTGCCAAAGCTCGTAACTCAGATACTGAACTTTATGTTCATATCATAGACATTTATCCTCTTGTCATGATGATCTTTAACTTCACTGTGAAATTACTTGAACCATTCAATAATTCAGACTTGTGTTTCATCATGTAAATATACTCAACGTCTACTCGAATCATCTGTGAAGTAAGAACATAACGATATTCACTGCATGCCTCAGCACTCATTGGACTGCACACATAAAAAATGTGTTACTTCCAACAAGTTGCTATCTTGTTCCATCTTACTGAAAACAAGGCTTTTCAGTCATCTTGCCCATGTGTTATGATTTGCATATCTCAAGTGATTCAAAATCAAGTGAGTCCAAACGATCCATCTGCATGGAGTTTCATCATGCGTATACACCAATAGACATGGTTCGCATGTCTCAAACTTTTCAAAAACAAGTGAGTCCAAAGATCCATCAACATGGAGCTTCTTCATGCGTTTTATACCAATATGACTTACATGGTAGTGCCACAAGTAAGTGGTACTATCATTACTATCTTATATCTTTTGGCATGAAAATGTGTATCACTACGATCGAGATTCAATAAACCATTCCTTTAGGTGCAATACCATTGATGGTATTATTCAAATAAATAGAGTAACCATTATTCTCCTTAAATGAATAACGATATTGCGATAGACATAATCCAATCATGTCTATGCTCAACGCAAACACCAAATGACAATTATTCTGGTTTAATACTAATCTTGATGGTAGAGGGAGCGTGCGATGTTTGATCACATCAAACTTGGAAACACTTCCAACACATATCGTCAGCTCACCTTTAGCTAGTCTCCGTTTATTCCGTAGCCTTTTATTTCGAGTTACTAACACTTAGCAACCGAACCGGTATCTAATACCCTGGTGCTACTAGGAGTACTAGTAAAGTACACAATAACTAAATGTATATCAATATACTTCTATCGACCTTGCCAGCCTTCTCATCTACCAAGTATCTAGGGTAATTCTGCTCCAGTGGCTGTTCCCCTTATTACAGAAGCACTTAGTCTCGGGTTTGGGTTCAACCTTGGGTTTCTTCATTAGAGCAGCAGCTGATTTGCTGTTTCATGAAGTATCCCTTCTTGCCCTTGCCCTTCTTGAAACTAGTGGTTTCACCAACCATCAACAATTGATGCTCCTTCTTGATTCCTACTTTCGCGATGTCAAACATCGCGAATATCTCAAGGATCATCATATCTATCCCTGATTTGTTATAGTTCATCACGAAGCTCTAGCAGCTTGGTGGCAATGACTTTGGAGAAACATCACTATCTCATCTGGAAGATCAACTCCCACTCGATTCAAGTGATTGTTGCACTCAGACAATCTGAGCACAAGCTCAACGATTGAGCTTTTCACCCTTAGTTTGCAGGCTAAGAAAATCGTCGGAGGTCTTATACCTCTTGACGTGGGCACGAGCCTGAAATCCCAATTTCAGCCCTCGAAACATCTCATATGTTCCGCGACATTTCAAAAAACGTCTTTGGTGCCTCAACTCTATACCGTTTAACTGAACTATCACGTAGTTATCAAAACGTGCATGTCCGATGTTCGCAACATCCACAGACGACGTTTGGGGTTCAACACACTGAGCGGTGCATTAAGGACATAAGCTTTCTTCTGTCCGCATAATCGCTACTGTCAACTTTCAACTATATTTTCTCTAGGAACATATCTAAACAGTGGAACTAAAGCGCGAGCTTACGACATAATTTGCAAAGGGCTTTTGACTATGTTCAGGATAATTAAGTTCATCTAATGAACTCCCACTCAGATAGACATCCCTCTAGTCATCTAAGTGATTACATGATCCGAGTCAACTAGGCCGTGTCCGATCATCACGTGAGACGGACTAGTCATCATCGGTGAACATCTTCATGTTGATCGTATCCTCCATACGACTCATGCTCGACCTTTCGGTCTCTTGTGTTCCGAGGCCATGTCTATACATGCTAGGCTCGTCAAGTTAACCTAAGTGTTTCGCGTGTGTAAATCTGGCTTACACCCGTTGTATGTGAACGTAAGAATCTATCACACCCGATCATCACGTGGTGCTTCGAAACGACGAACTTTCGCAATGGTGCACAGTTAGGGGGAACACTTTCTTGAAATTTTAATGAGGGATCATCTTATTTACTACCGTCGTTCTAAGCAAATAAGATGTATAAACATGACAAACATCACATGCAATCAAATAGTGACATGATATGGCCAATATCATATTGCTCCTTTTGATCTCCATCTTCGGGGCTCCACGATCATCATCGTCACCGGCATGATACCATGATCTCCATCATCATGATCTCCATCATCGTGTCTCCATGAAGTTGTCTCGCCAACTTATTACTTCTACTACTATGGCTACCGGTTAGCAATAAAGTAAAGTAATTACATGGCGTTGTTCAATGACACGCAGGTCATACAATAAATAAAGACAACTCCTATGGCTCCTGCCGGTTGTCATACTCATCGACATGCAAGTCGTGATTCCTATTACAAGAACATGATCAATCTCATACATCACATATCATTCATCACATTCTTTTGGCCATATCACATCACATAGCATACCCTGCAAAAACAAGTTAGGCGTCCTCTAATTGTTGTTTGCATGTTTTACGTGGCTGCTATGGGTTTCTAGCAAGAACGTTTCTTACCTCGCAAAACCACAACGTGATATGTCAATTGCTATTTACCCTTCATAAGGACCCTTTTCATCGAATCCGATCCGACTAAAGTGGGAGATCGGCACCCGCTAGCCACCTTATGCAACAAGTGCATGTCGATCGGTGGAACTCGTCTCACGTAAGTGTACGCGTAAGGTCGGTCCGAGCCGCTTCATCCCACAATGCCGCCGAATCAAGATTGGACTAGTAACGGTAAGCATATTGAACAAAATCAACGCCCACAACTACTTTGTGTTCTACTCGTGCAAAGAATCTACGCAATAGACCTAGCTCATGATGCCATTTGTTGGGGAACGAGGCAGAAATTCAAAAATTTCCTCGTGTCACCAAGATCTATCTATGGAGAAACCAGCAACGAGGGAAGGAGAGTGCATCTACGCACCCTTGTAGATCGCTAAGCGGAGCGTTCAAGTGAACGGGGTTGAAGGAGTCGTGCTCTGCGTGATTCAAATCACCGGAGATCCTAGTGCCGAACGGACGGCACCTCCGCGTTCAACACACGTGCAGCCCGGTGGCGTCTCCCAAGCCTTGATCCAACAAGGAGAGAGGGAGAGGTTGAGGAATACTCCATCCAGCAGCAGCACAACGGCGTGGTGGTGATGGAGGCGTGGCAATCTGCAGGCTTCGCCAAGCACCAGCGGAGAGGAGGAGTACTTGGGAGAGGGGAGGATGCGCCGAAACTTTGGGGTGCGGCTGCCTCCCACCCTCCACTATTTATAGGTGGGGGAGAGGGGTCGGCCCCTAGATCTCATCTAGGGTTGGGGCGGCGGCCAAGGGGGGAGGAGTGCCTCCCAAGTCAAGTGGAGGCCCTCCCCCTTAGGGTTTCTCCTCTCCCATGCGCATGGGCCTTGGGGGGGCTGGTGCCCCTGGCCCATTAAGGCTAGGGCGCCCCCTTACAGCCCATGCTGCTGTATTGGACGTGGTGGAACATCTTCCGGACCTCCGGAACCTTCCGGAAGCTTCCCGGTATAATACCGGAAAAACCCGAACTTTTCCCGGAACCCGAACAACAACTTTCCACATATAAATCTTTACCTCCGGACCATTTCGGAACTCCTCGTGATGTCCGGGATCTCATCCGGGACTCTGAACAACATTCGGTAACCACATACAAACTTCCTTTATAACCCTAGCGTCATCAAACCTTAAGTGTGTAGACCCTACGGGTTCGGGAACCATGCAGACATGACCGAGACGTTCTCCGGTCAATAACCAACAGCGGATCTGGATACCCATGTTGGCTCCCACATGTTCCACGATGATCTCATTGAATGAACCACGATGTCAAGGACTCAATCGATCCCGTATACAATTCCCTTTGTCTAATGGTATTGTACTTGCCCGAGATTCGATCGTCGGTATACCGATACCTTGTTCAATCTCGTTACGCAAGTCTCTTTACTCGTTCCGTAACACATCATCCGTGTTCAACCCCTTGGTCACATTGTGCACATTATGATGATGTCCTACCGAGTGGGCGCGAGATACCTCTCCGTTTACGGAGTGACAAATCCCAGCCTCGATTTGTGCCAACCCAACGAGACACTTTCGGAGATACCTGTAGTGCACCTTTATAGCCACCCGATTCGTTGTGACGTTTGGTACACCCAAAGCATTCCTACGGTATCCGGGAGTTGCACAATCTCATGGTCTAAGGAAAAGATACTTGACATTAGAAAAGCTTTAGCAAACGAACTACACGATCTTTGAGCTAGGCTTAGGATTGGGTCTTGTCCATCACATCATTCTGCTAATGATGTGATCCCATTATCAACGACATCCAGTGTCCATGGTAAGGAAACTGTAACCATCTATTGATCAACGAGCTAGTCAACTAGAGGCTTACTAGGGACATGGTTTTGTCTATGTACCCACACATGTATCTGAGTTTCCTATCAATACAATTATAGCATGGATAATAAACGATTATCATGAACAAGGAAATATAATAATAACTAATTTATTATTGCCTCTAGGGCATATTTCCAACAGTTGGCGTCCCTGGAGTCTTGAAGACGAACATGGCGCGGAGGTTCGTCAGTTGATGAGCAGGATAAAAGAGCTCACTCAGTCTAGACTCATAGTAATCGAGGTTATGGCGATCTCCATAGCGCGAGGGGTTCAACCGCTCCAATATAGAGGGCTTCCAATGTGGCACTACAATGGGGAGGACGACGCCTCTCGCTGCGGCCAGAAAGGTCCGGATACCCCTGCCGCTTTGGCTAAGATATTAGCCGAACTGTTCAAAGCGGAGGAAAAGGAATTTCTTCGCATCAAACTCAGAGACAGGTACTCTATGTATAACCCTCCCAGTTGGGTAAGGCCCGACCCCTCTGTTTTTACTCCTTCCATCTCCAAATTGCCTTTGATAAATTTCTAGTTTGTTTACTTATGACAGCACTGGGGAAAGGTCACCGAGGGATTTTATAGTCCCACCCCATAGCCGGAGGACCACAACCGGGAGCTTGATCCCGGGTTTGAAGAGGATCCAGATATATTTGTGGTGCTCGCAGAGGGGGTGTTTTACCAGACGAGCCATGATGGCACAGAAGTGGCCATCATCGCCGACTACCCTGGTCTTCTTCCTGCTTCACAGGTAAGTAATCAAGAAACACCTTCTCTGAAAGGGTGCTCTTACTCTGCCTCACCCACCGCATTGTCGCGCGTTCTACAGGGGAGGCGTTTAACGATACCGAGGAAATCGGTTCCTGCGCCGGGTAGGCCTTCGAAGAGGAGGGACGGTGAAGGCACCCCTGGGCCCTCATCGAGGAGGTACAGATAAATATATTTTTCAGTGGCCGTGTCCAACTGTGACCTATGCGTCTGTTTGATTACAGGAAAAAGGATCGCCGAACTGTGTCCGGGGGTCCGGCCGGCCACGCTCCCAACAACCTAGATTTAGATCCAATCGGGGAGACGGGGTCCGATGTAGGAACAAAGTCGGACTGGCCTTCGGACTGCCCTTCGGCCGAGGGTTCGGACAATATGTTTGTTACCAACTCGGAAGTAGAGAGTGCAACGAATCATCGGTGCTGCAGAGCTGTTTTACGAGACCCGAAGTTCTCGAACAAGGCATTTAATGCCTTTACCTCGGGTGACGCATACATCCGAGCTGCTCGAGACGGGCTTAGAAAAGCCATGAGGCAATATCTGACAGATGTGCAGGTAAGTTTTCTTTGTCAAAAAAGGATAGCCATATTCCCGTAGCCCCCAAGACTGAAAGCAGTTGGCACAACTAATTTAAGGATTGTTGAACAACCAGGTCCTCGCAGAGAAGAATAGTCTGCTAGCCCAAGAGCTGGAGCAGTGTTGGGCACAACTAAAATCTTCTACCGCCGAACTGGGAGACTTGAAGAAGTCGTCCACTGGTATTGTTCCCCTCCATCAAGGAACAATAATTGTGCACCCACTGCGCTAATGTTGCTGCTTATTTCGCATAATAGGGCCATCTGATCAACTTGAGGAGAAGCTGAAGGTCGCCCAAGAGGGAGAAAAAGAGGCTAAAGGCAACACGCCACAGGCGAGCGTGTGCTGACCCGCGTCAGAGATGAGAAAAACAAGCTACAGGATTCCAACACTGCATTGGGTGAAGAGTTGAAAGATGTCCGAGCCCAGCTAGCCGCTTCCGTGAAGGAGAACAAAAAACTACGGGGCGGTATCTTCAGTATGTGTCCGAACTATTTGTGGATTAGCTCAGAGATAAATGGGACTGATATAGTCATGTTTGCAGGTGTACTGATGGGCCGTCCTGGAGAGGAGGTGTCCGGATCATCGAGTGATCTGCTGCAGAGGCTGTCACAGGTGCACGAGCATGCTCGGCTAGCCATACAGAGCGTGGCTATGGCCTTATGGCCGTATGACTCCCCTCCAGGAAATATGGAGGAGCTTGTAGAGCTGTTCAAGGGAGCATGGTGGTGTATCCGACTATGGAAGATATCGACCTGCCGAGAGGGTGCGCGGGAAGCCCGGGCCATGGTGAAAACGCGATATACCAAGCTGGACCCGAATCACATGGCCAGGGTTGGACCATTAGGGTCAAATGGGGAGGAAATTCCTGTTAGTTTAGTATATGAACAAGTAGAGGTGGCCGCCAAATATTCCCAATAGGATTGTAAGTTAGACCACCTGTTGGATGGTATAGAGAGGGAAGTGTTTGAGTCCAAGTTACTATGTATTTTCCTTTCCCTGTGTAATTCTAGCTGAATTGTATAGCATTTGTCATGGCAGACCTTTTCGCTTCAACCTCCAGACTCAAGGGTGCAGAGTGTTTCCGGATACCCTCACGGCCGAATAGGCCGGGGCATGCCTGGAAAACTAGGCGTAGGGGTCATAATTGCTTGAACAGACAAGTTGTATTCTACTAGTTATGTTATATTACATTTGAGCCGTAAGAAACATCTTCCAGAGAGAATAGTTCCGTTAAGGGTTCCTTTCCCTGGGTACGCATGTAGTATTGTACATGTCTGAGTTGTGGTGGAAAAGATCACCGTTTCTGTAACTTCAGGGGGTTACCAATGGAGTAATTGAAAAAATTTCTTTAATTCACCGACCGAATATTCCCTTAAGAACGCTAGCTTTCGGCTTCACCCAGTCCGAGGTACACATCCGAATGACCCGGCAGTAACAATTGCAGAGGTGCTCCCTTTATGCCCTAGCCGAACTAACGGGAACGTAGGGCATAAGCACAGGAGTCAGGCAACCCAGCTTTGCCAAAAATTAAGTCATATCGATGCATATAGTGGTGAAGAAAAGGTACATATGGAAGAACTCATATGTCGAGAGCTTGATGCTCGAAGAGTAATGATAAAAAGCTTCTGTCTAAGAAGCCCCCAAGTATAATGGACATGCATATTTGAAATATGTATGTGTTAGCGGTGTGTGGTCTAGCCGTACCGAAACTTTAAGGTGAAGAGGAAAAAGGTAATCGGAAAAGAGAGAAAAATAATGGAAACTACAGGGGAGAAGTAGACGAACAAGGAGTTCGGCGCTACGCATAGAATCTTCTGAGTCTGGCCGCGTTCCAGGGGTTCGGCTCGAGGCGATTGTCTGATGCATCACGAAGACGGTACGCTCCTCCAGTGAGAACTTCGTCAATTATGAAGGGACCCTCCCATTTGGGCTTGAGCTTGTCCTTTTTCTTCTCCGGCAGGCGTAGGATGAGTTCGACGACATTGTAAGTCTTGGCCTGTACTTCTCTAATTTGGTATCTTCGAACCTACTGTTGATAGAATGCTGAACAGGCTTTTGCGACATCGTGTTCCTCCTCCAAGGCATCTAGGTTGTCCTGCCAATCGAGCTCGGCTTCTCTCTCTTCGTACATACGCACTCGAGGTGAGTCGTGAATAATATCGCATGGCAATACGGCCTCTGTGCCATACACCATGAAGAAAGGTATGTAGCTGGTAGTTCGGTTGGGCGTGGTCCGCAGCCCCTAGAGTACGGAGTCGAGCTCCTCTACCCAGTGCTTGTCTGATTCTTTCAAGGACCGCACTAGTCTGGGCTTGATGCCGCTCATAATGAGACCATTGGCTCGTTCGACTTGACCGTTGGTTTGTGGGTGATAGACGGAGGCGTAATCGAGTTTAATACCCAGATTAGTGCACCAGGTTTTTACCTTGTCAGCTGTGAAATTGGAGCCGTTGTCGGTGATGATGCTGTGTGGGACACCATAACGGTGCACAACACCTGATATGAAGTCAATCACCGGCCCGGACTCAGCCGTTTTGACCAGTTTAGCCTCTATCCACTTAGTGAATTTGTCCACCATAACCAGCAGATATTTTTTCTTATGGCTTCCCCCCTTAAGGGGTCCCACCATATCCAGACCCCAGACCGCAGAAGGCCAGGTAATGGGGATGGTTTGCAAGGCAGTTGGGGGCATGTGGCTTTGGTTGGCGAAGAGCTGGCATCCGACGCAGCGTTGGACAAGGTCCTGCGCGTCCGCTCGGGCTGTTGGCCAATAAAACCCAGTGCGAAAAGCTTTTCTAACGAGGGCCCGTGCTGCGGCGTGGTGTCCGCCGAGGCCAGCGTGAATTTCCGCTAACAGCTGCCGCCCTTCTTCTTCGGAGATACATCTTTGAAGTACTCCGGTAGTGCTTTTCTTGTAGAGCTCTCCGTCGTGGACCTTGTAGGCCTTCGAACGCCTGACAATGCGGCAAGCCTCATTCTGGTCGTTGGGAAGCCTTCCTATTAATGTAGGCCAAGAAGGGTTCGGTCCACGGGGCAATGACTGCCATAATGAGATGGGCCGATGGTGTTATTTCGGTGGCTGAGCCCCGGGTACTGTCTGTATCTTAGGGAGTTGATGTTGTGTTCGGATCTAAACTGTCGTTGCGGCCCTCCCCTTGCCACACCACGGATGGCTTAAAGAGCCTTTGCAGGAAGATGTTAGGTGGGACGGGGTCGCGCTTAGCGCCGATGCGAGCTAGGACGTCCGCTACTTGATTTCTTTCTCGGGCAACGTGGTGAAATTCAAGTCCTTCAAACCGAGCCGACATTTTTAATACGGCATTGCGATAAGCTGCCATCTTTGGATCTTTGGCGTCAAAGACGTCGTTTATCTGAGATATCACGAGGTTCGAGTCCCTGCGCACCTCCAGGCGTTGTATGCCCATGGATGTGGCCACCCGAAGACCATGCAGTAGGGCCTCGTATTCGGCTGTGTTGTTGGAGTCTGTGTATAATATCTGGAGTACATACTGGACGACGTCTCCAGTAGGGGATGTTAATATGACTCCCGCTCCTAGTCCTGCAAACATTTTGGAACCATCAAAATACATGACCCAATTTGAGTACGCGCCGTACTCTTTAGGGAGTTCGGCCTCTGTCCATTCGGCGACGAAGTCGGCCAGCACTTGAGATTTGATGGCTCGACGCGGCTTGTATGTTATGTTGAATGGAAGTAGCTCTATGGCCCATTTGGCGATACGTCCCATGCCATCGCGGATGTTTATTATGTCATTTAGTGGGACCTCAGAAGCCATCATGATTGAACACTCCTGGAAGTAGTGTCGTAGCTTGCGGGATGCCATGAAAACTGCGTATGCTATCTTTTGGTAGTGGGGGTACCGATATTTGCATGGTGTGAGGACAGTGGATACATAGTATACTGGCTTCTGAAGTGGGAATTTGTGTCCGTCCTGTTCTCGTTCGACGACGAGCATGGCGCTCACCACTTGATGTGTTGCCGATATGTACAGCAGCATGGGTTCACCTGCGTTTGGTGCGGCCAGGATGGGATTGCTTGCTAGGAGGGTCTTTATTTCCTCCAGTCCAGCAGTCGCCGCGTCTATCCATTCAAAGTTATCCGTGCGCCGTAAGAGGCGATAAAGTGGTAGTGCCTTTTCTCCTAGTCTGGAGATAAAGGGGCTTAGTGCTGCCACGCATCCTGCAAGTTTTTGGACCTGTTTGAGGTCTGTTGGTGTTGCCAACTGTGACAGAGCTTGGATTTTAGCCAGATTTGCTTCGATTCCTCTATTGGAAACTATGAAGCCCAGCAGTTTTCCAGCGGGAACGCCGAAGACACACTTGTCCGGGTTGAGCTTAATGTCATATGCTCGGAGGTTGTCAAACGTAAGACATAAGTCGTCTATTAGTGTTTCGACATGCAGAGTCTTGATGACGACGTCATCAATGTAAGCTTCTACCGTTTTGCCGATCTGTTTCTCCAGGCATGTTTGGATCATGCGTTGGTATGTCGCGCCGGCGTTCTTGAGCCCGAAGGGCATAGTATTGAAGCAGAATGGCCCGTATGGGGTAATAAATGATGTTGCAGCTTGATCGGATTCCTTCATTTTGATTTGATGGTATCCGGAGTATGCATCGAGGAAACACAGTGAGTCGTGTCCTACGGCGGCATCAATGATTTGATCAATGCAAGGAAGGGTAAAAGGATCCTTAGGGCAAGCCTTGTTGAGATCCTTGAAATCGACACATAGGCGCCAGGATTTATCTTTCTTTGGTACCATTACCAGGTTTGCCAGCCAGTCCGGATGCTTGATTTCTCTAATGAATTCAGCCTCGATGAGCTTGGCCAGCTCCTCCCCCATGGCTTGTCGCTTGGGTTCGGAAAAGCGCCGCAGTGTTTGCTTGACTGGTTTAAATCCCTTTAATATGTTGAGGCTATGTTCGGACAACTTGCGTGGGACCCCTGGCATATCCGAAGGGTGCCAGGCAAATATGTCCTAGTTTTCGTGCAGGAACTCTAGTAGTGCAGCGTCAACTGTTGGGTTCAGTTGAGCTCCAATAGATGCTGTCTTCTTGGGGTCCGTTGGGTGGACCTGGAATTTGACTATTTCTTCTACCGGTTTGAATGAGGTGGATTTGGGGCGTTTGTCGAGGATCACATCGTACCTGTCCATTGTGGAGCGTAGTGCGGTTAATTCTTCGGTCGCGAGGGCTTCGGATAGCGCTTCCAGGGCCAGGGATGCGGTTTTGTTTTCAGCGCGGAGTGCTATGTCCGGATCACTGACGAGAGTGATTCTACCTTTTGGTCCGGGCATTTTGAGCTTCATATATCTGTAGTGAGGTATAGCTTGGAAGCATGTAAAAGCATCCCGCCCCAACAGGGCGTGATATCCGCTGCTGAAAGGGGCCACTTGGAAGGTTATTTCTTCGGACCGATAGTTCCCCGGCGTGCCGAATACCACGTCAAGTGTGATTTTGCCAGCGCACCGCGCCTCCCGACTAGGAATAATTCCCCGGAAGGTTGTGTTACTTTGTTTGATGCGGCTCCTGTCTATTTCCATTTTATGGAGTGTGTCCTCATAAATGAGATTTAATCCGTTGCCGCCGTCCATGAGGACCTTGGTGAGTCGAAACCCATCCATGATGGGGCTGAGGACTAACGCGGCTGGTGCTCGTACTGTTCTGTACTTTGGTTTATCACCGGCGTTGAATGTTATAGCCGTGTCAATCCATGGGTTTATTACAGCAATTTGGCAGACATCGTCGAGCTCGCGAAGTGCCCTTTTGAACTTGTTATTTGAAGCGAATGTCTCGAAGACTGTCAATACTCTTGGGTCGTCGTCTTCTGGGGGGTGTTGTTCCGAGGCGTCCTTGATAAGGATGTCCTCGCCGCTCTTGGCTACATGTCGTAGTATCCAACATGCTCTAAGGCTGTGGGTTGCCATGGTATCTGTTGTTGTATGTATTTTGCTTGGGCCATCGAGCCACCCTTACAGAAAGGTGCCGTGCCGTATAGCGGCTTTGTGTTTTTTGACTATTGAACTGGGCGTGCCACGAGGGTATGCCCTTTTCGCTAGTAGGGGAAGTTGGGTTGGGGCTGGTGGTTCCCAGCGAGCTGCCCGAGTTTCCCAGGCGCTTTCCATCGCGAAGTATTTTTGTATGATGGTTGCTAAGTCAGCAAATTTTAGTATGCGGCGGCGGTTGATGGCGTTGAGGATTCCTTCGTTCGCGCAATTTTTGCAGAACGCTGATATTGCATCCTAGTCACGGCAATCTTTTACCTTGTCCTTGACAAGGAGGAATCTAGCCCAGAAGTGGTGGACCTTTTCCTGAGACTGATGTTTTATGCTCATGAGAGCCTCTATGTCCCGGTGGGTGGGTGGAATTAAATCCGAACCCCAACCTAAACGACTGTCCGAAGTCTGACGACCTTCCAGACTGGACACTCCGGGTTCCAGAATATCTTCTAATTGTTTGGAACCGCCGTCCGATGCTATGTCCTTTTGCAGGTGAGTATCCGGCTCTTCATGAACGGCGATCCGAACATAGTCCGTCTTCAATATAGAAGAAGACTCGCCGTCCTGCTCCACGACTACCGCAATCTGGTGGGTGACCGGTGGAGTTTCAGTTTCTCCCTGGTCGGTTTTAGGCCCGATCCGATCGTAATCGGTGGCGATTCCCAAAGTGGCGATGCGATCTAGGAGCTCGTTTAAGGACGAAAACTCAACCGGATCCATCTTCTTGGAGTGCTTGGAGTTGATGCGAAGGGGATTTTTGATGGCCCGAGAGGTCATCGTCGGGTCCGTGGCCGAACGGGCGATCATAGTAAAGTCGCCCAGCCGGAGGGTTTGGCCCGGGGCCAGAACTACCCCTGCGGTAATATTGTCTTTAATGACAAGGCGAGCCATCGAGCATTTCATCGACGGCACAGTGGAACTCTCAATGAAAGCACCAATGTCGATGTCAAAACCGGTGGATCTCGGGTAGGGGGTCCCAAACTGTGCATCTAGGATCGATGGTAACAGGAGACGGGGGACACGATGTTTACCCAGGTTCGGGCCCACTCTATGGAGGTAATACCCTACTTCCTGCTTGATTGATCTTGATGAATATGAGTATTACAAGAGTTGATCTACCACGAGATCATAATGGCTAAACCCTAGAAGTCTAGCCTATGTGAATATGGTAATGAGTATATCCTCTCCAGACTAACCCCTCCGGTTTATATAGACACCGGGGGGATCTAGGGTTTACATGGAGTCGGTTACACAAGAAGGAATCTTCATAGTTGGTCGCCAAGCTTGCCCTCCACGCCAAGTAGAGTCCAATCCGGACACGGTGCAGTCTTCGGCCTTCATGTCTTCACAGCCCATCAGTCCGGCCCATGGATAACAGGCCGGACGCCCGAGAACCCCTTAGTCCAGGACTCCCATAGCGGACGATGTGTGGAGCAATAGTAGTAGATGCAGAATTGTTTCGGTCTACTTGTCGCGGACGTGATGCCTATATACATGATCATACCTAGATATTCGACAGTAATTTGTTTACCCACCGTAATACTTATGCTCTTGAGAGAAGCCACTAGCGAAACCTATGGCCCCCGGGTCTATTTTACATCATATTAATCTTCCAACACTTAGTTATTTCTATTGCCGTTTATTTTACTTTGTATCTCTATTTACTCTTTATCATAAAAATACCAAAAATATTATCCTATCATATCTATCAGATCTCACTCTCATAAGTGACAGTGAAGGGATTGACAACCCCTTTTATCGCGTTGGTTAAGAGGTTCTTGTTTGTTTGTGTAGGTGCGTGGGACTCGCGCTTGGTCTCCTACTGGATTGATACCTTGATACTCAAAAACTGGGGGAAATACTTACGCTACTTTACTGCATCACCCTTTCCTCTTCAAGGGAAAACCAACGCAGTGCTCAAGAGGTAGCAAGAAGGATTTCTGGCGCCGTTGCCGGGGAGGCTTACGCGAATTCAAGTCAAGATTTGACTCCCGACAACGAGCCATTTCTGGCGCCGTTTCCGAGGAGTCTACGCACAAGTCAAGACATACCAAGTACCCATCACAAACTCATCTCCCTCGCATTACATTATTTGCCATTTGCCTCTCGTTTTCCTCTCCACCACATCACCTCTGCCGTTTTATTCGCCTTCTTCCCGTATGTCTTTGTGTTTCCGTGTGCCTTCTATTTGCTTGCATCTTTCCTTGCTAAAAATCTGTTGATATGGATCCACTTAAAGTGTTCTACTTGGATCATCTTCGATCATTATGCGCTCATGCTGAAACCCCAACTAGCCTAGTTGATGGGAAATCTTTACATGAGCATGCTCATTTTGTGCGTCACTGTTTGTCTAAAATAGGGAGACTCTTATGGAATCAAATAAACATATTGATGTGTTATGCTTGGAATCTTTTTGAAATTTGTGATTTTACTTGTTGCTCTATGAACCCTAAAAAACACCTTCCCTACCTATGTGAGTTTAATGATAATGAAATCTTATCTTCTTACGCAAAGGGTGTTTATAGTTACTATGATATCGAACAAATTGAAGAATTTTTTGCTTTTAAGGGTGCTTATGAAGTTCCTTCTTTGATTTAAAAGTATGATATTACTCTCTATGAATCTGAAAATTGACATACTTAAATATTGCTATGAAAACTATGCTCATAATGTCTATGTCAAAGAATTTATTGAGAGAATGACCAGTGCTTTGGAAGAAAATAATGATATGCATGAATCTATAGATAATTATGTTTCCGATGATTTGATTGAAATATCCCTTGATGAACATGATGCTTGCTATTCTTGTGGCCATGATGCCAATATTTATGAAGATTAATTTGCTTTAGTTCCTTTTTTTAACATGAGATCGTTGCCATTGCACCCACACTTGATAGTTCCTCCGATGAAAATCATGATTGCAATGATTTTACTGTAAATTCTCTTGATGTCAATTGTGCTAATAATATGCAAAACCCTAAGCTTGGGGATGCTAGTTTTGCTATGTCTACTATTTGTTGCAATGATCATGATTGGGTGATTCTTCTTATGATCTTGAAAATTTATTTAAGCCCCATGATGAATATGAGATTGATGATAATGTTTGAAATAATATTGAAAGTCGGTTTGGAAGAGTGTCAACTTTAGATCCCACATATTTGGAGAATGTTCAATCTTATGAAGTTTTTGATAAAAGTGGGTTTGGAGAGGTCATGACTTTAGTTAATATTAATCCCACTATTTTGGAAGAGCGTCAACTTTGCATACATGTGGATCGTGTTAAGAATATGTTTTGTGATAGATATATTGTTGAATTTGCTTATGATCCTACATGTAATTATTATGAGAGAGGAAAATATGGTTGTAGTAATTCTCATATTACTAAATTACCTCTCGTTATGTTGAGATTGCTATCATCGCTTCCTTCTTCCTTGCATATGCTTATTTTTGCTTACTATGATAATTTGTTTGCTTATAAAATGCCTATGCATAGGAAGTATGTTAGACTTAGATGTGTTTATCACGTGTTCTTTGATGCTCTCTTTGTGCTTCAATTCTTGTCTTTCATGTGAGCATCATCGAAATTATCAATGCCTAGCTAGGGGCGTTAAACGATAGCGCTTGTTGGGAGGCAACCCAATTTTATTTTTAGTTTTTTTGCTTTTTGATTCTGTTTAGGAATAAATATTTGATCTAGCCTCTTGTTAGATTTGTTTTTATGTTTTAATTAGTGTTTGCGCCAAGTTAAACCTATAGGATCTTCTTGGATGATAGTTATTTGATCTTGCTGAAAATTCCAGAAACTTTCCGTTCACGAAAACAGTTGTTATAAATCACCAGAACGTGATAAAATACTGATTCCAATTGCAGCAGATCAATAAACAAATTTTCTAGGTCTTCCTATTTTGGTAGATTTTTTTTGAGTTCCAGAAGTTCGCGTTAGTTACAGATTACTTCAGACTGTTCTGTTTTTCACAGATTCTGTTTTTCGTGTTTGTTCGCTTATTTTGATGAATCTATGGCTAGTAAAATTGTTTATAAACCATATAGAAGTTGGAATACAGTAGGTTTAACACCAATATAAATAAAGAATGAGTTCATTACAGTACCTTGAAGTGGTATTTTGTTTTCTTTCACTAACAGAGCTCACGAGATTTTCTGCTAAGTTTTGTGTTGTGAAGTTTTCAAGTTTTGGGTAAAAGATTTGATGGATTATGGAACAAGGAGTGGCAAGAGACTAAGCTTGGGGATGCCTATGGCACCCCAAGATAATCTAAGGACACCAAAAAGCCAAAGCTTGGGGATGCCCCGGAAGGCATCCCCTCTTTCGTCTACTTCCATCGGTAACTTTACTTGGAGCTATATTTTTATTCACCACATGATATGTGTTTTGCTTGGAGTGTCTTGCATGATTTGAGTCTTTGATTTTTAGTTTACCACAATCATCCTTGCTGTACACACATTTTGAGAGAGACACACACAAATCGGAATTTATTAGAATACTCTACGTGCTTCACTTATATCTTTTGAGCTATATAGTTTTTGCTCTAGAGCTTCACTTATATCTTTCAGATCACGGTGGTGGATTTGTTTTATAGAAACTATTGATCTCTCATGTGTCACTTATACTATGTTGAGAGTCTTAAAACAGCATGGCAATTTTCTTTAATTATAATATCATGAGAAATTTGATGCTTGATAATTGTTTTGAGTTATAAAGGTGGTAATATCATAGTTGTGCTAGTTGAGTAATTGTGAAATTGAGAAATACTTGTGTTGGAGTTTGTGATTCCCGTAGCATGCATGTATGGTGAACCGTTATGTAGTGAAGTCGGAGCATGAGGTATTTGTTGATTGTCATCCTTTGTATGGCGGTCGGGATCGCGCGATGGTTAACTCCTACCAACCCTTCCCCTAGGAGCATGCGTAGTAGTACTTTGCTTCAAGGGCTAATAAATTTTGCAATAAGTATATGAGGTCTTTATGACTAATGTGAGTCCATGGATTATACGCACACTTACCTTTCCGCAATTTTCTAGCCTCTTCGGTACCGTGCATTGCCCTTTCTCACCTTGAGAGTTCGTGGAAACTTCGCCGGTGCATCAAAACCCCGTGACATGATACACTCTATCACACATAAACCTCCTTATACCTTCCTCAAAACAACCACCATACCTACCTATTATGGCATTTCCATAGCCATTCGAGATATATTGCCATGCAACTTTCTACCGTTTCGTTTATCATGACACGCTCCATCATTGTCATATTGCTTTGCATGATCATGTAGTTGACATCGTATTTGTGGCAAAGCCACCGTTCATAATTCTTTCATACATGTCGCTCTTGATTCATTGCATATCCCGGTACATCGCCGGAGGCATTCACATAGATTCATATCTTGTTCTAAGTATTGAGTTGTAATTCATGAGTTGTAAGTAAATAAAAGTGTGATGATCATCATTATTAGAGCATTGTCCCAAGTGAGGAAAGGATGATCGAGACTATGATTCCCCCACAAGTCGGTATGAGACTCCGGACTAAATAAAAAGAAAAAAAGAGGCCAAAGAAATAGAAAAGGCCCAAATAAAAAAATGAGAGAAAAAGAGAGAAGGGACAATGTTACTATCCTTTTACCACACTTGTGCTTCAAAGTAGCACCATGATTTTCATGATAAAGAGTATCTCCTTTTGTCACTTTCATATACTAGTGGGAAATTTCATTATAGAACTTGGCTTGTATATTCCAATGATGGGCTTCCTCAAAATGCCCGAGGTCTTCATGAGCAAGCAAGTTGGATGCACACCCACTTAGTTTCTTTTGTTTGAGCTTTCATATACTTATAGCTCTAGTGCATCCGTTGCATGGCAATCCCTAATCCTTGCATTGACATCAATTGGTGGGCATCTCCATAGCTCGTTGATTAGCCTCGTCGATGTGAGACCTTCTCCTTTTTTGTCTTCCCACATAACCCCTAACACTATACCTTATTCCACCATAGTGCTATATCCATGGCTTGTGCTCATGTATTGCATAAAAGTTGAAAAGGCTGAAGCGCGTTAAAAAGTATGAACCAATTGCTTGGCTAAAACCGGGGTTATACATGATATGAATATTTTGTGGTGGGGAAGATGGAGCATAGCCAGACTATATGATTTTGTAGGGATAACTTGCTTTGGCTATGTTATTTTGATAAGACATAATTGCTTGGTTAGCATGCTTGAAGTATTATTGTTTTATGTCAATATTAAACTTTTATCTTGAATCATATCGAATCTGAACATTCGTGACACAATAAGAAGAACTACATTGAAATTATGCTAAGTAGCATTCCACATCAAAAATTATGTTTTTATCATTTACCTACTCGAGGACGAGCAGGAATTAAGCTTGGGGATGCTTGATACGTCTCCAACGTATCTATAATTTTTTATTGTTCCATGCTATATTATATTCTGTTTTGGATGTTTAATGGGCTTTATTATACACTTTTATATTATTTTTGGGACTAACCCATTAACCGGAGGCCAAGCCCAAATTGTTGTTATTGCCTATTTCAGTATTTCGCAGAAAAAGAATATCAAACAAAGTCCAAACGGAATGAAACCTTTGGGAACGTGATTTTCAGAACAAACGTGATCCAAAGGACTTGGAGTCCACGTAAAGAAAGCAACGACGAGAGCACGAGGCAGGGGGCGCGCCTACCCCGCCCCACCCCAGGCACGCCCTCCACCCTCGTGGGGCCCATGTTGCTCCACCGACGTACTTCTTCCTCCTATATATACCTACGTACCCCCAAACCAATAGAGGCATCCACGAAAACCTAATTCCACCACCACAACCTTCTGTACCCGTGAGATCCCATCTTGGGGCCTTTTCGAGCGTCCTGCCGGAGGAATTGATCATGGAGGGCTTCTACATCAACACCATAGCCCCTCCGATGATGTGTGAGTAGTTTACCTCAGACCTTCGGGTCCATAGTTATTAGCTAGATGGATTCTTCTCTCTTTTTGGATCTCTATAAAAAGTTCTCCATGATTCTTGTGGAGATCTATTCGATGTAACCTTCTTTTGCGGTGTGTTTGTCGAGACCGATGAATTGTGGGTTTATGATCAAGTTTATCTAGGAACAATATTTGAATCTTCTCTGAATTCTTTTATGTATGATTGGTTATCTTTGCAAGTCTCTTCGAATTATCAGTTTCGTTTAGCCTACTAGATTGATCTTTCTTGCAATGGGAGAAGTGCTTAGCTTTGGGTTCAATCTTGCGGTGTCCTTTCCCAGTGACAGAAGGGGCAGCAAGGCACGTATTGTATTGTTGCCATCGAGGATAAAAAGATGGGGTTTATATCATATTGCATGAGTTTATCCCTCTACATCATGTCATCTTACTTAAAGCATTACTCTGTTCTTATGAACTTAATACTCTAGATGCATGCTGGATAGCGGTCGATGTGTGGAGTAATAGTAGTAGATGCAGAATCATTCCGGTCTACTTGTCGCGGACGTGATGCCTATATACATGATCATACCTAGATATTCTCATAACTATGCTCAATTCAATCAATTGCCCGACAGTAATTTATTTACCCACTGTAATAATTATGCTCTTGAGAGAAGCCACTAGTGAAACCTATGGCCCCCGGGTCTATTTTCCATCATATTAATCTTCCAACACTTAGTTATTTCTATTGCCGTTTATTTTACTTTGCATCTCTATTTACTCTTTATCATAAAAATACCAAAAATATTATCCTATCATATCCATCAGATCTCACTCTCGTAAGTGACCGTGAAGGGATTGACAACCCCTTTATCGTGTTGGTTGCGAGGTTCTTGTTTGTTTGTGTAGGTGTGTGGGACTCGCACGTGGTCTCCTACTGGATTGATACCTTGGTTCTCAAAAACCGAGGGAAATACTTACGCTACTTTACTGCATCACCCTTTCCTCTTCAAGGGAAAACCAACGCAGTGCTGAAGAGGTAGCAGACTGCTCTCATGCGTCCCGTCAACTCACACATGCTCGCATGCCACACGGATCGCGCGGCGGCACGTATATTGTTTTTATATTTGGATGATTAATGCTGCTGCTTTATTGCATAACCAAAGCATGGCACGTATCCATTGTTGGTCTAACGCTCACGGTACGAATAAATAATCCGTTTGGGATATTGGTTCCCAATTATTAATAATCTCCCATCTGTATAAAGATTACATCAAAAATGGTCTCAAATTTGACAAAAAAAGTACAATGCCACTTTGTATTGGTGTCCATATGACAACACGATAAGTTTCATGAACTTCAAATAAGTTTTGGATGTACTAGAATTTAAAATTCAAGATTCCCAATGTTTGAAATTAGTTGCACGGGGAGTAAACATGCACCCAGTGAGACACATGTGTTTTTGCAATCCATATAGGTGCACTGTCACGTGTGCATGTAGCTCAAATTTGATTTTTGCACATTATACCCGTAGAAAATCAATCAATCAATGTACTAAAACATCTTAATGATCTCTGTGTTTTTTTGTAATTAAAACATCCCTCCTTTGGTAACATGTATGTTCACCGCGGAATAATTAATTTAACATGCATTGTAGTTGCGGTGGATTCACGGTGTGTGTGTGGGTGTGTGCGTCTGGGGGTGGCGGGTGGCTCGCAGTACACTATGAGTTGTGAGCCACCGTGTGGGTTGGCCATTTTGTTAGGTAGGCCGGTGCCACATCAGAGTCGTGAAATCGTTATTTAAAACATTACACAACCCTTTCATACATAAATGTTTTGGCCACATGCAGTCGATGGTTGTCCTACACGACACTCGATACTCGCGTGTGACACTTTCTATGGAGCCCGCGAGGTCGTCGTCCATCACTTTGACGAACAGCCGACAATGAGGTTAATTTGACCAGCAAGGTAGAATCTTTTTGGTTTGTGTTATGGTGGTATATAGTATGCGTCGAAGTGGTTGGAGGGGACTAGCATACATACTATACGTACGCGTCCGTGAACAAGTACACCTCACTCAATGTCGGGACTTTTTGGTTACCGAGGCACATGCCACATCAAAATTGTGAAATTGGTTATTCAAACATCATACAACACCTTTTTGGGCCACATGCATATCCTAGCTAGGACACTCACGTGTGACGCTTCCATCTGTGGGCCCACGAGGCCATCGGCGATGCATGCATGCATCACTTTGACCTACATCAGGAGAGGTTAATTAATTTCACCATCGATGAGGATTCTTTTGGGTTGTACATATATTACGGCAGGAGCATATAGTATGTGGTGAAGAGGGGGGAAGGGGACCATCATATGTAGTATGCTTGATATGAACCTCACTCTGTGTGGGTGCATGGTTTACGGTTTTTGAGGCATGTGGCACATCAAAGTTGTGCATTTTGGGTATTCAACATATATATGTTTTGGCCCACATGCAAAGCGGTGGTGGTTGTCCTCTCACACCCACTTAAGCGGTTATCAGCGATATCAATGTTTTCCATCTGTGGGCCTGCTTGGTTCGTCACTACTTTTTTCCTGACAACAAGAGAGGTTAATTTGACTTAGGAGGGGATTATTATTTTTGCTCTGGGATGACATGCATGATACAGTTTGAGCCCTCCCATCGAGTCGAAGTGGCTAGTACAACGACACATCATGAACCAATCTCGCTCTGTGTGGGGAGCTAGTGTACGATTTTTGACACACGCGCCACATCAATGTTGTGTACTCAAACATGCATGCACGCATCACCTCCATACATATGCATGTAGTGGTTGCCTTCGAACGATACACTCCCTCGCGTGGTTATCGGCAACAAGCCTATATATTCGTGGGCCCGTGTTGACATCCATGATCACCTTGACCAACAACAAGATAGGTTACCATGGCGGATTCTTCATTTGGTTCGTGTTATCGTAGTATATGTCATGGTGAGATTTAGACCTAATTAAGTTTGAGCACATATACTATAAACGCATGCATGCATGAATCCCCATCGTTGGCTCGAAGTGTGGTGTAACATACATATGCATCGTCAACCTAACCCTCACTCAGTGTGGGGATTTCTAGTTCGAAATCACGGTGCCACATCAAAGTTGTTCCATAGTTACTCAAAAACACACCTCTCCATACATATGTTTGGGCCACGCACATGCAGTGGTTTTCATTGGGGACTAGCTACTTGCGTGATTATTGGCGAGCTAGCCCATCTCCGGGGTCGCATGGACGGCCATCATTTGGACCACCAACAAGAGAGAGGTTGTACGAGCAAGGTGGATTATTCTTTGTCCGTTTTACGATCCATCTTGGTGAGATATATGCCTCTCTGGCTCGCCGACTGAAAGTGTGTGTGTGTGGGGGGGTTGCTACTTCGCACTTTGCTAGGTGAACCTCGGTTGGGGGCATGCATTCATAGCTTAGGATTCCCTTCGTGGCGACACGAGGGGCTGCTAACTTCTTCGCACTTTGCTAGGTGAACCTCGGTTGGGGGGGGGCATGCATTCATAGCTTAGGATTCCCTTCATGCTGACACGAGGGGGGCTGCTAGCTACTTCGCACTTTGCTGGGTGAATGAGCGTCGATTGGGGGGGCATGCATTCATAGCTTAGGATTCCCTTCATTCCGACACGAGGGAGGAGGGGGGCTGCTAGCTACTTCGCACATTGCTAGGTGAACCTCGGTTGGGGGGAGGGGGCATGCATTCATAGCTTAGGATTCCCTTTGTGCCGATACGAGGGGGGTGGGGCCCAGCAATACCGTGCACTTTGCGAGAGAGGTGCCACATCAAAGTTGCATTTGGTATTTGAAAATCAAACCACCCTTTTGATACATAAATTTGGTCCACATGCAAGTGTGTTCGTGTTCTGATCCTCTGTCGCGTCATTTTTCACCAAATTTATGAACATTAGACAAGTCGGTGGCCTTAGCAGACACAGTTCCTCAAACTAACCGTGTGCCACGCCGGCACACATCCACGCGCACATCCGCATAGTACATTGGGCTCCACGAGGCTCCCCTCTCAAAAATATCTGCCCGCCTCGAGGGTTTTTCATTTCATAACACACGGCTGTTATCTCCGGACCGTGTGCGATGTTTCTTGTTCCCAATCCCGCCTGCATCCCTAGAAAATATCTACCCGCCTCGAGGGTTTTTCTGTTTCATAACACACGGTTGTTATCTCCGGACCGTGTGCAATGTTCCTTGTTCCCAATCCTGCCTGCATCCCTAGAAAATATCTGCCCACCTCGAGGGTTTTTCTGTTTCATAACACACGGTTGTTATCTCCGGACCGTGTGCGATGCACTATCATCAAAATTTTCAATAGCCCGGCATTTCACTCCCGCGTAGTAAAATTTTCAGTACCCACGTCATTTCCTCAAATACCCCGCCCCCTGTCGGTGTCAAAACCGGCGGATCTCGGGTAGGGGGTCCCGATCTGTGCGTCTTAGGCTGATAGTAACAGGAAGCAAGGGACACAATGTTTACCCAGGTTCGGGCCCTCTCGATGGAGGTAAACCTTACTTCCTGCTTGATTAATGTTGAAGATATGGGTAGTACAAGAGTAGATCTACCACGAGATCGTAGAGGCTAAACCCTAGAAGCTAGCCTATGATGGTATGATTGTAATTGTGATCTATCGACTAGCTTGCCCTAGTTTATATAATGCACGAGGGCCTAGGATAACAAGAGTCCTAGCCGAATCGCCGGTGGGGAGGAGTCCTTGTCTTGATCACCAAGTCTTGTGGAATCTTCCTTGTATCGGCAGCTGTCCGGACTGGCCCATGAGTATCGACCATGGGGTCCTCGGCCCAATCTAACGGATCAGGAGATGGCGTGGTGAGTACCCCTAGTCCAGACACCGTCGATAGCCCCCTGAACCGGTCTTCAAGTTAGGGGCGCTCCTCGATTCTTCGAACTGTTCTTCATGTTCGATCGTCGGTCTTGAAAACTGGTTCAACAAATCTTCTCGTCTTGATCTTGAGGATCGCGAAGTGCATCCGAAGAGTTTACGTTGGGTATCCGAGGAGCCCTTTTAAGTTTCCGCCTTTATCAATGCCTTGTTATTTTTATGCCACACCTCGGGTTTGAAGTTTTACCCGGAGGCAGCGTCCTCTTCGTCCGAGCTCCAACGCCGGACTGCATTGAGGTATCTTTTGCAGCCGAGCACCAATGCCGGACTGCTTCCGAGCTCCAACGCCGAAATGTATCGGCGCTCCAATGTCGGACTGTGTCCAAGCTCCAACGCCGGACTGTATACGAACTCCAATGCCGGACTACATCCAAGATGTCATAGATCATCTTGGTTCAAAAAAGCTGAAGGAGTTTAGCCGAGCTTAATGCCGGAAATGACCTCTATGGAGCTAGCCGCTAGCGCCCGAGCTTTATGCCGGACTGCCTCCAAGGTGGCGCACCACCCCAACCGTGGGCTGATTTTTTGTGAATATTTTTAACTGGTGCAGTTTATTCTCTGCCGATGTATATCCAGTAGCCCTCAAGGTGTGTATCAGTCTAAAACCCGAGATGCACCTGAAGACGAGCATAAAAACCGTTGTTCCCAGTAGCCCCTGAGACTCAGGTCGATGCGTGAAATCGGCCTGAGGATCAATTCCTAGCTCGGCAGCATACATAGGAATAAAAGCGATGTAATATATTAGAGATAATAGTGATCGTGAGCGGGCCCCGAGAGAGGTCATGAGAAGTCGCCGCAATATACTAGCTTGATGCGGATAGGTCCATATGGTACCTATTATTGTCCGAAGACATGTATGCGCATAGTTCGTTCAAGCGAACACCGAGCACTTTGAATTCTCTGCATTGAATAAGCAATGCAAGTAGCCCTCGAGACACTGGTCGGTGGCAACACCGGATCGGGGATCGATGTTACTAATATTTGTAAATAATGAGCACGAAGCCCAAAGAGCCCCGAGCCTTAATGTGGGCACGGGTGGCCGAATTGAGGATTGATATCCAGAGTAAAATCACAGATTATGTGTAATGATTCTATGTATCCAAGTACTTTACATCATTATTTTGACTCCATTGCGACCGTTTATCATATGAAAGTGGCCCATCGTCGGCTTCTACCCCTTGGTAGAGACTACGCAGGGTGTTTCTGCACTAAGAAAACAACCCTTAGCCGACGTCTCGGTGCCCGGAGGCGGTTGTGTTAGTAGAAACGAGGCAATCAGATATGCGGGCTATATAACTTTCGCTTAGTCATAGGAGCTTTAAACCGGGGAAGCTAGCTATAAGCCCGGTTAGTGTTTGGCGACATCCGAGGTCAAGCCGTAAACACTTCGGCCAATGTTATGAACGGCCCGTCATTTAACATAGTCATCGGATCGCTGACTGGTTTACGCTTATTGTGACAGCCAGTTTTCGGCTTTCTCCACTGAGGTGCTTAACCATGCGAGCTAGAAGCACAATCGCAGTGGTTCTCCCTTTGCACACCTAGCCGAACAAAGCGGAACATAGGAGGCAAGCACAGGAGCCGGGCAACCCAACTATTGACCGAAGACACAATTCAAAACTAATGCATATAGCAATATCCGAGAATTTTCGCTGAATCTCTAAAGGTGTCCGGCGTTGCACTGTGATACTTATGCTGGAAACACACAAATAGTTTAAAAGTGCCATAGGCTCGAAAAGCCAAAAAACTTATTCAAAATTTTAATGTCCGAACTAGATCAAGTGTTCGGTGCCAAATCAAAAATTGGTCTTAGAAAAAAAAGGTGTTTCTGTCGTGCTTTAACATGACACGTCCTATCTCGAGACTTCAAGCGGGTCAGCCTATGGCTTCAACCTCCTATCCCGAAGGCGGAGTACTTCTTGTTAGGCCAGTTTAGCAAACTTTAGCGGCTTTGAGAGAGAAATTAGGCGCCCTGGCTATTGACCGCTTTTCGCGTCAAAAAAGGAGTGATAGAAAAAAGACTTTGCAACGACTAAGAAGAAGAACACTTATTATAAAACAGCTCACATAAATTTAAGAGCCGCGAGTGACTTGGGTAAAGAATGATTGTATATACCAAGTAATTATATCATATCTATGTTCACCCGAACTTTAAGCGCGTCTTAACCGACCGTCGGCTTCTCCCTCTTGGTCGAGGACGAAAAGTATTACGTACTCCACATCGAGAATATCGGCGGTGTTTCCGATAACGCACAATCAGGTCATAAGGCTGTAACAGATAAAGCGCTCATGGAACTTATGCTATATTCTTGATAAAGTGTAAGAAGCATCTTGAAGAAAATAGTACCCCACCGATACCTTTCTTGGTGCTCATTGTTAATATGAGACTTGTGCAATAGATTTTTGTACTCATGAGTTCCGTTGTGTGCGACCATAATTGAAAACAGTAAGAGTGCTAGCTTTGGCTTCACCCGGTCGAGGTCCGGCTCGGGTGACCCGATCGTGACAATCGCAGAGGTGCTCCTTTACTCCCTAGCCGAACAATCGAGAACGTAGGGGTAAACACAGGAGCAAGGCAACCCAGCTTGCAAATCACTTAGGTCAATATGGTGCATATTGTGGCGTAATACACGAACAAGGAACGAAGCCGTACAAGTATAATCATATGCAAGAGGAAAAGCTCCAGCAAGGGAGCCCCCAAGTAAATGGGGTATTTGAATTTGTGCGTCACAAACAAAGTTTGGACAAGGAAATTCGTTACAAGCAACTTTTTTTCCAAAAAAAAGTATAATGCTTGGTCGAACCGAACATAAATAAAAAATTTAAAACTTTGAGCATGAAGGCAACTTAGCTTGTTAATGTGTTCGGTATTGATGACGCTGTCCGAGCTTGATGCGGGACAAGGTTCCATCCCCCAAGCCGATCCCGAGGTGGCGGAGCAAAGAGCTCGGCACTCCGAAGTGGTGACATAGCACGGTCAATGCAGGCCGGTAGAATGATGCCGAAGTCCCGAGCATGGGGTAATGAAGTGTTGACGAAGCCCCGTCCGGCCGAGGTGACGCCAAAGGATATAGTCCGGCTGGATCATTTTCCTGTGCACAAAAAATAGTGCAAACCGGGGATAATAGTAATAATAAAAAATGTTGCATAATAAATAATTTATGCAAAGTGAGTAATAAAAGAAATATGGCCTGGCGCTGAAGTGATAAAGCGACGGCATGGCAATGCTGGCAAAGGTTGGCTCGCCAAGGCAAAGCCCTCGGTCCAGCTAACGTGACGGAGCTGGTCGGCTAGTGACGCCGACGTCTCTGTAGTATAGGTTGATGAAGAGATGGCGAAGCCCCCGGTCCAGCCGAGATGTCGAAGCCTCGATGTCAACCAATGATTCGAAGTAGGTCGGTGTGATGGACACCGGCTCGAAGGAGCAACAGTGCGGCCCTGCCGATGCAGGTCATGACGTGGTCAATGCCGGCTTGATGAAGTGATTGTGCGGTGATGCCGGTGTGCCTGCTCCGTGTAATCCATGGGGCGGCTATGTTGGTGATTATTTATCCTTTCCGATGCCGAACTCTTGTTCGGCTTGCCGAGATGATGATCCGAAGATGTTGAGCTCGGCTCAACAAAGTGACGACGTGTTTAGCGCAGGTCGGCGGCCGTGGAGCGATATTGCCGGACTGGTTTGACACCAGCATGATGTTGAAGATCATGTTCAAAAGATTTTAAAGTTAGTGGGATGTGTTCGGGAACAAAACACAATACCCCATACAAAACTTTCTTAAAAAAGGATGTCCGAAATCCCGATCATAAAAAAGACGAACTCGGGTCGGATTCGTTTTCGCGCAGAAAACAGATCCGAAAAGTGATGCACTAATCGGAAGGTACCCGAAGTTTGGACGGTCGGATCGAGCTGAAATTTTGAGGGGTGGTAGATATAGGAATTCTGCAGCCGATCAACGGTTGGATCTTCCAAAAAACGTCCGAGCTAGAAGCTGGACACCACACCCTAAACTCATCCAGATTCTCGTCCAGATTTAACAGGGCTCCGGTATATCGCGGATTGCCAGAGATTCCTCCGTCGGAACTCGACGAAATTTTCCAGGGTTGTTGTAGACTCAATTCCACACAATTCCACCGAAGCAATCGTTAAAACGACACTTGAGGAGGCAGTGACGGCGGACACAAGTTCGCTGTCCAGAAAAACAGCACGGTCGCCCGAGGGCAATGTTGACGTTGAGCCCCCGGGCTCCCTGGATGATTCCTCCATGATCTTGATAGAGATCGGAGCTGATGTTGATGAAGGCCCTCATTCAAACATGACGATCGGAGGTAGGGCGCAGTCTTTGGTCGAACCAAGGTGACTAGTCGAGCTGGTCACGAAGATGCCGAAGTCGCAGTTGATCTGCAGGCGAGCCATCGACCTTTTGCCGAACACACAGCGGAACTCTCAATGAAAGCACCAATGTCGGTGTCAAAACCGGCGGATCTCGGGTAGGGGGTCCCGATCTATGCGTCTTAGGCTGATGGTAACAGGAACCAAGGGACACAATGTTTACCCAGGTTTCGGCCCTCTCGATGGAGGTAAAACCCTACTTCCTGCTTGATTAATATTGAAGATATGGGTAGTACAAGAGTATATCTACCACGAGATCGTAGAGGCTAAATCCTAGAAGCTAGCCTATGATGGTATGATTGTAATTGTGATCTATCGACTAGCCTGGCCCTGGTTTATATAATGCACCAGAGGCCTAGGATAACAAGAGTCCTAGCCGAATACGCCGGTGGGGGAGGAGTCCTTGTCTTGATCACCAAGTCTTGTGGAATCTTCCTTGTATGCGGCAGCTGTCCGGACTGGCCCATGAGTATAAGGCCATGGGGGTCCTCGGCCCAATCTAACAGATCGGGAGATGACGTGGTGAGTACCCCCTAGTCCAGGGCACCGTCACCCCCCCCCCTCCACACACACCCACACCCATAGCAAAACCTCCTCGGGCGTGCGCGCACACACACACACACCCTCCCTCGCTCGAAACCCTAGCTAGGTCCCGCCGTCGCAAGGCCTCCATTGTCAACATCTGCCGGTTTGCCCGTGCAGATTACCCAGCAATTTCCATACCCAGGCCGCCCTGAGTTTCTTAGATGATGCCTGCCAAACACCCCCTTTCCCACAGATCCCCATCCCCGTCCACATCCCCCACTCTAGAGTGTCGCAACCTAAGCCCGGTTACACTTCCCGTGGAGCTCGAGGAGCGACTGGCCCAAAAGAGGTGTATAGCGGTCTCTTCACCCGACGTCTTCGAGGAAGATGAGGACCATTACTAGCGGCAGGCACTCAAGCAGTGGGCTAGAGTATGCGGGCATGTCTCGGCCGCCGGCTATGACATCGAGGTCATCGATAGCGACGGCCTGAGGCGGGCTGTGTCATAGGTTAAGTGGCCCACCCCCAACCCCTCGGGTTCAACCGCGTCGATCTCATCCATGGCCCCGCCACTGATCTCCTCGGCTCATTGTCAACAATTTGCCATTCTACATCGCCATCGAGCCCCTTTTGTCATTTACGAAGGACACGTTCTGCGACGCTGGCTTGGGATCCACAGCTTCCAAGTCAGACCTCATCGACGGCGACCACAAGGAGGGCACCCTCTCCGGCTCTTCCAAGGGGAAAGAGCCCACACTACAAAAAAAAGACACATCCATGACATTTTGAGCCGAACGACATTTTTTTCTGTCATACATCACTAGTAGAAAAAGGACCTAATGTGAGACACATTAGTGTCGGTTCGATTTTGGCCCGGTACTATGCATTAATGCCGGTTCGTTTTGAACCTTTAGTACCGGTTCGTGCCTGAACCGGTATTAAAGGGGTGGTGGCAGTCAAGGTCGGTAGGGGCCCATAATCACCTTTAGTACGGTTTGTGGCACAAACCGGTACTAAAGGTTAACTTTAATGCCGGTTAGTGCCTGAACTGGTACTAAAGGGTTTGACCTATAATACGGTTCATGGCACAAACCGGTACTAAAGAACAATTTTCAATCTCTACCCCGGTATATCACCATTTCAGTTTTGAAAATACAAAAGAAAATGTTAAAAATTCAAAAATAAAATTCTTGAGATGTAGTTATATTACTACATCTACTTTAGGAAAATTAAAAACTTAAATTTGGACATGTTTTGCAAAAAGTGTAGGGAAAATGTAAAACGGCTATAACTTTTGCATACGATGTCGGAAATAAACATATAATATATCAAAAAATTCAGCATGAAAATCCGCATCCGATTTTCACACCCTACGGCCTTTTTGCAATTTTTTAGAATCCTCAAATTCCAAAAGGAGAAAAAGATATGCTCAAATTTAAGTTTTTTTTAAATTTTGGTTAAATCTGGTCAAACTATGGTCAAACTACTTATTCAAGAAGTATTAATTTTACTTCATACTTATTCAAGAATATTAGTGTTACTAAATAATTATTTCAATTTTTGAATTTTGGTCAAATCTGGTCAAACTATGGTCAAATTGTGGTCAAACTATGGTCAAACTTATTTAAGAAATATTAGTGTTACTAAATAATTACTGTTTTTAGAATAATAGTTTCAAACTCAAGCGGTGAAATGTGTGACCTAATGCTCAAGCTAAACTACTTTGAGGGTTAATAGGATTCTGACTTACATTTGTCGGAAAACAACAAGTGCAGACTTGGAAAGTAGGGAATAGAACTCCAAAGTTAAGCGTGCTCAGCCGAGAGGGTGAGAGGGCGGGTGACCGGTCGGGAAGTTAGACGGTTTGGAATGAGTGATCCACACTTGAGTAGTTAAGAGGCGATTAGAGACTAAATCATCAAATAATTCAGAAAATTGAAAATCGAAAAAAAATCAATTTTTTTCAAAATTTCAAAAAAATACCTTTAGTACGGTTGGTAACACCAACCGTATTAAATCCCCCACTCCACGGCGTGAGCTCACGCCACGTGGTGGGCCTTTAGTGGCGGTTCGTGCGAACCGGTACTAAAGAGGGGGGCCTTTAGTCTCCACTCTTTAGTGCCGGTTGCAGAACCGGTATTAAAGGCCCTTATGAACCAGTATTAAAGCTCCGTTTTCTACTAGTGCATATGACACTTCTATGACGATAATTGTGACAGAACCCGGTAACATCATAGATGTGGTGGGCTCCTACTTCTATGACAAAAAATCATGACAGAAAATGGGCTTTTCGTCCTGGGCGGGCTGGAGACGCAACTACATGACATTCTTTGGGCCGTCCATGACGGAAAAAACCATGGTAGAAGCGAGCGGGAGGAAAATTTTGGGGAGTTGCCGGTTACGGTGGGAGGTCGGGGGACGAGCGATGCGCGTTTCTCGTACACGTCTGTGGCGTGTGTGCGGCGTTGGCTCTAATCAACCCGAAGCGAGGCGTTGGGCTCTAATCGAACCCTAGCGATTGCCTTTGCGAAGGCTGGCGTTCTCGAACCCGGCGATCGATCGATGGCTGTTAACTGAACCCGATCGACCGATTCCTTCACTACTGCTGCTAACTGAAGCCGATCAATGCTGCCTCTGGGATGAACAGTGAGGGTTGTAGGGGAGTTTGGATGAACAGTGAGCGGTGGTGCTTGCCTCTGGATGAACATGACCACGTGGTGTGGAGGGCTGGATGAACAGTAGACGGTGAAGGGGTGCCCGTGGAGGGGTGGTTGAACAGGACCCCGTGGTGTGGAGGGCTGGATGAGCGATGAAGCGGTGGAGGGTGGTTGAGCGATGGCGGTGGAGTAAGCGGCGTGGTGGAGGCTGGATGAACATGAGCCCGTGGAGGCTGGAGGAGGTCGACGGTAGCCCATGGAGGCTGGAGGAGGTCGATGGTGGAGATGAACAGTATCCCGTGGAGTCCCGTTTTGCGGTACGCCACACCCCTCCCGATGAACAGGACCCCCGTTTCGACCGTAGGAGGTCCGTTTCGTCCGTTTTGCGGCCGTTTCCTCCGTTTTGCGGTACACCAGACCCCTCCCGATCAACAGGACCCCGTTTCGAACGTGGCCGGTCGAACACAAGGCCGTTTCCTCCGTTCTGCGGTACGCTAGGCCTCGTTTCCATCGCCTGTTCCGTCCAAGCCGGTTGGCTCCCACGCGTTCCGTTGCCTCCCGATGAACACCACGCATTCCGTTGCCTCCCCATGAACACGACGTATTCCGTTGCCTCCCCATGAACACGACGACGACGATGTTTCTCCGTTCCGACCCAGCCATGTACACGAGCCCTCGTCGTACGTATGCGCGAGTAGGCGTTCGAGACCCTGCCCGTATGTACGTAAGTGGCCGTATTTTCTTTCTTGCACCCTGGCCGTTGTACGTATGTGTACATGCTATGTGCGCGCCTCTACTACGACATGTGCGCGCCTCTACAATGACCAGTATGTACGTACACTTTCGCGACCAGAATGACAACGCTACGTATGCTTCGACCAGGTGGGTCCCGACTGTCAGGCACTTCCTTGCGTGCGAAAATGTAGCTGGTGGGTGCCAGCAGTCAGAGGGGCGAATCGTAATTTTTTTTGCGTGGACGCACTTCCTTTCCGTGCGAAGATGTAGCTGGTAGGTCCCAGCAGTCAGGGGGGCGAATCGTTTTTGCCCGGACGGACTTCCTTGCGTGCGAAGATGTAGTTGGTGGGTCCCAGCGATCGAGAAATGTTTTTTCGTGAAATCGGTGGCCCGTCCGGTGGGTCCCCGCTGTCAGGTGGAGGAATCATTATTTTGCGCGTAATAAGGAGGCACTTCCTTGCTGCGGCCGTGGGCCCAACTGTCAGCCTCTCCACGTACAGTCCACGTCCAATGGAAGTGTTCCTTGACCACGTTGACCACGCCGCGCGGAGAGCACCACG
Organism: Aegilops longissima; assembly: GCA_021605205.1. Classification (NCBI taxonomy): domain Eukaryota; kingdom Viridiplantae; phylum Streptophyta; class Magnoliopsida; order Poales; family Poaceae; genus Aegilops; species Aegilops longissima. Next base: position 161,415,493 of record CM038678.1, on the reverse strand, counting down.
GCGGTGGACAACGGCGAGGCCTAGGAAGGGGACGACTCGGAGCCGGGGAAGACGTAGTAGTGGATGCCCATGTGAAGAGGAGTACAAGGGTTCACTGGTTCGGCTGCGGTGTGAGGCTGATGTCGCCGCAGAATAACAGGGGGTGTGGGTGAGTAGAGGGATGGCCTGGCCAGCGGTGGGAGTAGTAGGGGGCGGTGAGGCCTCCGCGGCATCACAGCCGGCCATGGGAGGCAGGAGCACGCGGCACGACCAACGCTGGTTTGGGTGGCTGGAGCAAGAAGACCAGAGGTTGAAGAAGCACTACGGAGCTAGAATCGTTCATATTGACTAAGTTGACAAAGCCCTCCGTCCCCGTCCACTTGCTAGGCCCACAAGTCAGCCTCCCACTATGCTGGGTTCCAGCTGGCAGGGGGAGTATTAGTTTTTTTGTGCATAATAAGGAGGCACTTCCTTGCGTGCAAAGATGCTGGTGGGTCCGACATGTCAGCGGGGGGCATGTTTTTTTCGTGAAATACAGAGGCCCTTCCGGTGGGTCCCAGATGTCAGGTGGAGGAATCATTATTTTGCGCATAATAAGAAGGCATTTCCTTGTGTGCGGCCGTGGACCCAGCTGTCAGCCTCTCCACGTACAGTCTACTTCCGATGGTGTCGTTCGTTGACCACGTTGACCACGCCGCGCCGAGCGCATCCAAGGTGGTGGAATGCTACGTCTTGAGCTTGTGTTGGTTTTCCCCGAAGAGGAGAGGATGATGCAGCACAGTAGCGTAAGTATTTCCCTCGATTTTGAGAACCAAGGTATCAATCCGATGAGGAGGCCACGCACAAGTCCCTCGTACCTGCACAAAACGATAGCTACTCGCAACCAACGCGATTAGGGGTTGTCAATCCCTTCACGGTCTCTTACGAGAGTGAGATCTGATAGAGATAATATTTTTGGTATTTTTGGTATATAGATGCAAAGCAAAAAGTAAAAGCAAAGTAAAAACAAAGCAAGTATAAAAGTAATGGAGATTGATACGATGAGAATAGACCCGGGGGCCATAGGTTTCACTAGTGGCTTCTCTCAAGAGCATAATTATTCTACGGTGGGTGAACAAATTACTGTTGAGCAATTGACAGAATTGAGCATAGTTATGAGGTTATCTAGGTATGATCGTGTATATAGGCATCACGTCCGAGACAAGTAGACCGAAATGATTCTGCATCTACTACTATTACTCCACTCATCGACCGCTATCCAGCATGCATCTAGAGTATTAAGTTAAAAACAGAGTAACGCCTTAAGCAAGATGACATGATGTATAGGAATAAATTCATGCAATATGATAAATACCCCATCTTGTTATCCTCGATGGCAACAATACAATACGTGCCTTGCAACCCTTTCTATCCTTTGGTAAGGACACCCCAAGATTGAACCCAAACCCATGCACTTCTCCCATTGCAAGAACTACCAATCTAGTTGGCCAAACCAAACGGATAATTCGAAGAGATTTGCAAAGATAACTCAATCATACATAAAAGAATTCAGAGAAGATTCAAATATTATTCATAGATAAGCTGGATCATAAACCCACAATTCATCGGTCTCAACAAACACACATAAAAGAAGACTACATCGAATAGATCTCCACGAGAGGGGAGAATATTGTATTGAGATCCAAAAAGAGAGAAGAAGCCATCTAGCTACTAGCTATGGACCCGAAGGTCTGAAGTAAACTACTCACACTTCATTGGAGAGGCTATGGTGTTGATGTAGAAGCCCTCCGTTGTGGATGCCCCCTCGTGAACTCCTAACAGGCCCCAAGACAGGATCTCGTCGATCTGAGGAAGTGGCGGCGGTGGAATTAGGTTTTGGCTCCTGTTACGATCGTTTGAAGTGCGTGAGGTATATATAGGAGGAAGGAGTATGTCGGTGGAGCATCAGGGGGCCCATGAGGCAGGGGCGCGCCCTAGGGAGGGGGCGCCCCCCACCCTCGTGACCGCCTCTGTTACTTCTTGGAGTAGGGTCCAAGTCTCCTGGATCACGTTCGGTGAGAAAATCACGTTTCCGAAGGTTTCATTCCGTTTGGACTCCGTTTGATATTCTGTTTCTTCGGAACACTGAAATAGGCAAAAAACAACAATTCTGGGCTGGGCCTCCGGTTAATAGGTTAATCCCATAAATAATATAGAAGTGGAAGATAAAGCCCAATATAGGCCAAAACAGTAGATAAAGTAGCATGGAGCAATCAAAAATTATAGATACGTTGGAGACGTATCAGGCATCCCCAAGCTTAATTCTCGCTCGTCCTCGAGTAGGTAAATGATAAAAAGAGAATTTTTGATGCGGAGTGATACTTTGGCATAATTTCAAAATCTTCTTAATCATGGTATGAATATTCAGATCCGAAAGATTCAAGACAAAAGTTCATATTGACATAAAAATAATAATACTTCAAGCATACTAACTAAGCAATTATGTCTTCTCAAAATAACATGGCCTCTTTAAATCATGTAGTCTGGCTATGCTCCATCTTCCCCACACAAAGTATTTAAATCATGCACAACCCTGATGACAAGCCAAGCAATTGTTTCATACTTTAACATTTTCAAAACCTTTTCAATCTTCACGCAATACATGAGCGTGAGCCATGGATATAGCACTATATGTGGAATAGAATGGTGGTTGTGGAGAACACAAAAGGGGGGAAGATAGTCTCACATCAACTAGGCGTATCAACGGGCTATGGAGATGCCCATCAATAGATATCAATGTGAGTGAGTAGGGATTGCCATGCAACAGATGCACTAGAGCTATAAGTATATGAAAGCTCAACAAAAGAAACTAAGTGGGTGTGCATCCAACTCGCTTGCTCACGAAGACCTATGGAATTTGAGGAAGCCCATCATTGGAATATACAAGCCAAGTTCTATAATGAAAAATTCCCACTAGTAAATGAAAGTGACAAAATGAGAGACTCTCTATCATGAAGATCTTGGTGCTACTTTGAAGCACAAGTATGGTAAAAGGATAGTAACATTGTCCCTTCTCTCTTTTCTCTTTATATATATATATATATATATATATATATATATATATATATATATATATATATATATATATATATATATATATATATTTGGGCCTTTTCTCTTCTTTTTATGGCCTCTATTTTTTAGTCCTGAGTCTCATCCCGACTTGTGGGGAATCATAGTCTCCTTCATCCTTTCCTCACTTGGGACAATGCTCTAATAATGATGATCATCACACTTTTATTTTTCTTACAACTCAACAATTACAACTCGATACTTAGAACAAAATATGACTCTATATGAATGCCTCCGTGATGTACGGATATGCAATGACACATGAGTGACATGTATGAAAGAATTATGAGCGGTTGCTTTGCCACAAATACGATGTCAACTACATGATCATGCTAGCAATATGACAATGATGGGCGTGTCATAATAAATGGAGCAGTGGAAAGTTGCATGGCAATATATCTCGAAATGGCTATGGAAATGCCATGATAGGTAGGTATGGTGGCTGTTTTGAGGAAGGTATATGGTGGGTGTATGATACCGCTAAAGGTCTGTGATATTAGAGAGGCTAGCAATGGTGGAAGGATGGGAAAAACTGCGTATAATCCATGGACTCAACATTAGTCATAAAGAACTCATATACTTATTGCAAAAATCTAGAAGTTATCAAAGCAAAGTATTATCGCATGCTCCTAGGGGATAGATTGGTAGGAAAATACCATCGCTCGTCCCCGGCCGCCACTCATAAGGAAGACAATAAATAAATAAATCATGCTCCGAGTTCATCACATAACGGTTCACCATACGTGCATGCTACGGGAATCACAAACTTCAACACAAGTATTCTTTAAATTCACAACTACTCAACTAGCATGACTCTAATATCACCATCTTCATATCTCAAAACAATTATCAAGAATCAAACTTATCTTAGTATTCAACGCACTCAAAAGAAAGTTTCACATATCTTGAATACCAAGTATATTAATATTAAGCAAATTACCATGCTATTAACGACTCTCAAAATAATCTAAGTGAAGCATGAGAGATCAAGTTTCTTTAAAAAAATCCACCACCGTGCTCTAAAAGATATAAGTGAAGCACTAGAGCAAAAATTAATACGCTCAAAAGATATAAGTGAAGCACTACGAGCAAAACTATCAAGCTCAAAAGATATAAGTGAAGCATATAGAGTATTCTATCAAATTTCAATTCATATATGGCTCTCACAAAAGGTGTGTACAGCAAGGATGATTGTGGTAAACTAACAAGCAAAGACACAAATAATACAAGACGCTCCAAGCAAAACACTTATCATGCGGTGAATAAAAATATAGCTCCAAGTAAATTATCGATGGAAGTGGACGAAAGAGGGGATGCCTTCCGGGGCATCCCCAAGCTTTGAATTTTTGGTGTCCTTGGATTATCTTGATGGTTCCATGGGCATCCCCAAGCTTAGGCTCTTTCCACTCCTTGTTCCATAATCCATCAAAAGAATTCACCCAAAACTCGAAAACTTCACAACACAAAACTCAATAGAAATCTCGTAAGCTCCGTTAGAGAAAGAAAACAAAAGACTACTTTAAGGTACTGTAATGAACTCATTATTTATTTATATTGATGTTAAACCTACTGTATTCCAACTTCTCTATGTATTATAAACTATTTTACTAGCCATAGATTCATCAAAATAAGCAAACAACACACGCAAAACAGAATCTGTCAAAAACAGAACAGTCTGTAGTAATCTGTAACTAACGCAAACTTATGGAACTCAAAAAAATCTACCAAAATTAGACGACCTGGAGAATTTGTTTATTGATCAGCAGAAATTAGAATCAATATTTTATCACGTTCTGGTGATTTTTAATAATTCGGGCACTGAGCGCAAAGTTTCTGGAAATCACAGCAAGATCAAATAACTATCATCCAAGAAGATCCAATAGGTCTAGCTTGGCACAAACACTAATTAAAACATAAAACCACATATAAACAGAGGCTAGATGGATTATTTATTACTAAGCAGCAAGGAAAAATATTGGGTTATCTCTCAACAAACGCTTTTCTTTAAAGCCTTTTTAGCTAGGCATTGAGATTTCAATGATGCTCACAAGAAAGACAAGAATTGAGGCACAAAGAGAGCATCATAAAACATGTGACAAACACACTTAAGTCTAACATACTTCCTATGCATAGGCATATTATAGGAAAAAAATTTATCGTAGCAAGCAAAAACTAGCATATGCAAGGAAGCGGAAAGGAACAATAGCAATCTCAACATAACGAGAGGTAATTTAGTAACATGAAATTTTCTATAACCATATTTTCCTCTCTCATAATAATTACATGTAGGATCATAAGAAAATACAACAATATAGCTATCACATAACATATTCTCAACACGATCCACATGCATGCGAAGTTGACACTCTTTCGAAATAGTGGGATTAATATTAACTAAAGTCATGACCTCTCCAAACCCACTTTTATCAAAAACTTCATAAGATTGAACATTATCCAAATATGTGGGATCTAAAGTTGACACTCTTCCAAACCCACTTTCAATATTATTGCAAACACTATTATCAATCTCATATTCATCATGGGGATGAAATAAATTTTCAAGATCATAAGAAGAATCACCCCAATCATGATCATTGCAACAAGTAGAGGACATAGCAAAACTAGCATCCCCAAGCTTAGGGTTTTGCATATTTTTAGCACAATTGACATCAATAGAATTTATAGTAAGATCATTGCAATCATGCTTTTTATTCAAAGATATATCATGAATCGCTTCATAAAGTACTTCATCACAATTTTTAGATTCATGAATTTCAGGCAAAACCTCATAAAGATAATCTAGTGCACTCAATTCACTAGCAATATGTTCATCATAATTGGATCTCTTAAAGAGATTAGCAAGTGGATGAGGATCCATAAACTTTTAGCAAGCGAAGATGCAAGCAAAAAGAAGGCACATGGTAACACAAGATTGAACGGAGGAAGGGCGAATAAAACGGCAAGGGTGAAGTGGGGGAGAGGAAAACGAGAGGGAGATGGCAAATAATGTAATGTGATAGATAGGGATTGTGATGGGTACTTGGTATGTTGACTTTTGTGTAGACTCCCCGGCAATGGCGCCAGCAATCCTTCTTGCTACGTCTTGAGCTTGCGTTGGTTTTCCCCGAAGAGGAGAGGATGATGCAACATAGTAGCGTGAGTATTTCCCTCAGTTTTGAGAACCAAGGTATCAATCCGATGGGAGGCCACGCACAAGTCCCTCGTACCTGCACAAAGCGATAGCTACTACGCAACCAACGTGATTAGGGGTTGTCAATCCTTCACGGTCACTTACGAGTGAGATTTGATAGAGATAATATTTTGGTATTTTTGGTATATAGATGCAAAGCAAAAGTAAAAGCAAAGTAAAAACAAAGCAAGTATAAAAGTAATGGAGATTGATATGATGAGAATAGACCGGGGGCCATAGGTTTCACTAGTGGCTTCTCTCAAGAGCATAATTATTCTACGGTGGGTGAACAAATTACTGTTGAGCAATTGATGAATTGAGCATAGTTATGAGGTTATCTAGGTATGATCATGTATATAGGCATCACGTCCGAGACAAGTAGACCGAAGCGATTCGCATCTACTACTATTACTCCACTCATCGACCGCTATCCAACATGCATCTAGAGTATTAAGTTAAAAAGCAGAGTAGCGCCTAAGCAAGATGACATGATGTAGAGGAATAAATTCATGCAATATGATAAATACCCCATCTTGTTATCCTTGATGGCAACAATACAATACGTGCCTTGCAACCCTTTTTGTCACTGGGTAAGGACATCGTAAGATTGAATCCAAAGCCATGCACTTCTCCCATTGCAAGAACTACCAATCTAGTTGGCCAAACTAAACAGATAATTCAAAGAGACTTGCAAAGATAACTCAATCATACATAAAAGAATTCAGAGAAGATTCAAATATTATTCATAGATAAGCTGGATCATAAACCCACAATTCATCAGTCTCAACAAACACACCGCAGAAGAAGATTACATCGAATAGATTTCCACGAGAGAGGGGGAGAACATTGTATTGAGATCCAAAAAGAGAGAAGAAGCCATCTAGCTACTAGCTATGGACCCGAAGGTCTGAAGTAAACTACTCACACTTCATCGGAGAGGCTATGGTGTTGATGTAGAAGCCCTCCGTGGTGGATGCCCCCTCCGGCGGAGCTCCGGAACAGGCCCCAAGATGGGATCTCGTGGATATAGGAAGTTGCGGCGGTGGAATTAGGTTTTTGGCTACTATTCTGATCGTTTGGGGGTACGTAGGTATATATAGGAGGAAGGAGTACGTCGGTGTAGCATCAGGGGGCCCACGAGGCAGGGGACGCGCCCTGGGGGGAGGGGCGCGCCCTCCACCCACGTGACCGCCTCTGTTACTTCTTGGAGTAGGGTCCAAGTCTCCTGGATCACGTTCGGTGAGAAAATCACGTTTTCGAAGGTTTCATTCCGTTTGGACTCTGTTTGATATTTTGTTTCTTCGAAACACTGAAATAGGCAAAAAAACAACAATTCTGGGCTGGGCCTCCGGTTAATAGGTTAGTCCCAAAAATAATATAAAAGTGGAAAATAAAGCCCAATATTGTCCAAAATAGTAGATAAAGTAGCATGCAGCAATCAAAAATTATAAATACGTTGGAGACGTATCATGGACGACGGCGAGGCCCCGGACAACAACGAGCCGGAGATGGGAAGATGCGGGAGTAGAGTCGCAGACGGAGAGGTGTACGAGGGTTAACTGGTTCTAGTGCGGTGTGGTTCGACAGTCGGTGGAGAAGAACAGGAGGTGTGGAGGGGTGGAGGGATGGCCTGGCCAATGGTGGAGTAGCGCTTCACAGTGAAGCATGCTAACCTGAGATGCTAGCAGCAGGAGGTGGGAGGTGGTCCTGACGGCGCTGGAGGAAGAAGACGAGAGATTGAAGATGGATGTCAGTCGTTGGATGTAAATCCAACGGCTAACATGTCAGAATCATTTGTTGACTAAATTGACAACGACTTGCGTTGGCTTCGACCTATTGGCGCACATTTCAGCCTCCAAAAAAGTGGCACGTATTCAACCCATTTTTTCAGAATTTACAGTCTTTTTTTGCGCGGTAGAATTTACAGTCAATTTGATCTTTTTTTTGAATTACAGCCATTAGCTGCGCTGGGTGAACAAATAATGTACCGTCCATACGACCCATTTGTTTTATTTCATAAAAAATTACAGGCCATTTACACTTTCTCGAAATACACGATTTTGCTGGGCTGATTCTAATTATAATGTTGGGTTGGGCCAGCAATGTTATCAAAAAATAAAAAGGGGCTGAGCATTTTGTTATAAATATATTTAAATAATAAGTGATATTATTACGTTCGTCCTTAAATCTTACCAAGCTTTTGTACACAATCACTAGGATTTTCGTGCCAAAACAATCCAGGATTTTATTTGTTAAGAAATTATTTTTATAAGTTAATAAGATGTGGGATATTGTCTTCTTACATATGTAAGTATCATTAAATATATGATGACAATAAGAATAATATAAAATAACATATAAAATAATTTAAATATATATAATATAATTAGAAGGGAAACATAAGTTGGACCAGGCGTTCCTATTCTTATATAGAAAAATAGAACAGACCTCTGCGTTTTCTTCAAAAAAATACATAAATTGGGCTGCCAAAAATAATACCTCGGATGGGAGGTCCATAGGCCGGTCGATACATGACGGCCCTAAGAAAATATAAACAGGCCTATGGACCTCCCATCCGAGGTCGTGGGCTGCGCATGTTAAAAATGAAAGCCTAGACAGGGCAGCCCAAAACCACGTCCAACACTTGCCAAAACTTCATCCCTCGTTTTCTCTGTGTTTTGCACACTCGACATTGTGTGGGCATTTTGACTGTGCATCATATGAAGATGTGCTATGCATGAATGTTGATCAGCATGATGTTAACTGGCTGGTACTTCCATTTTCAACCATGAATAAAACTTCCAACATGATGTTAGCCCTGTTTGAAAAGGCCGTGTTAATATAAATGCTCTGCCTCTGAAAGTTGCAGTTTCTTATTTGAAACTGAACTTGCGTTTCTTATCTGGCTGAAACTTGCGAGTTTCTTCTCTGAGAATCACATTATCGCACTTTTATACTCCTATGAAACTACATTTTTAAGTGCTAAAAATAGATCTCTAGAATTCATAAAATACTTCATATGCTCAATCTGCAAATCTGAAATTCAAAAGACATTCATATCTGAAAGTACTCTCAAAATACACAACACAAAACACAATTCTCAACCTACAAATCTTGACAACCCTAAGCTCCTCGACAATTCACAACCTGCCCGACTATTGGGCTGGGGGCAGCCCCTCCTATTCCTCGGCGGACAGCCCGCCCGTGAGGCGATGTGAATGGCGAGGAGGCGATGGAGGGAAGCATCGTCAGACCAACTGCTTTTCTCCTCTTGCAGTTGGGTTCGGTCGATGAAGACTCCACCCGCTCGCTCTGGCAGGACACCCTCACAAACGGCACCCATGTAGATGCTCGATCCTTCAATCTCTGGTGGATGCTCCATCTGGGATCGATACTCCCACCACCGCTCCCTCACGATCGGATTCGGTGAATCTGTTTGCTCCCTGGCCTAGAGGAGCAGCTCTATGTACTCCGGCGCGACTCCCTCTGGGAGTATCGCCGCCTTTTTGCTCTGTTGCAGATATTTGGCCATGGATGTCGCCGTTGTCGCTAGTTGGTCCTTGTTGTCAAACCAAGACTGTATCTCCAACATCCTATCTAGTTTCGCAGGGTCGCCGTCTGCGATCCTCACGTATCGGTTGTACTCCTCCATCGATCTACTTCTCCACAACACCTTCACTCGCCGGCGGTGGTTTTTGAATGGAAGAGGAGAGGAGCAGCGCTGGTTTTGGATTAGAACGGGAGAGGAGCGAGGCTGGTTTTGGACTGGAACATGAGAGGAGGGGCGGTGGTTTTGAAATGGACGAGGAAAGGAGCGGCGCTAGATTTAGATTGGAACGAGAGAGGAGCGGCGGTGGTTTAAGAGGAGAAGAGCGGAAGAGCGGCGCTGGTCTTGGAAGTATTTTTTTGTTGTTTTGCGTATTTTGGGTCAAAGTTTGACCACGTACTGTATTTGACAAGCAAAATGTGAATGCATGTCACCAATAATTGTACAGTTTGGGTCGTATCTGAATGTACTTTCAAATTATATTATTTTTGCAAAGTATAACATATATTTTATGTGCGAAAATCATGGTCAATTATGACCCAGAATAAAAGGGAGACTAGTTAATGTGGGGTCACTTTCTTAATTGAAGGGTAAATTGATTTTGATTTTGATCCAGATCCTGTGCCTTGACCCTCTCACCCAATCCTAAATCGCTGCCGCACGCTCCTCTCCCTCTTCTCCATTGCAAAACTGCCTCCTCTCCTCTCCATCATCTCCATTCCAAAACCACTGTCTCGCCTCTCCCTCTTCTGATCTTCTCCATTGCAAAACCACCTCCTCTCCTCTCCATCATCTCCATTTCAAAACTACCGTCTCGCCTCTCCCTCTTCTGATCTTCTCCGTTGCAAAACCACCTCCTCTCCTCTCCATCATCTCCATTCCAAAACCACCGTCTCGCCTCTCCCTCTTCTCTATTGCAAGACCACCGTCTCTCCTCCCTTCTTCCAAAGCTAGCACCGGACCACTCAAAAGGACATCTATGGAGAGGATGCAGCAGCGAATCAGGCAGATCGCCGGCGGCGACCAGGCAAAGTTAGCCAGGTTGAAGGAGATCCTTAGTTGGTTTCACAATGAGTGGGAGATTTCAAGGACGGTGCAGGCCATGTGGCAATGTATGCGAAAGAGCGAGATGGCGGCGATGAGGCCGCCAATGTACATGTACTCCTCGGCGGCAGTCACGCCGCAGTCCTCCGAGTTCATCGAGTATCTCCTCTGGGCGATGGAGCAGACATATTTGCCTGAGGTGACAGTCAGGCGGAGGTGGTGGGCGTACAGGTCGAAGGTCGAGCACCCAGAGGATAACGAATCGATCGAGTATGGTGTGCCGTTCGTGAGGGTGCAGAGCCAGCCGCAGCCACAGGAGTATTCGTTCTCCCACCGCAAGAGGAGGCGGATGGCGTGACATCGCTTCCCCGCCGTTCTCATGCTCGCCTCATTTCAAAGGCGGCGGTAGTGTTTAAGGTAAGCTTCACACTAACCTAATCTTCCACCTGCTCATGCTTACAATCAGTGTGATAGCTAATGAAAATATGCTTACAATCAGTCTCCGAGTACTACGCCAATCACCCTAAAATAGCTCTGGACCTTTGGGTCAAAGTTGTGACACATTGTACAAATAAAGAAAAATAGATTGGTGCTTCTTTCAGAAGAGAGTACTCCCTACAAAACTGCCAATATAAGCTACTAGTATTTGGTTAGAGGATTTGCTGCCAAGAAAGATCCATCCACGAGAGCGCCACACATCCCATGGTGGTGGTGGATGCCAATCGTGCATGCAGCATGGTTGGTGTCGGTAATTTTACTTGGCACACCTCGCACTCTGCATATATGCGGTTCCATGCGTACATTTGTGCAGTTCCACCAAAATGCAGCTGAATAACCTGTTTGCAGATAATGAAAAAGCGTGATTATATTATAGTGGCACTAGTTGATGAAACACACAAAATAAATAGAAGAAAATATTGCGATAGTATCATAGTATGCCATGCTGCGAGGCGTGATGGGCCCTCGACGCCTCATCTGATGCGCCTCATCTTGGACATCATGCCAAGTCTCCCAGATACACCTTACGCGATGATGAACATCGATTATACAGCGGTAGTACAAGGAGGCGCTTGAGACATTCAAATCTCTATTTTGTACATATCAACTAAAATTAAGCACCCAGGTTTGCGAAGCTTAAACATTAACAATGGGACTAGTTGATGAAACATACTTTAACAAAGAAAGCACTTTCTTTATCTACATTGGAAATGAAATGATAGAGATGACACTCGCTCTATTGTATTATTACTTCATTTTATCGGTGACACTAGGGTTGACGGTGGCAAGCGAGGTGTACCGTGCGTCATGAGGATGGAGGCCGGGGTGCTTAGGCGGGATGTTGAAGCTGGCTCTTTCAGTCACCAACATGGATGATTCAATTCATGGGACCTTTTGGTGCAGTTCACCTAAAATGAAGCAATGTCCCGTGAGCTAGCAGCTTCTTCTTCAAAAAAAAATTAAGAAAAGGGCTCCAGCCCCGGTTCCATTTCCATCGGAAAACGAAACCCACGAGCTTCTTCTTCATTAGTTGCAATAAAATTGAGCAACATCAAGGTTGGTTGTGAAGCTCTGGAATGCTCAACTATAATTTGGATATCATTTGTGCAGTTCAACTAAGATCGGCGTGAAATGTATATCTTTGTTTGCACAAAAAGGTGGAAAGGAGGGTGACTAACTAGTGATGAAACATGCATCAAATGAAAATAAGCATGTTCCTTATCTGAATAGCAATCCTACAAGGACGGTAGCAATTTCTAAAGCGGTGGCATTGCTAGATATTAGTGTGGGCATTAGGATTAACTATGACAACCGTTAAATCGACATTACTTTGGGCACGGGAGAGTAGGCGGACCAGGGCAGTTGCATTTCTAACGAAAAGAACCAACCTATCTTAATGGGAAATTTTAGCGGGACATGTAAAGAAGTGCCATTGATTCATATTCTTGGAGGCATTACATTGAAAACAACATTGGTTTAACGTGTCCTTACTTTTAACGGTCTGTTGCTACATTTTACCGGTGGCATTACATAAGAGTGGCTCGGGGCAACAAACATCAGAACAGGATATCTGGGTTGGTCCCATATTTGTTCGGTATAGCCACCTTATATTGTGTGAGGCTAGCAAATCTAGTGTTGTACTTACTCTGTTGACTTGTCCCCCAGTCCCCACTTTCTTTCCGTTTTAAACCAATAGATCGGGTTTATATTGAGTTTGTACTGCGTTTCCCTTTATTTCCCTATTAGACTTGGAGACTAGTTGGATAGCCAGTCTCTGCTACTTTTCGCCCCCATTATTTCCTCTTTCGACCAAGTCCTAGATTCAAGTAACAAATCCTCCCCCACCCCACCCCCTTTCTTCCTTGTTTGAACCAAGTAGTACTAGATTCGAGTGCATGAACTAGTTTTACCTCTTAAACATAAAAAAATTAGGGGTTTTGAACAGCCGATCGATCCTATCTACGAGGGGGAGAAATAGTAAAAGATACAAATGCAGCGACGTCGGGAGCTCGGGAAGTAAACAAGGCGGTTTGAAGGAAGTTATACGATGGTCGCGGGATGTCGCTAGGTGGGCGGCAGGAGGCCGGATCTGCCCACACTACGGCAGCGAGGAAGAAGGGGTCGGAGGCCCTCCCTCGCCAGCGGTGCTTGGGAGAGAACGGCAAGGAAGGCTGATCGGGACGCGCCCAGCAATGGGTAAGAGCCATCGCCGAAGGCCACCGCGTGAACGTTGCACCTTCTCACCTTCCCCGGCGGAGAGGATCCGGCTGGATCTGTGACCAGCGGTGAGCAGAGAGAGAGAGAGAGAGAGAGAGAGAGAGAGAGAGAGTGTGGCCACCGCTGTCGTGTTTAGATCTGGAGAGGCCGAGACAGTGTGAAGAGAGCAACACTAGCAAGCAAGCGCGGAGGCTCCTGCCTATATAGTGGAGTAGTACTAGTTTTGTTTTGTCTACCGGAGCCGGCTTGACCTCGTCAATGACTGTCGAGTAGTCTTCATGCACGTGGCCCGGAGGCGCAGTTGTCGTCATTTTGATCTAAAGCGCCGGATTATAACGTATAACATGAAAAAATGCCACATGACAAGAAATCATAACCTCACTGCCCAAAGGAGACAAAGCTCAAATTAAAGATAAACTCGTAGAAAAGGGGTCCGTCGATAGATGTCCTAATTAACATAGCCGGCTTGACCTAGATGGCAGCCGAGTAGTCACTGTTCGTGCATGTGCCCCCAATGACTATCCCAACTCGGTTGTCGCTGTTTAACCCTCGCAGTGATCCGAAGCACATGACACCTAATTTTGCGAGATGACAAGAAACCTTTTTAGATTTCTCACCACAACTACAGCCATGTACAACACAGCACGCACGATATGTAGCGATAGCCAATCCAGCGTGTACGCTGAAGTCTGGTCACATGCATGGACGAACTGATCTTCCGTGTCTTGCGGGGATCGTCCGAGCACCAACGTAGTACTACAACACTTCTCTAGTACTATCGCTCGTCTCCCTCTTCTATAAAGTCACCCGACTTGCGGGGCCGGGGAGTGTGCCTATGGTCGGTTCTCAATTGCCGTCCCACATGTGTGTGCGAACGCAATATGACGCACGTTCCATTCGGAGAAGCAGCGTGCGGACCAACCGACCGTGCAGGGTGCGGCGAACGCGACAGGCGTCTTGTATACTCTGTACATGTGTGCCGCCGTTTTCTAGACGCTTTGCTCCATGGCGTGGGCGCAATCCATGGATACAAAATTAGTATACTGTATACTATTTAAAAGTCGAGGGCGGGGCTTTTCCTGCGCGGTAGGCGGCGGGGCACTTCCGCCTAGTCGGTTCGACAGAGACGCGAGAAGACGAGGGAGTTGGCTGCTGCAAACGTAGGGCTGTGTGATTTGATAGTGAGTTACTGCTGGACAGGTGGGGTCCCGTGATTTGACTTGCCATTATCATTTTAACGGCGGCGCTACGATCGGTGTGAGTCTCCTGATTCCTGACCACCTCCATACAAGTGCCTCTCCCAATGGTCCACCATGTAGTAGAGGCTGGCTCTTGCATGAGATCCCACTTCTCCACTTTCTCCTTGCCTCTCTTTCCTCCACATATGCAAAAATGCCATGTAAAGCGCACTATTGTACTTACTTGCTCCTACAGGTGCTTAAGCTTGCCACATAGGCATAAATTCTGATGTGGCAAGTTAATCAAAAAGAGAGAGACTAGTTTGGTGACCCAAGGAAGAAACGGTGCTAAGCGCGTGTACCTAGGTGAAAAGACAATTTTGATTCTATAGCTAATTAAATGAAGCAAACTTAGCAACACCATTTCATTGGAAGAGGTCACTCCTTGGCAAATGCAATAAATACTAGTACTCCCTGTGTCCCATAATATAAGAACATTTTTGGCACTACACTAGTGTCAAAAACGTTCTTATATTATGGGACGGAAAATCTGAAAAAATAGATAGAGAGGAGTAAAAAATATACACTTATAGCCAACCTTGTAGCTAACCTTGTTGTAGTATGAGTGACTAAGTGATGACTATGTATGACATGCCAACATCAGATAGCCCAATGCACCATGTTAAATCTCCAAGGGCGCGACCGCGCGTGCGACGCGACGGTCGTGGTAGATGCGACCATGATACGGGGTGCTGGCAGCCCTTGGATCTGAGATCAAACGGTCGCATGCTAAGTTGCCGAAAATTTGTAGAATAACCCTCCATGACAACCGCAAATTTCCTCCAGCGGGCGGAGTAGGTTTCTCGATTTGCATGCGGGTTTAATGGAGGCGAGGAGGCGTGTTCAGTCGGGCGTGCAGTGGATGGCGCAGTACTATTTGATTTGATAACTACAACTAGTATATTGTAAAAAACAAAGAAGAGTAGTAGAGATAGAGATAAGAATAGAGACTAGGGAGGAGCACCATCTACTGCTTCGTGGGCTACTCCTGCGCTCCATTCGGCGACCGCAACGTCCCCTATAGCCACTCCCTCCTGCACTCCATTCGGCGGGCGCTGTTGACATTTGGGGAGCGCACTCTCGCGACTGCTGGCGGCCACGACTTCACCGACGATGACTTCTTCCCCGACCTCGGCAGCCTCTTCCTCAACGACAAGGGCGACAAGCTCAACGCCAATGGTGCTGCTCCCGTTGCACCGTATGTGTTTCTGTCCTTCCTGTTTGAAATTGTGGTAGAATTCATGTTTCTACTCTGTGTCCTAGACTCGATCTGTTCATCTAATATGCTAGTCCGCATGATTAGTTTAATCTCTGTTATAGCCGCCATGATTTGTTTTGTAGTAAATCTCGTAGTAACATGCTCATATATTCAACTGGCGGAACGTCCCCTACAGCCACTCCCGTTTCATGGACGGCCTGGTCGATGCCTCCAAGGAGCCCTTCGTCTACTGCTATGAGTGCCCGGTGCCGTTTTGGGGCTCGCCGGCGGACATCATGCATCACCTAACGCAGGCGTGCGGCGATCACTACTGGCCCTTGGCGAAGAACATCAAGTACGAGACGTGCTACCCGTTCACCGTGTCGGAGTCGCTGGAGGATCAGCGCCACCTGCTAGTCTCGGAGGAGGACGGCAGCGTCTTCCTCTTGATCGTGGCCACCGGCGAGGTCCGCGCAAGCCGCCGCCACATCTATGTAGTGTGCGTCGAGGCGGCCTTGTTGGCGGACATCGACATGAGGCCGATGTACGGGTGCGTGCTCACTATTACTACCCCTCGGAGGTCCGTGGGCGGCGACACTGGCTACGTCAAGCTGACTTGGACTCTGCCGAGTTGGGTCCTTCCCGCCGATGTGGACATGGAAGACGCATGGTATTATTTGACCCCCAACAATGTGCATGGGGACTCCAAGGAGGTTCACCTGGACATATGCATTACTAAGTTAAATGTTGATCATTGGTCTTCGCTCAATGTAATCCGCTGTCTAAGCATGTGGAGACTTACATGCATGATCTTGCTCTATTGGAGTATCGCGCATGAATAAAAGTGTATCCATTTATGGTTTAGTCTAGAATCTTCCATGTATGAATTTTTACTACAGTACGGTGAAAGACTTATGATGAACCATTTCACGCAAAGCACAATAAGAGTTATTTCTTCACAAGTTTTGGATGCAGGTTGACCAGTTGAGCGCTTTTGTTTGCAAAAGATACTTTTTATCTATTTCACCGGATGTTTACGAGCTCTAGAGATGAAATAATATCTGAAGAAACCTATCGATACACATACACATGAGATGACCCCACATCCTCTGTCAAAATAAACAACACCCGATCAATGCATTTCACTCTTCCGTACAGCAGACGGGCACCTACTTGCTCCTACGGGTGCTTAAGCTTGCCACATAGGCATAAAGTCTGATGTGGCAAGTTAATCAGAAGAGAGAGACTAGTTTGGTGACCCAAGGAAGAAACGGTGCTAAGCGCATGTACCTAGGTGAATAGACAATTTTCAGTCTATAGCTAATTAAATGAAGCAAACTTAGCAATACCATTTCATTGGAAGAGGTCACTCCTTGGCAAATGCAATAAATACTAGTACTCACATGTCCCATAATATAAGAACGTTTTGGCACTACACTAGTGTCAAAAACGTTCTTATATTATGGGATGGAAAATCTGAAAAAAGATAGAGAGGAGTAAAGAAATACACTTATAGCCAACCTTGTTGTAGTATGAGTGACTAAGTGATGACTATGTATGACATGCCAACATCGGATAGCCTAACGCACCTGTTAAATCTCCAAGGGCGACGACCCAGCGCGCGACGCGACGGTCGTGGTAAGCGCGACCATGATCACGAACTCTTTGGCAGCCCTTGGATCTGAATCAAGCGATCGCATGCTAAGTTGCTGAAAATTTGCGAATAACCCTCCTGGATAGGATATTCACCCATAGGTCTAGAATCACGCCATGCAACCGTTCGATGTTAGATCCAAGGGCTCTCAGAAGCCCGTATCATGGGAGAATAGAAATCCACTACCCAGCCGTTTGCCCGCTGGCAGTTCGCTCCTACTCGTCCCCGCACATCCTTTAATACTACGGCGGTTCGCTCCTAGTCGTCCCGTCCATTCACATTACAGTAGTTCCACTAATCCTAACCCTCCTCCCAAATCCATGGCGTCCCAAATCTCCCCGATCGGCGGTGAGTACAATGTCAGAACCATCACCGGCGATGAGTTCGACGTCATCTACACCCGCTCTTCCGCGACGGTGAAAGGATGCCTTTCTCGCTTCAGACGCATGTTCAAAGACTTAGATGATGAGTGGGTCGCTGGGCTAGATGTTGAGTACACCACAGTCCTGGGACAAGAGAAGGATCTAAAGGACGAAGAGAGGAAGAAGCCCGCCGTGATCCAGGTTTGCGTGCATGACTTATGCTTGGTCTACCACATATGCCATGCCGATGTTGAGCGCCAGGATTTTAAGGACTTCCTCGAGAGCAACCTAGTCAAATTCGTTACTGTAGACTTTGGTAACAACAAAGAAGTCCTGCGTCAAATAGGCCTCGTCGTAGGCAACACCTTCGACCTCCAAAAGAATCGGTTTGTGTCCTCTCGCCAGCCTTCAATGCTGACCCTGGCAGGAGCCATGGTTCATCCTTCATATGGTAACCTGGAGAAACCTCCATACACGTTGCATCGTCATGCATGGCAGCGGAATGTACTAGATATAGACCACATCCACTATGCTACAATGGATGGCTACCTTTGTTTCAATATCTACAAGGGTTGGATGAAGAGCAACAGCCAAGTTGGCAGTTCAAGCAAAGAAGTATCGGCCAAGAGAAAGAGGGACAAGGACGAAGTCGAGGACGTGGACGAGGACTCCGAGTAAGGTGGCGATGTCGTTGCTCTGGTGGTTCTAATCACGGTGTCTACCGAGATAGTTGCAAAGTTTAATTTCAGGTGTGCTTAATTTAATTTGAGGGTGTGTTGTGTTGAGCCCCAATGAGAACTATGTTATGTTTCTTCTTGTTACTTTAACTCTTGATGCGTACATGTCGATTTGGGTTCAGCGGACCCTTGAGGTTCGAACAACTTTGGGGTGTCTTGGAGATTCACCCTCTACCTACCTGCACCCCGCCGCCTCGCTAAGATCTAAACTACTGAAAGGAACAACACAAGAGACACGAGGTTTATACTAGTTCGGACCACCGTTGTGGTGTAATACCCTACTCTAGTTTGTGGTGTGGTGGATTGCCTCTTGGGCTGATGGTGATGAACAATACAAGGAAGAACAGCCTCGCGAGTGCATTCTTGGCTGGTGCGATGAACTGCTAGGGGGAGTTCAGTCGCTCTCTCTCTCTCTCTCTCTCTCTCTCTCTCTCTCTCTCTCTCTCTCTCTCTCTCTCTCTCTCTCTTCAAGGTGCCTCCAGCTACTGATCAGATCAAGATGCCTCTACTATGGTGGCTAGCTCTACTTATATAGGCGGAGGCCCTGGGCCTCTTCCCACATATTGAGCGGGAAGGGCGCCAACAATTGGCCATTTGGAAGGGGAACATCTGGTACACTTATCTGACTAAAGTTGGTCCTCGCTTTGTCAAAGGCTCACGGTGGTGGCCTTGGCTTGGGCTCCACAATGACTTCCTTCCTGCCGTTGGGCTGGTCTTGGTCTTGTTGCACGAAATGGGCGCCTTTGCTTGATGCTCTACGCTGCGCTTGCTCCCTTTGCACCAAAGAGGAAAGGAGGACACTGCGCGGGCTGGCGCCCGCCTGGCGCCCTTGGTCGTCATGGCTTGCGTCATGGGAACCTCGTGAGGTACCCTACCTTGATCTCTCCACCTCCTCGCGAGCCTGCCTGATGAGGCCGTGCCTGAGGAAGCTCCCTCTCGTCCGCCCCGCGAGGCTTGGCCCCTCGCGAGGGTCCTGAGCTTGTGTTGGTGAAGATGGGCCATAATGGGCCCCCCTTTGAGCCACGTCGCAGGCCGCAGGCAGGAAAGTCTGGGGACCCCCATTCCCAGAACGCCGACAGTAGCCCCCGGGCCCAAGGCGCACCCGGGCTTGGCCGGCGAGAGAGCGAAGGGCAAGTCTGCGCGCCGCTGGCCCCTAACAGCCTGCGGCCTTGGGTGCCGTGTGGCGGTTGATTGGACGTGGGTGGCACTGTTCCCCCACGCCTCCTTATTTTGTGCCATGCTAGGCGGACTCGTAGCTGCACACAGCCGCTCCCCTTTTCGCTGCTCGACCGTCCCCCACTCTTCCTCCTCTCGAACTCCAGCTTCTGCTCTCAATCCAATCTCAAACCTTCCCCCCCCCCTTCCGTTGCCATGGCTCCGACGAACAAGGGAAGAGGGAAGAAGCCCGTGCCTCTGCCTCGCTCACCGTCGGCGGCGGCCCCCGCCGTCGATCGGTCGATCATACTCAATCGAGAGGGCCTGGGCAAGGTCAGCTCGGCTTAATGCGGGCGGAGGACGGCCTGGCCCGCGTCCCACTTCTTCATCGACAGGATAATCACTGAGGTCTGGTATTTTGCCGACGCCCTGTGGGCGGGGCTAGTTCCCCCCTTCTCCGATTTCTTCAATGCTGTGCTCTCCCACTATCAGATCCATATGATGCACTTGGGTCCAGAATCCATCACTCTTCTTGCGGTCTTCGCCTTTGTTTGTGAGGCGATGATGGGCATCCTTCCTTCTGTTGCCTTGTTGCGCCACTTCTTGTCTCTGCGCCTTGTTGACCCCACACAATGTTCAGGGTGTGTGAGCTTCATTGATGCATCCGAAACAGCGGCTTCAGGGATCGACTTCGGCCTTCCTCCGCCCGCGCCTGGGTTCCGCGAGCGGTGGCTGTACGTGGACGTGGGGGTGCCCAGCCCCCTGCTTTCGGAGCCAACATCACCCGCTGTCCCCAATTCAGGCTGGGGCCAGGAGACGCTCACGAGCCCCCGGCTCGTCTTCGTCTGGCGTCGCCCAGCGTTCTGAGGCGCTTCGGTGTGGCGCCCAAGGTGGTGAAGGAGTTCCTGCTATGCCGTGTTGCCCCTCTCCAACGTCACTCTCGCGGATGTGGGCCTTGGTGGGCGTGAAGACCGTATGAGGCTCGGGAAGAGGACTGGCGCTGAAGCCGAGGAAGGTGCTCTTGGTCTTGGCGGGGACCCCACCCCAGCAACATCCGACAAGGGGTGCTTTCTTGTACTTTTGCTCAGCGGGGGTGACTTTGTGAAGCGGATGCCCAGCTTGACGAATGGGGCTGCGCCCGCGAGCCCTCATGGGGTCTCGCGAGAACCAGTGGTGGTGGCTGCCCTTCCGATGCGCCCAGGCGGTCCTTCCTCGAGTGGTGGAGCAGGGAGGCATGGACCACCGGAGACTGAGGGGGCCTCCACCGGGATGACGATGCCAGGCGGCACTCCTGAGGTGGCAGCTCCTGAGGCCCGCACCGCTGTGGCTGAAGGCGTTGAGCTGCGGCCCACGGCTCCCGCGGTCGAGGCCCCTGAGGCCTCAGCTACCCTTCTTGATGAGGCGACCGGCGGCGTGCGCCAGGACGACGCCCCTGACGCTGATCACTTTGGTGCTCCTTCCTCGTCGCAGGCCGACCCCTGCGCTGAGCTCCTGGGCCGCTTCCGCGTGGACTTCGAGGCCCTCCGGAAGAGAAGGGAGGCCTTGGGTGACGATTACCCCTGCCGCCTGTTGTAGCGTAGGAAGTACTTCACCACCGATGAGTAAGTCTTCCCCTTTCCTAGCTCCTGATTCTTATGTTGCTTTTACTGATCCTCGCTCTACAGGGCCCTTCCTGCCGAGCTTACGGAGATGGCTGAGGAGCCATCCCCCTTGGCTCCGCCCTCTCCACCGTCCTCGAGCACCCCGAGCAGCAGGGCCCTCGTGGTGAGGCCGGCGGAGGCAGAACCATCCCGAGGCGCGCCGCGGCCCAGCGCCCTCGCGACCCTCCTCCGCGAGCCTTCTCGTGGCATAGCCAGCCTGCCTTGGGCTTCTCGTCTGGTCGTCGACCGTGATTGGCTGAGGCATTCCCTGCGCTCTTCTTTGGGGGATGGGCTGGCTCCTGGCCGGGCTTCTGGCGAGGCGTGCCCGGCCGTGGCGAGGTCGCCAGCCCCCAGCCCCCAGCCCGGAGGGGGAGTGCTGATTCGTGGCCCCCGGCGCTCACTTGGGGCGGATGATGGTGTGGAAGACCTACTTGAGCGCGCCCGGGAGTGTCGCGCTCTTCGCCAAGGGCTTCTTCGGAGGGCGGCTGATGCGGTGAGCCTGCTTGGTGAAGAGCTCGCTGATGAAGACGCACGCCTTGAGGCCGAGGGCCTGCGCCTGGCCGCGGAGAGGCGCGAGCTGAAGGCGGATGTCGCCCTTGCGCGCCATCAGCGTGATCTTGACAATGAGGAGGCCAAGGCGTCACTGGCGGCCTCTCGGGAGTCCGTTCTCGGGCGTTGAGGAGGCTCTCGAAGCTGACCCGGTGGCGAGGCGGCGGAGGAGCGGGCGCGGGAACTCCTGGCCCGATGCCGCTCACTGGAGGAGCAGGTGGAGCTGCACGAGACGGCCCTTGCGTCGATGAGGTGGCCTCAGGCGACCAATGAGCTCGAGCGGGAGGCGCCGACGCCGAAGCCGCCCGAGCAGCGCCTGCAATCTGACGCCTGGAAACAAGGGAGCGCTTGGTGGCGGGCGGAGGATGATGTCGCTTCTGTGGAGGCATGTGTCCTAGAGGAGGCCGGGCGGGTGGCGGCGGCAGCTTGAACCTCGGCGCGAGTTCGAGGAAAGGGGGGTTGATCCGGGTGAGGCTGAAGGTGGGACCGCTGCCTTGAGGGCCAAGCAGGAGGAAGTGGCCGCGGGCCGATGCTTCTCGAGCCGCCCTTGAGGTGGCGAAGGAGGAGTTAACTACCTCCGTGCCGAGGTGCTTCTTCACCAGCGGGTGGGCGAGGCCGAGGCCGTCAGCGACAGAATGCGGGCGAGATCGCCCGTGGCGGATCTGGTGCATGAAACGCCCCCATGCTCCTGCGCTCGGGAGAGCCAGCACAGCCTTGGGTAACATCTGCGGCGGCTGTTGGCGAGCCGCGTAAGTTAACTCGCCGGCAACCTTCAGTTCTTCACCGACGTGGTGACTCGGCTGGAGACGCGGTCGGTCAGAGCCAACAGGTTGTTGGAGGAGAGGAGCCGCGCCCTGCTCGGGCACGCATTTTCTCGCGTCTTCAGCCATCTCCGGGATATGGATCCCCACTTCGACTTCGATGCCGCCATCGCCCCAGTACCCCAGGCCGTCCGGGATGACCTGGCGCACTGGGTGGAGGACAACGTGGACGCCCTCGTCAGGGCCTTCGCTTCAGATAACGATGGCGTGATCGTGGCTGCTGATGAAGGCGGCGTGGTGAACGGCCCTGACGCTGCTGGTGACGACGCAGAGAGCGATGGCGAGGCCAGCAGCGCCATCAGCGGTTCGAGAGGTGCCCCGAGGATGCATTGGGGATTTATCCGATTGACCGCGCGTCGTTCTGTTTCTGCATGAATAGAGCTCAGGTTTTGCCTGGCGGTTGTGAGAGCATTTTGGGAGGGGCCCCTCATGTAAAACTTGTCTTCACGTATATTAGTAAATGCTGTATTACCCGTGCGCTTTGTGCCAAGTGGCTGGCTAGTTTACCTTTGTCCCGCCGGGCCTGAGATAGCTTGTGGAGGCTGTGGCGTCTCGAGTGTCTCCGTCGAACCGTGGGATCTGCAGTAAAAGCCTCCTAAGAGGATCTTGTGGCGGCGATCTGGGCTGCATAAGCTAGGCCCAACCCGGCTCATGAGGGGCTCACGAGGGAGGCAGCTGAGGCAAAGCGGTAACCGGAACGCGAGAGATTGCTCGAGCGAGACTAAGCACCCCTTCCCCAAACACACGCAAATCTCAAATTGAATCCAACTTAAATCCGGTGGGGAAAGTGACAACCAAAGGAAAAAGCAATGAAAGCAAGCGAAAAGGCGCGTCCGGCACCTAGTCTAGTCTTGGGCGTCTTCTCACCAAAGACGGAGCTAAGTGCTGCCATTTGAAGGCGTGGGAGGGAGCCCGGGGCTGAGGCCGCACCCCGAGACTCGGGGCGTGTACAACCCCACTCATTATTACGTGAGAGTGTCACGGGCGGCGAGCTTCACGAGCCTTGGGCCTTCTTCACAGTGTACCGCCTTGCTTCATATCGTAAGCGAGGGCCCGCCTTGCGCCCGCACTCTAGTGCCATCAATGACGACCGGAAACAGGACACCGCCGATGGGGTAGAGCGGTGCCGATGGTTCCCCGGCGACCACGGGTCCTCCACCGAGGCAGGCTCAGGGCACCTCCCAGCGAGAGGGCCTACTTCACGAGAATGCCTTGCTCCGAGCGCCCGCGGTGGTGATGCGGATCTCGGCCCCTCTCCTGCAGCCCCGGCGCCCTCCTCCCGAGGGTAGGAGGCGTGGGCGGGGCAGCCGCTTCATTGTGGCGACCTGCACCTCCTGCGATTCATCATTAGCGTATGCCTGCTCTGAGGAATTAGTGGTACCCGATAATCATCGCTTCCATCGTGGCGGTGGGGCCTTCACGGGGCTCTGGAAGAGCTCAGCTTCATCGCCTCGTCCCCCGGCTTGGGCTGAGGCGAGCCTTGTTACGCCCTCATCTTTGGTGCCCTTGGTCCATCATGTGGGGCACGTATTCTTCAGGGGCCATCATCCGAAGGCGCGCCATAGTGCTCCGCGTGCCATGCAGCTCTGCTTGGGGTGCCCACACAGGGGTGGTAGCGCCAGCGCCCTTTGGGGCCGTGGGTGTGGCGAGTCCTTCTTCGCTGGCGGGGCGGAGGCAGCTGCTGCTTTGGCCAGTCTTGACAACCGCGGTGTTGGAGTAGCCTTGGAGCCCCGGCGTGGGTGGAGCCCAGCGGGCCGCCACTGACTGAGGTGGGAGCTGGGTGCGAAGGGTGAGCCCCGGCGGCAAAGCCGGGGCTCGCCACCCGCTCTAGCGACGCGTTGCGGCCGCCTTCCGGCCTTTGACTGCTGCGGTAACTCCGGGCCACCGTGGCGCAGCCCTCGAGTTCGCTTGCTCGGCGGGTGTCTGCGGTGTCGCGGCGCGGCGTGGTTGGAGCCCTCGCTGCCGACCGCGCTGCCGCGGCGTGAGCTGTCGGCTTGTCCTCGTCGCCCATGACCCTCAGCGCCCTGCGGTGTGAGCTGCACAGGGCATGGGGTTGCCCGAGGCGGCTCTGCGTGGGCGGGCCAAGCCTCCCAGGGACCGGGGTTGCCCGCCTGGTCGCCGGACATGATGATGACGATGTGACAGGACAAGAAGTGGCAGAAGGCGGATCCCGGCGCACCCCTACCTGGCGCGCCAAATGTCGGATTTTGGGTTCCGGCAGACCCTTGAGGTTCGAACACTGGGGTGCGCACGGAGATTCACCCTCTACCTACCTGCACCCCGCCGCCTCGCTAAGATCTAAACTATGAAAGGAACAACACAAGAGACACGAGGTTTATACTAGTTCGGGCCACCGTTGTGGTGTAATACCCTACTCTAGTTTGTGGTGTGGTGGATTGCCTCTTGGGCTGATGGTGATGAACAATACAAGGAAGAACAGCCTCGCGAGTCATTCTTGGCTGGTGCGATGAACTGCTAGGGGAGTTCGATCGCTCTCTCTCTCTCTCTCTCTCTCTCTCTCTCTCTCTCTCTCTCTCTCTCTCTCTCTCTCTGTTCAAGGTGCCTCCGACTCTTGATCGAGATCAAGATGCCTCTACTATGGTGGCTAGCTCTACTTATATAGGCGGAGGCCTGGGCCTCTTCCCAAATATTGGCGGGAAGGCGCCAACAATTGGCCATTTGAAGGGAACATCTGGTACACTTATCTGACTAAAGTTGGTCCTCGCTGTCAAAGGCTCTGGTGGTGGCCTTGACTTGGGCTCCTAATGACTTCCTTCCTGCCGTTGGGCTGGTCTTGGTCTTGTTGCACGAAATGGGCGCCTTTGCTTGATGCTCTACGCTCGCTTGCTCCCTTTGCACCAAAGAGGAAAGGAGGACACTGCAGCTGGCTGGCGCCCTTTGGCGCCCTTAGTCGTCATGGCTGCGTCATGGGCACCTCGTGAGGTACCCTGCCTTGATCTCTCCGCCTCCTCGCGAGCCTGCCTGATGAGGTCGTGCCTGAGGAAGCTCCCTATCGTCCACCCCGCGAGGCTTGGCCCCTCGCGAGGGTCCTGAGCTTGTGTTGGTGAAGATGGGTCGTGATGGGCCCCCCTTTGAGCCACGTCGCGGGCCTTGAGCGAGCAAGTCTGGGAACCCCGTTCCCGAGCATGACGATACATACTAGTATTTCTTACATTTCATCTTTTAGTTGGTATAGTACTACCACTCGTTTCTTCACATTATATACGTACAATATATATGGAAAACATCATATAGCCAGCAGTTTAGTTGTCAAAGAATTTCAGGGTGCTTAGTTTTGTCAAAGAATTATAGGGTGCTTAGTTTTATTTGAGGGGTGGGTTGTGCTGGACACCATTATTGTGACAAGCCTTTGTAATAGTACTATATGCATAATTTGGCGACCAGCGCTCTCTATATGTACCACCTTTTTGTTAATTTCAAGTTTTGCTCCATGGCGCAATCCATCGATACTACTACTGTACAAAAGTATACATTTTTAAAAGCCTAGAGGGCGGGGCAGTCAAGCTTGGTCGGTTTCATGAGAGGCGAGGGCCTTTGTGATTTGACGGCTCATTGTTGCTGGAAGGCGGGGCCTTGTGATTTGGCTGCTCGTACAAATGCACCGACGACCTGATCGAGGAGGAGCAAAGAACCGTGCGGTATACTCAAGTTCTCCACTGGAGTAGTAGTGCGACGGAGGAGCACGAAACACGGGAGCCCAGTGCCATATGGCGATAAAAAATGATCTAATTTGCTAGTCATCTCATTGTTAGCATTGTTCTATTCATTCCTCAAAAAACCATTGTACTATTCATGCCTCATGAGAACGTGACACGTCTTGGCGAAACACCGAAGCAAAAGATGAAACATAGCAACAAAAGAAGAAGGAAGATTATCACCCCAAATGATCTAATTCGCCACGGAGTCATAACTGCTTCTTCATCGCCTCCACGACCTCCATCTCCTTGCGCATCTCCTCCGCCATCTTCTTCATTACATCCATGGCGGGATTTCCCGACGCGAGCCTTCATCATCTGTTCCACGACCGCATTACGTACCTTGACAAAGAGCCGGGTGCTCGATGCGGAGCCGCCAACTCCTCCTACATTCCATGACGAGGGCTGCGGCATCTTCATCGAGGAACTACTATTCTCATGCAGCTTCTTCCAACCGGCGTTATTCTCCTTCAATAGGTCGATCTCGTGGCAGAGCTTCATCTTGTCCTCCTAAAGTCGCAGGATTTTGTCGGTCGCCTTCTTCTCCGAGGCAATGCTCTTCTTCAGCAGCATCACCAAGCCGACGGTCAACTCCCCCTGCTGATTGAGCTCAGCGGGCATGTCGTCGAGGCTCTCCTTCAGCAACTCCATCAAGCCATGGATGAACTCCTTCTGCTTATTGAGGTGCTTATTGAGCTGATCGGGCATGCCGTCGAGGGATAACGACTCCAGCTCCGCCGGCTCGGCATGTTCGCCTCCGCGGCTAGGGAGCTCCTGTGAGCCATCGCCTGCCCATGAGAGATCTTCCGAGGTCTCTGCGTGGCGGCGAGCCCTCTCTTTTTTTTCCGCAGCCTTGGTTGCCGTTCCCTTGTTATGAGTAGTTCTTGACCTAGAGCTCTGCTCACCGGCCATGGCAACGACGGACGTAGAAAAAGCACTTATGAGGAGGAAAGGTAGAGTAATTTTCGGTTAGGTTGTTCCCCTTTTTATAACCTAAGTACTAGCACTAGTACTAATACCTGCATAGTGGGGACACGTTCAGGTTTGGTACGTACTAGTAGGTGTGAGCAGGCTTTCGAATGTGATGGGAACAAGGTAAAGATTAATTGATGGTTTTGGTTTCGAGGCCCCAAACGGCTCGCGATGAGTTTAGCGGAACATAAATTTCAAGTACTACACTGCTCAAATGCATAAATATTATTTTACTGTAAAAAATTGGCACAAAATCTGAAGGAGACCAATGGAAGTACTACTTAGCAACCCACGATTTAACTACCGCGCATCGCGCCGATGGAGTAATAATGTCTTTCTTCCGCCCTCACGTCCACTCAATTTGCATGCCTGTATTAATTGACCATCAATGAAGTGAACGACTTTACGCATCAAATTATCACATGGGGTGGATCTTGGTACAAAATTGCGTCCGCCCGTGTACCAGCGTGTGCGTGCGAGGAATGAGTGTGTGCGTGGCGTGCGTGCACATCTTAACCCGTGCATGTACTGCCAATATGGCTCGGGGAGGGCAGTACATTCTTACGTAACCAGCAACACGTCCACATGATCAATCCACGCAAGGAGCGACAACGCCTCCACATGCGCCACATGGCTTCATGACCTGTAAGAGAGACAACGTGTGGCGTGCCATTGGTATTCTAATTTCGTGTTTTGCACATACTCGAAGTACTAGTAAGGTACCGTGCATTGCACGCATCAGATTTTGCAACCAAATTGTGAATAAATACCAAACTATAGCATGTAAGCTCTGAGTCATATATGCACGATGTAGCCCTTCGTTTAATTCTTATAGTTCATCTCATTCAAAATCAATTAGAGGGTGCTTGGATACGTTTTAGTCCCATGACTAAAAGTAGTGAGACTAAAACATGCTAGCCTCATCCATGCTTGGATCCAAATACTAAGGAGACTAAAATCAAGTTAATGAGCATTTATTATCCTCCAAACCCTCCAATCCAGAACTCGACCGTGTTAAAGGAGAGGAGTTAAATGAGGAGAGAGAGGACTAATCCACATTTTAGTAGGGGTACCACTGACTAAAAAAATTTAGTCTCAAGACTAGTTTTAGCCCCTCTTTAGTAAGGGGTGCTTGGAACTTTAGTCTCTTAAAGAGACTATTTTTAGTCAGACTAAAATAAGTCCCTTGGATCGAAGCACCCTCTTAGTTTTTATAAAGAAAGCTAAGAACGCGGGAATAGGAAAAACATGGGATTATAGTGGAATGTCGTCTTGAATCCTCTGAGATTGTCTGAGTGTTTGATTGTGCATGGAAAAACGCAGAATTCTTTCAAAGAGGTTTGAGTGGATGGGATGTTTCCTATGAAATCTAGTGCAAATGAATCATATGGAAATATTCCTATGGTTTACGATCCTACGAATCAAACAACCAAGATAGGAAAAATTCCTAATGATTAGAATCCTCCAAAATTCCTTTGAGAATCCTTTGAATCAAAGAAGCCCTTAATCTATTTTATGATGCATGGAATTGTGCGTTGTAAAGCATAAAGTAAAAACAAATAATGGCAGTTCAACTAGAAAAAAAGTTTGGGCAGTTATGATACAGAAGATTCTAGAACAAAAGAGAACCACTGTTCTTTTGAGGTTTGTGCATTATGCTTAAGCTCAACCATGGAGTCTGCTAGATTGTACATGTGGCAAAATCCGGTGGGGGCTAGAAGATGGTGCGAGGGCAGTGGAGGAGACTATGAAGGAATGCACAAGTGCGAGATCGATATTTAGAGAGAGCGAACACGTCTTGTTGTTGCCTGTGATGGCGAGCCATGAAAAATAAATGAGCTAGGGGACCAAGCATTGCTAATCCTTCTGAGGAGGGTCAATTCATGAAATTAACCTTTTTAGCAGCAATTGTCTAATGATCACATTCATATTAGCCTCGATATATAGTGATGTTAGGGGCAGGGCCCTTACGCCTGTCTTCGCCATTAATGCACGCTGTCCGAGAGATGAAGCGGAAGGCATGGATGATGAGAGGGGACGTTGGATATATAATTAATGTGGCTGTATTAGCTATATATGTTAATCCTATATAGAGAGGTATAGATTGATCGATGTGGACGTGGGAAAGAGGGTGAGACCTCACTGGATATATCGATTGATCGGTTTGTGTGGAAAACTATGAAAGACCCAGCTATATACACACATACATAGACACTACAAAAAAAGACACAGCCGTGACATTTTGGGCCGAACGAAATTATTTTCTGTCATACATATGACACTTCTATGACGATAATTGTGACAAAACCTGGTATCATCATAGATGTGGTGGGCTCCTACTTCTATGACAAAAATCATGACGGAAAATGGGCTTTTAAGTCTGGGTGGGCGGAGGCGCAGCTGCATGTCATTCTTTGGGCCGTCCATGACGGAAAAAACCGTGGTAGAAGCGAGGCGAGAAAAATTTCGGGAGTTGCGATTCACGGTGGGAGGTAGGGGCGAGCGATCGCGCGTTTCTCTCGTCGACGCTGCAGCGTGTGTGCGGCGTTAGCTCTAATCAACCCGGCGGCGTTGGGCTCTAATCGAACCCGGCGATTGCTGCTGCGAGCTACGCGTTCTTCGAACCCGGCGATCGATCGATGGCTGTTAGCTGAACCCGATGGAGTGATTCGCCGCTGCTGCTGCTAAGCAAGCCGATCGATTGGATGAACAGATGGCGTTGCGGGGGGTTGGATGAGCGGTGGCGGTGGTGTTGCCTCTGGATGAACAGGACCCGTGGTGTGGAGGGCTGGATGAGCGATGAGACGGTGGATGGGTGGCCGTGGAGGGTAGTTGAATAGGACCCGTGGTGTGGAGGGCTGGATGAGCAGAGACGGTGGAGGGTGCCCGTGGAGGGTGGTTGAGCAATGGCCGATGGAGTAGCGGCGGTGGAGGCTGGATGAATAGGATCTGTGGAGGCGGGATGAGCAGGAGCCCGTGGAGGCTGGAGGAGGTCGGCGGTAGCCCGTGGAGGCCGGAGGAGGTCGACGGTGGAGATGAAACGATATCCGTGGAGTCCTGTTTTGCGATCGCCACACCCTCCCGATGAACAGTACCCCCGTTTCGACTGTAGCGCTCCAACACAAGTCCGTTTGGTCCGTTTTGCGGTAGGCCACACCCCTCCCGATCAACAAGACCCCCGTTTCGACTGTAGGAGGTCCGTTTCCTCCGTTTTGCGGAACGCCACACCCCTCCCGATCAACAGGACCCCGTTCCGAACATAGGAGGTCCGTTTCCTCCGTTGTGCGGTACGCCAGGCCTCGTTTCCATCGCTTGTTCCGTCCAAGCCCTCCCGATGAACACGACCATGCATTCCGTTCCGAACCAGCCGGTTGGCTCCTCATGAACACGATGACGACGCTGTTTCTCCGTTCCGACCCAGCCGGTTGGCTCCCCATGAATACGATGACGACGCTGTTTCTCCGTTCCGACCCAGCCATGTACGTATGCGTGAGTAGGCGTTCGAGACCCTGCCCGTATGTACGTACGTGGCCGTATTTTCTTTCTTGCACCCTGGCCGCTGTACGTACGTGTACATGCTACGTGCGCGCCTCTACATCGACATGTGCGCGCCTCTACTACGACAAGTGCGCGCCTCTACATCGACCAGTATGTACGTACACGTTTGCGACCAGAATGACAACGCTACGTACGCTTCGACCAGGTGGGTCCCGACTGTCAGGCACTTCCTTGCCTGCGAAGATGTAGCTGGTGGGTCCCAGCGGTCGGGGAATCGTTTTTTGCCCGGACGCACTTCCTTGCGTGCGAAGATGTAGCTGGTGGGTCCCAGCGGTCGGGAGAAACGTTTTTTAGCGAAATCGGTGGTCCGTCCGGTGGGTCCCTCTTTGTCGGTGGAGGAATCATTATTTTTCACGTAATAAGGAGGCACTTCCTTGCTACGGCCGTGGACCCAGTGTCGACCTCTCGGCGTCAGATCCACGTCCGATGGAAGTCGTTCCTTGACCACGTTGACCACGCCGCACCGAGAGCACCGAGGCGGTGGACGACGGCGAGGCCTAGGAAGGGGACAACGCGAGCGGTGAAGACGCGGCGGGATGCCCATGCGGAGAGGAGTATGAGTATTCACTGTTCGGCTGCGGTGTGAGGCTGCCATCGCCGCAGGCCTGGCCTAAGGTGGGAATAGTAGGGCGGTGAGGCCTCCGCGGCAGCCAACTGGCCACGGGAGGCGGGAAGCGGCGACACGACCAGCGCTGCTTTGGGCGGCCGGAGCAAGAAGACCAGAGGTTGAAGAAGCACTACGGCCGTTGGATGGACATCGTCACGGTCCTTTGGAGCTAAAATCGTTCATATTGACTAAGTTGACAAAGCCCTCCCTCCCGTCAACTTAGTAGGCCCTAAGTCAGCTTCCCACCAAGGTGAGTCCCAGCTAGCGAGGGGAGTATTCATTTTTTGTGCGTAATAAAGAGGCACTTCCGGTGGGTCCGAGCTGACAGCGGGGGGAACGTTTTTTTCGCGAAATACGGTGGCCCGTCTGGTGGTCCCAGCAGTCAGGGGGGGAACTTTTTTTCGCGAAATAAGGTGGCCCGTCCGGTGGGTCCCTGCTATCAGGTGGAGGAATAATTATTTTGCGCGTAATAAGGAGGCACTTCCTTGCGGTCGCCATGGACCCAGCTGTCAGCCTCTCCACATACAGTACTTTTCCGATGGAATTCGGTCGTTGACCGTGTTGACCACGCCGCGCCGAGAGCACCAGGGCAATGGACGACGGCGACGCCTAGGAAGGGGCGGCGGGCCGGGAAGACGTAACAGATGGAAGCCAGCGAGAGGAGTCTGAGGTTCACCGGTTCGGCTGCGGTGTGAGGCTGTCATCGCCGCAAAATAACGAGGGGTGTGGGTGAGTGGAGGGATGGCACTGCCAGCGGTGGGAGTAGTATGGGGCGGTGAGGCCTCCGCAGGCAACCTGACCGCCCACGGAGGCAGGAGCAGCGGCACGACCGGCGCTGCTTTGGGCGGCCGGACCAAGAAGACCGAGGTTGAAGAAGCACTACGGCCGTTGGATGGACATCGTACGGTCACTGAAGCTAGAATCGTTTATATTGACTAAGTTGACAAAGCCCTTGGTACGCTCCAACTTAGTAGGCCCACAGGTCAGCCTCCGAAATGGTGCGCCCCAGATGTCAGGGGGAGGAATCACTTTTTGGGCGGCCGAAGCTAAGAATATCCGAGATTGAAGAAGAAGCACGGCATCCGTTGGATAGACATCCAACGGCCACTGCTGCTAGAAACGTGTGTTCACTATAATAAGTTGACAAAGCCTTGCATACGCGTCAACTTATATTTTTTAGGGGACGCGTCACTTAGTAGGCCCACAAGTGTGTGGCAGAGAACTTATAGCCCATTTGCGTTTTGTAAGAATGAACAACCCATTTTTGAATTCTAATGGAATTTACAACAGCCCATTTACAGTTTGTTAAAAGTACATCCCATTTTCTAGCTAGGACAACGATTAATAATTTCAACCAACCGTTGAAGACAGAATTTAATAAAATTTCCCACATTTTGATGGGATCCAAAATATTTTTATCCCGAAATTTCTAGTCAGATTAAATATAAATTTGTATTACGTAAAAATCCAACGAAACATTGCACGCGCAACAATGAAAATTTAAGATTTTCAAAATCCATAAATAATATTTTATAAACTAATTTCGTGTTTGGTGCCTTTTTTATAGTTACTACCCAGGTTTTATAATTACATCCCATTTATTATTTTTAAAGCCCATTTTCCTATTAAGCCTAATGCATCCCTCCTAGGAAAGATTTGCAGCCCTGCGGGGCGAAGAATAACAAGTTGACCTTGCCTGGGTATTCCTCAAAAAGACGTATAGCTGGGCTAGCCATTTTCATCTTGAAAAAAGTAGTATCTGGGCTGGATATCTGGCCTGGGCTAGGCAGGCCATAGCCCGCCAAGTTAATACCCTGCTCTCCTCTGAACAACAACGAAATCATCGCCAAGAAAAACTCTGCAGTGCTCACGCCTCAAAAACACAAATCTTGCTCGAGCTGCTTGGTCCCACTGTTGGCGCACCTAGTGCAATTCTCTCGTTTATATTGACTACATAGGTTGACAATGGTGTGGGACCGTGATGTCGGAAACCAGGAGAAAGCAAAAATATATATAGTTGTACATAATAAGGAGGCACTTGCGTGCGTGCGGCTATGGCCCTAGTGGGTCCCTAGTATCATCCAACAAAATAAAGTCATCTCCTGAATCCTCATGTTCGTTGACCATGTTAACAATGCTCGGTGCCACGGCGGCGCAACAACTCGAAGGACAACGAGAGGCCTCGCGGGCCCTACGGAGGTCGATCTGATGCCCGCTGCTCATTCAGAAGCCAGGATCATCGGACACCTATGAGCACCTTCGAGAAACTGAGACGGCATGAAACGGTAAGGCCGCGCTTGGGAGCTCTGGTTTATTTCAAACCTGTATTAACATACAAGTGTAATTTACTCGTCATCGGAAGGCCCGAGGTCTGTAAGTAAAACCGGCAGGTTACGCGTATAATTTGAGAGACCAGTGTATATTTTACGAGCACTGCTATATGGACGACATTACCAGACGATACATGCATGACGTGCGTATCATGCCATCCATGGGCAAGGCTGAAACAGCAGCTAACGGCTGGATTAGCAATCGTCCGAGTGTCGTTCAGCGTTTTTATCGTGTGTGAAGTACTTCTGATATTTTACTAGTCGAAATCGATCAACCAAGCGCCTTCGCCCGAGACCATCTGCTTTAATTTACAAGCGTCGGTTTTACAAGCGGTTTTGGTTGGAAAACAACGATCCAATCACGGCCAAATATCATGACTTGGTCGGAAGGTGTGTCAGGTGACTTATAAGTCAGGTGACAACCAAACAGCGTGACTTATAAGTCATCGGTTTTAAGTCACCGACTTATAAGTCGTGACTTATTGAACCAAACAGGCTCAAACATCGACGATGAACTTCTTACGCACGAAACAACGAAGAGGATGATCTTCTTAACAAGCAAATCAACGGCATTAGATCGACATGCAAAACAATACGAAGCATTATTCTCGGGAGGCACGGTGAACAGCTCGTGATGCCGCATGCCACAACATTCAAAGCTCAACTTTGCAATCAAACACAAGGCCCGGCATTACATAGACAATATTCGAACAAACTCTTAACACGAATATCTCAGCGAATAACTATTTACTTCTAAACTGAACACGGGAATAGGAAAAAACACTCGGCGCTGCTCACAAAGAAGGGTGTCCCACTCAAAAATATCAAATGCATGTCTTCGGCTAACATCAATGAGCAAATTTTGACAAGGTTTTCCAATTCCAATATATTAAACTAACGTCTTCTTGCTAACATGAATGATTAAAATTTGACAAGCTTTTCCCATTTTAAATATGTAATGCCTATGATCGTGGAGTCCTGTCGCTTCTTGCTAACATCAATGATTAAACTTTGAAAAGCTTTTTTCCATTCAAAATATGTAATGCCTATGATCGTGGAGTCCTGTCGCTCCTTGTACTTGTTTGGGAACTTTTTGCCCAGGGCACTCCACGTGTTGTTAAATTGCCAATGGTCTCTGCAGACTAGTCATGTCACCGGTTTCTAATATTTATGGCACCGGCTGTAGCAATGGAGGGATTCGGTGCCAAACTAAGAAAATGTGAAATTAGCGCCTCTTTTGGCCTACATAGTGGAAGGCCTAATACTCAGAAAGCTTCTCGGTCATTCCTTCGTAATGTAGCGCAATAAGTGACTACTTCTTTACGCAAAGTGGAGCGACCAAGCTGGACCCAAAGAATGCAGCAGTTTGCCTTGGACACATTGGCTCCTTTTGTGCGCTTGAACTAAAATCAAGTCGGGATAAAACCGAGCTTTAATTGTGATATCCTGTAAGCAACAAAAGGTATAAGGTAAACAATTACTGAGAAATAACGGTTGATGACTTGTACTCCCGAAAAAAACATCTCTTGATCTACCTTATCTTAATGGGAAATAAAGCGGAGAGTAGCAATTCTCAATCGGTGTGATTCATTAATATTAATCGAGACATTATCTTAACAATGCCTTGTTTCAACATGTATAAAGAACGAAAAAGCAGAAAAGTATCATTCCTAAAACAATGCGATGATTCATTTTAACAGAGACATTATCTTAACAATACCTTGGTTAAACATGTAGAAAGAAGTACAAAGCAGGATAGTACCATTCCTAACAAGTGTTGCAGTTTTGAACTAAGATCCAGAGTTAATTAATTACGAGAGTGGCATTGCTTAATTTTACCAAATGACATTAGATTAACGAAAAGCATAAACAGTTCGAGGGAGAGTGGGCGCAACAACGGTATGTGCTTCCATCTACTTATAAAGGGGTGATGCAAAGTTTGTTGTAACAAAGCAACAAGCATCATGTCTGGGTTGGTCCCATTTTTGTTCACTACTTAATGGGAAAAGATAGCAATACAATAGCTTCAATTCAACATTTATTTAAAACAGTACCAATACAAGTAGCACAACATATCAAAGCACACTACACAATCATGTGGATGAAGGCCTGTACTGACCTTTCATGAGAAGACCAGGATAAAATATGAATCTGCCAACACGAATAGGAAATCGAATCTCGTTTTGTGCGGTTGCAATCAAATCAAGCAAAGTGTTTACGTGGCGAAAGCAAAATGTAGCAACAGCAACAAGTTGAATAGATATCCCTGTTTAAACAGAGGCAAAAAAGGAATCAATTACTAGCTAATAAAGGAGGATGAAACATGCGGCCACAAAAATGGTAATCCCGCCAATCCCTAACAAGTGTTGCAGTTTTGAAATAAGATTCAGTATGGGACATGCCAGCACCATGTGCGTCCACACGTATAAATGGGTGATGCAGAGTATGTAGCCAAGTAGCATATATGCGTTGGTCCCATATTTGTTCTCTTTGAACCTTTTTACTAAGTGAGGGCAGCAAATCTAGTCCTGCACAAACTACCCGACCCCCCAGTTTCTTTCCCTTTTCAACAAAGAGATCGGTTCTATGTGTGTACTGGGTTACCCCCTTTTTCCCGTTTCGACCTACAAAGCGGCTGGATAGCCTGTCTATACTACTTTCCGCCCCTCCTTTCCGCATTGAACCACGTCCTAGATTCTTGCTCCAGCCCACCGCACCCTTCTTTACTCTTCGAACCAAGACCTAGATTCGACTACAGATCGAAAAAGATCCACATGCAGCTAGAGCAACGATGTTTTCAAAGAAACTTATACCTTAGGGTCGTCAGGATGTGGCAAGGCGTGCGGCGGGAGGCCGGATCTGCCCACACTACGTACGACAG
Source organism: Aegilops longissima (assembly GCA_021605205.1). Lineage (NCBI taxonomy): Eukaryota > Viridiplantae > Streptophyta > Magnoliopsida > Poales > Poaceae > Aegilops > Aegilops longissima. Next base: position 161,378,489 of record CM038678.1, on the reverse strand, counting down.
CGAGGAAGAAGGGGTCGATGGCCGTCCCGCACAGGCGCTGGGTGAAAGAGAACAGCGCAGCCGGCAGTGGAGCCTCCCTCGCCGAAGGCGATAGAGTGAACGCTGCACCTCCTCCCTTCCGGTCTGACGAGATCTGGGACGCCTCCTTCACCAGCTATGAGGGGAGAGAGAGACAAGAGGCCAATGCAGTCTTGTTTAGATCTGGTGAAGAGAGGGTGAGAGGCTGTGAATATAGCAAACCCTAGCAAATGAACGCTGAGCCTCCAGCGTGTAACATATATGTAGTCTTGGCGGCGTGTGGAGAGTGCAAACCCTAGCGAACAAGCACCGAGGCTCCCTCTTATATATATACTATCTTGTAGTACGGATCGAGCTCCGGTGCCTTCATCACACTGCTTTTGGCTGTATGACAGTGAGCCAGCCACATTTTGGGCCCACCAGTCATAAACCCAAAGGCAGGTGAACTAAGTCAAGCCGCGTCCATATAGTACTCTCGTGTATACGAGTAATATATACTAGTGGAGTGGTTTTCTTGTTCTCTCCATAACAATCGTTTTAAATTGTGTAAGTACGAAACGAAACTCTTTATCTAATGTACAGTGAAGAAAACTAGTACTACTTCCGATGAACTAACAATCCACGCCCACACGTCCTGGTCGCACTTCCTGTCCTTCACGTGTGGTACACTACCCTCCCTAAAGTGAACAACCACAAATGCGCCAAATTATCGGAAACGTGTGAGAGTGTGTACAAATAAAGAATTTTAATTTCAGTTATCGGAAAGGTTTGAGACTATTCTAAAGTTTGACTTGATCAAATCTAATATCTTGAGTAAATAAAATGGAGGGCTACTACGTCCATCCGGGTTTTTAGTCCACACCATTTTTAAATCAAAGTTAATAGCTGGACAAATAAAATTACAGGGGAGCTGGAGACAAAGTTGCGAGAAGGCTTAGAAATCAATACAAAACTTATGCTCTTAGTACCAACGTCGATCCTTCTTCGAGGAAACATTTGGTTCATAGACAATTGTGTGATAAAATTGCACCAACATGAAAGACGACTGCGTCTCCAACGCAACCAAGGTGAACTGATGAAGGATATCATCTTTGTGCGTAACAAGCAAAGAGCGTTGATGGAAGACAGCTTGTTTTTCATTGAAAATCGAACAGCTTCACCAGCCGACGCAACCACGAGGCGCAACCATGAGCATCGATAGGTCATCGTGGTGATGCATCATCCATTTGGCATCTTCGTCCACGCCAGCGCCGGCTCCGAGAGGACGGTGCGCATCGGCTCCCTCCGTCGCTGACGACGACAGCGTCAACGCTGCACCTCCTCACCTCCTGCAGCGGCCGGGATTCAGGCATTCGGCCGGATCTGTGACCACCGGTGAGGAGAGGATAGAGTGGACATTGTCATCTTGTTTTGATATGGAGAGGGTAAGAGAGCGAGACGCGAGAAACTCTATCAAACAATTGGCTATAATTTTGGGTCTGTCTAGAACACATCTAAGTTGATGTCCACTCTGTTTGTGGTCTATTTTTTTGTCCTAGTTTTTTTTGTTTCTTGTTGCTACATTATATACTTGTGGGAGCTTAGGTGTGATATCCTTAAATAACATCTAGATGTGAATTAGACAAACTGATTTTCTAACGTACCAAGAAAGAAAACTTCGATCAAAAACACGCCCGCTTCCTGTCGCGAGTAAATCACAAGCACACACATAGACATAGACATGCATATCCGTGTTTACGTAAAATTCCATTTCCATCTCCATCTCCAATCATATTTGTCCAAGCGGCACATTATTTACGTTGTTAATTATATACGCATCAATATTAACGCACAACATCTCTTGTTTGCGCACGTCCGGACCGCTGCCACGGCCGGTCTGACCAACCCAACCCTCTTCATCACCGCGCGTGCTTCCCGCCAAACGGTCGATGCCGCCTTCATGCCCGGCCAGAGCAGACGCGACCTCTCACTGGCGCCGGCATTGAAGCGGCGCGGCGGCCGAGAGAGCGTCGCCAGCGCTGCTTCCGGGTGCATGCGGCTGCTCCGCGTTCAAAGGTCGCAATAGCCGGCTACAACATGCATGTAAAAAGTTCTTGGGAGTCCGTGCTACAGCTAGCTATCCTCCCCCAACTCGTCAATCTCTTCCACTAGTGCTAGTAGTACTCCATGGCGCGATCTATCGACAAGCAGGCGGGAAAGTTATCGTATACTCGGTTTGCGGTGAGTGGCATGCCGAGCGACCGTGTGGGGTCGAGCCGTGGAGGAGGGTGAGACACGAACACGACATACGTGATTTAAACGTTGGTTTTGCTCGATGGCGCGATCCAACGAAACGAAAGGTTGGTTTCTCTCTGTTTCCATTTTTTCTCCGGAATACCGGAAACTTTCCGCTCCATTTTCATTCCTATTCCAAGGTTGCCCCATTACAACATTCCATCAAATACAAAGGAAAACTAACACGCATGCTGATGCATCTCAATGATTCACAGATCATAGCCAATATTTACTTCACAACTAAAGAAAAAAGTTGTGAGAGCGTGTACGAAAGAAAAACTACTGATGGGGTCACTATGACTTAAACCCTAAACCCTAAACATGATTTAATTCCCTGGCCGTAGAACACATCGAAGGAAAGACGGTTGGCACCCTCGGATCATACGATGCTTTTGTGCAGTTCCACTAAAATCGACCTGAGCATCCCTGATGGCAAAGATATTGAAGAAGTGTGATTAGAATAATAGTACTTGCACTAGTTCATGAGACATAAACTCATCACAAGTAGAAGCCGGTAGAAGTAGAGAAAGATCAACATGGAGATGGAGCTACTGCAGTGGAGCAAGCCGGCTCCAAAAGGAAGATGGACTACCTGGGACGTCGGGCTGTAGCTAGAAGGGCGGTTGGGACGCGGCATCGGCCCATACTGCAGTGACCCCGATTGGGGCGCTTTTGTGGGTTTCTCCCTCGCCGATGTCGACCGCATCTACGCAGAACATTGTTCCCTTCCCCCAGCCGCGGGATCAGGCCCGTCATTCTATGCTTGTGACGAGAGCAACCTTAGCAAGCAGGCTTGTAGCTTAGGCTCCTGCTAGTGTATATATAGTGGTTTTCTTTTTCTCTCCATATCAACCATTTTATATTGCGTACGTGTCATTCAAGAGTGAAATGATGGTTGCTTCTTCCGACTAACTTACTGTGTGATTTGACTGCTCCTTAGTGGCCCCTACACGTACTCCCCGTACGTGTATGCAACAGTAACACGTACACATGGACGCAAAAACGCGTGCGACACCCTAATGCATGCATGTCCGAGCACACGACGGAACACACACGGTCACGCTAAGTGCTCAACCTACACGTGCATGCACACACATACTCAGTCAGGGTGAGCTAGTGACCATATAAACACTTAAAAATATATATATTGAGTGCAATGAGCGTATTATGAAGTCCACTGACCGTATTATTACAAATATACAGTGACAGACAGTGTATTTATCTCATTTGAAATTAATCCATATTAACCTGAGAGGAGGCAGTATGGACTAGCATTACTTGCGCGCGGTGGCTCGCAGGACAAGGAGAAACTTTTGACTAATGCAAGCGCTCCCTCGCTCGAGGCGGAGGGCGTGCAACGATTAATTCGGTGTCGATTGCGAAGCATACACTATACTACTAGTGCTACTATTGTTCGACTTCCCGAATAGGCGAACAGCCAAGCGCAAAGTTTACTAGTACTAGTACTACTAATATAGTCTATAAAGGTACGTAAGTATACTATACTAGTACTAGGAACCAGATCGAGCAGCCTCTGCACTCTTATTATAATTTTAAAATGTGATAAAGCAATCTTCAACACATTAGGTTCTCTTCGAGGGTTCTCGCATGTGATAATGGAAGTTGATTGCATGGAACACTCGCCACAATTCTCGCTTAATTCTGGCTCACATCCTGTTGCAAATGGTAGCGCTCGGTATTATTTCCTCTTTTTTTGTTATTCAGCATGTAAGCAGGTCAGCAAACCTTGCCGCGCATCTTCGTGCGAACCGTGCTTGCTGCACTTTGAATGTGGCCGAGAGCTGGCTTGATGAAACACCTCGCTTCCTACTTCTTTTTTTGCGGGGTACCTCGCTTCCTAGTGACCAGTGTCTTGGCTGATCGTCCTAAGAATGCTTATATATGAATAAAGCTCTCTCATTTACCCGCAAAAAAGATTAAGCCATATTAACCAGAAAGGAGGGAGTATGGACTAGCACTACTTTTTGGTGTGTCCCGTCAACTCGCAGAACGAGGAGAAGCTTGCAGGACAAGGTGAAGCTCGCTTCACGCTTTTGACTAATGCAACCTACCCTCGGTGGACATGCATCAGTCCATTCGGTGTCAGTTATCGAGGCATACACTGTAGTACCCAACATGCGGAGTACCATCATTGTTCGACTTCATGAAGAGGCGAAGAGCCAAGCGCAGTAGTACGAGTAGTACTACTACTAGAACCGCATGGTGGAGCGTCTGTACTCTTATTTTTTTATCTCTGATAAAGTACACGTTTATTCCGGAGAAGGGCGGAAAACGGCAGCCCAACATGTAATGAATGATATCGATCAACCAACCATGCTCGAATATATCTTGGCCTCCATGCGAACCCGTCTGTGTGTTCTCGCTCCTCGTCTCTCTCAAGGAACGTTGGGTTGGCTCTTTGCCGTCAATTGAGATCGGTTTGCTCACACTCATGTCCCACATGTCAGTGATATGCCAAGAGGAGGTGCGTTGACCGACTGGCCATACGCGTACTTGGTTTTGAACCTTCATACTACTCCTCCCTCCGTAACAGTTTACAGGGCGCGCTTCATTATGATGCATTTCTCTCATTGACTTTAGACGCGTTTGGTTTAATGCTCAATTAATTAGGGCGTGGTAACCGCAATCAAGTCCACAATTTTCTCTCCATGTACTATGTACTACAGTACTACGGAGTGGAGTAAGTGCATGCATGTGTGTACCCGGGGTGGAAGCACTTCATGCATATGTGTACGCATTATTCCCTCTAGTAATAGACGCCGTGCTATAACTACCAATGCTATTTTTCAGGCTGATCGCTATTCGCCTTGGTCCCACAGATCTTTTTTCTCTTTTCTGAAGCGCGCTGTATAAACAGTGACGGATGGAGTATGAGCGGATTCAAAGAATAGCGTATTGATGGTTGCTTCTTCAGAGCAACTTACAGTGGGAAAGGTGGGGCTTACGATTTGACTGCTCATTACTCACTATTAATGCGGCGCAACGACCGGGCTGAGTCTCCCATGCGGTTGTGCACTACCCCCTCGGTTCTTAAATATACTCCGGAGTATATTTGTCTTTCTAAAGATTTCAATGAGTGACTACTCAAATATTTGTCTTTTTAGAGATTTCAAATGGACTGGCACATACGGATGTATATACATATTTTAGAGTGTAGATTCTCTCATTTTGCTCCGTATGTAGTCACTTGTTGAAATCTCTAGAAAGACGAATAGAATATTTAGGAACGGAGGGAGTACACATCTGAAGCAAAATGAGTGAATCTACACTCTAAAATATGCCCGTTTGAAATTTGTAAAAGACAAATATTTAGGAGCGAAGGAGTATAATTTTGTGGATGGCACATGGACCCGGATGATGAAGAGGCTTACGGCAATGCTATCAAGCTTCCATCATTTGTTTACATAATTGACGTACTATACAAATAATTTTCCAGCGAGACATGAAATTGTACAATGGTGTGAGCTTTCAGCTTTTTTTCGCGTGTCTTGCCATCGATGCTCTTTGGAAACAATAAAAACTAACTTCCTTGCTAATGCATGTCAATTATTAGCAGATCGAGCTAATAATTACATCACAACTGAAGACAGAGTTGTGAGAAGGTGTTAAATTAAAATTGATCCATGCTTTCATTGGCAGCAATGTCCCCCCAACTCTGTCTAAATCAACAAGGCATGTTGGGAAAAAAAGTAGCTGTCTGGAGCATGCAACATTCCGATCATTTTGTGCAGTTCCACTAAAATAGAGCTGAGCGTCCCTGTTCCAAATATATTAAGTGTGATTACGATAATAGAGGACTGCTGATGAAACAATAAACACATAAATAGAAGTCGGTCACCTTTGCAGTCTCTCTTAAGACTAACTAGTTGGAGAAGATTAGGCTCGGAGTTGGATGAGGAGGATAGAGCAAAACCAATCTCCCTTTGTGCGATCGCCTTTGAAATGTAGAGACGTTGCCCATGTGACATTTTAGTACAACTGCACAAAACACTCTTAAGAAAAAGTGATTTGTGCAGTTCACCAAAAGGTCGCAATAGCAACGAGGTGAAATGGATAGCCCTGTTTGCAAAAAAGAGGTAGAAAGGAAACAATTATCGGCCAATAACAGTTGATGACACATGCAACGACAAAAAGAAGCATATTCCTTGCCCTAGGGAAGATAACAACACGGTTGTGTTTGTCTAAAATGGTGTGAGGACGAGAATGCAATATGGAAAATACGCCGGGCGAGCTACGTTTTGGGCAAAGAACTATGGAAGATCCACATGCAGCGGCGTGGGAAGACGGGCAGTGGAGCAAGGCCGGAGGGGATACCTGGAGGTCGTCGGGATGTAACAAGGTCAGCGGCGGCGGGCGGAATCTGCGAGCAGGTGGCGTAGGCCCTGCCACACTGGGGCTTGGTCAGAGAGAATGGCATGTACCGCAGATCGGGACGTGCTTCCTCGGCGCCATCGAACGGAGAAACGATGCACTTCCTCCCTTTCCCCCGACGGACGAGATGCGGCTAGATCAGTGACCAACGGTGAGAGAGAGAGAGAGAGAGGCCACCGCACTCCCTTTCCCCCGGTGGATGGGATGCGGCCGGATCAGTGACCAACGGTGAGAGAGAAAGAGGCCACCGCAGCCTTGTGTGAGATACTCTGAAGAGCGACAAACCAGGCACGCAAGGCTCCATTGTGTATAGTGAGCGGACTGCCTTTTTCTCCATAAAAATCGTTTTATATTCGTATGCGTGCCATTGGCGCTATAACTTTATTTAAAAATAGCGCGCAACAACGTCAAGTCGAACTTTGTTTCGTTCAGCGTGGTACACGACCTCCCTAGGTAAACAACCGCTTCTGAGCGTTCAAATTAGCACGTGGGCTGCCATTTCAGTAAAGAAATGAGCTCCACCGTGTACCAGCAGTGTGGCTGGGCACGAAGCGTGAGTACGTGCACGGTGCACCTATTCTCTTCTTGTATCGTACACCACCTCACGTGGGGTTGTGTGAGAGAGATACAAACCTAGAGAGATATAGTGTGTGGGTTCTTGAGAGTTTTTGGGGGGTTCAATCAAAAATGTAACATATGCAATGTATGTGAAATAGAGTCTGGATATAACATATATAGAGAGGGCGATCCACGAGAAGAGAGTGGAGGTATCACCGGCTTGAGGTGTCCATAGAATCGAAAAGAGGGATGATGTGTGTGTGTGTGTGCGTGATCGATAAAGTGCCATCAATTTGTGTGTGCCCACGTCAAAGATATAGAGTGGCTGGCCCTCTTTGGAGCGTGAGAGGGACATGTGCAGTTTGTCTCTGTGGCATGGATACCTGCGGCAGCTCGACTATTGGTGTGTGGTGGGGTAAGAGGAGGCCCAATTAACTATAGAGGTACAATGGCTGGTATATGTGTGGAGGAGGAGAGAGGCCTACCTCATGTATTAAGGAGATCGATCTGCCTCATGTATTAAGGAGATCGATCGGCATCCATGCATATGTGCAGGAGAGGAATAAGGTTGGGAAAGAGACAGAGCTAGAGTGTTGGAGGGGTGGTAGTGGAGTTGCTTCTAACAAATGGTGGGATAGGCTTGCTAGACAAATGGAGGGCATGCCATAATATCAATAAGAGAGGAGATGGCTGCTTGTTGTGCATGCACATGCGTGTGAGAGACGGGTCAGGAGGCATGCACGAATGATGAGGGGGACGATGTGGCTGTGGTAAGCGGACATAACTACATAGGAAGATCAATCGCCTTTGTTAGAGAAAGGAGAGACATAACTTGTGAGGTACGTTGATCGATGGGGGGTAGTTAAAGTTGATCCAGGTATATGTTGGGAGATCGATCAGTATACATGCATGTGTGTGTTAGAAGCAAACGAGGCACGAGGAGAAGGATAGAGATAGAGGGATGCATGTAGGAGGTGGTACGAGAGGCATACTATATCAAGCGGGGAGGGGAACGATGAAAAGAGTGGTGGGAGTGAGGCATGGACGGTGACAAGAGAAGAGGGGAAGCTTGTGATTGTGCTAGGCACACCTGGCTAGAGAGGCATATCGATCGATGTGTGCCGTAAAGAAGGAGCTGGGGGCCTACACACACCGTGGGTGAGCGACCTAAAGTGAAAAGACAATTTGCGATGGAGCTAGAGAATCTTGAGGGAGGGTGAGAGGGATGCGGGCGTGTGCATGCACAAGAGAAATTTAGCGCTAGCTACAAAGATAAGAGGGTTGTGTGGGTGTAAAAGACGAATAGAGATCATATATACTTCATTATAAAAAGCGAATTCGGATATTTGAAGAATTTATCATAGTGTTTTAAACCGACGCATGTGTGAATATATATAATGGTGATACACATGGTGTGTTTATGAACATGTTATACTACATTTAATATATTTTATCTCTACTCTTATAAAAAAACGGAGTTGTTGATGATGGTGTGCCTGCCATCCTGCATTATGGACCGTCCGATTTATATCTGGCGGATAGCAAGGAAACTATGATGGTTGAAGTTGGCAACAATCATGATTGTAGATTCTTATTGAAATAGAGAAACGAATTCAAATTTAGTTCGAATTGCAGTGATAGTATAGACATTGGGAATCCACTAAAATGTTGGTATGAGTAGGTTACATGCATTATACAGCAAGTGAAAAAAATTAATCGGACATAACATGGATTCATACTCCCTCCTTCCATCTATATAGGGCGTAATGAGATTTTTAAGACCGCCTTTGACTATTGACAAGATTAATAGTACATGACATGCACAATGTGAAAATTATATCATTGAAAGAACCTTCACAGACGAAGTTAACAGTGTGCTTTGTGTAATTTGCATGTCATATATCATTGCTCTAATATTTGGTCAAAGTTAGCATCGAAAAATGCATTAGGCCCTTTATAGATGGAAGGAGGGAGTAGCTTTGAATAGCATTTGTATAGTAAAGTGGGGCAAGATTCTCTCTTTGTGTGGTGTGAATAGTTTTATTTTTTTTTCATTTTCTTTTTGGTTGAGGGAAGTGTGAATTGATTTGGTACGTACAAGTACAATATTACTACATGTTAGGCTTGTCCCTAAAATTCAACAAGCGTCTTGTTATATCCCGAAAATTTAGATATCGTGCTCCTAAAACTAGCGCCTTCACAACCCGCGCCTTGCTATCCCGAAATTACAACGCGCGCGAAAACTCCCTCCAGCTGCCAAATCCCGACACGCGAAATCCCCCTTCTAACCCTGAGCCGAAAGGGCCGCTAGTTCAAATCGGTGGGGGGTACTTTTGTAACACACCCTACATTTTGGACAAGCGCGTCCCTAAGTCATGCTTCACCCCCTTTTCGCCATTCGAAATCCCATGCCGCCATAACCTCTCCGCTCCAGCCGCGAAACCCCACCCTACTCCGTCCTCCACGTCACCGCTGCCCAGCCGGAGCCTCTTCCCCGACGACGTCGTCCACCGCAACAACTCGACGTCCCTCATCCACCTCCCCGGATGAGGATCCGTCGTCCATCTCGCCGTCCCGCCGGTTCAGCTGCCCCGTCCTCCACCTCCAAGGATCTGTTCCGACGATCGCCTCGTCTATCGCGGCTGCTCCATCCCCACAGCGCCGCCTTAACCTGCTCCACCGGAACCGCAGCATCCTCACCGACTCCTCGGACGAAGCCGAGGCCTACTCTGCGCCACCAAAGAGGTTGTACACTCATCGCATCGCACCTTCTCCTTAACTCGACCTTCCGGCGCGGCGGTGCTCCATCCCGCACCCCATGGGCGGCTACCTTGAAGCCGGCTCATGGCGACATCTCCACGGCGGCTCTCCCCCAGTGCGAGGCCCCTTCGGCGGCGGCGTCCATACCAGTCGGATCTGCTGCTGCTGCTCCGGCTCTCGCTCGATCGCTCGCTCGCCCAGCTGCTGCTGCTGCTCTCCCCCTCGCTCGTGTTGCTGCTCTGCTTTGATTAAGCCACACTTCAGTCGACTGAATCAACTTTTGGGTCAGTCGATTTTAAGGGGTTGGGGGGGGGGAGCTCACCGGAGTTAAGGAAGAACCACCCGCAGCAGAGACGAGGGCTCTCCGGAGAGGTACTCCACTATCTATCTTAGGGTTCAGGGTGGGGGCGGGGGGCCTAAAGGGCTGGCCGGGGCGACGGTGGCGACTTGTTTCGGGGCGGCGAGGCGGCGCTGGGGCCGGCGGTTCGGCCGGTGGTGGCTGGCGGCTCAGGGGGGTGCAGGTTGAAGATGATCTGCAGGCCCTCCCTAAACTACATGTCAAGTGCCTCTCTGCTACCATTGCGTTCAGTTTCGACAGTAGCATTCAGATTCCACAGTAAATTTCAGTTTCGACAGTTAAGTTCAGAGTCAACAGTTTTTACCTCATCTGTTGTAGTCAGGTGGTTTTTGGTGATGTTAATTTTACATCCATTTTACATCATCTATTGGAGATGCTATTAGAATCCCACTTGAGATTGACGATGTCCATCTTGTCTTTGCTTCAGCCTTGACGTCTTCGGCTCACGGAGCTGCTCCAACGACGAATGATCCATCACAACAGAGCGAGTGCCCTAGATGCCGTCTCTGATTCCTCGGATCTTCCTCCACACCTCCGACAGCCACCTCTGCCTCAATCGCTTGGCGACCAACCCAATGATGATGAGGTCGACACGGCTACGGCAAAGAGGTTGTACACTTGTTGCATCACTTATTACTATACATCACGTCGATCCATTAGGGCTTTTTGGTTCAGCGAAAAACGTTGATCCACCGGTTGTTACCATCACTCTAAATTTCTGCATGCTCTCCTTACATAATCTCACCATATTTTTTTCAGATGCATGTCGGATATTGTACACAGTCATGCTGAACATGTAGAGAAAAAGAGAAGAGTTTTGCGGCAATACAATGTCATGCGACATCGCTCCATGGTGGGTTCAATGGCAAACCCTCCCCACCCTCTCCAGTTGTAATCCAGAGGAAGATATCTGTTACGAGGCATATTCGACGCCACGACCACTCCTATTTACCCCCAAGGTGTTTGCTCTACCTTGGCATGATGATGTTAGTCATATCATGCATATGTTTCCTTATAGTGCCTACTTTTGACATCATATATGTCATCTGCTTAGTTTAGACATGTTACGTAATGCCACATGTTTAGTTTCTATATCATATATAGGGAATTATGCGCCTCATGTCTTTTAGCCAGCCATAATATATGTGAAATGTGCAATGCCATCCTGTTTAACCAGGCATCATATATTTGAATGATATCTTGCCCATCCTTTTCTTCATTACATTTCCATTTGTCGACAATGTTTGTACATTAAACTATTCTTCCCGTGAATCAGCCATTTTGGTGGGAGATGGAAAAATCTGGAGTGAAAACAAGGCCTTGAGCGAGGCAGTGCTACACAGTCAAGCAGATCTCTTGTTGGGTCCCGATAGCTCCTCGGAGATGGATTCGCAGACAGATGACCAGTCCTATTCCCCAGCGAGGTGTATGCTCTAACTTGGCATGGTTATACTGCTCATATCATGCATATGGTGTCTTGCATTGCATAGTTTAGACATCATATACACAATATTCAACACCATGTTCTTAGTTCGGACATCATATCGAATGCCCTCTGCTTAGCATATAAATCACATATGTGAATTAAATGATGCGATCCTGATTACTTAGATAACATGTAGGTGAATTATGTCATGCGATCCTGTTTAGTTATTCATCATATCTTTGAATTATGTTATGCTATGCTATCCAGTTTAGATAGACATCATATATGTGAAATTATGTCATGCTATCCGTTTTAGTTAAACAATATACATGTCAACTATTTCATGCCCTCTTTTTCCACACTATCTATTGCATCATCTCTCATACAATGTATGTACATTCAACTATGTTTCCTGTTTATCAGCCATTTGAATTGGAGCGGGTGATGCGATATCTAGCGGAATAAAAACACGGTCTTCAAATAAAAGCAGTGCTACCTCTTGGTGGAGATAGCACCCGGTTGTACATGCACAAGAACCAGCCCTACCACACATAACCCAAACTCTCGCAGATTGTACCCCTCTGCGATGGACGAGAACCAGCTTCACCCAATCTAACCCCAACCCCAGCCGATAGTAACCCAGTTCCTGTTGACACAAGACCATCTCCACCACAGAGCTCCCAAACAAGAGCAGTTAGTAAGGCAGCTCCAAAGCCCAAAGGGCCAAGATTATCACGATTTAACCCCAACTCCACCAGTTAATACGCCTATTCCTGTGGAGGAAGCACAACCAGTCGATCGTAGTTTAGCATCTATCGCATTTGATGTTATAATATCAAGAAGATGAAGGAAAATGCGATTCAGTGTGTTTGTCCAGGGAGTTATGTGTAAGTAATATTATTCATGGCAATTACTTTGCTTCGTCCCATACATCCTACCTCCATGATGGTTATAATACAGCAAATTTTCCCATTTTCTCTATAGAGAAGGACCGATTTGGAAACTCAGGATGAGGTAACCTGTGCTAATACCTCTGCTATCTTCAAGAATGCTTGGTGGCGATCGAATTACCTCAAGAAAACGTACTTCACCGGCAAAGAAACTCATCAAATTCCCTTACGTTCTCCTGAGACACATTCTTCGGGCGATGATCGGAACGCTTTGTTCAGATGGTCCGAACCAAGAATGTGGTAAGGTCTATGAGCTCATTTTCTATTTTTAAGTATTTTATTCTTACGTCTTACTATACTCTGTTCATGTAGAACAAGTGTCTAAACCTGAAGAACAAGTGTTCTAATTTAAGATTCCATTGCTATCATAGTTCAAAAAAGCGCTAGGCGTTAATTGTGCGTTTTGCCACCGCTTTGCGCTTTATTGCCAAAGCGCATGGTTATGCACGCTTATGCACAGATTATGCGTAATGCGCAATGCATTTTGCCAACGCCTAGAGCCTAAGCGCTCTTAAGCGCCGCTAGGCGTGCCTTTTTAACTATGATTGCTTTGCTCTTGTATCACTTGTATTTACTCATACAAACTTATTTTTAAATTGAAGGATCCAATCGAAACTCCAATGGCACAGCAGGTATGTTCACGCATGTTTCTTTAACAGGTTTGCTCTTATCAATAGCTTTGTTGATTTCAATTTCAATTGTGTATACAATTGACTTTCATATCATGCACATTACTAGCATCACAACAGAGCCAATAGTGTTGTTGCACATGTAGACCCATGGTACCCATCTAAAATCTTGTTGTGCCGTGTAGTTTCCCACGCTTTGTATTCTTTCACTGCTGCTTTGTCTTGAACTGATACGATTTGAACCGTGTCTCTATTTTGATTTGGCAAGACAATGAAGTGACCATAGGACATAGATATATGTTTGTTTGATGTTTTTTTATGTACTAGTACTTGGCAATAGAAGACTTGGTAGTTTAATCCTGTCCACCTTACTAATGAACTGGTTCACGAAATGAGTTTCATATACTAGTACATGCTAAACTTGTTATGTGTGCGCTTGTTTCTTCTTTTAGAATCTTGTGAGAATATTGGGGAAGAGTGCCTTCTTAAGCAATGGTAAAGGAAGTAATGCAGATAAGGTTCAGGATAGTGACACATCCTTGTTGGTCTCAACAAAGCTGATAAAACAGCTAAGGAAGACTATCTTGAAGACAATGAGACAACCCCAAAGTCTGTCTTGGTTTAGTGTTCGATTCTTCGCCACTATCGCATGCACAAGCTATTCAAACTCACTTTATCAATCAGTTCGGTTTCTTGTGTCTCAACTACAAGCTGAAAGACATCGATCAGTTGTGCTGCGACAAGAAGCGGAAGGACTGCGGAAGTCCTGGAGCATTCAGATGCATACTTTACGGTGCAACGACAAGTGTTGGAGGATTTTAGCGCCAAACAGGACAAAGCTAATCAGCTTGCTAAGCTTATTGCCGCATGGTGGATACCGTGATAATGTTTCTTGAAGTCTTCGGGTTGTTTCAGATTATGCTCTTGTTTTGCTGCCGCGTTTATTTGCACTAGTGGCCAATTTTGACGGCGATGTATGTAATATGCTGCTTTGTTCCCTATATTTGCCTTTGGTGGTGAACTTTGATGCCCAGTGGATGTAATATGTGTAATAGCGGTAATAGGCTAGCCTTAATTGCTTGCTTATTTATTTCCTTATTGTCTTGTTCTGTGTTTTTCTAGTGGCCACAATAGCCTATTTTTGGTAACTAGGCCAATAATCATGGCAACACACGGACTGTTGTAATCATGGGCCTCCTGCAGGCCGTATGATCCATGGGCCTTCGTTCGGCCGTAGGACCATTGGCCTTCTCTACGGGCCATAGGGTCCATCGGCCTTCTATACGAGCCTTAGGGATCAATGGGCCTTCTACGGACTGTAGGGTCCATGGGCCTTCTACGGGTCGTACTATCCATGGGCCTCATACGGGCCGTAGGATCCATGGGCCTTCTACGGGGCGTATCATCATTTCGCCAATCATGGGCCGTACTATTCGTGGACCATAACGGGCCGTTAATAGGCCGTATTTGATAACTCTATGAAAACAGCCCAACGGGTTTTTTGACATGAAAACGCCCAACGATTAACGGTCCGCAAGCGGGCCGACCGTAACGACGGGCTGAATTTGGCCCTAAGCGAAAATAGCGATGTGGGCCGTATGTAACGAATGCTGCAAATGAGCCCAAGAATCAATGGGCCCCGAGAAGGCGAAAGATAACTTAATGAAGCGCCCAATGGAATAACGGGCGTTAATGAGTATAAATGATACATTGTTCATTATGGGCGGTTTCACCACGGGCGTTAATGGGCCAAGAGTTACAAAGGTCCTCATATGGGCGAAAGAAGTCATGGGCCACACATGGGCGGAAGTTAAAGCGGGCTGAATCATATTGGGCGGCCCAGATGACGCTCTCGGGCCTAATTCGGAATGGGCATAATGGGCCCCGGGTTAGCGGTCAGTAAATGGGCTATATGCGAACAGGCCGTTAACGAGGCTTTCAGTGGGCGCCCGCCACCTTTGACCAAGTCAAGCGGGCGGCCTTTTCACGAGAATGGGCCTCTGTTGGGCCATGCCACGTGTCGCCAGTATCATAGGCGCCTTCGGTCCAATGAGCGGATGACATCTGTCCCAACGGTGAGCCGACACGTGTTTCCTCCAGCCAATGATGATTTTACACGTGGAAAATCCCCATTGGTCGAGGCTGTTAACGGGTTATCGGATCCAAAACCCGACCCGATAGCTTAACGGCGTTCCATTACGGTGGATGCCACGTGTCGGTCACCCTTGACGAAAGCACTTCTGTGACGCTTGATTTATCGTCATGGAAGTGGACATTTCCGTGATGATAATTTTGGTAATGTCATGGAACACTTCTATGACAGCACAGGTATGACTATCTTGATTCTGTCATAAATTTGTCATGGATGTACATGCATGGCAAAAAACGCGACCTACTATGACAAACACGTATCATCACGGAAGTGCATTTTTTTGTAGTGAGAGGAACATCGATCGTTGCGCTTGCACGCGTGAGAGATAAAGAATGCCCGATATGATGGAGAGGGGGATGTGTGTGGGTGTGTGCCTTCATGGGAAACCGACCTGAAGAAAAAGATTGCATGCGTGCGATGGATAATGCCGACTGGTAGTGTGTGTGCATGCATGCACGAGAAAAGTTAGTGGTACAATTATAAAGAGAGACTACTTGTGTGGGTGTAAAAGAATAGGTGAGGTCATAATCAATGTAAAGTTGAATTCAAATATTTGAATAAGAGATCCTGATGTTTGAAACCCATGCATGCGTGAATATAACGGAGATCTGCGTGGTGTGGTTTGGAAACGAGCATGTTGTAATGTATACACATTGAACAAGGTCAGGCTGATTTGAATTTGACATACCGATGGCAGACATCATTTGGCCACGTCGCATCCGTGCATAGACACACTATTCTAATTGGAGATGATGGGCGGCTTCGCATCACATATCTATATCTATACCCCTATATATATTATCTTTTATATTTTTTTATATTGTGTGCGGGTAACTTTAACTTTGAAAGATGGTCGTTGGATGAGGCGAATCCGATGGTCCAAAAGATGGCAAATTTGAGCACTATTGGCCATTGGATATCATCTAGATTCCACCAGATTTCGCCACATGTATAATCTAGAAGACTCCATGGTTGAACTTAAGCATAATGCACAAACATCAAAACACAAGCACTTCTTATTTGTTCTAGAATCTTCCGTATCGAATTGCCCAAATTTTTTCTACATGATTTGCCATTATTTGTTTTTACTTTATGTCTTACAACGCACAATTCCATGAATCTTAAAATAGATTAGCTTTCTTATAAAAACTAGATGATTTTGAATGAAATGAACTATAAGAATTAAACGAACATCTACATCATGCATATATGACTCAAAGCTTGCATGCTATAATGTGGTATTTATTCATAATTTGGTTGCCAAATCTCATGCGTGCAATGCACGTGTACCTTACTCTAGTCTAAATGGTGTTTGTGTGTGTGTTGTGCGTGTTGAGGTGCAAATTGTCTTTTTTGGGTACACGTTAAGCTTTTTCTTCCAAAATTTCAAGCCGCGCCTTGTTATGCCGAAAATTCAAGCTAGCGTCTCTGTCTATCGTGCTGCAAAACTCCCGCCTCCTCAACCCGCGCCTTGTTAGCTTGAAATATTTAAGATATATCTTTGTCTCGTTGTGCTCCGACAACTCCCTCCATCTCAACCCGCGCCTTGCTATTCCGAAATTACAACGCGAAAACTCCCACCTCTGTGAAATCCCGACACGTGAAATGCCCGTGGTACCCTGAACCGAAGAACCGCCTCAAATCGGTGGGGGTACTTTCGTAACTTACCCCACATTTCGGACAAGCGCGTCTCTAAGCCATGGCTCCCCACTGCCATACCATCCGCCCACCCATTCGTACACCGAGGCCACGAAAACCCGCGACGAAACCCCACACCCTGCTCCGTCCGCCACCCAGCCGGAGCCTCTTCCCCGACGACGTCGTCCACAACAACACCTTGACGTCCCTCATCCACTGTACCGGATGAGGATCCGTCGTCGATCTCATCGTCCCGCCGGTTCAGCCACCCCGTCGTCCACCTCCAAGGAGCTGCCCCAACGTTCCCCTCGTCTTTTGCGCCACCTCCATTCCCACACCGTCGTCTTCACCTGCACCACCGGAAGAGCATCATCATCACTGTTTCCTCGGATGAAGTTGCGGCCTAATCGGTGCCACCAAAGAGGTTGTACACTAATCGCCGCATTTTCTTCTTGATTCGATCTCACGGTGCTGCCGGCGCTCGGTCTCGAGCCGACACGGCGCGGCTCCATCCATGGCGGCGTCGCCGGCCACTTCCTCCATGGCGTCGCTCCCTCAGTGGCGACGTCCACATCAGTAGGAGCTGTTGCTGCTTTAGCTCTCGCTCGCGCTGCTGCTCTGCTCTTGCTCTCGGCCCCTTCCTGGTCTGCTCTTGCTATTGCTCTTGCTCGCGCTGCTGCTCTCGCTCTTGCTCTTTCTTGCGAAGCTGCTCCGGTTTAGCTACACTTCAGTCGACTGAATTGACTTTTGGGTCAGTCGATTTTCGGGGTGGGGGGCTCGCCGGGTGAAGGAAGAACCAGCCGCAGCGGGGAGGGGGGCTCGCCGGAGAGGTACCCCACTATCTATCTTAGGGTTCAGGATGGGGCGGTGGTCGCGGCGGTGGCGGGGCGTTGGCGGGCGGTGGCGTGGGGATCGCCGGAGAAAAGCTCGGCAAGGGGGGCTAGAGGATGGCAGGCGGCGGACCGGCGGTGGGGAGTGTTCTCGGGCGGCGGGCGGCCGACGCCCGCATGGCGGCGGGGCTGTTTGGCGGTGGTGGTGGCGGCTCGAGGGGTGGAGGTTGAAGATGAACCACAGGCCCTTGATTTCGTATCCAACGGCTGCAAAATCGAATGACCAGAGATGAAAAAGTCAGTCGACCGACGTGTAGCCTCACCTTGCTAGTGCATTCAGTTTCGATAGCAAAATTCAGTTTAAAAGAAAATTTCAGTTTCGACAAGAAGTTCGGTTTAACAGCTTAAGTTCAGAGATGAGCGGCTGATGTATTTTACATCTAGCACTTTGTGGTTATGTATTTTATGGCATGTATTGGAGATGCTATTAGAATTCCACTCAGGTTAACGTTGTTCGTTGTCTCTCTTGTCCTGCTTCAGCCTCGGTGTCGTCCAACTCACGGAGCTGCTCCAACGACGAAACCCTCCATCACAGCCGAGCAAGACCTCGGCTCCATCTCCGGATGCCTAAGATCTTCTTCCCTCCTCCGACAGCAAAGTCAGCCGAAGCATCCTCACCGGCCAACCCAATCATGCTGAGATCGACATGGCTTCGCCAAAGAGGTTGTACACTTGTTGCATCTCTTTTTTACTCTACATGTTATATATATTGTCCACTGAGCCCTCGTAGTAACGGGAAATACGATTATTTTATCCTACTATATGACAAGCAGGGAGGTACCAGGCAACTTAGCTATCCGTGATGGACTCTCGTGAACGCCATCATTATTTATCTCCGCGTGTTTCAGCTGTGCATTTTCGATGGGCACAGGAGTTGAGCTAGTATGGCGTTGGCACAGGTCCAAAGTAATTGAAGTAGCACAAAAACATTTTTTTAGTGTAGGATTTTCCTTGCTCAAGCCTGCCTACTAGAATCGCCAGTGCTTGAAAGGAAAAGTGAATGAAAAACATAGGAATTGGAAAGTTTCCTATGGTACTACTTTTCATGAATTTGGTGCAAAGGAATGGAGCAAAGGAAAACTGTAGGATTTGTTCCTTTAGTGTCTCCTTGAAATAAAAACCGTAGGAATTCTAATTTCCACTTCTCCTCCTTTTCATATTCCTATTCATCAAGCACAAGACTAAGAGATAGTATCATAATAGCATTATAACCGTACATTTTCTTGTGGTTTGACTTAATCTCACCATGCTTTTTGGCATCCTGTGATCTTCCAATTGTTGTGAATCAAACACCCAGTTGGCGAAAATCCTGTTTTTAAATTCTCTGTTTTGCACGTGCATTCCTATCCTATTCCTGTCTATTTCCTATCCCTGCATTGTTAGAATCCTCAAATTCAAACAAGCCCTTACTCAATTACTTCATTACAGATATGTGTCAAAGAAAACCTTGTGTGGTTTGTCCTGCTCTGCTGGCGTGTGTTCCACCCAGCTCAGCTGCTCCAACAACGGAAGGGTTCACCACAGCAGGATCCGCTCTCCAGTATGTTTTCGCCACCTCGGTCTTCTTCCCCTTGCCGCAGCCACGACAACTGCATTACCATCATCAATCGAGCGAGATGACCTTGAGAACTACACGGTCCGCAAGAGAGGTCGCACTCTTTCGTGTATGCTTCGTTATGCGTCGCTTAATATGATGACATGCTACATTGTCGTCGTGTTCACCTATTAGACTCGAGTCAGGTCCAAACTAATCTGAAACTTGAGTTTTTAAATGGTTGTGGGGTACATATTGGGGCAGAAATCAGTACTATATGTCTACTATCTGGTTAATCTCTGGTGTCTACTATGAGTTTCATATTGGGTGCAAACAAACATTAAAGGATCCATTATCTGTATTTTTTAACTAAAGCTATTATCTGCCTGCTATCATTGGTTTTGGGTCTATCCACAGTTTGCTACCATCACTCTGGATTTGTGCATGCACTCCTTACATAATCTCACTATGTTTTATTCATATGCATGCCAGTTATTGTACACAATGGAACTGATCATGTAGAGCAAAAGAGACGAGCCTTACGTGGCAATAAAATTTCATGCAGGCTTCGTTCCATGGTGGGCGCAAAGGCAGCCCCCCTCCACCCATTTCGGATTGTAATCAAGATGAAGATAACTGTTCTGAGGGGGATTCAGAAGGAGAAGACCACTCGTATTTACCCCATGAGGTCTTCGCTCTAACTTGGCATGCTGATGTTAGTAATATCATGCATATGGTGCCTTGCATTGCTTACTGTATACATTAAAGATGTCATCTGCTTAGTTTAGACATGCTTTGTGTCAATGCCATCTGTTTAGTTTCTTATCGTATATGTGAATCATGCAATGCCATCTTGTCTAGCCAGGCATCATATATGTGAATTTTGCAATGCCACCCTGGTTAGCCAGTCATCTTATATGTGAATTATATCATGCCATCATTTTTTATCACGTGTTAAATTTCTCAACAATTTTAGTACATTCAATTACTCTTGTTGTGCATCAGCCATTCGGCACGGTCATGGAAAAATCTGGAGTGAAACAAGGTCTTGAGCGCAGACAATGCTATCTCGACGAAGCGCATGTCTTCTTTGGTTACCGATAGCTCCTCGGAGGAGGATTCGAGACAGATGACCAGTCATATCCCCCCTAAGGTGCATGCCCTAACTTGGCAGGGTTATGTTGCTCATATCGTGCGTATGGTATCTTGCATTGCTATGTCATTTGCTTAGTTTAGACATGCTTTGTGTGAATGCCAGCTGTTTAGTGTCTAATTACCATATATGTGAATTATGCAATGCCATCTTGTTGCAAGACATTATATATGTGAATTATGCAATGTTATCTTGTTGCAAGGCATTATGTATGTGAATTATGCAATGCCATGCTGTTTAGGCAAGCGTCATATATGTGAATTATATCATGTCATCCTATTTTTGTATTTCTCATTGCTTTTGTCGACAATGTTTGTATATTCAACTGCTCTTCCTGTGCATTAGCCATTTGAATTGGTGATGGAGAAATCTGGAGTGAAAACAAGATCTTCAGAGCAGACAATGCTACCTGCTGAAGCAGATATCTTGTTGGTTACATATAGCTCTTCAGAGGAGTATTCAGAGGCAGATGACCAGTCCTATTATCCCCCTGAGGTGTATGCTCAAACTTGGCAGGGTTATATTACTCATATAATGCATAGTTGTATTGCAATGCTTAGTTTTTACATCATATACACAATATTGAATGCCATCTCCTTAGTTGACACATCATATATGTGATTGCCCTCTGCTCACTTCCTTAGTATATAAATCATATATTTGAATTATGTCATGCCATGATGTTTACATAGACAGCATGTATCTGAATTATGGCATGCCAACCCATTTTCTAAAGACATAATATAGTTATATCATCTCATCCTATTTACATAGTCATCATATTTTAAATTATGTCATTCTATCCGTGAATTATATCATGCCATCATGTTTCCATCGACGGCATGTTTGTGATTTATGGCATGCCAACCACTTTAATAGACACATCGTATAGTTATATCATGTCATCCTGTTTACATAGTCATCATATTTTGAAGTATGTCATTCTATCCTGTTTAGTTAGCCATCATACATGGGAAATTGTGTCATGCTATCCTGTTTAATTAGCCATCATATATGTGAAATTATGTCATGCTATTCTGTTTGCTTAGACAACATAAATGTGAATTATTTCATGCCCTATTTTCTTCCCTACTATCCATTGCACTTGTCTATCTTACAATGTCTGCACATTCAATTACTTTTCTTGTTTATCGGCCATTTCAATTGGAGGGAGTGATGGCAGTATCTGTGGGAGTAAAAACACGGTCTTCAGAAAAGATCGTGCTACCTGTCGATGCAGATAGAACCACGGTTGTACTTGCCCAAGAACCAGCCCCACCACACATAACCCACACTCATGAAGATTGTACCCCTACCCGGTTGGACGAGAGAACCAGCTACACCCCTTCTAACCCCAACCCCAGCAGATAGACACCCGGTTCCGTTGACACAAGACCGTCTCCACCACGAGCACCAAAACACGAGCAGTTAGTAAGGCAACTGCAGTGCCCAAACCACGAGGACCACCACTCCGAACCCAAGTCAACGCTTAAAGCGAGAAGAAGAATTGTTTTCGGTCGGGTTCCGTAGCTATGGTTCATACTACTTTGCTCTTGCATCATTGTATTCTTCGATACCAACCAATTTCAAATTTGAAGGATGCAATTGAAACTCCAATGGCGCAACATGTATGTTTTAAACCTGTTTCTTCAACGTGTTTGGCTGTTTGTTGTTCTAACTTGCTCTATGTTGATTTCAGTTTCAATTGAATAAACAGTTATGTTCTCATGCCATGCACATTACAAGTGTTGTTATTGTTGTGTAGTTTCCCACACTTATATTCTGTCTATGCTGCTTTGTCTTAAATAGATATGATTCGAACTGTATCTATCTTGATTTGGCAACATAAACTAGAATGATATAGACCATACAATGACCATACCACATAGATATATGTTTGTTTCATGTTGTTATCCTGTCCACCTTACTACTGAACTGGTTTACCAAAATGAGTTTCATATACTACATTGTAAACCTGAGATGTGTTTGTTTGTTTCTCTTTTATAACACGGATAAAATATTGGAGAAGAGTACCCTATTATGCAATGGTAAAGGAAGTAATGCAGATAAGGTTCAAGATAGTGAGACATCCCTGTTGTTCTCCAAGAAAGCTGATAAAAGCTATATTGATGACACTGAGACAACCCCAAAGTCCTGTCTTGATGTAGTGTTCGAAGCATCGGCTACCACTTTGCTAGCACCACTCTTGAACTCGTTGCTGAATCAGTTCCGCTTCTTGAGTCTCAACTTCAAGTTGAAAGACATCAATCGAGATGTTATCTGACGAGGAAGCGAAGGACCGAGGAAGTCCTGCAGAATTCAGATGCATACTTTCCGTTAACAATGAAGTTACTGGAGGACTTAAGCGCCAAACAAGAGAAAGTTAATAAGCTTGCTAAGCATCTTGCCAGCATTATGGGTACCGGGATATTGTTTCTTGAGCCCTTCAAGTGGTTTCATTCTGGACTTGTTTTGCTGCGGCGTTTATATGCTGTTGTGTTCCCTATATTTGCACTGGTGGCGAACTTTGATGCCCAGTGGATGTAATATGTGTTATAGCCGTGATAGCCTAGTGTAAGTTGCTTGCTTATTTATTTCCTTGTTGTCTTGTTTATTTGTTTGCTTGTAGTCAGTGCAGTTCTTTTTCTGCGGTTTGCTAGTGGCTACAATAACCTATTTTTTAAAACTAGGCCACAATAAACGCCATAGTAGTGACACTGGGCCTACGGGCCGTAGAAACAGTGGGCCTTCTACGGGTCATAGAAAAAATGGGCCTTCTACGGGCCGTAGAAACAATGGGCCTTCTACGGGCCGTATCATCAATGGGCCTTATACGGGCCGTATGATCGATTGGCCAAACATGGGCCAAACAGACCGCATTCTGGCCGTAAACGGGCTAGAGTTGGAATCTTCCATTCATGGGCCGACCATAACAGGCCATCATTAATAGGCCGTATTTGATGACGCTATGAAAACGGTCCAACGTATTAACGGACCACAAACGGGCCGACTGTCACCACGGGCTGAATTTGGCCCACAAGCAGAAAATGACAGTAACGGGCCGTAAGTAAACGAATGTTGGAAATGAGCCCAAGAATAAATGGGCTCTGAGAAGGCCAAAAGATAACATGGGCTGGAAACGGCCCAATGGAATAACGGGCCGTTAATGGGTATAAAGTGATACATTGTTCTATACGGGCTAGTTTCACCACGGGTCGTTAATGGGTGTAAGGTGATACACTGTTCATTACGGGCCATTAATAGGCCAAGAGTTACATAGGGCCTCATATGGGCCGAAAGACGTCATGGGCCATACATGGGCCAGAAGTGAAAACGGGCCGGAATCATATTGGATGGCCCAGATGACGCTCTCGGGCCTAATTGAATAGGGCGAACGGGCCTTGGGTTAGCGGGCGTAAATGGGCTATATGCGAACAGGCCGTTAACGGGCTTTCCATGGGCGCCCGCCACCTTTTGACCAAGTCAAGCGGGCGGCCTTTTCACAAAGAATGGGCCTCTGTTGGGCCGTGCCACGTGTCGACATATCATAGAAGCCTTCTGTCCAATGAGTGGATGACATCTATCCCAGCGGTGAGCCAACATGTGTTTCCTCCAGCCAATGATGATTTTACACGTGGAAAATCCCCATTGGTCGGGGCTGTTAACGGGTTATCGGATCCAAAACCCGACCCGATAGCTTAACGGCGTTCTGTTACGGTGGATGCCACGTGTCGGTCACCCTTGACGAAAGCACGTGACGCCGCGATTTATCGTCATGGAAGTGGACACTTCCGTGATGATAATTTTCGTAATGTCATGGAACACTTCTCTGACGGACATGTATGACTATCTTGATTCTGTCATAAATTTGTCATGGATGTACATGCATGACAAAAAACGCGACCTACTGTGACAAACACGTATCATCACGGAAGTGTATTTTTTTGTAGTGCCATCCGCTCTTCCAAGGGGAAAGCGCACGTCTGCGACATCAGGGAGGGCACCCTACAACCGTGCTCTTCCAAGGGGAAGGAGCCCATCTGCGACAACATGAAGCGCATCCAGGGTTCGTGCTCTTCCCACGGGAACGAGCCCATCTGTGACAAGTGAGGAAACCCATGATTTGTTTTGCCGTGCCTCTTCACAGGGGGAAACCCATGACTTGTTTTATCGAGTCCCTTTTATAGTGTAGTGAGAATATGTCCAGTTTTAATTGCTATATCTGGTTGTTTGCAGTATGCCTTGTTTATTTCAGTTGTTCACAATGTCATGCTCTATATGTGCAATTATTTATTTATGCAAAGACATTTCATCAATCCAGTTTTAAACATACCGATAGGAATGCATATATTTGCTTGATGTTAAGCCTATTATAGCTAGCACATGCCTCTTTTAAAGTCTTTCGATTGTTCGGTTGTTTTTAGTTAGCATATGTTCAGTTTCAAATGCTATCTTTGGTTGTTCATAGTATGCCTTATTTATTCCAGTTATTCACAATGTGATGTTCTATATGTGCAAGTATGAACTGTGCAGTTCAATTTCATTAGTACCAGTTTCAACAATACCACTATGAATGACTACATTTTGTTGCTGCATCTTGTAGTTAACACGCCTTTCCATTTTTATTTAACCATAACCATTGTACTTAGACCAGCACAATACCAGTTTGAATGACTATGTTTGCTTGTTGTTAAATGTTAGGCCTGTTGCAGTTAGCACACCTTGCCACTTGTTTTGCTTTACTAGCGTGCTTAAACCTGCACACTGAAGCTATCTTTTGGAGATTATTTTGTCTACCATGTATAATTTTGGTTGATGTTTAGCCTGTTGTGCCTAACATTCTTCTCGATGTACCTACACAGGACAATTTTGGGAACGACTGTTATTTTCCATCGAGGTTAGTTTCATCCCATGGCTTATATCTGCTCACTGTTCAGTATATCGGTAACTAGTACCATATCGGTCGGCAGCTAATAAGAGACTAATTGGTGAATCGGACTTTTAATTGAATATATCTGCAACCCATTTTTCGTTAGGTTAACTAGGGCCATATGTAATATATTTGAGGCTACATAGCAACATGCAGTGTACTTAATGTCTAAACATGCAATCCTAGGCTACATAGCAACAAGGAAGAGTGTTACATTAATGTTCTAATGATGTCTAGGTATACATAGAAGAGCAGCAGCAGCAACAGAAACTACACAACCTTGTTTGGATACTCAACTTAGCTAGAGGTTAGAGTCAGTTTCTAGCTCATTACTAACCCTAAACTAACTCCATCCAAAGAGTTGTTTGGATGGCAGGGTTAGATTGACAATAAATGCACTAGGAGAACTAGCTCCAATTAGCACCTCTTGGGTTGGATAGTTTTTTGGGTGGGTTATAGATGCAACTAGCTCAAACTAGCCCCCATGTTTAGATATACTTTAGGGCTACTTGAGCCCGAACTAGCTCAAACTCGATCAGTAACCCATGGATACAAAGAGAGTTAATCAGCCGATAATTTGTAAGAATGGACTAAACTCCTTCTGGCCCATAATATAAGATGTTAATTCATCTAATATGTGAGTATATTGGATGTTATAAGATACTCCCTCCGTTCCTAAATATTTGTCTTTTTAAAGATTTCAAATGGACTACCACATACGGATGTATAGAGAGATATTATAAAAGAGTGTTCTACTACATCATTGTGCAATTGCTGTTTAGTTTCTAATATTAACTTGGTGCTTTTAGGTACATATTTCATTGGTAAAGATCCGCGCTTCGACCCTTTCTGCGTATAGGGCAATGAGATATCGGTGAACCAGCATCAAGTGAGGAAGGTGATAAAGATTGTTAGTAAAATGGGTCCAAAGATGGCAATTAAACTATTTGTTTACACTTTATCCAAGACAACAACTACAGGATGGTAAGTAAGAACTCTGCAGCCTTCTTTTTACTACCCATAATGAGTTGCGTTAGATGAGAATGTCTGAATCTTTTTCCTTTGCAGTGGTTGCCAAAGCAGTTTACTCAAGATTACCTCTCAAACTACATGATTGGTGGGCATGCAAAGGTTAAAGTATTTCTACTAGAACATGATGATTATCAAGATGTTTTCATGAAGACCGTGAAGGATGGGCGGTCGGCCATCACAAGGGGTTGGACTAGAGTCGTGCGTGCGTTCTGCATGGAGGAGGGCACAATATGGGCATTCCGATTCACGTTGTTCAGCAACCAGAATATATTTCACCTCTTTCTTTACCGTCTTTAATAGTACAAGTATACAACTATGGTTCATCATTCTTTATTTGGTTCTTATGTAATTCTTGAACATATGTACCTATGAATCGAATAATGCATTGGTTGTTTGAACCTAATGGATATGAATAAAGCTGTAGCATACATTCAAATTCAAATTCAAATTTGGTACAATTTGGAAAAGCAACAATTAAATTATGGTGAAATTACGCTCTCCAGGTTGTTACGGCACACACGGTTGGTAAAACACAAACGTTTGTGATATGCACCATAATCCGAGACGGTTCACAGAGAGGAAACGTGTGCAAGCATGCACACAGTTGCCGTTTGCAAAGCGTGTGCGATGTCAGACAATATCACAAATGGTGCGGGCAAACTAAACGTTTGTGTCAGTTGCCTTATCGTACATGATTCGCAACCATGAACTGTTTCAGATGAAGTATGCATCGTAAACGTTGCACCACAGAATAGCGTGTGCGATAGTTGTCGTGTGCGATAGTTGTCGTGTACGACGATGTTACAACGGTCCGACATTTCCTAATCCTGTCCGACACTCGTACGACGATTAGCTAATCTTATTAACGGTGAACCGTTTGTGATGGGCCGCGCATCATACACGTTCTATAATAGTGAACCGTTTGTGATGGGCCGCGCATCGTAAACGTGGCACCACTTAATACCGACTGCGATGGCAATGCGAGCAGAAATGAGTAGGAGTACTATAGGGCCCTATCCCCGACGGTTTCTGGGTCGTGTGGGAAGTACCCCCCCTATAGCCCACACTCACTTGGCGACGGTTCCAAATGCTGTCGCGGAAACGGGTTAAAAACCGTTTGTTTAGGACCGACGCGTACCAGTACTACAAAAAAATACACTTCCGTGATGATACGTGTTTGTCACAGTAGGTCACGTTTTATGTCATGCATGTACATCCATGACAAATTTATGACAGAATCAAGATAGTCATACATGTGCTGTCGTAGAACTGTTCCATGACATTACCAAAATTATCATCACGGAAGTGCCCACTTCCATGACGATAAATCGCACGTCACAGAAGTGCTTTCGTCAAGGGTGACCGACACGTGGCATCCACCGTAATGGAACGCCGTTAAGCTATCGGGTCCGGTTTTGGATCCGATAACCCGTTAACAGACCCGACCAATAGGGATTTCCACATGTAAAATCATCATTGGCTGGAGGAAATACGTGCCGGCTCACCATTGGGACATATGTCATCCACTCATTGGACCCAAAGCGCCTATGATACGTCGACACGTGGCACGGCCCAACAGAGGCCCATTCCTGTGAAAAGGTCGGCCCGTTTGACTTGGTCAAAAGGTGGCGGGCCGGCCCACGGCAAGCCTGCTAATGGCATGTTCACATATAGCCCATTTATAGCCTGCTAACCCAGGGCCCTTTACGGCCTATCCGAACTAGGCCCAGTAGCGTCATCTGGGCTGTCCAATATAATTCCAGACTGTTTTAACTTCCGGCCCATGTACGGCCCATGACGTATTTCGGCCCATATGAGTCCCTTTGTAACTCTTGGCCCATTAATGGCCCGTGGTGAAACTAGCTTGTAATGAACAGTGTATCGCTTTATACCCATTATCGGCCCATTATTCCATTGGGTCGTTTCCAGCCTTCCGAGGGCCCATTTATTCTTGGGCTCATTTCCAGCATTCGGTTACTTACGGCCCGTTACTGGCCTTTTCTGCTTGTGGGCCAAATTCAGCCCGTGGATACAGTCGGCCCGTTTGCGGCCCGTTAATCTGTTTGGCCATTTTCATAGCATCATAAAATACGGCCTATTAACGGCCCGTTATGGTCAGCCCATAAAACGTATGATTTCCACTCTAGCCCGTTTACGGCCCCTTATATGGCTCGTACAAGGCCCATAGATGAGACGGCCCGTAGAAGGCCCATGGATCCTATGGGACGTAGAAGGCCCATTGACCCGATGGCCCATAGAAGGCCCATTGATCCGATGGCCCATAGAAGGCCCATGGATCCGATGGCCCATAGAAGGCCCATGGATCCGACAGCCGATAGAAGGCCCACGGATCCGAGAGCCATAGAAGGCCATGGATCGTCCGTCCCATAGATGGCCCATGGATCGTACGGCCTGTGGAGGGCCATGGTCACTACAACGTTTAGACAAGTTGGCCCCCGTTTGAACGTTATAGCATATTCAAAGAATTATCCTACCCTATGCTATCACCTCTAGAAAACATACACTATACGATAAAGATACTAAGGCATAGAAACGTAGAATAATCCTACACTATACAATAAAGAAATTACAGCCGATTATACCCACTGGGCATTATGGTTCGGTACCAATGATAATAAAGCATACACAAACAGCAAATTACATACACTGGGCAAATACAGATCATACATCATGGACGCACATCAACAAAACTTACCA
Organism: Aegilops longissima; assembly: GCA_021605205.1. Lineage (NCBI taxonomy): Eukaryota > Viridiplantae > Streptophyta > Magnoliopsida > Poales > Poaceae > Aegilops > Aegilops longissima. Next base: position 161,349,077 of record CM038678.1, on the reverse strand, counting down.
TTTGAACTATAATTTCTTCAGAAAATAGGATTGGCCGGATTTAGATAGCGAAAATTTCAGCCTGCAAAATCTCCAATTCCTTCGTTGTTACCTCAGTGTCTTGTTTCATTTTTTTTGACTCTGCATCTAATACCTGCATGTCCAGTATCAACTTGTTGATTGTACGTTCAGAGTCATGTACACGTTGTCTTGCCACCTCTAGTTGATGCTCGAGAACATCAAAGACATTCCAGCCCAATCCATAATCATTCAAGAACGGCCATGCCGCCTTTGCCGCAGATCTTTGTGTTCATGTCACTTCATCCTGAAATGTTTACGTAAGTACACATGACTAGGGCAAAATATAGTTACAACAAAGGAAGCGAGCAAGATGACTATTTTGTACATGGCAAAATAGGACTAACAATAATGTTACACGTCATGAAGCATAAGAAGGTGATATTTTAAAAATTAAAAAGGTAGTATGTGTAGCCTGCATACAGAAATCTCTCTTAGCTCACCAGAGGAGCATGATGTTGGGGCCCAATCCAAAACACAGACAAGTTACAAATTTAGACAAAGACGCTATGCGTAGAAGTAAGCAAGCAGTTGGCCATTCTGTAGCTCAATTAAAGTCTTAGGGAGCATAATGAATAGCAGAGGGTTTCATACAAACATACTACAGCAAGCAAAACTATGCAATCATTAGCCTAGTATAAACTAGATTGTGAGCCTCATGCAATAATAGTTGGTTCATAGACTTCAAAGCTTCAGGCACACTTCGGCAGAGTAATTAAATGGTAAGGCCTTTAATTATATCAACTAATAGTTATACAAGTACCCAACATCAGGCATCATTCTTTGGGCATCTCATTAACTGAGGACAAATAAAGCAATTGAAAAGAGCAAATTAGCTATGCCTGAAACAAACAAGGAATTGAACTGTTGAGTTGGATAGAGTGACTTACCTTAACAGGTTGAAGAGGCTCTGCGCAGCACCTACTTCTCTTGCAAGGCTCCTTCCTAACATCTTGTACTTGGAAATCCTCAATCTTATCTTCATTGCACCCCCTCTGCAAGGTGACACAAACTAGTTACTCGTCTCCTTGGAAGATAAATATGCATACTTTCCAGTCTGTGAACACAAAATGATGAGATTATAACAAAACAACACCACATAATGAAACATGCCGCATCTCTTGCACTTGCACACAATGAAATGAGCATTTACTATGTCTGCACTATGTAAAAACTAGGCATACCTTCGAACTAGATCTCCAGGTACTCTTGGTGTAACATCCCAAATTTCCTATTTGGAATGTTTTACAATTATAGCTAAGCATCTATGCATATTGTTTGAATTTGAGTGGCATTTGAAGTTTCAGAAGTTTTTGGAGTTGTTGGAATTTGAATTCAAAGTTTGGCAGTTGAAATTTAATTCAAACCAATGCCTGACAATACTTGAGACAAAGTATGAGAGGAGTAAACATGACACTCCAAAAATGTCAGAAGAAAACATTGCCAAAAAGTTTGAATTCAAATTTGAGTTTTATTTGGAATGTTAGAAAAATGATTTTTTATAAAGTTTGAGTTTTGCCCCTGGAAAAATGTTCAAACTATAGGGAATATTCCCCTGATCATTTTGATATATATATGTCCTATACAAAATATTTATATTTTATACATTTTTCTCTCTCTTTTTATTTCAAAAAAAAAAGAAAAAGACCCAGGCGCCAGCTAGGCCAGCCCCGGCCCAGCCAGCGTCGAGGCCCACCAGTATGACCGACCGCCCACCCAGACCAAGCCCAACCCACCACCAGCCAATGACCGACCCGCCCGGCCGAAACCCCTACCGACCGGTCGCCCGCCCGATCCCCTCTCCCCTCACCCGCTGACGCCCCGGCCCCACCACCTTCTTCCTCCTCAAGCCAACGCCACCGCGCCGCTCGCCGGAATCCCGAGATCCCCGGGATCTCATCCCGATCTCCTCGCCCCGACCTGCCCCTCCTCCAAGTCGTGCCCCCTATATACCCTCCCTCGACCCGTTCCCCTCGCCCCTCGCCTAACCCTTCCCCTCGGCCGCAGGCTCTCGCCGGAGACCCGAAGCCGCCGCCGCGCCATTAGCCTCGCCCCGACCGCCCCGGCCACCCTCGAGCTCCCTCGACCCCACCCCGAGCTCCTCGCCTCGTCCGTCACTTTCCCACGGAGGTCCCCGCCGACGTCCCCGACCACCGGAGGCCTCAGACGCCGCCCGAGCTGAGCGTCGCCCTCGCCGCCTCGGTAAGTCGCCGAGCTCCGTCGCCGTTCGATCTAGATCGTAGGGCTTAGGTTAGATCCCCCGAAGGGGTACGTTTTATTTAGGTTTAGCTTTAGTGAACCGGTTTTTATTCCGGTTTAGATCGGTTTTTATTAGGGTTTAGTTGGACCGGCCGAAGCGGTTTATTACCGCGTGCGCTTTTTAGTTAAATTACGCCGAAGCGTTAGATAGGCCCATTAGCCAGTTTTTCGTTTTAGTTTTATTTTTTGTTTTCTGTTTTAACAGAATAATTTCAGTTTTGTAAAATTCATATCTTTTAATCTACTTAATATTTTTAAGTGATTCTTTTTTGTTGGTTTTCAAATTTATTGTAGTTTCTATAGAAAATATAATTAGTCATGTTAAAATTATTTAAAATTGCTTTATTTCAGATTTAGACAGAATAGTAATTCTGCTATAAAATGAGTTAGGAATATTATTTTTAGTGATTCTTTTGTCACAACTTTGTTTTGACATTGCCTAACCGTAGGAATTTATTTGGGCATTTTAGAAATTAATAAAAATAGTTTTAACCAGAATCATGATATTCCTATTTATTTAACTAGCTACTGTTTTCCTATTGTTTTAATTAGCAAATAAATTTATTTTTCCTATGTGATAGTTTATTCTAGGTTAGTTTCGTAACTTTAGATCAGGAACTTTTATTTATAATAAATAAAACTTTTATTTTATTTTTCTTACTAGGATTTTTTTTAGGCATAATAGGAGTTCTATAATAGATGTTAATGTGATTCTTTTTTCTCCTAGTTGCATGATGATTTCTTTTCTGTTAAGTAGCATAAACCCAAGTTTAGGTTCTGTTAAGAAAAATTTTGTAGTGTAAAACTGTTCTTAGTTGTTGCTTGATGTAGGAAAACTTTGAGTTGGATTTCTTCGAGTTTTTCTTTGGGTTTTGGTTCAATTGTTTTGTGTGTTATGTTAGCATGTTGTTATGTTAAGTGATCATATGTTGTATGCTTATTATGATTGTTGTTTGCCTCGGTAGAATTTTGGTCTGAAGCTTGCTACCACGAGTCCCTAGCTTTCAAGATCGTCGACAAGGCAAGTCATTGATCATATTTTCTTTTACTATACCTATGATTTTATTGCATTAGAATTATACCTCCCACCATGCATGCAGTAGGTGAATTTGAAGTTATGTTCTTGAGTGGTATCATGAGGTAGGATGAACCCAATTCCCCTTGTTACCATTGCCCGGGACGACGTAGTTTATTTTGTTATGCTCGTAGACGGGGTTGGTTGAGTGAATCATAAGGGAGATGTGAGAGTCTTAAAGATGATGACAACCCCATGACTTCAAGATCAAGATGGACTTCAAAATTCACTCTTGGGTGGAGGATTTGTTGACGGGCACCTGGAGAACCCAAGGGTTGGCGGGATGCATGGAGAAGCGCCATGACATCTTGCGGAAAGCTTCACCCAGCCACGAAGAGACGGATGTATACCCCATTGACGGAAGCTTACATGCAGCAGTTGCAAGCCATTATGGGCTCGGCTTGGTCAACCCTAGGTGTGACTCTGGCTGGGCGGTACTACGAGATGTAGAAGAACGGTAGGATTGGATGGGTACAGGCGGGGCGGAGGAACTCTTGGAAGACCCTGTTTCGTTCGTCCGTCTTCAAACACCATGAAGTGCGAAGACTTAAAAGGAGGGAACGATTCTTGCGGGTAAAGTCATAAACCTCTGCAGAGAAAAGATCTAATCGATTAGCCGTGTCCCGATTACGGACAATTTGAGCCTCTGGAACTTGGAAGTATTCGGAAATCTCAACACTGAAATTAATAAATTAATTGAGGGGGTTATTATTTAATAATTGGGAATGAGACATTGGTTGGTGGAACCATCTCAATAATTACCAACAATTTTGTAGTATTTGCAAACAAGTCCACTGTTGTAGGGAAAAAGCGGCTTTTAAAAATAATGAAACTTAGGGCCCCACAGCCAAATTGCATATAGTGTTAGTAATTTTTATTGTTATTCTCTATTCATGACTTGCCAAAGATATTCAAAATGCTAACCTACACGGCTGCAACGTCTTATGTTGCGAGGAGTATTCGATCGGAGTGAGGCTACGATCCGCTTGGCGATTGCCCTATGGAGTCGGATGGACTCGCTATTCTTCTACGCTTCCGCAGCTTTATTTAGTTTATTTCTCATGAGTTGGCCTTCAGCCGAATTTATTCTATTGTAATAAAGACTCGATATGAGAATCTTGTAATAAATTCAGGTCTGATTGAACTTTGATTATTTCATCAATGTCTTTGTGAGTGCCAGCATGATCTTGGGATGGTATGCATACGTAGACTTGACCGATTTTGGGTCGGGTCGCTCAGAGATGGTATTCAGAGCACACGCGACCGTGGGACGTAACCCTAGGATCGAAAGCCATAGGAAGAGACTATTTATTTTATGTCCTTATCATTCCGTAATTCTCCCTGTTCATTTCGACTTCTCTCCGATTTTCAACATTCTAGATGGCCGCGAGTTCACCCCAGCTTTGCTACGGAGTTTTGCCACCAGATGAGACGATGCCTTTCGGCGGAAGCTGGTCCAGATCGTGAAGAAGCTGAAGATTGCTCTGCCCTCAATCACCGAAGCCTACCAATGCGCTTCCGACGGATACCCTTCTGAGGATTGAGGTGCACATTCCAGGGAGAACCTTCGGAGGACATACAGAGCCCATTGATTTTGAGTTTACGGAGTTCAATTGGATCATCGGAAGAGACATGGCGATTTATCATGCACTTGGACATCTCCGAGAAGAGTACAGGGCCGAGCTCGATCCATCAGACCTCGCCATGATTTCTCGCAGAGCGAGGAACGGAGATATCATCCGTACCGTAGAGGACGACTCCATTCTCTCATATGTCCAAGACTTGGAGTGTCTCCTCAGGGAACGGGAGATCCAGACTCGCCGTAACTCGAAGGTACACAGGAGGCTTTTGTTCCGTGAACTGGAACTGGAGGAGAAAGCACGCGCGGACTTCCTTGACCATGAGGAAGAAATCGCGGATTTCATGGAGAGAGTCGACAAGCTGAAGATGGATGTTGCCGCATTAGAGGAAAAGATGGACTTGGGAGAGGACCTTTTTCCGAGTGGAGATGACGGACCTCTCGTGAGCAATGACCAGGATTATGAAGGGAGCTCCACTGAAGAAAGCCGCAAGAGGAGGCGCCGCATCAGAGGACGCCACACCGGAGGACGCTGCACCAGAGGACGCAAGGATAATTGATGAAGACATTTAGTCGACCGCCATGTTATTTTATTTTTCCGTCGATCAGTTAGGCCGTTATTTTCGATTAGTCGTGACATATTTGTAATCGAGATTGAACCATGTTTGAGTGGATTGAATAAATGATTGGTGTGATTATGATTGTGCATTCATATGGGTAGTGATATTTTCTCATTAGACCCTTGTTCTATTCTAATTTTCTCATCCACTCCAAAACACCAGATGCCTCCGAGACGTGACCCGGTATCAACTTTCCGCGGAGCTCACCCAATGATCCAGCAGCGAGAATGCCCTCATGCGATGCTCATCCGAACGTAACAACAACAACAACAACAACAATCCACCGCCACCACCCCTATTGACAACTTGACCCGCTTCCTAAGGCTGAATCCGCCGTGTTCTCTAGCAGCACCGAGCCGATTGTGGCCGATGATTGGCTCCGCAAGGTCGGAAGGAGTTAGCCACCGCTGGGTGCACAGAGGCGAAAAGGTGCGCTTTGCCGCACATCAACTTGATGGACCTGCAGCCTCTTGGTGGGAGAACTACACCGCCACTTATCCCATCGCCACCATCACGTGGGATCGGTTCCAGCAGAAGCTTTCCGCACCGCTCATGTTTCATTGGAGCCATGAGTGCGAAGAAGCGTGAGTTCCGCAACTTACGCCGGGGAACCATCTTGTGGGGCGACGTGGATGAGTTCAGCAAGTTAGCTCGCTATGCCCCGGATGATGTGGCCACGGATGCCGCAGCAGGAAAAGTTTCTCGAGGACTCAATGACGAGCTGGGAATGCAGCTAATGGTGGCTACTTTTAACAACTACCGAGCTGGTAGACAAGGCCACCATACTTGAAGGCAAGCAGCAGCAGATTGATAGCATAGCGGAAGTATGGCGGGGAAGTACAACTCGAACTCAGCGAAGCCCGCTATGCCCCATACTGGGAGGGCATACCCATCATAATCATGGAGTACATAACCATGGAGGAAATGGGAACAACCGCAACCAGACAACAAGTCGCAATGGAAACGGCAATGGCAACCAGCATCGCCCCGCCCGGTTCGGAAGGATCTGAGTCACATCACCTGCTTCAAGTGCCGAAAACAGGCACTATGCCACCGATGCCCGTGAGGCCAAGCAGAGGAATGGAAACGGCAATGGAAGCTCAGCAAAGAAGCCCAACCCTTTTCCTCGTGCTCGGGTGAACCACATTGACGTGGAGGACGTCTATGATCAGCCGGATAATCGTGGTTGGTAAGTTTTATTAAATTCACATCCATATTGGTACTCTTTGATTCTCGGTGCAACGATTCATTCATATCAAGGGTAGTTGTGGAAAAGTACGGGTTGCCCACTAAAACCCTTAGAAGCCCCCTTCGCGTCGGTTCGCAGGAGGAGAAATGATGGCGAGCTTAGGCTATCATGCAACCCTTAACATCGGAAACCATAAATTTCCGCAGACCTCATAGTATTGGAAACCCGGACCTTGGATGTGATCCTAGGCATGGATTGGTTGACAAAGTTTGAAGGAAACATAGACTGTGCCAAGAAGTCGATTCTGCTCACCACCCCGGAGCGTAAGAGGATCAAGTATGTATCCGACGTAGCGGATGAAGAATCAGTGCATTCCCTCACGGAGTTGTTCAGAGGAAGTGCCAAGAGTGCAAGATTTTCCCGATGTGTTTCCGGAGGAATTACCAGGAATGCCACCGGACAGAGATATTGAATTTCTGATTGAGTTATTGCCCGGCACAGCCCCAATATCCAAGAGACCCTATCAGATGCCACCGAATGATTTGAAAGAAATCAAGAACCAAATTAATGAGCTATTGGAGAAAGGATATATTCGGCCAAGCTCGTCACCTTGGGGAGCCCCAGTTCTTTTGGTAGAGAAGAAGGATGGAACCCTGAGAATGGTTGTGGATTATCGTTCGTTGAACGACGTGACCATCAAGAACAAGTACCCTCTGCCGATGATTAATGACCTATTTGATCAGCTAGTTGGGGCCAAGGTATTCTCCAAGATCGATCTTCGATCAGGGTATCATCAGTTGAAGATCCGTGAAAAGGATATACCCAAAACAGCATTCACTACCAGGTATGGTTTATATGAGTATACCGTCATGTCATTTGAATTGACTAATGCCCCTGCATACTTCATGAATTTGATGAACAAGGTATTTATGGAATATCTGGACAATTTTGTCGTGGTGTTCATCGATGACATACTGATTTTCTCCAAGAGCGAGGAAGAGCACAAGGAACATTTGCGTCTAGTTCTGGAGAAACTCCGAGAACATCAGTTGTATGCCAAGTTCAGTAAATGTGAATTTTGGCTGAAGGAAGTCGGATTCCTCGGACATGTTATTTCAGGAGAAGGAATAGCAGTTGACCCGCTAAGGTGGAATCAGTCACCGATTGGCGATCGCCCACCTCGACCAAGGAGATCCGCAGTTTTCTCGGACTCGCAGGATATTATCGGAGGTTTATTGAGAACTTCTCGAAGATTGCCAAGCCCATGACCGAGCTGTTGAAGAAGGATGCCAAGTACATTTGGACCGAGGGTTGTGAAGCCGCCTTCGTGAATTGAAGAAACGTTTGGTCACAGCCCAAAGATTGATTTTGCGGACATACACAAGGATTACGGTATATTGTGACGCTTCTCGTCGGGGACTCGGAGGAGTACTCATGCAGGAAGGAAAAGTTGTAGCTTATACCTCCGCATAGCTCGACCTCACGAGATGAATTATGCCACACATGATTTGGAGTTGGCAGCCGTGGTGCATGCACTCAAGACACGGAGACATTTCCTCATGGGAAACCGTTGTGATGTTTACACAGATCATAAGAGCTTGAAGTATATTTTCACGCAGAAGAGTTGAACCTCGAGCAGAGAGGAGATGGCTAGAGTTAATCAAGGACTATGACATGAGATTGCATTACCACCCGTGTAAGGCTAATGTTGTAGCAGATGCTTTGAGCCGTAAGAGTTATGTGAATACTCTTATAGCGGAGGATTACCCCAGAGTTAGTCGATGACCTCAGAGATCTCCGACTGGAGATAGTTCCGAGAGGATATGTTGCAACTCTAGAAGTTCAGTCCACTTTGGCCGAAAGAATTCGTGAAGCCCAGAAGTCGGACAAGGAAATTGATGAGATAAAGAAAAAGATGAATGAAGGAAAAGCTAAAGGGTTTCGTAAGGATGAATACGGAGCTATATGGTTCGAGGATCGTATTTATGTACCCAATGATCCCGAACTCAGGAAGCTAATCCTTCAGGAGGCTCATGATTCACCGTACTCGATTCACCCCGGTAACACCAAGATGTATCTGGATTTGAAGGAAATTTTCTGGTGGACAGGTATGAAGAAGGATATTGCCGAGTACGTAGCAGTATGCGATGTTTGTCAACGAGTAAAAGCAGAACATCAGAAACCAGCATGCTTACTTCAACCTTTGCCGATTCCCGAGTGGAAATGGGAAAAACTTGGAATGGATTTTATCACAGATTACCCAGACCCGCTCAGGTTATGATTCCATCTGGGTAGTGGTTGATCGATTGACCAAGGTAGCTCACTTCATTCCCGTGAAGACTACCTATACCAGTGCTAAGTTAGCCAAGATATACATGACCAGGATCGTATGTCTGCATGGAGTTCCGAGGAGTATCGTGTCAGATAGAGGAACACAATTTACCTCAAAGTTTTGGAATCAGTTGCATGAAACTTTGGGTACGAGGCTGGAGTTCAGTACAGCCTTTCATCCGCAGACAGATGGACAGACCGAGAGAGTCAACCAGATTCTGGAGGACATGTTGAGAGCTTGTGTGCTAGACTATGGGTCTAGCTGGGATGATAATTTACCATACGCGGAGTTCTCCTACAATAACAGTTATCAGACCAGTCTAAAGATGGCCCCTTTCGAAGCTCTATACGGAAGGAGGTGCAGAACACCATTGCTGTGGGATGGTGTTGGAGATCGAACACTTTTCGGTTCCGATCTTATCAGAGATTCCGAAGAGAAAGTCAAGCTGATTCGAGATAGGCTCAAGATAGCTCAGTCGAGGCAGAAGAGTTATGCCGACAGTAAACGCAAGGAAGTAACTTACGAAGCGGGACACCGAGCATATCTTCGTGTGTCCCCACTTCGTGGAATCAAGATGTTCGGTGTCAAAGGGAAGTTAGCACCCCGATTAATTGGCCCCTACAAAGTCCTCGAACGTCGTGGAGAAGTTGCTTACAAGTTGGAATTGCCGAAAGGATTGTCCGGAGTTCATGATGTCTTCCATGTTTCTCAGCTGAAGAAGTGTCATGCCGACATGGCCGATATTCCGTTGAGAGACACAGTGCCCCTAGAGGCCATACAGCTCGACAGTGATCTGACTTATAAGGAGAAACCCGTCCGAATTCTCGAGACTGCAACAGAGTCACCCGCAGCAAGATCATCAAGTTTTGCAAGGTGTTTGTGGAGTCATCATTCCGAGGAGGAAGCCACCGGGAGCGAGAAGAAGACCTCCGCCGAGACCACGCGCACCTATTTGCTAGCCAACCCGAATCTCGAGGGCGAGATTCATCTTAAGGTGGGTAGGTTTGTAACATCCCAAATTTCCTATTTGGAATGTTTTACAATTATAGCTAAGCATCTATGCATATTGTTTGAATTTGAGTGGCATTTGAAGTTTCAGAAGTTTTTGGAGTTGTTGGAATTTGAATTCAAAGTTTGGCAGTTGAAATTTAATTCAAACCAATGCCTGACAATACTTGAGACAAAGTATGAGAGGAGTAAACATGACACTCCAAAAATGTTAGAAGAAAACATTGCCAAAAAGTTTGAATTCAAATTTGAGTTTTATTTGGAATTTTAGAAAAATGATTTTTTATAAAGTTTGAGTTTTGCCCCTGGAATAATGTTCAAACTATAGGGAATATTCCCCTGGTCATTTTGATATATATATGTCCTATATAAAATATTTATATATTATATATTTTTCTCTCTCTTTTTATTTCAAAAAAAAAAAAAAGACCCAGCGCCACCAGCCAGCCCGACCCAGCCAGCCCGAGGCCCACCAGCGCAATGACCGACCGCCCACCAAGACCCTAGCCGCCCCACGCCCAATGACCGACCCGCCCGGCCGAAACCCCTACCGACCGATCGCCCGCCCGATCCCCCTCTCCCCTCACCCGCTGACGCCCCGGCACCACCACCTTCTTCCTTCTCAAGCCAACGCCACCGCGCCGCTCGCCGGAATCCCGAGATCCCCGGGATCTCATCAAGATCTCCTCGCCCCGACCTGCCCCTCCTCCAAGTCGTGCCCCCCTATATATACCCCTCCCTCGACCCGTTCCCCCTCGCCCCTCGCTAACCCCTCCCCTCGGCAGGGCTCTCGCGAGACCGAAGCCGCCCGCCATTAGCCTCGCCTCGACCGCCTGGCCACCTCGAGCTCCTCGACCCCACCCCGAGCTCCTCGCCCGTCCGCACCACCGGAGGTCCCGCCGACGTCCCGACCACCGGAGGCCCCGCACTGTCGCCGCCCGAGCTGCCGTCGCTGTCGCCGCCTCGGTAAGTCGCCGGAGCTCCCGTCGCCGTTCGATCTAGATCGTAGGGCTTAGGTTAGATCCCCCGAAGGGGTACGTTTTATTTAGGTTTAGTTTTAGTGAACCGGTTTTATTCCGGTTTAGATCGGTTTTTATTAGGGTTTAGTTGGACCGGCCGAAGCGGTTTATTACCGCGTGCGCTTTTTAGTTAAATTACGCCGAAGCGTTAGATAGGCCCATTAGCCAGTTTTTCGTTTTAGTTTTATTTTTCGTTTTCTGTTTTAACAGAATAGTTTCAGTTTTGTAAAATTCATATCTTTTAATCTACTTAATATTTTTAAGTGATTCTTTTTTTGTTGGTTTGCAAATTTATTGTAGTTTCTGTAGAAAATATAATTAGTCATGTTAAAATTATTTAAAATTGCTTTATTTTAGATTTAGACAGAATAGTAATTCTGCTATAAAATGAGTTAGGAATATTATTTTTAGTGATTCTTTTTGTCACAACTTTGTTTTGACATTGCCTAACCGTAGGAATTTATTTGGGAATTTTAGAAATTAATAAAAATAGTTTTAATCAGAATCATGATATTCCTATTTATTTAACTAGCTACTGTTTTCCTATTGTTTTAATTAGCAAATAAATTTATTTTTCCTATGTGATAGTTTATTCTAGGTTAGTTTCTGTAACTTTAGATCAGGAACTTTTATTTATAATAAATAAAACTTTTATTTTATTTTTCTTACTAGGATTTTTTTAGGCATAATAGGAGTTCTATAATAGATTTTAATGTGATTCTTTTTGCACCTAGTTGCATGATGATTTCTTTTCTGTTAAGTAGCATAAACCCAAGTTTAGGTTCTGTTAAGAAAAATTTTGTAGTGTAAAACTGTTCTTAGTTGTTGCTTGATGTAGGAAAACTTTGAGTTGGATTTCTTCGAGTTTTTCTTTGGGTTTTGGTTCAATTGTTTTGTGTGTTATGTTAGCATGTTGTTATGTTAAGTGATCATATGTTGTATGCTTATTATGATTGTTGTTTGCCTCGGTAGAATTTCCGGAGTGCGAAGCTTGCTACCACGAGTCCCTAGCTTTCGAAGATCGTCAGCAAGGCAAGTCATTGATCATATTTTCTTTTACTATACCTATGATTTTATTGCATTAGAATTATACCTCCCCACCATGCATGCAGTAGGTGAATTTGAAGTTATGTTCTTGAGTGGTATCATGAGGTAGGATGAACCCAATTCCCCTTGTTACCATTGCCCGGGACGAAGTAGTTTATTTTGCTATGCTCGTAGACGGGGTTGGTTGAGTGAATCATAAGGGAGATGTGAGAGTCTTAAAGATGATGACAACCCCATGACTTCAAGATCAAGATGGACTTCAAAATTCACTACTGGGTGGAGGACGGTTGACGGGCACCCTGGAGAACCCAGTGGTTGGCCGGGATGCATGGAGAAGTGCCATGACATCTTGCGGAAAGCTTCACCCAGCCACGAAGAGACCGATGTATACCCCATTGACCGGAAGCTTACCTGTGCAGCCGCAAGCCAATATGGGCTCTGGCTTGGTCAACCCTAGGTGTGACTCTGGCAGTGGCCAGAGGAACTCTTCGGAAGACCCTGTTTCGTTCGTCCCGTCTTCAAACACCATGAAGTGCGAAGACTTAAAAGGAGGGAACGATTCTTGCGGGTAAAGTGCGCAAACCTCTGCAGAGAAAAGATCTAATCGATTAGCCGTGTCCCTGGTTACGGACAATTTGAGCCTTTGGAACTTGGAACTATTCGGAAATCTCAACACTGAAATTAATAAATTAATTGAGGGGGTTATTATTTAATAATTGGGAATGAGACATTGGTTGGTGGAACCATCTCAATAATTACCAACAATTTTGTAGTATTTGCAAACAAGTCCACTGTTGTAGGGAAAAACTGGCTTTTCGCAAAATAATGAAACTTAGAGCCCCACAGCCAAATTGCATATAGTGTTAGTAATTTTTATTGTTATTCTCTATTCATGACTTGCCAGCATATTCAAAATGCTGACCTACACGGCTGCAACGCCTTATGTTGCGAGGAGTATTCGATCGGGAGTGAGGCTACGATCCGCGCTTGGCGATTGCCCTATGGAGTCGGATGGACTCGCTATTCTTCTACGCTTCCGCAGCTTTATTTAGTTTATTTCTCATGAGTTGGCCTTCGGCCGAATTTATTCTATTGTAATAAAGACTCGATATGAGAATCGTGTAATAAATTCAGGTGTGATTGAACTTTGATTATTTCATCAATGTACTGTGAGTGCCAGCATGATCTTGGGATGGTACAGACACAGAGACTTGACCGATTTTGGGTCCGGTCGCTACACTTGGAGAGCCTACTTTAGTGTACAGCCAAACCTTTATGTCACCTATGAGTTAGAAAAGGCCCCACTACAGCAGCCCTTAGTGTTTAAATCGTTGACAAGCTCTGTTAGAGTGTTAGGTCAAGAACAACAAGCAATCAAAGCAAACAGTCCTAGTATGGCTGGCTGATGCAAACAAGCAATTGAACAGATGTGTGAGAAAATCTTACATATCAAGAAAGGAAGCAAAGAAGGAGGCTTAAAGACCATCACTTGACTGACCAGATTTAAGGGGCATTTAAACATCATGTGCAACATATGAACTAACATAAACATTGCATATTCCAGATTCTACAATGGAATGCACATGTATTAGGTTATGCCATGTATGATGATGCCTAAATGTACACTATAGCAGGCAGGAGTGATTCATCATTGCACGCACAATAGAATTGCAGGTTAAGGGCCAGTTCTACTCCGTCTTTTCAGGGCTTATTGTCAAAATAAGCCATAAAAGATGTAAAGAAGTCATTTTTGAGTTATGGACTTGGGCTTAACTAATTTCGCTTTGGAGGGGGGTGTTTCGGGTAGAACCTCACTAAAAATTGAAGGGAAGGGGAATAGTTAAATGACTCTGTGGTCTGCCTATATTACACTCAAAATGCAACTGGTGACGCCCGCGTCACACCTCACCCTCAAGTAAAAACAAACGCGCAAGCGTTCATTGCCCTGCCCGCTTGCATCTCCTCTCCCTTTCCTCTACTCGATCCCCGCCTGCAGCACTAGGGTTCCTCCAGCAAGCCATCGCCACTGGTCCCATCTGACCTGGTCCTCGACGATGCTCTGTCCAGCTAGGCTACATGGCCGGCGGGTAGGGGCAAATCCCCCTGGCTGCTCCTCCCTCTGGCGCCGCCCCTCATTCTCATGGTCTCCATTAGCTGCTCCACTGTGGTTCGTCCAACGCACTACTCCGGCAGGCGCTGCACAACTACGGCTGATGCCACACTGCGGCAGAGGGCACCTTATTCCCCCTCCCCACCTCTAGTCCATGGCCTTGAGGTACTGTTGGAGGATGAGCTCATCCAACAAGGTGAGGATCTCCTCTAATTTTTTGCCAAATTTTCATTCTGATCCATTATACTATAATTTTTTGCCAAATTTTCATTCTGATCCATTATACGATGAATTTCTATGAGCTAATTCTGCTGCTGCTATATGATGCATTGCTATGAGCTACTCCTGCTGCTATATGATGAATTGATATGAGCTGTTGCTGCTATATGATGAATTGCTATGAGCTACTGCTGCTGCTATATGATGAATTACTATGAGTTGCTGCTGCTATATGATGAGTTGCTATAAGCTGCTCCTGATGCTGTTGTATGATGAATTGCTATGAGCTGCTCCTGCTGATGCTATATGATTAATTGCTATGAGCTGCTCCTGCTGCTGCTATATGATGAATTGCTATGAGCTGCTCCTGCTGCTGCTATATGATGAATTGCTATGAGCTGCTCTTGCTGCTGCTATATGATGAATTGCTATGAGCTGGTACTAGTATATGATGAATTGCACACTGCTGTTGTTGTTGCTGTATGATGAGTTGCTATGAGATGCTGCTGCTGCTATATGATGCTTTCAGGTGGTGCTGCTATATGATAATAACCAGCCACTTGGACCGTCGAATTTCAATAAATAATTGTTATTCATTTAAATGTGGGTCATGCGTTTTTCATTTAAATTAGGCAATGGGGTCTCTATGGAAAACATTGACCAAAGTAGATTGTGCCAAGTAGATGGTATCTTTGTATTTGCATTTTGAGCAAATAGTGATGGTCTGTTTTCCTACCATATTAATTACTGCACTGGGTTCAATTTGTGATGTTTGCAAGTCAAATTAATTTTCATATGGGCAGCAACATGAAAAAAATATAATGCAATCTAGACTTTTCACTGATCATACCAAAGATAAGCTGAAAACGCAATGAAAAGAACTAATTGGCTTATTACATGGAGCTTATATTCACAGGTGCTTATTTTCTTAGGATAACTCGTAATAACTGTCCCTAAGAAACTTGGCCAATAGAACTGACATACAAATAACATGTCATGATGATTGCAATGGAGGAGTGACGTACCATAGCACACTGTATAGGCTCACCGCTAGCTCTATTTTTTTGCGATGTTTCATGAAATTGCCACATACATCTTGTACTTTTTCATTGTGTAACCCTATCTGCAAGTTGACACGGCTAATTTCAGACATCTCTACATGATAATACATTGCATATCCCTTGCGCATATTTAAACCACCAATTAATGATTGTGTGCGTAGTATAAACTAGCCATGACTCTGTGTGCTGGACTAGCAGGCACTCTAAGGGAGCCTAATGTAGTGTACTGGAATTCCTACATGCCACCTACGATTTTGTGTAATGTACTGCCTCTGTTCCTAAATATATGTCTATGTAGAGATTCTGGTATGGACCACATACAGATGTATATAGATGCATTTTCTAGTGTAGATTCACTCATTTTGCTTCGTATGTAGCCTATAGTGGAATCTCTAGAAAGACTTATATTGAGGAACGGAGGTACGAGGTAGTATCATGTATGACATCTACATATCTAATTTAGCAGCCAGTAGTAGAAATCATTGTCTGCACAAAGGGATTACTGGTCAAAATCCTAGCAAAGCACGCTGGCAGCACGTAACAATACAAGAGAGAGAGAGAGAGAGAGAGAGAGAGATGCTTACAAGATCATAGCAATGCCTCGGTCCAGGATCTTGGTTGGCCAAGTCATAGATCCGTAAGAAACGTCGTCCTTGTAGTTTTTGCCACCGCATAACAGTAACAAAGAACCTATTAGTATATTTGAAGTACATCGGGCAGGTGATGCTGGACGGGTTTAAAGGTGACAAGTACCTAGGCCTTGGCGGGTGCTTGGCATCTTGCCAGACGGTGGGAATCAGGGTAGAAATGTCAAGGGTGATGATGTTGCGCTGGCTGTCGGGGTCCTTTCAGGAGATCTAGAACCGTCGAGTAAGGTGTTTGTGGAGCGGCTCCGGTAGGGTGCACTATGGTCTGGGCGAAGCGGATCTGTGGCCGTGGACGAGGGCGTAGGTGAAGCTGCTCCGGTGGTTGGGTTAAGGATAGTGTCGACGATGCGGATCTGCGGTCGTGGACGGGGCGTCGGAAGCTGCTCCGGTAGGTTGGATGAGGGTGCGAGGAAGCGGATCTGAGGCCGTGGACTTGTGAGTTGGCAAAGCGGCCCCGGTAGGGTTGAAAATGGTATAGGCGAAGCTACTCCGGTGGGGTTGACGATGGTGTTAGTGAAGCGGCTCCGGTAGGGTTGAGGAAGGTGTCGGCGAAGAGGATCAGAGGCCGTCGACGGGGGCAGCGGTGGGGCAGCTCCGGGGGGTGTGGACGAAGCATCTCCGGTGGGGAGTACGAATGAGCCGCTGCAGATGCGATGCGGTTGACGGGAGTACCGGCAAAGCAGATCCGGCGCCGTGGGCAAGGCCGACACTGAATGGGTTGTGGTACAGTGGTGGATGAGCAGTCTACTTGTTTCTAGGGGAGGTGGGAGGGGTAGATGCGGCCGCAGAAGCAGATATGGTGAGGTGGACGCCGCTGGCAGTGAATGGGCTCTGGTACGCCGATGGATGAGCAGTCTAGGGTTTCGGGAGGGGGAGGGGGAGAAAGGCCGATGAAGTACGGACGGCGTGATGTGAGATGCTCTGGTGTTGTGGAGTTAGTCGTTTTTGCGGGACGGGGAAAGGAAATGGGGGTGCCGTGTAGTGGGGGGAACCGGAAGTTACCAGAGCATCCCAGACCTATTATGTAGATGAGGGCGGTATTGTAACTGTTGGTCTCCGTGCACCAAGGACAAAAGGGGAATTTCGCATGCTAAAGACTAAGGTGGCAGAAATTTTAGAAGGAGGCGGGAGATTTTGCCACCCGCGGGATTGTTCGTATCCAGTTCCAACTAATTTTGGACCGTGCTAGCGGGAAGGTCATGCGAGACTGTGTACACGGGGCACGCGTCAGCAGTTAATAACTGGTGTGAAGTCCACCCCAAAAAAGACAATAACTCGGGATGATGCGTCGATAACTTGGACGTTCACACGGGCGCGGCCAATCGTACGGGTGTAGTGGCGCGTTCACAAAAAGGGGATCAAACGCACAACCTATGTATTTCTCGTGTAAATAGATAATTTAGTGCAATTGGTTATTTACTTTAAACATAATGCATTGACGTGTTAGTGTAGAGGCGCACAAAAAGAAATGGATATTGTAGTCCGCTACTTAAAAGTGTTACCTCATATGATTACATAGCCTCCATTTCATAAATTATGCACCGTTGAATTCATATATGAATATTACATATATTACTTCATAATAGAACCTTAAATCATCCAAGACTAATGATTTTGAGTGCAAGAGTAACAATGGTGCATGTACATGATAGCTACATTGGTTGTTTGAAGAAACATCACTGTAACTTTGGCATGCACAACTGAAAAGGTTTATTTAAATAGAAAAAATGTGATATGTGAGTGTCCAATCTTTATAGCGTTGAATCGATATTGTACCTTTGGCCATGATACGAAGTAGATATTGATTTATGTTCAAGCAATGCACGTCCATGATCGCTAGATAGTGATACGTGAATGAATTGTGCAATCTCTCTCACACGCATACATATCTCATTTCCCTATGGGCATCAGAATCACACACACGCACTTCGTGTATTTCTCTCCCTCTGTTAAGGTTAGAATTCGTATTTCTACCCTATCCTACAAGTCTCTCACACAGAAACACACATGCTCTCTCTGTCGAGCACGCCCACCCCTTTAATTCCGCCCACCCACAGCCACTAATGTCTCAAAGTATAATAATGTCTCTCACACATATGCCTAAGGTTAACTCGAGTTCCGGAACCATATGAA
Source organism: Aegilops longissima (assembly GCA_021605205.1). Classification (NCBI taxonomy): domain Eukaryota; kingdom Viridiplantae; phylum Streptophyta; class Magnoliopsida; order Poales; family Poaceae; genus Aegilops; species Aegilops longissima. The sequence goes on along the minus strand of CM038678.1, from coordinate 161,330,722 downwards.
TACATACAATGGGATTCCATCAATGCACCTTTTGTTTTGAGATTTCGCTCTCTCTCTCTCCCTCTCTCTCACACACACGCGTGCATGCACACACACACACACATTGTTTCTCTCTTCATTTTTTCCGGCACTTGCATGCACACAATTTTGTTTATCTTCGTGATGCTTTAAGTATGCCTCGCACAAATGCTATCTACCTATCCCTTAATATAGCTACATATGTGTCACACAAACTCCTTCTCCCTACTAGCAAGATGCCCATGTGTTGCACCGAACATCAAGATGCATTTGTATGAGTAGTTTATCTTGTGGGAGAAAATGATGAACGAGGGAATGCCTTATTTGCAAATGCGGAGAGGGGTGTGGGTATCTCTTTGCAAAATTGCCACAGTTTCCTTCCTATCCGTCGGATATAAATCGGATGGCCTATATTGCAGGATGGCAGGAACACCATCATCACCAACTCTGTTTTTTATAAGAGTAGGGATATGTAAGTGTCACTGCCCCCCACACACACACACCCACACCCACACAACCACACACACACACTTCCCAACACCGAAGGAGTAGGGTGACACCTCGATCTTGATACTAATCTATCGACTGGCTTCTCTCTCAAACACACACACACTCTACCCGACACCGAAGGAGTAGGGCGGCACCTCGATCTTGATAGTAATATATCTACTCCGCTTTCAAACACACACACACACTCGCTAGTTGTGCCTCTGTGCCTACCACGCACACTCTCAATCGCCTTTCTCTCCTCCCTCCCCCACCCCAACAATGGCAGCAGAAGGGTGACAACTCGATCTGATCGTAATCACAATTAGTTTCTCTCTCGAACATTGTGTCTCGTGTCTCGCCAAGAGCCCCTCGATATGTAGACTTCTCACAAGATAGCTGTAGTGACGATGACACTGAACCCAGTGTGCCTCGTTTTTACCGGCCTCATGTGATAGTTTTCACCCTGTTTTCTGTTAATTAACAAGGCAACCTTTTCTTTGTTACTACTAGTGAATCTGATATTATTCGGGGCAGACATAAAATATATCACTTCAACCCAATTATCGCAGTAACTATTTTAAAAGAAACTAGCTAGATGCCTCAAGATGCATTTGTATGAGTAGTTTATCTTGTGAGAGAAAAGGATGAACGAGGGAAGGCCGTATTTGCGAATGTGGAGAGGGGTGTGGGTATATTTTTGCAAAATTTCCATAGTTTTCTTCCTATCCGTTAGATATAAATCCAAGGGCCTATATTGTAGGATGGCACGCACACCATCATCACCAACTCTGTTTTATACTCCCTACGTTCCTAAATATTTGTCTTTTTAGAGATTTCAACAAGTGACTACATATGGAGCAAAATGAGTGAATCTATACTCTAAAATATGTCTACATACACATCCGCATGTGGTAGTCCATTTAAAATCTGAAAAAGACAAATATTTAGGAACGGATGGAGTATAAGAGTAGACATGGAGATATATCTCCAGCATGTTCTACAACAAAAATGTGCTGGACTGGTTAGCGCCGGATGCTCGCAACGCGATGACAAGAGTTCGAATTCTGTCTTTAACTTTATATTTTTATATTATATATTACTTATTTAATATATACTTCTTTCGCTACTGTACTGATAGTGGAACCCACAGAGTACTTAGAATACAAGATTAAGGATTGACTTGTTTCTTTTTAACTTTCTGTACAAAGCTGTAGCCACCCTGCAAGTCACGTGTACACTGTACATGCAATTAACTTTTTATAGAGGGATAATCATACACGCAATTAACTCAAATGGATTGGATGTCACTCTATTATTTCCAGCATAAGAGCATCTCCAACGGCAGCCGGCAAATTACCTCCCGCTTCCTTCCGCGGAGGACGACATCAAACGCCAGCGGCATACATTTTCACAACTCTAACCAACCAGATGAAATTCGTGCAAACACGGACTGATTTCATATAAGCATGAAGGATTTCGTATAAAAAAGCCGGATCTTCATATAAACATGATGGATTTCATTACATTTACATGAACTAACCGATTCCAATTCGGCTCTCTTGGTATAATTAATACTCCCTCCATCCGGAAATACTTGTCCTAGAAATGGATGTATCTAGACTTATTTTAGTTATAGATACATACAATTTATCCATTCTTAGAACAAAAATTTCCCGCCAGCTGGAGAGGGAGTACATAATCTAAATGGCCGCCCGCGGATCCCTTTGTCTTCCTCATGTCCGGCAAACACTTTGCGGGGTCGACGAAGGTCCTTGGAAGAGACGAAGAAGCAAAGAAACCACCTTAATGCGTAGTCGTCGCCTCGGCGATGGCCTTCATGGGACCCAAGTGGCGGCGGCCTCCCTGTTCTACTTCTCCTCGATGATGGCGGTGGACACGGAGAAGTTGGCCACCGACTCGTCGCTCTCCATGCACCCGACTTCTGTCTCTGCCTGCATGGCGCTGCCGCAGGCATGGGAGGCGCGGCACCGCAGACACTGGTGGTGCGGTACGACGCGGCAGCGACGACGCACATACCAGTGTGCTCACTGCTGTGCCGGCATGGAGCAACTCGCCACTCCTCATCGAGCTGAACTAGTGCGGCGAGTTGCTGAACCACGTGCCTGCTTGGGCGGCAACTGGCTCCGTCGGGCCAAGCGAGGTTGGTGAAGCACTGAGCGGCCTCGCCCGTATCCGGAGGGCTCGGCGGGCCACCCAGCTGGGTAATATGCCGGAGAACGGCTCCTCGGAAGCCATCGGAAGAGTGGAGAAAATGGTGAAGGAGGAGATGGGGAGCGGTGGAGGGTGCGATTCTTGCCCGCTGTCCCGCCTCGTGTAAATAGAGGGCGGACGGTAGGAGCTTGGCGGCGCCCGCCTCGCTTAAACCGAGGGCGGACGGGAGGAGCTCGGCGGTGTTGCGTTTAATTCCGCCCGCCATGAACGGACGTGTGGCGAGTAGGTTTATCGGTTTGCATGCGGGTTTACCGGAGGGGTTTGATGGAGGCGAGGAGGCGTGTTCAGCGGGCGTGCAGCGGCGGCGAAGATTATTCGACGGACAAAGAAGCGGTGCGCTTCCCGATACGGCTTTAATGCAGATGAGGGAGGGACTAGCAGTTCCCGAAATGTTGAACGGCCAATGCATCCTCCTTTAGTTAATGCATGAGGGATGTAATGGGAGGAGGAACGGGAAAAGAGGTTGCACGATGTGAATGCAACGCGGTTTGCCCTCATATAAAGGTGCCCCTCCATTCCAATGCATCTACCACATCATACGCACCTAAGCATTTGCCTAAGCACCTACACTAAGCGCAAAAGAGCTCACTCCAGACCCATGGCGGCGATGCATGCGAGCGGCCAGCGGCTGTGCCAGATGGTCCACGACGTCGGTCTGCGGTATGGCGCCGAGGATCGCCTCCAGACGGTGTTGGAGACCAGCTGGTGGATGGCCACCGTCGACGCCAACTACGACTCTCAGTTAGACCAGATGATTGTTGCCACTACCAACAAGTTCACCGCCCTCAAGAAGCTCGCGGACGACATTGTCGTACTCCTCCAGCCCGCGCGCCCAGCCTCCTCATTGCCTGCCACCCTAATCGGCCTCCATGGCCGGAACCTCTTTCAAGCACTGGTGGCCCTGCGACTGCCCACCGACGCCATGAAGAATGTTCACCTGGAGGTTGCGCTCGCCGCGAGGCGCCTCTCCCTGCAAGAATTCATCGACCTACACATCCACGTGTACGAGCAAATTGTGTACATAGGTATCTACAAGGCCAGTGAGGACGCTACGACGTTGGCCTTCCTACACCGGCTGGAAGCATTAGATGCCTTTGTTGAGAAGCACCTCGACCTCGCCTCAAAAGCCGCCGCTCCTTAGCCGCCGGTCGGTGGCCCGGCGCTCTAAGTTGAGGAGCAGGAGGTCGTACATTGATGGATGCATCTTTCTTCTTGCCTTCTGTAACCACCACTGCGATCGCATCATCATCGTGGCCTTAATTCTTATTGTGTTGTTGCATTCTCGTTCCAGTCAATACCGACATGTGCGATCCCTTTGCTTAATTATATGCATCACTGTAACTAGTACTCCATCCGTCAATTTATAAGTTGTGCTTACCTTTTCCATCAACTTCGTGCAACGCGCGGGCATCTTGCTAGAAACACTAGAACATGTCGGACCGCGTGTGACTAAACCGATGATGCGCCAACCTAGCTACTACGTACCCTACTTACCTGGCGGAAATAGCCCCGCCCTAGCAATCGTTATTTTTATCTATCGATCGCGCCAAGGAGCATAACCAATATGTTACAATTTATACATGTTTATCTACTCCTACTCCTATAAAAGACTCAGTTGGTGATGGTGGTGTGTCTGCCATCCGTCGTTTCTGACCATTAGATCTGCATCTAACGGCAGTGAGGTAAGTTGTGGCATTTTTGCAACAATAGCCCACTTCTCTGCTCCAATTTGCAGAAAACCCCTTATTATCTTGAAAGCAACCACATCCCTCCCTCACCTCATCAAAACAGCCCAAGAAATATATTTTGAGTGAAAAGTACTCCCTCCGTTCCTAAATATTTGTCTTTCTAGAGATTTCAATAAGTGACTACATACGGAGCAAAATGAGTGGATCTACACTTCAAAATATGTCTATATAATCCATATGTCATAGTCCATTTGAAATCTCTAAAAAGACAAATATTTAGGAACGGAGGGAGTAATATATTAGGAGTATATCAAACAAGAGTGATTTCTTTCAAGTTTGTGAACAAGTACTACTATTCTACTACTTTGGATCCGTCGCAATGCACGGGCACATTGCTAGTAAAAGGAAAAGGCCAGCCGCGCTCGCGTCGCACTCACCCCACACAGCCCGGGAATCGGGAGTACTCCACGGCCCGTTCGGCACGACACATAGCTTAGGGAAGGTGTCTTGCCTAGCATTTTCACTTTCATGTGGGACCACCGTTGAGCAAACCGACTATTGGCAAACCGCACCTCGCCCGCCACCGGGTTGGAAAACAGAAACGAGGGGAAGATCTAGTTGTAGCACGGAAGCCAAGAAATTTGGTGTCAGATGGGGATCGTTGATAGAGTAGGAGCATTTCGTACTACTCTACTCCTACTAGTACCAAGTTTGTACTATACAACTAGTACTACCAGTATACAACTAGTAGGTACGTGCACCAAGACAAAGATCGTAGGAACAAAAATGGGAAGATCTTGTTTTGGGTGATTTATCCTTTTTCACCAACATAGTATGAATAATATGATGTGGGGGGCACCCATGAAGCTTATGTGGCTTGGTTGCATGGCTATGAAAGGTTAGAGAAAAATAAATAGATAATGTGTTTAGAGTGCACTCCACTAAACAGATATACTTTGGATCCATTGCAATGGGCCGACACATCTATATCTATACCCCCTATATAGTTTGTGAATAACTTTGAAAGTTGGCCGTTGGATGAAGCCAATCCGATGGTACAAACATGGCAAATCCGAGCACTACTGGCCGTTGGATATCATCTACATTCCACCAGATTCTGCCACATGTAGAATCTAGAAAACTCCATGGTTGAACTTCATTCATGACTAACTTTGCCACAACTAAGCTTAGGCAAAGTGTGTCTGCCACAAAAAATGTGGCTAACAAAATGGCCACCACAAGTGTGGCAAGATTTGGCAAGAAGTTGAGTCTATGACATGTGGACCATGTAGCTAGAAAAGTGTGGCAAGCCACAAGTGTAGCAATGAACCAAACACATGCCTGGTGTGTTTGGTAGGGTGTATGAAGGGTGCATGATCCCAAGAGTTCCCTTCTCAGCCCACTTTTGGGTGTTTGGTAGAGTGTATGGAGGGTGCATGAGTCCACACTAAATTAGCACAAATACACTAGAAGCATGCATGAAGAGAGCATACATGAAGAGGGGTGTTGAGTTGAGCAAGCATGAAGAGGGAACAACTATGCTGAGACGAGAACGCAACCAAACACACTTGTGGCACGCCTAAGCTTAGGTGTGGCAACCTTAGGCTCCAAACTAAACCATAACTTTGAAAGTTGGTCGTTGGATGAAGCCAATCCGACGGTACAAATATGGAAAATCCAAGCACTATTGGCCGTTGGATATCATCTACATTCCACCAGATTTTGCCACATGTAGAATCTAGAAGACTCCACATGTAGAAGCATAATGCACAAACCACCAGAATCTCATGTGTGCAATGCACGTGTACCTTACTAGTACTCCCTCCGTCCGGAAATACTTGTCCTAGAAATGGATAAAATGGATGTATCTATAACTAAAATAAGTCTAGATACAACCATTTCCCGAACAAGTATTTCCGGACGGAGGGAGTAGTTGGTAGATAGTAAGAAACAAATTCTTGTTTGGCATGAGCTCGTACTGCGGGAGCACCATAAGGCCTGCCGCAAGAGTTACATTTCCCTCTCGGGGCCCACGGGACCGAACTTCAGTGGCTTAGTGCCCGGCCTATGAGTCAATGACATGTGGACCTTAAATGCGTCTGGCCCACATGTCATTCTCATGGTGGTGGTGTGGTTTGCGACTCACTCGTTCGAGATGAACCGGCCGGTGGTGGCGTGGCCATGGCGAGGGTGCCACAGCTGGGCGTCGGGCGCATTCTGGCGATATGGCCACACCGGTGGGTACTACCTGTAGTACAGAAGTACTCCAGCTGAGGATTGATGCCCAGGACGAAATGTGTCACAGCCGCTGGATGAAAATTCGATGGTGCGGTAGTACGGATCGGAGCACAGCAGCGGAGTAGGCAAACCGCGTCCAATCGGGTGTGGCTGTGTGGTAGAAAGTTGATGGTCGCCGCAGTTCAGCTGGCCCGCATGCCATGCACACAAAGGCAGAGGAGCGGTGGGGCCGAGAGGGATGAGGCGCACGTCGGGGGGATGAGGATCCCCTGACGTGAACAATCCTACCATTCTATCACTGACATGTGGGACCCGCAAGTGTGGGTCCCACCAGTCAGCGAACGGAAGGCAGGGTAAGGCAGTGATAGCCACGTCAGAGGATCCATGTCCACGTCGGGGGACGTCGTGCTTACAGGTAGGGTTGGAGCGGCGTCGTGGGAATCGCGTGTGGGTGTGGCAGTGGTAGAAACAAGAAACGTGATGGTCGTCGTGGTTCAACTTCCATGGACAAGATGTCATGTCTGCTGACACATGTATATCAAAACTAGAGTGTTTATATTTCAAGCACGTGAACAAGTATTATTCTACTACTTTGGATCCATTGCAACACACGGGCCAGCACATTGGTAGTAGTAGTGTCTATCTCTATCTCTAGAGGCCTTCCCTCGTTCATCCTTTTCTCTCACAAGATAAACTACTCATACAAATGCATCTTGATGTTCCGTGGAACGCACGAGGATGTTTCCTTGGGGGTCTCTCGGTAGGCGTGGCAGTGAGTTGCAAGTTGACGCCTTAAGATGCCGACATTGAGGGGCACTCGGATTTCCTCCGATGAGCAGGTAAGATGAGTTTGATCACGTAGTAAATGCATTCTAAAGACTACTTCCGTGTCCATTTCCTAATTCTCCCCCTGCCCACTGTTTCACAGGTTAGGCTCGGTGCGAGTGGAGATTGGCTTGCATATGTACGGGAGGGTACCAACATCAATTTACACAGCATTTACAACGGTGACACCGTTCCCGTAGAACCTTTGTACAACATTGGGATCAGCCATGCAACGGACCACCGCATGAATTGGTATGATAGAACCACGGTGAGATTGAATAAGATAGCACGAACCTTGCACATGGCGGTCAAAGGTGGACCATGCTGTCTGCGGTCGATTTGTTGTCGTACGAGTACGAAGATGCTGTGCTCCTTTCTAACCGCATCTTCGCGGTGACAAACCAGGGGACTTGTTTCGTATGGGACACATCCTACGATATACTCCCTCTCTCCCAGTTTATTTGTTTTGAATCTTTTCGTTTTATAAGTTTCAAATTCAAATTTAGAGGGGCAGTGGGGCCGAGAGGGGTGAGCCGCAAGTCGGGGGACGTGTGGTGTCATGGGTTCGTGCGGCGTCATGGGAATCGCGTGTGGTTGTGGTAGAAACTTGATGCTCGCCGATTTAAGGTGGCCCACATGTCATGCACACAAAGGCAGATGGGCGGTGCGCCGAGAGGGGTGAGGCGCACGTCAGGGTACGTGGTGCTGTGGGTTGGAGCGGCGTCGTGGGAATCGCGAGTGGCAGTGGATGAAACGTGATGGTCGCCGTAGTTGAACTTCCATGGACGAGCTGTCATGTCTACGGACACATGCATTGCATACCGATCACTGGAAGGACTAGTAGAGAAAGCTAGGCAGATAAATAGTTCCTTATAGTCAAGCGGACCCACGCTACTACTTGTTCCAAAGACATGCACACCATCTAAATAGTCCATCTATATCAATATACATAGAGAGGGAATATTTTTTTTACAAGAGAGGAAATGGTTCATCCATTCATAATGCCCTGCTGCTGGTGCTTCTTCTTCTTCTTCTTCTTCTTCTTCTTCTTCTTCTTCTTCTTCTTCTTCTTCTTCTTCTTCTTAATCTTCTTCTTCTTCTTCTTCTTCTTCTTCTTCTTCTTCTTCTTCTTCTTCTTCTTGTTCTCATTTTCTGCGGGAGACGGCTTCGCAACAAGCTCTCTGGACCTTGCAGCTATCTCGAAACTCACACGAGCATCGAGGGCAGCATATTTTATCCACTCGTACGTCAAGGGATAATTCTCCCATCCAGACGACCTTAATGCCAGTGTCTCGTCACCCTTATGAAGATTTGTTCCTAGTACAAAATTTGCTACATCGAATAGGGATGGTGTCCGTTTATCACAATCTTCTACAGGAATTTTTTTTTTGGTTTGTAGGTCAGCGATGCTTTTCAAATCAAGGTTGTACGGCTCCAACTTCTGTTTGTCCCCTGCGATGGCTGCCCCACAGAAGTATATGTCCTCTCGAGACAAGAAATCGTGAAGCTCACCTGGTATGGAGGGCGCGTGTATGATGTGGTACACCAAAACATCATCTTCGAGGCACAACCTGAAGGACAGCGCTGCTTGGATCTTCCCAACAGACGCCCGTGTACTCGCGTCGAGACCGATGACATTCATCTCCACCTTTTGGAGGGAGTTGGATACATTGTTGATCCACTTCCGTACAACCCTTGGTTGGTCGGTGACTGTGGCAACTATACTCAACGAGCCTTCGACGAGGACATGTTGGACGCTAAAAACCTGCATCTCGATCTCTTTCGCCATTTGGAACCGCTAGACCGGAGGGCTATGGTTTGGAGAATTAGGATTATATGGCTAGTCTAACTGAAGAAGATGATTATTTATAGGGGCTTTGGAATTACTCCAGGAGGATGTGAAGAGGTTAAAACAATGTGAATGCAGTGTGGTCTGGATGCAAATGAAGATCAAGGAGTAGTGAAAAAGCCGAGGAAAATTGGTTCCCGATGGAGAAGTAAATGGGATAAGTTATGTGCATGCCTGAGGAGAGCTACGGTGGTTTGAGTGCTGCATGCAATGGATTGGACGGGCTCTTCGGCTGCCTTTTCTCTCTCCCACGCGCACAGAATGGCCCACTTGCATGCTGCAGATTATTGGCTGGAGTATGGCTGCAGCTGCTCATGCGTACGCTAATTAATGTTGTGAATGCGGGGCATGGAGGGAAATGGGTGCATGCAAAAGGGTATATACACAGACTAATTAAAGAAATACTAAAAAAGTTATGCGCAGGCAAAAGAGGACCGGAGGGAGTACTACTCATGTTCCTACTACGGTTAAGGAATATGCGGTCATCCTCAAAAAAGAAAAGACCTTCTTCGCGCTTCCGCATGCATGAGAATTTGGTTCTGCTCGCAATATGGATGATAGCTAGAGGATGAAGTGAACCCAGAGGCAGGCTAGCACGGGAGTGTACTCATGTTCCTACTACTCCTACTACTAGTAGTAGTACAACTGTCGTACACTTGATGGTCAAAATACTATTATTCATTCGGTCCTCATAGTGAAGTGACAAGACCCTGCGCCCGAGGTGACACCAGTCCAGGCGGCGTGTCCGGATTACCAAAGTCAGCCTCACCTTGTGCACTGTGCAGTCACTGTCACCGCCGTTGTATAGCATGCCTCGCCTCGTCTCCCGCTCCCCTAGCACCACTCCATCTCCATATCCGTCTCGCCGGAGATCCTGAGGTCACTCTTCATTATCTCACTGTGCCCCCGCACACCCTCGCCTCGCTTGCCTCCCCCAGTACCACTATTCCCTCGCTAGCCGCTCTAGCACCGACAGCCTTCTCCCCCGTAAATCAAGCCCCCCAAAACCCCACCTTCCAAACTCCACCATGGCCGAACGCGAACCACGCAGGATCCATATGAGCCGCGATTGGAGCAATATCCCCAGTGACGTCCTCGACCTCTGTTGTTCGTGTATGGATATGTTGAGCGCCCTACGGCTGGCTGCATGCTCGAGGGGCATGCACACGGCCATCATCGAAGCGAGGCCAAAGCTTTTCAAGAAACCCTGCTTGCTGCTATCTAGTCTTGCGAGATTGGCTCACCATGATACAGAGGCGTACATGATGCCCCTCGACTTCAATCCGATCTCCGTTAGCCGAAACTTCTTTGCGGTATGTAGTGGGTCGCCAGACATCATTTCCTCGACTTCGATCCGATCACCATCGCTCAAACTTCTTGGCAGGTATGTACTGGGTCGGCATGAACTCCCATCGGATGGCTGCCTTCAGAGAAGACGGTAAAAAGTTGGTGCTCGTGAACTTCCAGACCTCCCATGAGATTATCCTTCCTCAGTTGGATTATATAGAGTTTTACCATCGCGGTCCTAGTCATCTAGATTACCACGTCAGCTGGATGGGCCTTGTTTTGCAGAAGATTGTAATCTGCCAAGTGCCCATACGACATGCGAATTACGCAGACTTCAAGCTAATTGCCTTGTTCGACCATGGACTCGCCTATCTTTACACTGGTGCCTTCTTTAGCTGGAGACAACTCAGCTCGCAGTGGATCATCGTCAAAGCTGATACATACTTCTGTGATGCTATTGAACACAATGGCATCATCTACGTGATCGACAAAGCAGATGGCACCACGTATTGCTGGAATGGCGCGTGTAAGTTGTTTCCGTCTCATGTTAATGATAACGCCATGACACTGTTTGAACTTTTTGTGATGATTGGCATATCCCTGTTTGAGCAGAATTTGAGTAGAACTATGGCAATGTATTAGAGACACCGTAAATCAGCTATATTTGGAATGAGTTAATTCATGCGATTGTGATCATGTCATTACAGCCAATTTGTACCCCTGAATAATCAAACGGTTACGAATATATGGATATTCTCCTTATTTTACAGTAATCTATATACTACTACTAAATATGAGTGTGTATCAATGGCCATGTTAGTTTCCTCATTTTCATGATGTAGAAACATGTACCACAGTGTTGGTTTCATCTAACCATACATTAGGGAAGTAAATGTGCATATGGAGAACTCTATATTTTGAAGTAGTGAAATCCTGTAATGCTTACCATGTGTACATACCTATATTCGCCCTTCAGCAATCAATGGCTAGAATAATATCCTCACAAAAAATTTGCCCACAGAACACAAGTATATAACAATGCATGGTCTCTTAGTTACCTTGAAGAATTTGGTTATGAGGATAGAACATGATTACATAACATGCACGACATGATAGTTTCCTATGAAGAATCGATTGCGAGATAACATGAGTATAACCATGCATGGCAATTCTATATTTTTGAACCCAGTATACATTTCCCTGTATTTTTGTGACGCCCCCGATTCAATCGTACACTAATCATACACGCAAACGCATATGCGATCAAGATCGTGGACTCACGGAAGATATCACAACACAACTCTAAAAATAAAATAAGTCATACAAGCATCATAATACAAGCCAGGGGCCTCGAGGGCTCGAATACAAGTGCTCGATCATAGACGAGTCAGCGGAAGCAACAATATCTGAGTACAGACATAAGTTAAACAAGTTTGCCTTAAGAAGGCTAGCACAAACTGAGATACAGATCGAAAGAGGCGCAGGCCTCCTGTCTGGGATCCTCCTAACTACTCCAGGTCGTCGCCAGCGGGCTGCACGTAGTAGTAGGCACCTCCGGGGTAGTGGTCGTCATCGACGGTGGCGTCTGGCTCCTGGGCTCCATCGTCTGGTTGCAGCAATCGGGTAAAGGAAGGGGGAAAAGGGGGTACAAGGCAACCGTGAGTACTCATCCAAAGTACTCGCAAGCAAGGAGCTACACTACATATGCATGGATATATGTGTAAAGGGCCATATCAGTGGACTGAACTGCAGAATGCCATAATAAGAGGGGATATCTAATCCGTCAAGACTACGCTTCGCAGCCTCCGCCTTGCAACATGTAGAAGAGAGTAGATCAAGTCCTCCAAGTAGCATCACATAGCAATAATCCTACCGCGATCCCTCCTCGTATCCCCGAGAGAGCGACCACCGGGTTGTATCCGCACTTGGAAGGGTGTGTTTTATTAAGTATCCGGGTTCTAGTTGTCATAAGGTCAAGGTACAACTCAAGTCGTCCTGTTATCAAGATCATGGCTATTCAATAGATTAAACTTCCCTGCAGGTGCACCACATAACCCAACACGCTTGATCCCATTTGGCCGGACACACTTTCTGGGTCATGCCCGCCGCTGAAGATCAACACGCCGCAGCCCCACCTAGGCTCAACAGAGAGGTCAAGACGCCGGTCTAAACCTAAGCGCATGTGGGTCCGGTCCCATCGCCTTTAGCACACCGCATGTTGCGTCGCTGCGGAAGCAGACCTAGCCTACACAGCGCTCCAGGTCCAATCCGCGCTACGCCACTCGATCGCCGACGTCACGGCGTGCCGGCCGATACCACGACGCGGGATACCCATAACTACTCCTGCGTAGATGGTTAGTGCGTATAGACCAAATGGCCAGACTCAAATCAAATACCCAGATCTCGTTAAACGTGTTAAGTATCCGCGAACGCCAACCAGGGCCAGGCCCACCTCTCACCCTGATAGTCTCAACCTGCCCTGCCGCTCCGCCACAAGTAACAGTCGATCCCGCCCCCAGATCGGATCGGGAGAGGGGGAGAGGAGTGGGGATCGAGAGGAGTGGGGGGGGTTAGGGTTTCCCATCGGTGGGGTGGGTTATCGGGAGTGAGGGGCCGGTTGGGCCTTTGCCTAGTTGGCCCCGGGGCCATCTGGGCCGTGGCCCAAATGGGGGTCCTCTTTTATTTTTAGTTAGATTTGTCTTTTCCTTTTGTTTATTTCACTTTCTGTTTTATTTCATGTTAATATATTTAGACATTTTCAAAAATGGTGTTTGTTGCACTATAATCACCTAGGCATTTAACTGCACACTCCGAACATTTTAGTTTAATATTTTGAAAACTTTGTCGCTTGACATTAATTTGAATTTGAATTTAAAAAGGTTTCGGATCATGGCGAGGTTAGCAGCAATAAGAGTGGTGACGTGGCATCATTAACAGAGGTTACTGTAGCTTGATTATCCGGGCGTCACAATTCTCCTCCACTACAAGAAATCTCGTCCCGAGATTTAAGAGGTAGTGAAAGGGGAAAGGTTTGGTAACGAATCTAGCGAGTCTTCTCATTCTGGCTTGCTCTTCTCGAAGAGGCCGGTCCAATATATTGATGTCTTCATTTGTCTGCTTTAGGTCATCTTGATGAAGTCGTCGTCCTTTCTTCAGAACTCCATCGCATTTACGAAAGAATAAGGAGTGGGCATTCGGGAGAATGACCTTTGCAAGGTCGACTATCCGTCGATAACATCGGGAAGGGTGGCGGATAGCAACTCTCGAATTGAAACTTAAGAAAATATTGTTAGCAAAGTAAGAATGTGCAAAATAGAAGTTTGAAGCGCATAGGCAATCGTTCGTTGCCTGAAACAAAGTGTGAAAGGGGTTCAGAGCAATGGGAACAAGTATTGCGTCTGATAGCAGAACTGATGACCTCTCGGAAGGTGGCTCGTAAATTACTTACGAGGCCACGCGCGAGGAATAACCTTGGGAATAGGGGGTGTACATGACAGTTAGGTTTCGATCCTGTGGAACTGTGGGTTATGGGCCCACCATGTGGTTTTTTTAATAGGAGCAGTGACATCTTGCACGGTCATGATAGCAAGGCATGTTAGAGAGTACCATGTCAGTTATGTCGGCAACAACGTTGGTACCAAGGGCGAGGGACGAAGAGAACCATTTTCCTGCTCGTTGCATCGAGGCGGACCAATAGGCAAAGTTCTCGTCCATCGGTGGTTACCAAATGTCACCAAAGAATAGTAATGTGGTCTTCTTCGCAGAGTTGTACCACGAGGTGCTTACATAAGGTGGAGAATAATACTGCTTAGATTATATAGAACACAAGAAGGTTTAAACAAACCAATGGAAAGGAAAAGTGGTTATCAGATTTAATCGTAATAATGGAAGGAAAATGTGTTTAAACACATATATCGTGGGTATGTCCTTCCCAAAGACAAGCAGAGCATGATATCCATGACAGGATAGAAAATAGAGAAACCATTTAGAAAAGAGGAAGGAATTTCATGATATTACCCATACAACGGTGTTAGGATGAATGATAAATAAAATTTAGCATCGTGCTTCAAATGTTCTGTTGAAAATCGGAGTACCATTGGCATGCTCCGAGATAGCATTGACATGGTCATCGTAAAGATCAGACTTTGAAACACAAAGGATCCATCAGAATAACTTGTAGAATAAGTCTTACAATTTCCACATGGAAGAATGGATAACCTTGCTAAAAGGAAAACTATAACATTAGGTCCTCCGCCAGGGTGCCGGGCATGACATCACCTTACCGGGTCATAAAAGACCAGTGTTATAACTCTTGGAATTATGTTCCAACCATCATATCCGAGCTAGATTTAGATCTGCTTGGGGTCAGGATACCTCAAACTCATGATGCTCGAGGAGAAAAGGTGCGACACAAATTGACGAGATGACACCGAAGATTCTCGGGAAATGAACTATGGAAACGAGTTCCGAAACAAGAGTTCATCATTAAAGCAAGAAGAGGATGATGAGGTGGCTGATGGACTCAGCGATAATTCAACGAGGTATCCAAAAGATGGATCTCCACAATTATGTGGATAAGGAGATGACATTTGTCAGATCAAACGATATAAGTATGCTCGAGGAAAACATACACAATTAAACATTGGTTGAAAGGTGCCTCAAATATCGGTTGGGTTGCACGACCAATGTCAGAATGGTGATTCAATAATCAATAGTCTAAGAATGAACGGCCGACCACTAACTTCAAAGCAATAGGGTTGCTAGAAGTGCATAATCCAAACAACACCGTTCACTTGTTGGTACCCCGGTTGGAATCAACACGAGGACCAAGAAAGAATGGTGATGGTGAGAAGTATCACTATACCAAGAATTCTTAAGAGGTGGTGAAATTCCCACGACATTCTTGACATAAAAGATGGTAATACTCCAAGGTGAAGAAGAACAAATGCTGGATAGCAAGGAACTCAAGGTATAACATAGAACACGAACAAGTTTGTGCTGAACGGAGGGCAATAAAGTGGTCGATGATAACACGAAACATCGAGGAGCAAGGATGGTATTACTCATCAAGAATTTGATATATATCTTGGTAGAGCTTAGAATGTTGATGATGATCACGACACAGTTGTCGAGAGATTTCATGAAGATGTAATCGATCGCGATAACATCAAGTCAAAGGAATTATGAAGCAAAAGGTTATTGAATCATGCGCATGCGACACAAACTCAAAATCAAGCTTGTTGTCCAAAGCGAAATGATATGATGAGGAAGATCGACGTAAGCTTAGCTTATCGTCAAAATTATGCTCGGGAAGAGGACCAGTAGCACAGCTTAAAATCGGCACGACAAGGATATAGCCAAACAGGCTAGGAATGACGTGATTGAGTTCAAACTCGTAAGTAATGAAGGTTACCAAGAGTTGCTTAATCGCGATCGCGGACTCGAGTCGCTTATCGGTGTCTTTGAGTGTTAAATAACTCAGAGCCCGTGAAAAATTGGAATCAATGAGAATGTAGGACTTGATGAAGAACTCATAAGAAGTTATGCAGTTCCGTGATAATCTTGAGATACCAGGGGGGTAATACTCGATGACAAATCAAAGTAGAGGTTGGACTGGGGTATTACTCTGTAGAAGACAAGTGCTTAAACTTGCACGAGAAATGGTATTTAAAGGAGAACATGGTCGGAAACCACGATCATGAATGATCAAATCCCAGATATAAGATGAACTTATACCAAGGGAATAGTTATTATTTCAAGAAGCTTCCATGATAGGATCTACATCGTGTCCATAGGCATGAACACAAAGGTTCAAGGTCGACTCCCACTTCCTCAATGCATAACCTTCCATTCACTTCTCATTTTTCGGAGAAGTTGTAATGTTTAAACTTTATCTAGCAAAACACTGGAAGAGTATGACTCGTGAAAATTTTCGAGTTCACACATATTAAGGAAGGCATAGGTTCAAGCCATCGGGGCTTCTTAGAACATGTACCACGAACTTCAGGAGTAAATAACACAAGCTCAAAAGTAGATCATGGTTGACAAAGCAGAGGATACAATTTACCAAAGGCATTATGTACCCGTGGAAAGGCTCACAAGGTTATTGAATATGAAGGACGATGTCAGATGAAATCCAACAATGGATCGGGCAATCCACAACGGAGCTGATGTGAGTATCGGTACTCAATCAGACGAAGAAAGAATGCACGGGCATCATATTATAGAACATCTGAATAATTCGAGGTTTAGATAACAAAGGAATTATGATGTCCAAAACATAGGATCAGGAGCAGACGCCCTGATCAAGGATAGATAGGTTGGATAGACCAGAGGCACAATTGACGACAAATAGTTTGGTCGAGAACCAGCCCATGTTCAAAATGACATCTGAGCCGGATAGATAATTTAAAAGGATCAACCGATGATTGCGTGCATTCGCACTCATGTTGAATCAATAGGATCAAAATGACGGTGTCTAAGGATGCTAACGAACTTTGCCAGACATATGGAAAGCATCCATAATGCAAGAAGACAAGTATTTGTAGAGCAACAAGGCTGCAAGGATTTTCGGAGGATTTAATAGTATTTCAAAGACTTTTGTGAAACACATGAACAGCTAGGGATGAGGGGATACTCGGCAAGTGCGAGGAATTCTCCGTTTGGGTATTCAGGTGACAAAGAACAGCAAGGCAGTAAGCTCAAAGGATTATCAAAACAACGACGAGTGTTTCGGGGTATCTTGTAATAACAAGACCAACTGGGGATGAATGTAAGAATAACAACTACAAGTAGTTATCCATAAGGGTTGACGGTGGAAGGGAAATTGCAAACGCGATGAACACAAGTTCTCGGGTTAACAAATGAGAGTATCTTCGTGGTCTTCACGTGCAAAGCAGACGATCATCAGTAATAAGAGGCTCTCCGGGTGAAAGTGATAACGAGATCCTAATGTTAGATTTAGTAAAATTCATTTAACCCGAATAGAAGAGAGATCAGAGTCCAAGAGTATAGACAAGGAGTAAAAGATTCTAGTACCACCCAATGGCGACGTGGGCTCGTAAGGCACACAGCCATGTTAGTAAAAGTTTTGTAATGTCTAGACTCGACTTCGGCCAAGGAGTTGGAAAGGGGGATTCCTACAGGCATTCGGCTCTGATACCAACTTGTGACGCCCCCGATTCAATCATACACTAATCATACACGCAAACGTGTACGATCAAGATCAGGGACTCACGGGAAGATATCACAACACAACTCTAAAAATAAAATAAGTCATACAAGCATCATAATACAAGCCGGGGCCTCGAGGGCTCGAATACAAGTGCTCGATCATAGACGAGTCAGCGAAGCAACAATATCTGAGTACGTACATAAGTTAAACAAGTTTGCCTTAAGAAGGCTAGCACAAACCGAGATACAGATCGAAGAGGCGCAGGCCTCCTGCTCGATCCTCCTAACTACCTGTGTCGCCGCCACGGGCTGCACGTAGTAGTAGGCACCTCCGGGTAGTAGTCGCCATCGACGGTGGCGCTCGCTCCCGGCTCCATCGTCTGGTTGCAGCAATCGTAAAGGAAGGGGAAAAGGGGGACAAGGCAACCGTGAGTACTCATCCAAAGTACTGCAAGCAAGGAGCTACACTACATATGCATGGATATATGTGTAAAGGGCCATATCGGTGGACCGAACCGCAGAATGCCGTAATAAGAGGGGATATCTAATCCTGTCAAGACTACGCTTCCGCAGCCTCCGCCTTGCAACATGTAGAAGAGAGTAGATCAAGTCCTCCAAGTAGCATCACATAGCAATAATCCTACCCGCCATCCCTCCTCGTATCCACGAGAGAGCGACCACCGGGTTGTATCCGCACTTGGAAGGGTGTGTTTTATTAAGTATCCGGTTCTAGTTGTCATAAGGTCAAGGTACAACTCAAGTCGCCATGTTACCAAGATCACGGCTATTCAATAGATTAAACTCACTGCAGGGTGCACCACATAACCCAACATGCTTGATCCCATTTGGCCGGACACACTTTCTCGGGTCATGCCCGCCGCCGAGAAGATCAACACGCCGCAGCCCCACCTAGGCTCAACAGAGAGTCAAGACGCCGGTCTAAACCTAAGCGCACAGGGGTCAGGCCCATCGCCTTAGCACACCCGCGACGCGTATGTGGCGCCGAAGCGCACTCTAGCCTACAGCGCGTCCAGTCCAATCCGCGCGCGCCACTCGATCGCCGACGCCACGAAGTGCCGGCCGATACCACGACGTCGGATACCCATAACTACTCCCCGTAGATGGTTAGTGCGATAGACCAAATGGCCGATTCGGATCAAATACCCAGATCTCGTTAAACGTGTTAAGTATCCGCGAACGCCGACCAGGGCAGCCCACCTCTCACCTCGGTAGTCTCAACCTGCCCGCCGCCCGCCACAAGTAACAATGGGGTCGTCGGGAACCCAGCCCACCTCTCACCGGGATGGAGCCACCGTCCTTTCAAATTTCCATCTCCAACAAAGATCACTGTAATGTAATAGTGTAAAGTATATAGTATATGCCCGTGATCCTCCCAAGTGATCACAGCCCAAAGAGTATAGCATGGCGTATTTGACAAGAATGTAGGGCCACCGATGGAACACTAGCATCCTATACTAAGCAAGGGATAGCGGTAAAGGTAACAACGGTAGTAGCAAGGACAAAGCTATGCAGCAAAGATAGGATTAATCAGCAAGAATATGCTACACTACTCTAATGCAAGCAAGATAGAGAAGAGTAGGCGATATCCGTGATCAAAGGGGCTTGCCTGGTTGCTCGGCAAGAGAGGGGGTCGCCAACTCCGTAGTCGAATCGGGGCATCAAGATCGCCACGGGTTCACCAAGAGAAGAGGGGGAGAAACAGTAAATACATAGCAAGCAAGTGCATAACAGGATAACAAAAGAGCTAGCTAGACGTGTTCTAACGCGTATGAGGTGATACTGGTGAAGGGAGAAACATCCGGAAAATATCCCGGTGTTTCGTGTTTTCTACAGATGAACCGGAGGTGAAATGTTGTAGCTTCACTATGCTAGGGACGCGTATGATTTAACGGCTGCGCATGCGGATTCGTCTCGTCATGCTGAGCAACTTTCATGTAGAAAGTATTTTCATCTGAGCTACGGTTTATTTTATATGATTTTTAAAAGATTTAATTCACTTTTTAGATTTATTTAATTCCAAATTTAATCAATAAATACGTCTACCACATAATGCAGTGCCAGCCACAGTGTATGAAGGGTGGGGGCCAGGGTCAAAGTCAATAGTCCATCAGCAAATGACTAGGTCAACATTGATCGTCCAATTAATGATGGGACCCAAATATCATAGAGACAGGTAAATTAACAGCTTAATTAATTTAATGATTAAGTGGGGGCCACATGTCATTGACTTAGATTTTTTTTTACAGGCTTTTAAATGAAATGGGTCCACATGTCATTTTCAGTTACTCAACTAAACAGTTTTATTAGGTTCTAATTAGGTGGTTAAGGGAATGGTTAAACCATGCGGGCCCACACGTCAGTGGGTCAACCTAGTGTTAGTACGTGCGTGCACGTGAGTTCAGAGGACGGCGGGCGCGCGCGGAGCCGGCGGCTCCGGTGACCAAAAGGGCCAGCCCCGGCGTCAAACGGGCAAGCGTGATGCGCCGGGTCGAGTTGTGCCGTCGTCTGGAGCTAGGAGCGGCTGAAACATCATCGGGGGCGACGGAAGGCGACGACTACGGCAGAGCGAGCAGCAACTGGCGCTGGAGGGCATGGGGAGGAGAGGGGAGAGGCCAGGGGGAGCCGGATGCTCACATCGTTGCAGAGGAGGGCTCGGGGAGGCCGGATGGACCCTGCCGGTGAGGTCCGGCGGCCGGACGGACCGGCAGGCGCGAGGCAGAGCAGGGGCTTGGGGAGGCGCGGCGCGGGGACGACGGAGAAGCTGCGGCGGCGACGGCAGCCCTCGGGCGCGGGCGTGCTTTGCTGGGCTGCGGCTCCAGCGGAGCCACGGCGACGGACGACGCCGCCGATGCTGGTGGCGGAGGCGGCACCGGTCGAGGCCGGACAGGAGGCGAGCAGGTCGTCGGTGAGGGCAGCAGGGTCGTGGTGGAGTCGGGACGACGGACGGCGACGGAGTCGTGGCGGCGTGGTTCCGCGAAGCGGCGAGCGGCGGTCCGGACGGCACCAGCGACGGGTTTGGGGGCGACGAAAGCAACGGCGGCAACAACGGCAGCGGCGCTTGGCAGACCGGTGGCGGGCGCGGCCGTCGGCAAGGCTGAAGGCGTGGCGTGGCTGGGGTTCGATCCCGCCCCCAGATCGGATCGGGAGAGGGGGAGAGGAGTGGGGATCGAGAGGAGTGGGGGGTTAGGGTTTCCCATCGGTGGGGTGGGTTATCGGGAGTGAGGGGCCGGTTGGGCCGGCCGGCTGGGCCTTTGCCTAGTTGGCCCCGGGGCCATCTGGGCCATGGCCCAGCGAGGGGGGGGGGTCCTCTTTTTATTTTTAGTTAGATTTGTCTTTTCCTTTTGTTTATTTCACTTTCTGTTTTATTTCATTCTAATATATTTAGACATTTTCAAAAATGGTGTTTGTTGCACTATAATCATCTAGGCATTTAACTGCACACTCCGAACATTTTAGTTTAATATTTTGAAAACTTTGTCGCTTGACATTAATTTGAATTTGAATTTAAAAAGGTTTCGGATCATGGCGAGGTTAGCAGCAATAAGAGTGGTGACGTGGCATCATTAATGAGGTTATCAGAGCTTGATTATCCCAAGGCCACAATTTTCCTCCCGCCCAACAGAACATATCAATGTTGTTTCTTGCATTATCCTACTCATAATCTGAACAATGCTGATCTTACATTAACAATGCTCATCCTTTTGATATGATGCAGGTGTCCCTACATTCTTCGCCCTTTGTAATCGAACCACCTTTGCTAAAAACAGGGAAGCACAATTGGTTCCTCGCCGATCGATTTGACGGCAAAAGATCGATGATCATTCGGACACATGAGCCGAAAAGTTATATTGCAAAACCCCATCAGTATACAAGCACCGTGAAATACGTGAGTATCCGGACAGTGGTTGTTATGTCTATGAGCAGGATACCAGCTTGTTGGGGCCTTCATGATTTTTTAGTTGGAGGCAGGTAAATAGCCTTGGTTCACACTCTCTATTTCTCAGACTCAATTATCCGATTAACCGGAGATCACCGCTGGCAAGGACCTTGATGGCGAGAGGCTCTGCTTGCTATGGAAAATCTGTGTCTACACGGCGAGCCCTAGGAGTTCGGGCATAAACTCCCCGATTGTCAACGATATAGCCTGCAGCCAAAAGAAGGTGAGAATGACAAAGGCATCCGGATTAACTTTGATCCTTGGATGTCTCAATTACAACAGCGATGATGTGGTTCAAGCCTTCAGTTGATAGGTAATTGGGATGTTATGTCGAAGGGTGGAGTATCGGTGTCTCCGGATCATTGGTCGTTGAAGCGGGCTGCAAATTATGATGGTGTTGGATCATCTCTTGAATGACTTTGTTGTCTTTGCTGCTTGTTCTAGATGGGTAGTTCTTTCTTTGTTATGCATATTCCTTGTCATTTGGTCATCCTCGTCTATGTCACTCTTACTATGTAATAGTTGCCTCTGCTTTAGAATGTCAATCTCGCCGGATCACGAGAGTCCTGAGCTGCAGATGGGTGCGTTTTGGTGGTGTAGCAAGACTTCTTATGAACTATCATGTCTTGTTGTTTATGTCAGTAGTAGTCACAAGTCAGTGTTTGAATGTTGTATATATCGTTGTTTCGAACTGTTTATTGTCTCGAACTACTGGCGGGCTAAATGAGGGGATCACCATTCTCCAGTGTTTAGAGTGTATCTCCTTTTTTCAAGTTATATAATTTGAGCTCAGTGTCTTTTCGATGATGTACACTTGTTTGGGCCAGTGAGGTGTCGTTGAATATGGGCCGAGTAGTAACGCAATGCCAAACAGGTCAATTATGACTCTCAGGCCGGGCTCTCAAAAGATCCTCAAAAAAAAGGTTGGGCTCTCCAAAAAGAAAGAATAAGGACTCTTAGGCCGACATGTGGGCGCCACCAGTGTTTTCGTGTGCTTGCGCGCCGAGAGCATATTGGCGCGTGTTCGAAATTCAAGCTACCTTTTCATCCCCAATCTCCCGCCCCTCCCCCACCTCTGGAATGTCGATTCCTACTCCAGTTCCCCCAAATCCCCCTCATGTACTCCCTGTACTCAAGCTCACTATCATGTCGCCGGTCAACGCGGATCTCCGAGCCGGAGATCCTGAGGTCCGTCCTGCCTTCAGTCGCTGCGTGCTGTCGCTCAACATTGGCATGGCGGCGTTTGACGACCAGTTTGCCGCAAAGTGCTGATGGTAACCATCAACGGCGACCGGCCTCCCGTCTCGCCGGACGACCTTGTCAAAGCTCTTGGCATTGCGCACGGCATCCAAATAAGTGACTTGCTCGTCGAAGTCTGTCCGCCACCGGCGGGTTTCTTCGTCAGGTTCCGGACAACTTTCGACTGCAGTCGTGTGTTCGAATCTTCCCGACGTTTGTTCTGTGATGGTGCGCTGGTGAGCTTTGATCGGTGGCACCCAGGATGGGGCTCGGTGCCCTCTGAGCTTGAGTTTTTAACAAAGCTTACCTTCCACGGCATGCCTCGACGTGCTTGGAACAGCGAGTCCATGAATGAGCTTATCAACGACCTTGGAGGTGAGCTCGTAAGTATGTTTGTTCCTCCAGACAGCTGGGCTCTGACGGTTATGGCATGGATGAAGAAGTCGTCCACCATATGGAAGGTGATTGGTGTTACATGCCGATGCAGGAAACGGGGTTATACTATTCGTCGCCACCAAGGCCGCCGCGGACCATGTTAGGGATGTACATGTATCGAGTGTTCGTGCATGTCGAAGAAGTGGTCAATCCATCAATCGAAGTCCTGCCGCCACCGCTGGTGCCAGGGTCCGTCGACGACTTCCATTACAGGAGTCAATGTCAGACTTTCCCCGTGTTGCTCGGAACGATGGATAGCACAGGGCCTACTCCATCGCGTGGCGGAGGCCACTGCTTCTTTGGGAGAAGAGGCAGGGGTGGCTGCCTGGATGTGCTCTAATTTGAGGTAACAACTGAATCTTGTCAGATACTAGTTAAATCCGAGCTATGGGTGTGAAGCACTGATGTGCCAGTACATTTGATTGTGACCTGTTCTAATTTTGTACCTGGACATTTTTTAGAAAGGGCTGTACGTCAACTTAATTTGCTAGCAGAACTTATTGTGTTGTATGTCTGTTTTCTTTGCACAACATTCAAGATATTTCCCTGTCATTGATAAAGACAATGAACCATTATGTACGGGTTCGTTGATTTCAACATAGCCCTACCCGTAGTGATCCACTGCTTCCATCCTGATTGTGCCGCCTGCGTGAAATTTTTGTATGCAAGTTCAGTGTGTTATGATGTTCTATATGATTGTGTCAACTATATAAGTTTTTACTGAGCATCAGCAATGCATATGGCTGAAATATGTATTTACGAGCATCGAACGATGGGTCTCTCTCTCTCTCTCACACACACACACACGCACACACGCACACACGCACAAGTGGGACCCGTTGAATTATTTCTTTGCTCGTGACAGCTTTTAATTAGGTTCCACTGTAATCTAACTTTTTTCTTAAGTTATTAGTTGAGCTCAGTGACTTCAAAAAGTTGTACAGAAGCCTTTTTTGGGCCTTTCCGCGTCACTGAATGTGGGCTGAGTAGCCATGTTAGGTTGTACTATACTACACAGGCCTTTTTTTTCAACATCAGCAACGCAACTGGGCCGACAGTTGTACACAATATCCGGGTCAACTTGTTATTCTCCGCCACGCTGGGCTGCAAACTTTCCTATGAGGTTTGCATTAGGCTTAACAAGAAAATGGACTTTAATAAATAATAAATGGGATGTAATTATAATAACTGGGCAGTAACTATAAAAAAAATGCACCAAACGCGTAATTAGTTTTAAAAATATATTATTTTCGGAATTTGAAAATTTTAATTTCATCACTTGTTGCGCGCGCAATATTTCGTTGGATTTTAACGTAATACAACTTTATTTTGAAATTATATTTAATCTGACTAGAAATTTAGGATAAAAATATTTCGGATCCCATAAAAATGTGGGAATTTTTTTGAATTCTGTTTTGAGCGGCTGGTTGAAATTATTAATCGTTGTCCTAGCTAGAAAATGGGATGTACTTTTAACAAACTGTAAATGGGATGTGGTAAATTCCATTAGAATTAAAAATGGGCTGTTCTTTTAACAAACTATAAATGGGCTGAAGTAAATTCCATTAGAATTAAAAAATGGGTTCTACATTCTTACAAATCGCAAATGGGCTATATGCTCTCTGCCACACACTTGTGGGCCTTCTAAGTTGACGCGTCCCCTAAAAAAACTAAGTTGACGCGTATGCAAGGCTTTGTCAACAACACACGGTTCTGGCAGCTGTGGCCGTTGGATGTCCATCCAACGGATGTCGTGCTTCTTCTTCAATCCCGGATATTCTTGCTTCACCGCCCAAAAATGATTCCTCCCCGACATCCGGGCGCACTGCTTCGAGGCTGACCAGGGGCCTACTAAGTTGACGCGTACCAAGGGCTTTGTCAACTTAGTCAATATAAACGATTCTAGCTGCAGTGACCGTACGATGTCCATCCAACGGCCGCAGTGCTTCTTCAACCTCTGGTCTTCTTGCTCCACCGCCCAAAGCAGCGCCGGTCGTGCTGCGTGCTCCTCGCTCCGTGGCGGGCTGTGATGCCGCCAGCCTCACCGCCTCTTACTATCCCACCGCCGGCGGTCATCCTCTACTCACCCACACCCCCGTTATTCTGCGGCGATGACAGCCTCACACCGCACCGAACCAAGAACCCTCGTACTCTCTCCGCACGGGCTTCCACCGCCGCGTTTCCCAGCTCTGTGTCGTCCCTTCCTAGGCCTCCCGTCGTCCACCGCCAGTGCTCTCGACGCGTGTGGTCAACGTGGTCAAGGAATGGCTTCCATCGGACGTGGATATGACGTGGAGAGGCCGACAGTTGGGTCCACGGCCGAGCAAGGAAGTGCCTCCTTATTACGCGCAAAATAATTATTCCTCCACCGATAGCGGGGACCCACCGGACGGGCCACCGATTTCGCGAAAAAAACGCTTCCCTCGATCGCCGGGACCCACCACTACATCTTCGCACGCAAGGAAGTGCGTCTGGTAAAAAAGATTCACCCCGACTAAGGATATGTTTCGCTTATGGAGGTGACGAAGAGCTCGTCAGAAGGGTCACGCCGACGCTTAGCTTCGACACAGATCCGATGACTCTAAGTCACAAACCGGATACGTGTATCTTTTGAATGGTGGGGCAATAAGCTGGTGCGATTGCAAGCAAAGCGTCGTGGCGGGTCTACATGTGAAGCGGAGTACATGGCAGCCTCGCAGCAACAGATGAAGCAATCTGGATGAAGGAGTTCATCACCGACCTAGAGTCATACCCAATGCGTCGGGGCCAATCACCCTCTTCTGTGACAACACCGGAGCTATTGCCCTTGCCAAGGAGCCTGTGTTTCACAAGAAGACCAGCACATCAAGCGCCGCTTCAACTCCATTCGTGAAAATGTTCAAGATGGAGACATAGATATTTGCAAAGTGCATACGGATCTGAATGTCGCAGATCCGTTGACTAAACCTCTTCCGCGAGCAAAACATGATCAACACCAGAACTCTATGGGTGTTCAATTCATCACAACGTAACTAGATTATTGACTCTAGTGCAAGTGGGAGACTATTGGAAATATGCCCTAGAGGCAATAATAAAATGGTTATTATTATATTTCCTCGTTCATGATAATTGTCTATTATTCATGCTATAATTGTGTTATCCGGAAATCGTAATACATGTGTGAATACGTAGACCACAACATGTCCCTAGTGAGCCTCTGGTTGACTAGCTCGTTTATCAATAGATGGTCACGGTTTCCTGACCATGGACATTGGATGTCATTGATAACGGGATCACATCATTGGGAGAATTATGTGATGGACAAGACCCAATCCTAATCATAGCACAAGATCGTGTAGTTTGTTTGCTAGAGCTTTTCTAGTGTCAAGTATCATTTCCTTAGACCATGAGATCGTAACTCCCGGATGCCGAGGAGTGCTTTGGGTGTACCAAACGTCACAACGAATCGGCTGACTATAAAGGTATACTACAGTATCTCCGAAAGTGTCTTGGGTTGACACGGATCGAGATCGGGATTTGTCACTCCGCATGACGGAGAGGTATCTCTGGGCCCACTCGGTAATGCATCATCATAATGAGCTCAAAGTGACTAAGTGGTTGGTCACGGATCATGCATTACGATGCGAGTAAAGTGACTTGCCAAGAACGAGATTGAACGAGGTATTGGGATACCGACGATCGAATCTCGAGCAAGTAACGCATCGATTGACAAAGGAATTGTATACGGATTACTTGAATCCTCGACATCGTGGTTCATTCAATGAGATCATCGTGGAACATGTGGGAGCCAACATGGGTATCCAGATCCCGCTGTTGGTTATTGGCCGAGAGTCGCCTCGGTCATGTTCGCATGTCTCCGAACCCGTAGGGTCTACACACTTAAGGTTCGGTGACGCTTAGGGTTGTAGAGATACTAGTATGCGGTAACCGAAAGTTGTTCGACTCCGGATAAGATCCCTGACGTCACGAGGAGTTCCTAATGGTCCGGAGGTGAAGAATTATATATAGGAAGTCCAGTTTCGGCCATCGGGAAAGTTTCGGGGGTCACCGGTATTGTACCAGGACCACCGGAAGGGTCCCGAGGGTCCACCGGGTGGGGCCACCTATCCCGGAGGGCCCCATGGGCTGAAGTGGGGAGGGAACCAGCCCCTGGTGGGCTGGTGCACCCCTGGCCTCCCTGCGCCTAGGGTTGAAACCCTAGGGGGGAAAGCCCACTGACTTGGGGGCAAGTCCCCTTTGGCCGCCGCCCCTTGAGATGGGGTCTCTAGGGGCCGGCGCCCGCCCCTATATAAAGAGGGGAGGAGGCAGCCGCACCCTAGTCCTGGCGCCTCCCTCTCCTCGCAACACCTCTCCTCTCGCCGAGCTTGGCGAAGCCCTGCCGAGATCACCGCCGCTTCCACCACCACGCCGTCGTCTGATGGATCTCCATCAACCTCTCCTCCCCTTGCTGGATCAAGAAGGAGGATACGCCTTCCCCAACCGTCGTGTGTTGAACGCGGAGGTGCCGTCCGTTGGCACTAGGATCTTGGTGATTTGGATCACGACGAGTACGACTCCCTCAACCCCGCTCTCTTGAACGCTTCCGCCGCGATCTACAAGGGTATGTAGATGCACTCCTCTCTCGTTGCTAGATGACTCCATAGATTGATCTTGGTGAAGCGTAGAAATTTTTATTTTCGCAACGTTCCCCAACACCAAGGGCTACTGCTCATCCACCCTCCATCGCTCATGCTCATCCAGCCTCCACGGGTGGTCTTGTTCATCCAGCCCTCCACGGGTCCTGTTCATCCAGCCCCAACCGCTCGATCGATCGGGGTCCTGCTCGCAACAAAGATGGGGTCATGTTCATCCACCCTACCGAACTGTTCATCCAAACCCCCAAAGAACGCCATCGCTCATCCAGAGGCATTGATCGGCTTCATTAGCGGCACTACCGAAGGAATCGCCGATCGGGTTCGATTAACGACCATCGATCGATTGCTCGGGTTCAAGAACGCCAGAGCTGCAGGGCAATCGCCGGGTTCGATTAGAGCCCAACGCCTCGCACCCACGTGTGTGCTCAGACGAGAGAAACACGATCGCCGCCCCGACCACCCACCGTAACCGGAATACCCGATATTTTCCTCGCCTCGCTTCTACCATGGTTTTTCCGTCATGGACGGCCCAAAGAATGTCATGC
Organism: Aegilops longissima; assembly: GCA_021605205.1. Classification (NCBI taxonomy): domain Eukaryota; kingdom Viridiplantae; phylum Streptophyta; class Magnoliopsida; order Poales; family Poaceae; genus Aegilops; species Aegilops longissima. The sequence continues at coordinate 161,302,112 of CM038678.1, read as the reverse complement.
AAGCTGCGTCTCCGGCCCGCCCAGGACGAAAAGCCCATTTTCTGTCATGATTTTTTGTCATAGAAGTAGGACCCCACCACATCTATGATGATACCGTGTTTTGTCACAATTATTGTCATAGAAGTGTCATAAGTATGACAGAAAAAATTCGTTCGGCCCAAAATGTCACGGATGTATCTTTTTTTTGTAGTGCAGTGCTAGTCATTGTTTGCCGAAATGCCTCATCCAAGCGGGACGAGGATAACGATGAGACGATGATGAACATTAACCATGAGGATGGTGGTTACAAAGATGGTCAAGTGGAACACTACCAGCCCCCGGACCAACCGCAGCCGTACACACAACAGACGTGCACCAAGCAGATGTACACCGAACAGCTGAACATGGATCAGGACGAGCAGTGTCCGCCAGGAGGCAACCCAAATAAGTAGCGAGAATTAAATTTTCCCCAAAGAAGGATGAATTGTTTGTGAGGCGTTGTTGGTCACTAGTATTGATCCGTTTCAAGGTACAGAGTAAAGGGGCGCGATGTTTTGGCAAAGCATGCATATTTGGTTTCACGAGCAAAAGCGCTATGATCCCTACCACAAGGAAGTGATCCATCAGCCCAATTCGAAATCAGTTTGCCATTGATGTACAACATTCAAGAGGGAGTCAACAAGTTTTGTGGTTTTTACAAACAAGTGCATAACCGGTGGCCAAGTGACACGACAATCTAAGATCTCGTAAGTTTTGTGGCTTGTGGGTGTGTGTTGGTCATTTCAATGATTTGCTCAATGTTGCAACTTGGTTACCATCCATTATCTTCCTTTGCTAGCACGTATGTGTGTGAACGTTATACCACAAGATGGAGAAGAAACACTTTATTTATATGCATTGTTGTTTGAAGATGCATGGGCAAAGCAAGTGGACCGCCTTGATTGCCAATTCTGTCAAGACCGCCATGGTCAATGAAGATGAAGGTGGTGTTCCAATTGTTCTAGCGCAAGATGGGGCTTGCTCTAGCCAAGAAGGTGATTAGGAACTGGGGGAGAAAGTGGGAGGAGAAGGAGAATAGAGAAGAGGCAACGACCAAGATGATAGAGAAGTTTGAGAACATCATGACGAAGAAGGAGGAGGCAAGTGTTGCGCTTTATGGGGTGAAGGACGAAAAGAAGGCGAAGATGTGTGGCATCTTCATGGAGATGCAAGACAAGAAGCTTAAGCTCACGAGAAGAAACTTGAGATCAAGGCCGTTTCGGAGGACTCGAGAATGTTGTACCTGAAGATGTCTGTCTTGGGTGCCGATGTAGCGAAAGACGTGTGAGCATCTTGAAGCACTTCACGCAAACGGAGGAGGCTGAACCAGCCAACGAGTGAGGTCTTTGGCACGGAAAGCCGGACAAACAGCCGAAGAAGGAGGTCTTTGGCACGGGCAGCTAGACGGACAACCGAAGAAGGATGTCTTTGGCACGCGCAGCTAGACGAGCAACTTTTGAGATCAATGGGATGTAAAAACTTATACAAGTCCAGTGCTCATTTAGTTATTTATTGCAATTGCATATGTTTGCAAGTATTAAACGTATGCTTAAATTTGTATTCATCTAGATATGCATGTCAAATGGAGAAGGCGGATCAGGAACGGACATTTGTTGACTGCAGTTAGATTAGATTATACCTGGGCATAACTCAGGTCGGGCCAGGCCTAACAAAGCTCGAAGCAAAAAAAACCTAGGCCCGGGCCCGGCCGTCAGGCCTCTGGCCAGGCCTCTTCCTTAAATTGCAAATACAACAAGCCTGAGCCCGGCCATCAGGCTCAAGAACTAGGCCCAGGCCCGGCCCGTGGACAAGGTCGGGCCGTCCGAGCCGGGCTGCCCATTGCCAGGTATAGATTAGATGGCCTCGAGACATTTGGTGAGGTATGTTCGATTGATCAGCGTTGAGGTTGCCCTTAGAAAAAGCTCGTGTTCGTGTTCAATAGAAGTAACCGCCGGAGCGCTAAAGCAAAATACTGTTCCCGTTGTAGGTCAAATTGTCGATTCTAGTTGTCCCGCTACTTCAATTTGATTTGAGGAGTAGCACTCTGCATCAATTGGCTGACAGCTACCGTCAATCAAAAAACAAAAAAGTTGGTTGACAGATATAGCTATACGTGACTTCACTTAAATAGGAGGAGACCAGAATTGTCCCTTTGTCTATGCAGAAGGGGGAGAGAAGCTTTTCATGCCTAAAATAAAATAAATCTGAGAACACGTAGTCACGAACACCTCGTGACACTGCCACACAAAAAGGCTCGCACGATTAAGCAGCGAACAGCACATATAAAATTATTAAGATCGCACGATCATATGAGTGATACAACCCTCGGCAAAACACCGGAGCAGAGTATTACAACCTTATATAATGCGTACTAGTTTATTAAAAAGATTATAGCAAATAGTAATCGTCGTACTATATATAGTTAACACTGGACTCGAGAACTCTTGATCCAAACTTTGTAGACTATGCCGGCCGTCCTCACCTACTTGGCCACGACGGCCTCCTTGCCGTCGGCAGCTGCGGCCTTGGCCTTGCCGTCGTCCTGCTTCTCGAAGGCGGAGACGGGGAAGGTCCTCCCGAGCCCGGTGGGCGTCTTGAAGGTGATCTTGGAGGGATCGTCCTTCTCGATGTACATGTCGCAGAGGGTGATCCAGATGAGAAGCTCCTTGCTCTTGACCCCGGTCATGCGCTTCATCTTGCGGTCCTCGACGAAGGCCGTCACCTCGGTGGCGTACGAGACCTGCCGCCCGATCTGCTTGAAGGTGTGCGTGAGCGCCTTCTTCTGGCGCAGCCACACGAAGCCGGTGGCGCGGTTGTAGCCCACCTCCTGGATGTCCGCCAGCGGCAGCAGCCCCAGCGGCATGTTGGTCTCGGCCAGCAGCTCCACCGCCTTCTCCGCGCACAGCGCCGCGCCGTGGTACACCTCCGCGCCCTCCCTCTGAGCCTCGATCGCCTGCGCCATCTCGACTCAAATCTTCTCTGAAAGTAAACTCAGATTCAACTGCGGATGGGGTCGACGCGCTGGGGTTGCTGGGGCCTTTTTTGGGCTTGCGGGATTTGGTTTGCTGTTGTGGGATTGGGGGTGGGGAAGGGCGGATTTTATAGGTGGAAAGCAGGTTGGTGTTTCCCGTTCCGGGATGGATACCGTCGTCAGAGCTGGGGAGGAAGACGGTTGGGAGGGGGGATTTAAGGCGAGGGGAGGAAGACGGTTGGGTCTCCGGCTCTCTGACGCACGCACGCGGCGGCGTCCGGTTGATGGATTCCTTGCTTTTTTTTTACCTTGCATAATGAATCATGCAGGTTTATGTCGCTTCCAGGGTTTAATACTACGAGCCCCATATGGTTTACTTCTCAATCTTAAGATGTTACATTTATGTGAGCAGCTTTGATTGTATTGTGTTCAAAAAATTTGCGTTAATCGTGACAACCTACTAAACCGATGGACACGAATGGTACAAAATTAGTTGGGGTTGCCAACCCACCCCCCACACACACACACTTTGTCCCGTGAGCGAACACGCGGGGGGAGGGGGGACTATAATTTGCGAGCAAACCTCCCTCTCCTTCCTTCGCTTATCCCCGAAAGGGCCGTTGGGCCTCCCTCCTACGAGCGACGGGGGGAAACCCTAGCTTGCCGGCAAAACTCCCTCCCCTACCTTCCCTCCTCCCTCGCCGTCGCCGAGAGGCGCCGCTCGTGCCTTCCTCCCGCGAGCGACCAAGGGAAACCCTAGCTAGCCGGCAAACCCCCTTCCACTTCCTTCCTCACCCATCACTGTCGAGAGCTCGGCCAGCGGCCAGGGGGTCGTTCTTCCCTTTAGATGGCCCCCAGCGGCTGGCGCGGGACGACTGGTTGAGCAAAGGCGTTGTGCTATAAGGGGATGAAGCGACGCAGTGGCGTGACGATGGCCTGTGCACGTGTGGGTGATGTGGTGGCTGCATGATGTGTCAGATCGGGCAGCGGCATGTAGGTTGCATCCCGGCCAAGTCCACCCGAATCTGGTACCTGGAGACGGTGAATGGCGCGGCATGGTGGCGGTGGCTCGTCTAGGTTGCTTCTTGGGGTGTTCTGGGGCGACGAGGTGGCAGCTGCTCGCGACGTTTGTTGACAGCGCAACGGCCACAATGATTGGGCGGTCAGGCCATGGCTCCTGCTGGATTCAGCTCCAACATCAGGTCATCGGCTACCAGCTTAGGTGGGCGCTCCTAGGGTCTGTCTGCAGCAACTGGGTGTGGCCGGTCCATACTGTTGGAAATATGCCCTGGAGGCGACAATAAAAGTGTTATATTTATTTCCAATTTTATAATTAATGTTTATTTGTCTATGTTATATCCGCAATGGTTCTTGAGTCTGCACTAACCACGAGGCTCAGAGGAAAACTCATGTGCATGTGTAGAATAATAAATGGTAAAATATATTCCCAGTTTCACCTCTAGGACTAGCTCAAGTGTTGCATGATGGTTCCGTTTTCCTGATCATGGCCATAAGTTAAGTGTAACGATGATGCCGACAACATTGAGGGCACGATGTTAGAAGAATACTTGTGTTGAATTGATCCAAGTTGCACTTTATACTAAGAGATGCATCCGTTATAAGTTTGCAGTTTATAACACATAGAAAGTTAATGTATGTAAAATTCCTTAGACCATGATAGTATTGAGTCATCAGTTCATACTGGATGATGTACTTTGGGGTTGTTCTAACGTCAACCATAACAACAACTTACAGGTTCATCGGAAACGTAGACAACGGAATAGATACTCGAGATTGGTATTTGCTCCTCCGATGATGGAGAGATATTCTTAGGGAACTCTCGGTGTGATGGTATCCATCATCTTCTGGACAGACACAATGTGACTTGATCACGGGGATGCCGGAACACGGGAACGAGAAAAGAGAACAAAACAGGCAAGGAGAAAACTAGCATAGTGATCATGTATTGATTCACGGGGATGTCGTATGTCCCACCTCAATTTTTGTAAAGTATCGCAAGGCAAAAGGAATAGCATACGATAGCTACATGTTCACTCGGTAATCATTCCTATGGGTATAGGGGTCAATATGCATGTCCATGGTTATACTATTGATCATTGAACAGAAGGTGCTCCAGTCATGTCTATATTTCATCGAACCTACAGGGTCATACGCTTAAGGGTCTTCGATCTATTGAGTGCTAGTTGAGTTAGGAGCTTAGGAGAATATCACCAAAAAAGTTTCGGAGGTAATGGAAATCATTCTGAGAGAGAACCGGAAGTGTTTCAGAGAAAACCTGGTTAAACGGAAATGGCAGAAAACTTCCGAAAGGGAAAATTCGCGGAGCCTACTAGAATTAAATAGGCACCCGCATGGGCCTATGAGGCCGAAGAAGGGGGGCGCCTCCCTAGCCTTGGTGCCCAAGCTTATCTTAGTGCGGCTAGGGTTTGGGGTGCCTCCTACCCCTTGGTGCGCCACCATAAGGGGGAGGAACCTCTCCTCCAAGTCGCCCCTCCCCCACGCATATATATACATCAGGGGCCACCCCCTTTTTTGCACACCATTTTTGCGCAAAGGATCGCCCCTCCCTCTCTTTAGTTCTCCAACAAATAATTGTTCCACCGCAAGGCTTCTCCTCCCTCCTCTAGTTCTCTGGCAACACCTTGGTTTGGATGGCGAACCGCTGCCGAATAATCTCATACGCGTGCAAACCCTAGAGAGATCGTGCTTTCAATCTTCATTCGAGGATTGTTTGGTTTGAGGGACTTCAAGAAGTATCATCACCAAATCTTCTTCCGCGGCAACTTCGAGTTGGTAACGATCAGATCTAACCTTGTATGCATCTTCATAGTGATCCTAGTTTCCAATTCGTAGGATGGATTTTTTTTTTCTACTACGATTCTCAACACATAACTTGCATCAGTGAGTGGGTGACTGGAGCTTGCCATGTCAATGGGGCGCCACATGGGGTGGCATATGGAGAGGTGGAGGCGGGGATGGATGGCTCCGATGTGGTCATGCACGCGAACAGCGTGCCGGTCATGGACGAGGTCCTCTCCCGCACTTTCACCGCTCTCCCATGCTTAGTTGCTCCCCGTCCCCGGCCGATATGGACAAGCTGGTAGCTGGCGGCTCCATAGGTTGTCTGGGTATGCTGATTGATGCTACGCTCATGGATATGGACGCTCTAGGATGCCTTGTCTCCACAGAGGCGGCCCTATCGGTGGGAGCGGCGGTGCTCGTGGGCTGAGCCGACGGCTTAGGTGTGAACTAGATACCATGGCCATGGGGGCGACATGGTGGATGGTGCCTAACTTCAGTGCTGGTGGTGTGGCATATGTTTTCGTGACTAGCACACAAGTCGAAGGTGGATTGTGCTTGCTGGGGAGAAAAACATGTCTGGCTTTCGCCAGGCCAACAGACTCAACGTCTATGCACGTCGTCCACTTATTCAAGTGTCTGTCATGGTTCCTCCTTGTCCTTCATCATGCTCCAGGTGAAAAACTCGGTCCTTTCGATGCGACGGTGGCAGCGCTGCGATGTCATGATCTTCCTGAAGGCACCCCCCTTGGAATTCATGGTTCATCTACATTCAACTTCACCTCTTTGTTATAGGTTTTCACGGGTGAGGGCTTCGTTGACTCCATAGTATTGCTTAAAGTCCATATGTTGTCTAATTGGAGTTGTATGGCATGAGGTGGTTTATCTTTGGTACATGTATCTTGCCTTGAGGGTGTGTGTTGTGTTGGTGTGGTGTATGATGGTTTGCATCACGTTGCATGTTGGTTGTTCTTTTAATATAAAGCGAGGCAAAAGCTTTTTTCAATATGATTAGTTGGTGTTTACACCATTTTTTAAAAGTACCACGGGAATGTAACATGATAGAGGAACACCCCCCCACGCACACACGAATTATTCCCCTCCACTCCCTTGTCGCCCCCAAGAGTGACGCGGTGGAAAACCCTAGTCGTCGGCTTAGCTCGCCCATTCCCCTCCCCCTTGCCCCTGTTGGCTCGTGTTGATGTGTGAAGCCCTATCGGCATCGGCCGGGCCTCTCTTCCCCTTTCCAATGGTAGTTGGCGTGGGCTGGAGAGGTCAGGCGGCGGCACTGTGCTGGTGGAGGGCGCGACAGGGCTGCGACGGGTGGTGACGGTGGGGCCGGCACATGGCGGCGTTGGGAAGGGCTTCGTGGTCGTGGAGGACTGCGCGTGGATTGCCTGTAGATGTGACGACCACCACAGTTGGGGTGGTGCCTTCTACCCAACGGCAGGTGGCAGGCGTTGGTGCGAAGATGCATCGCCCTTGGCCGCGCGAGCGACATGTCGGCGTCGAGTCCGGAGAATGCTCCTGGGGCCTCCCCGTCGGTCCTTGGAGCTGATGCATGTTCTTGGCTGATTTTAGCAACTTAGCACAAGTCAAGCAATCAACCTACACATGCAATTCTAAGAGTATAGCAGCGGAATGTAAAACAATTGCATATGAAGGTAAAGGGGATGAGATTGAGGGAGCAAACGCAATGTTGACACGGAGATTTTTTATCCGTGGTTCCGATAGGTGGTGCTATCGTACATCCACGTTGATGGAGACTTCAACCCACGAAGGGTAACGGTTGCGCGATTCCACGGAGGGCTCCACCCACTAAGGGTCCATGAAGAAGCAACCTTGTCTATCCCACCATGGTCGTCGCCCACGAAGGACTTTCCTCACTCGGGTAGATCTTCACGAAGTAGGCGATCTCCTTGCCCTTACAAACTCCTTGGTTCAACTCCACAATCTTGTCAGAGGCTCCCAAGTGACACCTAGCCAATCTAGGAGACACCACTCTCCAAGAAGTAACAAATGGTGTGTTGATGATGAACTCCTTGCTCTTGTGCTTCAAATGATAGTCTCCCCAACACTCAACTCTCTCTCATAGGATTGGATTTGGTGGAAAGAAGATTTGAGTGGAAAGCAACTTGGGGAAGGCTAGAGGTCAAGATTTATGTGGTTGGAATGGAATATCTTGATCTCAACACAAGTGTATGTGGTTCTCTCTCAGAAAATATGTATTGGAACTGTAGGCATGTTCTGATGGCTCTCTCCATGAATGAAGAGTGGGTGGAGGGGTATATATAGCCTCCACACAAAATCTAACCGTTACACACAAATCACCAAACTCGGTGGGACCGATTCAGAGAACTCGGTCAGACCGACTTGGTACATAATGTGACCGTTAGGTGTTTCGGTGGGACCGACACGTCAACTCGATGGGACCAATATCATTAGGGTTAGGGCATAACGTAATCTCAGTGTGACCGATTACACAAACTCGGTGAGACCGATTTTGGTAATAGTCAAATAGAGAGTTGGTCAGGCAAACTCGGTGGGACCGATTCGCTCATCTCGGTTGGACCGAAACGTTACGAAAGGGAAACAGAGAGTTTGCATTGCAATCTCAGTGGGACCGATCGCTCATCTCGGTTTGACCGAAACGTTACGAAAAGGAAATAGAGAGATTACAACCCCATCTTGATGGGACCGAAATCCCTATCGGTGAGACCAAACTGATTAGGGTTTCTGGCAGTGGCTATGACAACTGAACTCGGTGGCTCCGGATATGAAATTTCGGTGGGGGCCGAGTTGTACTTTTTGGATTAGGACATATGTGGATATGAGAAAGTAGTGGAGGGTTCTGGAGCATATCACTAAGCATTTTGAGCAAGAGCCTCATTAAGCAACACCTCATCCCTTATTAATAGTATTGGCTTTTCCTATAGGCTCAATGTGATCTTGGATCACTAAAATAGAAAATGTAGAGTCTTGTGCTTTGAGCTTGAGCCAATCCTTTGTCCTTAGCATTTTGAAGGGTCCACTTTCTAATCCATGCCATGCCAATCATTGAGCTTTCCTGAAATATTCATCTTGGAATAGCATTAGCTCAATGAGCTATATGTTGTTAGGAATTACCAAAACCACCCAGGGATAGTTGCACTTTCAATCTCCCCCTTTTTGGTAATTGATGACAACATATAGATAAAAGCTTCGGCAAATGATAAATAGTATTGAAAAACATCGTCGCTTTGAGAAGTATGTGATAAGGTAGATCTCCCCCTAAATTTGTGCATTATTTAAGATTTGCTTTTGAATGAAAATGCACAATCGATTAGGATCATGGGTTACTCTTCCATGTCACATACATCTTGGTGGAGCGCTCAAATTGATAGAGATTAAAAGCATGCACTCATCACCAAGCAAAGTGAATGATCATAACAAGCATTAAGGGTAGCATATGATCAAACACATATCTCACAAGGACACAAAGTAGTATCACACAAGCACACAATAAAGTTTCAAACCAAACCAAATAAGTGCAAAGAGAGATAAAAACCAACACTCTCTCTCTCGAAGCCTATGATCTATACATTTTTCTCCCCCTTTGGCAACAAGTTACGAAAAAGTTTGAAAATGCATAGTGCTAAACGACTCTCAGGCTTGATCTTCGGGAGGTGGTGTTGAGAGAACTCCAAGGATGAAGGCTTCTGATGAAGTAGCTGGAGCTGGTGGAGTAGCTGCTGGAGTTGGAACTAGAGTTGTAGCTGCTTTGGTCAAGTCGTAGCTCTAGTGTCGATCCACCGCACCGCAGCAGATCTCGCCCTTTGGGCACTCTAGCAAATGCATCTGTGGTAGACTTGCCCTTCTTCTCCTCTGCTTCCTCCTGAAGTTGCTCAACTGTAGTTTGGATTTCAGTTACCTTGACATCAAGGTCATAGAATTTTGTCTCAACAATCCTTTCCAAGCTCTCCTGGTTCTTGGTCAGGGTGGCCAAGCCCTGCTCAATCCTCAGAGTGGATTGGATCAGATATCCAAGCTGGTCTTGCTTGTTCTTCAAGGATACCTGAGATGCCTCTTCCATAGTTGGCATCTTTGCAGCTTTCTTAGCTTTATCCTTCTCTCTCTTTTCTTATGCTTGCACAGATGATGGTTCATTCTCAGTCATGACAACTGTGTTGTCCTCAAATTCAGGGTAGATGGGTAGGTGCTCCTTATCCAAAATGTACTTGCCTTTGCCCATCTTGAGTTGATTAGCTCCTGAATTTGTGGGGCATATCCACAACTTCTCTTCCGATCACCAGCAGTCCTCTTGATTGTTTCCACAATCGGGCTCATAACCTTGAACTTTTGTGGGACATCAAATATATGCAGCAGGTTTATGGCATGTCCTCTGATCATCTTGTGATCCCCGACTTGGGTAGCAGTGTGTGCCTTAGAATCCAATTGATAGTTGGCGCACTGCACAACAAATAGTGTCAGATCCAAACTTATGTGTATCCAAAGCAGATCTGGGATCTCTTTGTACATGTTGGCCATAGAGTTGTGGTCCTTCTTCTTCTTTGCATAGATATCCAAGTCATCCTCATGTTCTTCAGGAGCATTGATCAATTGAGCCCATTCTTCAATTGCAGACTGGTACCTAGTACCCTCAGACATCCACACAATCCTTCCATCTAGATAGAAGTGTGCAGTGGAGTAAAATTGCATAATGAGCTCATCATTCCACTTGGTGAACTTCTGAGCCACAAACTTATCAACTCCACATGCCTTGAAGCTGTCATATACACCAGGGAAGTGATCCACATTCTCCTTGATGAACTCCCAATCAACCCATCTCATGTCACACACTATGGGCTTCTTGTCAAGCAGAATTGTCTCATAGAAGTCCTGCTGTTCCTTAGTGTGGAATCTGTAGTCCACATCAGTCCTTCTCCTGGTAGCATATGGATCAGACTCTCTCCATAGTCTCAATCCTGAATCCTTCCTGATTTTCATATTCTCTGCAACTAGGTGTGCATCATTGTGATCAGGGATCTTGGGCTTCAGATTTCTCAAAACAACAGAATCATCTTCTTCTTCAGCAGCTTGAGGCACTGGGGCCTTGTTTTTCTCCTCAGCAGGTATGTTCCTAGTGCTCCTCTTGGGTTTTGGCTTTGGAGCTGGAGCAGCAGCCTTAGGAGCAGATTTGGGCTTAGATGGAGTAGCCCCTGATCTGATTGCATCTCCCATAAGCTTTTGAGCTTTGGGTGCTGGTGCAGCATCCTCTTCCTCTTCCTCTTCTTCAGAATCTCTCATCATAGATGGCTTCCCAATAACTCTGGAAATGGTCTTCTTGACCCTTCTTTTCTCTTCTTCCCATCTCCAATTTCCTTGAGTTCAAGAGTGTACCCCATTGTTTCTCCAGTGGCAACTTTTCTTGGCTTAGACATGGGCTATCTTCTTGCTGGCATCTTTGTTTTCAGACCTGGCTTAGTTGCAGCAGATGAGCCATACTCTTTCTTCAGCACTTTCTTCTTTGAAGTGGCTTCATCTTCAACAGCCACATGATCTTCATCTTCAGAGTCAGAAGCTCTCTTCTTTCTTGTCCTGGTAGCAGCCTTTGGCAGATTGCTTGGAGTGCTCCTGCTGCCTTCATCATAGCTGCTAGAGGGACTAGTGCCCTCACTCAACTGAACCTGTTCCTCTGACTTGTTCTGGCTGTCACTTTGGTCAGGAATCTTGCAGGCAAACTGTCAGCAGATCCTGTGAATAGGTTATAGATGAGGTAGAGTAGATGAGCATCACAAAGTACAGGAGTTTTTCCAAAACTGATGACTTAAAAACTTAGTTTTATTTCTTCACAGAAAGCATTTCGGATCTACCGATTTGTAAACTCGATGATACCGAAGCAGCTTTTGGAACCTGAACTAGTGAACTCGGTCAGACCGAGTCACAGTTCGGTGGTACCGAGACTGCTAGGGTTTCACAGAGAATCGAACTCGGTCACACCGATTTGCATTTTTCGATCGGACCGAAAATGCGTGTGCTCTGGCCTAAGCCAAAATTGGTGAGACCGATTTCTACAACTCGGTCGGTCCGAGATGAGTTCGGCGGAGACCTAACCCTAAATTTTCAAATCAAAACTAATCTACGGGATGATTTCGCTGGACAGGATGATTTCAATCATGGCAAGAATCATGGCAAAGAAATGTGCTAAGAATCGGAGTTAAGGATTAGCACAATGATCAAGTTTGTGCCCTAGTTCGGCGATGAACTTGCTACGGCGGCAACGACGGTGAAGATTTCCGTTGACGGCGGCGGAGACCAGCGGCGGGAGGTCGCTGGCGACAAGAGGACGATCCAGAGACCAGAGGAGGCAGAGTAGGTTACACGCGGGCGAAGAGGTTCGGAGAAATTTCCAAAATTTGACCCGGCGGTATATATATAACTTGACCCTGTCGGTGTGACTGAGTGGAATGACTCGGTGGCAGCGAGATGCAAAACTGCAAGCAGTTACTGCAACTCGGTGTGACTGAAAATGTCTAATCGGTTGCACCGAGATTGAAAACCCTAGATCAACTTGGTGACTCGGTAGGACCGAAAAGGATGAATCGGCCAGACCAAGATGCACAAAGAGGTTTTGGATGTTTAAGTCTATGACGAATCGGGATCTCCGAGTGCTCCTCACACAGAGTGGTTCGAATCTGACTTGATCAAACTTTGTGATGTAGCATGAATATAGTTTGAGACGAGAAAAGCATAGATAGCTAGAGGGTATTCTTGGGCATTCTTGTCCATCCATTTGGCAAAAAGAGAAAAATCCAAACAATCAAAGCAACAAATGGATGTCCTCGAATGAGTAAAATATGCAACCAACATGCTCACACAATAAAATGGCAAATGAAATATGTGACAAAGCATGCGCAAACATTCTAGCATCTATAAGCAATTGGCGATGACTAGGTCATCTATATATGAGTATATTGACATAGGAGTCAAATGATAACACTTGATCATAGGTCATACTCATCGTTTAAGCACAAGTGGGGTTACCACTTTTACATAAAGCATTGTTGTGATCACACCATTAGAGTTGCTTTAGCTCATTGATTTGAGTAAAGCTCCCCCTAGATGTGATATCCCCCCTAAGAGGGATGAACTAAACTTGGGTTTTGTCGATGATGACTTCATGTAGGTGTTGAAGATGTAGATGCTCAATGTTGATGTAGATCATTCGGAGCAATCCTTTGGAGTGAGTTACACTTTCAATACCTACACGGGTTAGTCCCACAAGGAACAAAAAAGGATATCCATAGACATAGAGTGATGCATACACAAGATGATGTCCATGAAAGCATTAGGTTACCTTGTCCCTTGTCTTACCAACAAGAGGGTTTGTGACTCCTTGAACTAGTGCAAGATATGGAAGTTGTTTGCACTTGTCCTCGCCAAAATGATAAGAGTGAAGTATGTTGGCGGAGTCACCCCCAAGAACTCTCTAGTTCTTCTTCTTCGGGATCCACATCATCTTGATGGGAATCCTTGGAATCGTAGTTGTGCTTGATGAAGTAGAACTTGATGTAGTCTTGGGAACCCACTTGACCAAGGCCTTAGGTGCTTCTTCAAATGCATCAATTTCCTCTTGAAGCTTGTCCTTGCCTTTTTGCTTGTGGTCTTGTGGTGGAAGATCATCTTGAGCTTGTGTTCCTTTGAAAGAAGTAGGATCATACTTCTCTTGTTAAGGAAAAAACTTCGTCTTGGCGTATTGATCTTCTTCCCACTCAACTCCATTGGCATTGAACTTTCGTTCAAAACCAACACCTTGATTCTTCCGGTGTCTTCCTTGCTTGCGCACAATTTCCTCAAATTGCTTACTTCCAGCAAGACTCTTGTAAACACCTTTCTCTATGATTCCCTTCAATAAGCTATTTTCTTGCTCAAGTGTAACTTGGCTAAGAGAATCATTAGTGGAATCAAGAGAACTACTAGAAGCAACAACACTGGATTTAGCATGATTGTTGTTACTACTAGATGAGGAATCTTTCTTGTTCTTGTTGCTAGATTTAACTTGTGGCATGTAAGTAGACAAGAGTAAACGCTTGGCAATGTAAGAAGAACTTTTCTTGCGAAGATCATCATTGATTGCCTTTAAAAACTCATGCTCTTGCTCAAGGTTGAGCTTTTCAAAGCGTAGCTTGTCATGAGTCTTTAAAAGTTCTTGATGATTTTCCAAGGTAGTTTCATGAGCTAACTTAAGAGTGTTTAGTTCTTTAGTTAGACGCTCAATCTCCTTCTTATCATCATCATTCGTTTTATCTTGATAGCATGATTAATTGGCGTTTCATCATAGTTTTCATCACTAGAGTTGTCAACAAGTAAATCATCATCACCTAGCAAATCATCTTCATCACTATTGAAATCAACATACTCGGGATGTGTTACCTTTGGACCTTTGTCCATGAAGCATCTTCCAATTCCTTCATTTGGTGAGTCAAATATGTCATAGGAGTTGGTTGACACAAGTGCTAGACCGGCAACACCTTCATCTTGAGTATATTCGGAGTCGGAGTGATAACTTCTTTTGGAGTGATTGTCGGAGTCGGAGCCGGATACCCATCCACCAACATGAGCTTGATGTCTTCTTTTTGTGTAGCTCCTTGATGACTTTTCCTTCCTTTCCGAATCCTTGCTTCTGCAAGAGGGTCTTCGTTCATAACGATCATCTCTACTCCTCCTTTCTCTTGGTGGTGATTCTTCTCTTTAACTTCTTTTGGGAGAATCTTCTCTTCTTTTGTAGGGGGGCGTACACTCATTGGAGTAGTGTCCGGGTCTTCCACAATTGTAACAATTTCGCTCACGACTAGAAGATTTTTTGTCATTGTAGGACCTTGACTTGGAGCTTCTTTCTTTGCTTCTACTCTTGTAGAACTTGTTGAAGTTCTTCACCATTAAGCTCAATTCTTCATTGAAGGTTTGCTTCTCACTTGATGATGTGGGAGCATCACACGAGGCTTTGTAAGCACCACTTAACTTGTTGTGAAGCTCTTCCTTATCCTTGAGTGACATCTCATGAGCAACAATTCTTCCAATGACTTCCGTTGGCTTGAGATCTTTGTAATTGGGCATCATTTGGATCAATGTGCACACGGTATCATATTTTCCATCCAAGGCTCTTAGGATCTTCTTGATGATGAATCTATTGGTCATCTCTTCACTTCCTAATCCGGCAATCTCATTTGTGATGAGAGCAAGCCTAGAGTACATTTCAGCGATACCTTCACCATCCTTCATTTTGAACTTGTCAAGTTGACTTTGAAGCACATCCAATTTGGATTCCTTGACGGATTCGGTACCTTCGTGCATATCAATCAAAGTATCCCAAATTTCCTTTGCATTCTCAAGACGGCTGATTTTGTTGAATTCTTCGGGGCACAATCCGTTGAAGAGAATATCACAAGCTTGAGCATTGTATTGTAGCATCTTCAACTCTTCCGCGGTAGCTTCACGGTTCGGTTCTCTCCCATCAAAGAATTCACCTTGCAAGCCAATACACACAATAGCCCAAACGGCGGGGTTATGTCCAAGAATATGCATTTTCATCTTATGCTTCCAACTAGCAAAATTAGTACCATCAAAGTAAGGACCTCTACGGTGGTAATTTCCCTCGCTAGATGCCATACTCTCCTAGGTTGTAAAGCCAAGGCTATGACCACCAAAAGCTATGGAAATCAAAGAAAATGGAGACCAAAGTTCTGATACCACTTGTAGGATCGGAAGTGTGTCTAGAGGGGGTGATTAGACTACTTGACCAAATAAAAATCTAGCCTTTTCCCAGTTTTAGTTCTTGGCTGATTTTAGCAACTTAGCACAAGTCAAGCAATCAACCTACACATGCAATTCTAAGAGTATAGCAGCGGAATGTAAAGCAATTGCATATGAAGGTAAAGGGGATGAGATTGAGGGAGCAAACGCAATGTTGACACGGAGATTTTTTATCCGTGGTTTCGATAGGTGGTGCTATTGTATATCCACGTTGATGGAGACTTCAACCCACGAAGGGTAATGGTTGCGCGAGTGCACGGAGGGCTCCACCCACGAAGGGTCCACAAAGAAGCAACCTTGTCTATCCCACCATGGCCGTCGCCCACGAAGGACTTTCCTCACTCGGGTAGATTTTCACGAAGTAGGCGATCTCCTTGCCCTTAAAAACTCCTTGGTTCAACTCCACAATCTTGTCGGAGGCTCCCAAGTGACACCTAGCCAATCTAGGAGACACCACTCTCCAAGAAGTAACAAATGGTGTGTTGATGATGAACTCCTTGCTCTTGTGCTTTAAATGATAGTCTCCCCAACACTCAACTCTCTCTCATAGGATTGGATTTGGTGGAAAGAAGATTTGAGTGGAAAGCAACTTGGGGAAGGCAAGAGATCAAGATTTATGTGGTTGGAATGGAATATCTTGATCTCAACAAAAGTGTAGGTGGTTCTCTCTCAGAAAATATGTATTGGAAGTGTAGGCATGTTCTAATGGCTCTCTCCATGAATGAAGAGTGGGTGGAGGGGTATATATAGCCTCCACACAAAATCTAACCATTACACACAAATCACCAAACTCGGTGGGACCGATTCAGAGAACTCGGTCAGACCGACTTGGTTCATAATGTGACCGTTAGGTGTTTCGGTGGGACCGACACGTCAACTCGGTGGGACCGATATCATTAGGGTTAGGGCATAACGTAATCTCGGTGTGACCGATTACACAAACTCGGTGAGACCGGACTGATTAGGGTTTCCGACAGTGGCTATGACAACTGAACTTGGTGGCTCCGGATATGAAATTTCGGTGGGGGGCGAGTTGGACTTTCAAGATTAGGACATATGTGGATATGATAAAGTAGTGGAGAGTTTTGGAGCATATCACTAAGCATTTTGAGCTAGAGCCTCATTAAGCAACACCTCATCCCTTCTTAATAGTATTGACTTTTCATATAGAGTCAATGTGATCTTGGATCACTAAAATAGAAAATGTAGAGTCTTCTGCTTTGAGCTTGAGCCAATCCTTTGTCCTTAGCATTTTGAAGGGTCCACTTTCTAATCCATGCCATGCCAATCATTGAGCTTTCCTGAAATATTCATCTTGGAATAGCATTAGCTCAATGAGCTATATGTTGTTAGGAATTACCAAAACCACCCATAGATAGTTGCACTTTCATCCTTGTCGGAGGAGATGACGATGTACTTGGGGTTGCTTTGCGAGGTGAGGTAGCCGTGTTGGTCGTCCTCTTCTCGGCAACCTGTTGGTCTCTGCCTACCGATGGCGTAGTGCCCTTTGATCCAGGACGAGATGGCAGGGGGCCAACTTCAGAGGCAGACATGGATGGCGGAACAACTATAGTTGGCCTCATGGGAGTTGACGGAGCATGGTTTTTCTCCGACAACAGGCTACTACCTTGTCTTGGTCATGTCTATAGCAGGATATTGCTTAGCCGAGGGCCTCGATGCCCAAGCTTGTTCATGGTGCATTCGAAGCTTGTTAGTGGCTTGTTCGGTATTAATGTATCTTTGTCGTTTTTTCATTTATAATGGTCGTGGTATGATGGGTTGTGGGTTTATCTATAAAACAGGGTGAATGCCTTTTGCGGTAACATAACATCATAGACTAGTATTCACCAGAAATCCAGTTTGGCTCTTGCGAACATATACTCCTCCGCGCCAAAATGCATTTTGCACATGTCAATTTTTTTAAAATAAAATAGACGTGTTCATTGTCACATCCAAATGCCACCTGCAAATTTTTAGAGGTAAAGCTTAAACATTTTGATCTGTGCAAAAAAAAACAAGTCGAACGTCAAATGTTATAGTTAATTTTATTTTTTCAGCGATGAAGCAATGAGATATTTCGTTTCCCATGAAAATTGCCAAGCATGCTTGTTACACTAACATGAACATCTACACAAAAATTTCAGAATATTTACTTTTTTTATTATTTATGTCAAAATTTCTGTTCATCCGGGAGTATAGCTTCCCAAAACCAATACGGCTATCCTATTCACATTATTCACTCTCATATTTCTGTGGAGCTATTTCCTCTCATGAAATGCATATGTGTGCTCACTTTATCGACAGCAGGTGTCGTCCTTTTGCACGCCCTCCCCTTTGTGACTTCGTCTTGGGTCAAGGCATTGACACGAATTATCTGATAAATCGAGATAAATTCTACTACTGTTTTCTTGAGTCCTTAGATGTGAAGCAAGGGGCGAGAATGTAAGAGCCTTAAGTAACTTGACGCATGCCACTCTAGCGATCTGTGTCAACGTCGTACAGTATATGCAGAGCGATCGAGCGGATGGATTGGGATACATGAATTTGGTAGTCTAGAATTTGTAATTTGTCTTCTACCTTATCTTCAGGAGAGGCTTCTTGCCCTCAAGTCTTGTATTCAATATATCTCGCCCTTGAGGCTCAATAATGCATCTATCATATTCCACCAATCCCTCTCTCCCCCTTCTAACATGGTATCAGCCTAACCGATCCAACCCTAGCCGCCGCCACCGCTTCCGCCCCGCGCGTCGCCCCCGGGACGGTCGGTCTCCATGACCGCCGTCGGGGGCCGCGCCGCCCGTATTTAGGGTTCGTCTGCCGGTCGTGTTGACCGGCTGCCCTATGATGTCTACTACACAACCTTCTTCTTGTAGACGTTGTTGGGCCTGCAAGTGCACAGGTTTGTAGGATAGTAGCAAATTTCCCTCAAGTGGATGACCTAAGGTTTATCAGTCCGTAGGAGGCGTAGGATGAAGATGGTCTCTCTCAAACAACCCTGCAACCCAATAACAAAGAGTCTCTTGTGTCCCCAACACATCCAATACAATGGTAAATTGTATAGGTGCACTAGTTCGGCGAAGAGATGGTGATACAAGTGCAATATGGAAGGTAGATAAAGGTTTTTGTAATCTGAAAATATAAAAATAGCAAGGTAACTAATGATAAAAGTGAGCGTAAACAGTATTGCAATGATAGGAAACAAGGCCTAGGGTTCATACTTTCACTAGTGCAAGTTCTCTCAACAATAATAACATAGATAGATCATATAACAATCCCTCAACATGCAACAAAGAGTCACTCCAAAGCCACTAATAGCGGAGAACAAATGTAGAGATTATGGTAGGGTACGAAACCACCTCAAAGTTATTCTTTCGGATCAATCTATTCAAGAGTTCGTACTAGAATAACACCTTAAGACACAAATCAACCAAAACCCTAATGTCACCTAGATACTCCATTGTCACCTCAAGTATCGGTGGGCATGATTATACGATATGCATCACACAATCTCAGATTCATCCAACCAACATAAAAGTACTTCAAAGAGTGCCCCAAAGTTTCTACCGGAGAGTCAAGAAAACGTGTGCCAACCCCTATGCATAGGTTCATGGGAGGAACCCGCAAGTTGGTCACCAAAACATACATCAAGTGGCACGTGATATCCCATTGTCACCACAGATAAACACGGCAAGACATACATCAAGTGTTCTCAAATAAAGACTCAATCCGATAAAATAACTTCAAGAGGGAAACTCAATTCATCACAAGAGAGTAGAGGGGGGAGAAACATCATAAGATCCAACTATAATAACAAAGCTCGCGATACATCAAGATCGTGCCATAGAGAGAACACGAGAGAGAGAGAGAGATGAAACACATAGCTACTGGTACATACCCTCAGCCCCGAGGGTGAACTACTCCCTCCTCGTCATGGAGAGCGCCGGATGATGAAGATGGCCACGGTGATGGGTTCCTCCCAGGTGCCGAACAGGCTCCCGAGAGGTTTTCGGTGGCTACAGAGGCTTGCGGCGGCGGAACTCCCGATCTATCTTGATATTCGATGGTTTTAGGGTACGTAGGCATATATAGGCGAAAGAAGTCGCCCGGGAGGTGCTCGAGGGGCCCACAAGACAGGGGGGGTGCGCCCAGTAGGGGGGGCGCGGCCTCCTATCTCGTGGCCTCCTCGAGGATCTTCTAACATGGACTCCAAGTCTCCAGGATCATATTCTTCCAAAAAATCACGCTGCCGAAGGTTTCATTCCGTTTGGACTCCGTTTGATATTCCTTTTCTTCGAAATACTGAAGCAAGCAATAAAACAACAATATGGGCTTGACCTCCGATTAATAGGTTAGTCCTAAAAGTAATATAAAAGTGTATAATAAAGCCCATAATCATTCAAAACAGGTAATATAATAGCATGGAACAATCAAAAGTTATAGATACGTTGGAGACGTATCACCCTAGAGAGTCTTTTCCCTGAGCCCTTACTTCGGGTTTTTCTCTCTCCCGCCAATTATTAATCGGTGTTTTTATTTTTGATTTTCCGATCTAAGATCAGTCTGCGTCGCCCGCCGCCGTCTATCATCCACAACGCGCATCTGATTCATCGACATCTTCATCGTCCCTGGCTGCACATGTCACGCGAGCTTGCTCGTACGGCCGCACCTACCTACGCTGGACTCGCGTTGCGTCTTCACCGCGTGGCCCGCGGCCACTCACGCATCGCTCAAGCGCCGGCCGCCTGACGAGGACTCCACAACCCACGCGACGCATCATGCATGTCTTCTGCTCAAGTGCTCATGCACATTGCATCCTTGATTTGTGTGGCTGCACGTGTGCCCGGCTGTGGGATGTGGCTGCTCACGTGCATGCGTGTACGCGTCTATCGGCCTCCTGAACAACGTTTGTCTGCGCCGGTTGCACGCGTCTGTCCGTCCGTCCATGCGACGCACGCCGTGGATACCTGCATCATCATCAAGCAACTACCTCAACCTTTCGAGCAGTCAGATTGATCATCTGTCCGCCGCTCCATCTCATCTACGCCACACGGCCGATCTGGTCCGTCAGTTGCGCGCGCTTCTGCAGGTCCCGTAAAGACTGTCCCGAATACAACGCGTCCCTCCACCGATCGAGCAACGGGCTGCCCTGTGTCGCCCCGCCGGGCCGCAGCGCCGCCGCCCCGTGGTTCTCCTCGCGGCTGCATCGAGTCGCGCGTCGCCGCTGCGTCGTCCCTTCGGGCCGTAGTGCCGCGATACACGGTCCCCGCCGCCGCCCCGAGGCCATCCCCGTGGTTGCACCGACCCGCGCTCCACCGCAGCGCCGCCCCTTCGGGTTGTAGCGCCGCGGCCTGCGGTCCCTGCTGCAGCCCCGAGGTCTTCCCGTTGTCGCCCCGCCCCGCCTACTGCTGCCGCTACGTCGCCCCTTCGGGTCGTAGCGCCGCGGCCCGCAGTCCACCAGCGTCCCCGCGCGTCGACCTCTCGTGGTATGCGCCGCACCTCCTCTCTCGGCGAGGGAACGCCATCGTCCGCGTCGGTCTTCGTCACGCTATCGGGTTCCTCGCCTACTTCGATCACCGCCGCCGCACTACTAACCTAGCCGCTGCTGCCGCCGCTCTTCTTCGGCTGCTGCCGCCGCTACCTCCGTAGCCGCCGCCGCCCTGATACGTCTCCAACATATCTATCATTTTTTATTGTTCCATGCTATTATATTATCCATCTTGGATGTTTATGGGCTTTATTTTACACTTTTATATTATTTTTGAGACTAACATATTGACCCAGAGCCCAGTGACAGTTCCTATTTTTCCCCTTGTTTCAGTGTTTCGAAGAAAAGGAATATCAAATGGAGTCGAAACGGATTGAAACCTTCTGGAGAAGTTATTTTTGGAAGGAAAGCAACCTGATAGACTTGGAGTGCACATCAGGAAAGAAATGAGGGAGCCACGAGGTAGGGGGCGCGCCCACCCCCCTAGGGCGCGCCCTCCACCCTCGTGGGCCCCTCGTGGCTCCCATGACGTACTTCTTCCTCCTATATATACCCATATACCCTAAAAACTTCGGGGAACAGAAGAGATCGAGAGTTCCGCCACCGCAAGCCTCTTTGGCCACCAAAAACCAATCGGGACCCTGTTCCGGCACCCTGCCGGAGGGGGGAACCCTCGCCGGTGGCCATCTTCATCATCCCGGCGCTCTCCATGACGAGGAGGGAGTAGTTCACCCTCGGGGCTGAGGGTATGTACCAGTAGCTATGTGTTTGATCTCTCTCTCTCGTGTTCTTGAGGTGATTCAATCTTGATGTATCACGAGCTTTGATATCATAGTTGGATCTTATGTTGCTTCTCCCCCTCTACTCTCTTGTAATGGATTGAGTTCTCCCTTTGAAGTAATCTTATCGGATTGAGTCTTGAATGATTTGAGAACACTTTATGTATGTCTTGTCGTGCGTATCTGTGGTGACAATGGGATATCACGTGATTCACTTGATGTATGTTTGGGTGATCAACTTGCGGGTTCCGCCCATGAACCTATGCATAGGGGTTGGCACACGTTTTCGTCGTGATTCTCCGGTAGAAAACTTTGGGGCACTCTTTGAGGTTCTATGTGTTGGTTGAATAGATGAATCTGAGATTGTGTGATGCATATCGTATAATCATACCCACGGATGCTTGAGGTGACATTGGAGTATCTAGGTGACATTAGGGTTTTGGTTGATTTGTGTCTTAAGGTGTTATTCTAGTACGAACTCTAGGGCTGTTTGTGACACTTATAGGAATATCCCAACGGATTGATTGGAAATAATAACTTTGAGGTGGTTTTGTACCCTACCATAATCTCTTCATTTGTTCTCCACTATTAGTGACTTTGGAGTGACTCTTTTTTGCATGTTGAGGGATAGTTATATGATCCAATTATGTTATTTTTGTTGAGAGAACTTGCACTAGTGAAAGTATGAACCCTAGGCCTTGTTTCAACTCATTGCAATACCGTTTACGCTCACTTTTATTACTTGTTACCTTGCTGTTTTTATATTTTCATATTACAAAAACTTATATCTACCATCCATATTGCACTTGTATCACCATCTCTTCGCCGAACTAGTGCACCTATACAATTTACCATTGTATTGGGTGTGTTGGGGACACAAGAGACTCTTTGTTATTTGGTTGCAGGGTTGTTTGAGAGAGACCATCTTCATCCTATGCCTCCCATGGATTGATAAACCTTAGGTCATCCACTTGAGGGAAATTTGCTACTGTCCTACAAACCTCTGCACTTGGAGGCCCAACAACGTCTACAAGAAGAAGGTTGTGTAGTATACATCAATCAGTTTCTGGCGCCGTTGCCGGGGAGGTGAGTGCTTGAAGATATATCTTTAGATGTTGCAATCGAATCTTTTAGTTTCTTGTTTTATCACTAGTTTAGTCTATAAAAGAAAACTACAAAAAAATGGAATTGAGTTTGTCTCATACGCTTCATCTTTTTAATATCTTTCGTGAGTATGATGGAAAGGAAAATTGTGCCAAAGTACTAGAAGAAGAATTACATAGAATGCTTGGCATAAAATATGTGAATGATGAGCATGATTGCAATGTTGTTAGTATGAATTCTTTGAATACCCATGATGCTAATGATATGCAAAGCCACAAGCTTGGGGAAGCTATGTTTGATGAAGATGATATTTTTTGTCCCCCAAGCTTTGATGAGCAAATTTACTATGATGAAAGCATGCCTCCTATCTATGATGATTATTGTGATGACATGTATGCTATAAAGAATAATGATAACTATGAAACTTGTCATCTTGATATTAATTTTCTATCACATGATAGTTATTTTGTTGAGTTTGCTCCCACTACTATTCATGAGAAGAATTTTGCTTATGTGGAGAGTAGTAAATTTTCTATGCAAGTAGATCATGAAAAGAATGCTTTAGGTGTTGGTTATATTGTTGAATTCATTCATGATGCTACTGAAAATTATTATGAGGGAGGAATATATGCTTGTAGGAATTGCAATAATATCAAGTTTCCTCTCTATGTGCTTAAAATTTTGAAGTTATGCTTGTTTTGCCTTCCTATGCTAGTTGATTATTGTTCCCATAAGTTGTTTGCTCACAAAATCCCTATGAATAGGAAGTGGGTTAGACTTAAATGTGCTAGTCATATTCTTCATGATGCTCTCTTTATGTTTCAATTCTTATCTTTTATGTGAGCATGATTGAAATCATCATGCCTAGCTAGGGGCGTTAAACGATAGCGCTTGTTGGGAGGCAACCCAATTTTATTTTAGTTTCTTGATTTTTGGTTCTGTTTAGGAATAAATAATCCATCTAGCTTCTGTTTAGATATGGTTTTATGTTTTAATTAGTGTTTGTGCCAAGTAGAACCTTTGGGAAGACTTGGGTGAAGTCTTTATGATCATGCTGTAAAAAACAGAAACTTTAAAGCTCAAGAGATTAGCTTCAACTTTTTATTGGAGAGTGCTATTTAGTTGATTCTTTTTGCAGATGATTACTAGACAAATTCCTCAGGACCACTAATTTATTTTAGAATTTTTGGAGTTCCAGAAGTATACATTTGATACAGATTACTACAGATTGTTCTGTTTTCATTGTGTTGCTTGCTTATTTTGATGAATCTATGGCTAGTAAAATAGTTTATAAACCATAGATAAGTTGGAATACAGTAGGTTTAACACCAATACAAATAAAGAATGAGTTCATTGCAGTACCTTGAAGTGGTGTTTTGTTTTCTTTCACTAACGGAGCTTACGAGTTTTCTGTTAAGTTTTGTGTTGTGAAGTTTTCAAGTTTTGGGTAAAGATTCGATGGGCTATGGAATAAGGAGTGGCAAGAGCATAAGCTTGGGGATGCCCAAGGCACCCCAAGGTAATATTCAAGGATAACCAAGAGCCTAAGCTTGGGGATGCCCCGGATGGCGTCCCCTCTTTCGTCTTCGTCCATAGATAACTTTACTTGGAGCTATATTTTTATTCACCACATGATATGTGTTTTGCTTGGAGCGTCATTTTATTTTTCTTTGTTTTGCTTGCTGTTATTTAGAATAATGTTTTGAATCTCTATTTTCAATAAAAATGTCAAGGATAGCCTTTACCATGCTTATTTTACAAGTCTACATGTTGCTGTTCGAAAACAGAAAGTTTACCGCTGTTGCAAAAATTCCCTAGAAAAGTCAGAATGTGATAAAATGTTGAAACCTTTTGCATAATAAGATCTGATAAATTTAATACAGTGGGAATTTTCTTTCATAATTTTTTGACCTAGGGAAGTATGGATCTTGCTGCATTCTTTACAGATTGTCCTGTTTAGGCAGATTGCTGTTATGTTTGCATTGTTTGCATATGTTTGCTTGTTTAATGATTCTATTTGAGGATAGGAGTACTAAATATGCAGAGGCATTTAGTATGCAATGTTGAATAATAATTTTAGTGATTTTCTACAGTATAGTATGATAAGGTTTTTGCATTGGTTTATACTAACCTATCTCACGAGTTCTTGTTGAGTTTGGTGTGGAGGAAGCTTTCGAGATTTAGGAAACCATGATATGAGAGGAATTAAGGAGACACAAAAGCTCAAGCTTGGGGATGCCCAAGGCACCCCAAGATAATATTTCAAGAAGTCTCAAGCATCTAAGCTTGGGGATGCTCCGGTAGGCATCCCACCTTTCTTCTTCAACAATTATCGGTTAGTATCGGTTGAACCTAAGTTTTTGCTTCTTCACATGATGTGTGCTATCCTTGAAATGTCATTTTATTTTGTTTTGCTTGCTTCTTGAATAAAATACATTAAATCTGAAATTCTTAAATGAGAGAGAGTCTTCACATAGCTAAATAATTATTTAACTACTCATTGATCTTCACTTATATCTTTCAGAGTAGTTTGTTGTTTGCTCTAGTGATTCACTTATATATTTTAGAGCACAATGGTGGTTCTATTTTGAAGAAATAGATGAACTCTCATGCTTCACTTATATTATTTTGAGAAGTATTAAATAGCATGGTAATTTGCTTAATCCTAATATGATAGGTATTAATAGTAAAAACTTTCTTATGAGTGTGTTGAATACTAAGAGAAGTTTGATGCTTGATGATTGTTTTGAGATATGGAGGTAGTAAAATTAGAGTCATGCTAGTTGGGTAGTTGTGAATTTGAGAAATACTTGCGTTAAAGTTTGTGATTCCCGTAGCATGCACGTATGGTGAACCGTTATGTGATGAAGTCGGAGCATAATTAATTTATTGATTGCCTTCCTTATGAGTGGCGGTCGGGGACGAGCGATGGTCTTTTCCTACCAATCTATCCCCCTAGGAGCATGCGCATAATACTTTGCTTTGATAACTTGTAGATTTTTGCAATAAGTATATGAGTTTTTTATGACTAATGTTGAGTCCATGGATTATACGCACTTTCTTCCATCCACCATTGCTAGCCTCTCTAATACCGCGCACCTTTCGCCGGTATCATACACCCACCATATACCTTCCTCAAAACAGCCACCATACCTACCTATCATGGCATTTCCATAGCCATTCCGAGATATATTGCCATGCAACTTTCCACCGTTCCGTTTATTATGACACGCTCCATTATTGTCATATTGATTTGCGTGATCATGTAGTTGACATTGTATTTGTGGCAAAGCCACCGTTCATAATTCTTTCATACATGTCACTCTTGATTCATTGCATATCCCAGTACACCGCCGGAGGCATTCACATAGAGTCATACCTTGTTCTAAGTATTGAGTTGTAATTGTTGAGTTGTAAGAAAATAAAAGTGTGATGATCATCAATTTTTTGAGCATTGTCCCTAGTGAGGAAAGGATGATGGAGACTATGATTCCCTCACAAGTCAGGATGAGACTCCGGATTAAAAAAAAGTGGCCATAAAAAAAGAGAAAAGGCCCAAATAAAAAAATGAGAGAAAAAGAGAGAAGGGACAATGTTACTATCCTCTTGCCACACTTGTGCTTCAAAGTAGCACCATAATCTTCATGATAGAGAGTCTCCTATGATATCACTTTCATATACTAGTGGGAATTTTTCATTATAGAACTTGGCTTGTATATTCCAATGATGGGCTTCCTCAAAATGCCCTAGGTCTTCATGAGAAAGCGAGTTGGATGCACACCCACTTAGTTTCTTTTGTTGAGCTTTCATATACTTATAGCTCTAGTGCATCCGTTGCATGGCAATCCCTACTCACTCACATTGATATCTTTTGATGGGCATCTCCATAGCCCGTTGATACGCCTAGTTGATGTGAGACTATCTTCTCCTTTTTTGTCTTCTCCACAACCACCATTCTATTCCACCTATAGTGCTATGTCCATGGCTCACGCTCATGTATTGCGTGAAGATTGAAAAAGTTTGAGAACGTCAAAAGTATGAAACAATTGCTTGGCTTGTCATCGGGGTTGTGCATGATTTAAATACTTTGTGTGGTGAAGATAGAGCATAGCCAGACTATATGATTTTGTAGGGATAACTTTCTTTGGCCATGTTATTTTGAGAAGACATAATTGCTTAGTTAGTATGCTTGAAGTATTATTATTTTTATGTCAATATTAAACTTTTATCTTGAATCTTTCGGATCTGAATATTCATACCACAATTAAGAAGAATTACATTGAAATTATGCCAAGTAGCATTCCACATCAAAAATTCTGTTTATATCATTTACCTACTCGAGGACGAGCAGGAATTAAACTTGGGGAGGCTGATACGTCTCCAACGTATCTATAATTTTTTATTGTTCTATGCTATTATATTATCCATCTTGGATGTTTATGGGCTTTATTTTACACTTTTATATTATTTTTTGGACTAACATATTGATCCAGAGCCCAGTGTCAGTTCCTGTTTTCCCCCTTGTTTCAGTGTTTCAAAGAAAAGGAATATCAAACGGATTCGAAACGGAATGAAACCTTCTGGAGAAGTTATTTTTGGAAGGAAAGCAACCTGATAGACTTGGAGTGCACGTCAGGAAAGAAACAAGGGAGCCACGAGGTAGGGGGGCGCCCACCCCCCTAGGGCGCGCCCTCCACCCTCGTGGGCCCCTCGTGGTTCCCCTGACGTACTTCTTCCTCCTATATATACCCATATACCCTAAAAACTTCGGGGAACAGAAGAGATCGGGAGTTCCGCCACAAGCCTCTTTGGCCACCAAAACCAATCGGGACCTGTTAAAGACCGCCAGAGGGGGAACCCTCACCGGTGGCCATCTTCATCATCCCGGCGCTCTCCATGATGAGGAGGGACTAGTTCACCCTCGGGGCTGAGGGTATGTACCAGTAGCTATGTGTTTGATCTCTCTCTCTCTCTCTCTCTCTCTCTCTCTCTCTCTCTCTCGTGTTCTTGAGGTGATTCGATCTTGATGTATCGCGAGCTTTGATATTATAGTTGGATCTTATGTTGCTTCTCCCCCTCTACTCTCTTGTAATGGATTGAGTTTTCCCTTTGAAGTAATCTTATCGGATTGAGTCTTTAATGATTCGAGAACACTTTATGTATGTCTTGCCGTGCGTATCTGTGGTGACAATGGGATATCACGTGATTCACTTGATGTATGTTTTGGTGATCAACTTGAGGGTTCCGCCCATGAACCTATGCATAGGGGTTGGCACACGTTTTCGTTTTGATTCTCCGATAGAAAACTTTGGGGCACTCTTTGAGGTTCTATCTGTTGGTTGAATAGATGAATCTGAGATTGTGTGATGCATATCGTATAATCATACCCACGGATACTTGAGGTGACATTGGAGTATTTAGGTGACATTAGGGTTTTGGTTGATTTGTGTCTTAAGGTGTTATTCTAGTATGAACTCTAGGGCTGTTTGTGACACTTATAGAAATATCCCAACGGATTGATTGGAAAGAATAACTTTGAGGTGGTTTCGTACCCTACCATAATCTCTTCGTTTGTTCTCCACTATTAGTGACTTTGGAGTGACTCTTTGTTGCATGTTGAGGGATAGTTATATGATCCAATTATGTTATTATTGTTGAGAGAACTTGCACTAGTGAAAGTATGAACCCTAGGCCTTGTTTCAAATCATTGCAATACCGTTTACGCTCACTTTTATTACTTGTAACCTTGCTGTTTTTATATTTTCAGATTACAAAAACCTATATCTACCATCCATATTGCACTTGTATCACCATCTCTTCGCCGAACTAGTGCACCTATACAATTTACCATTGTATTGGGTGTGTTGGGGACACAAGAGACTCTTTGTTATTTGGTTGCAGGGTTGATTGAGAGAGACCATCTTCATCCTACGCCTCCCACAGATTGATAAACCTTAGGTCATCCACTTGAGGGAAATTTTCTACTGTCCTACAAACCTCTGCACTTGGAGGCCCAACAACGTCTACAAGATGAAGGTTGTGTAGTAGACACCACGCTCGTCCACCCCCTTCGCCTTTGTCCAAGCACCAGCCTGTCGCCAGCGTCGCCGTCATCTACCCCGACCACTTCATCTAATCCGACCACCATTGGTGACATCGGCCCCACGCCAATGGACGCTGCAATCGTCGTAGAGTTCTTCTCTGCTGGCCCCTCTGACCTCTCCGACATGGCGTATAGCTCATGCAGGTCCATCGTCTCCGCATGCCCGGTGCTGGAAACACCAATGCGTGCCTTCATCCACGATGTGTCCCCAGGCCTGGCAAGCCTGGTCGGCGCTTCGTCAACTTCGTCTTCGTCCGTCTACGCATGCGCGGTGCAGGCAACACCGATGCGTGCCTTCTTCTGGCATACCCGGTGCGACGCCTCGTCAACACCATCCTCCTTCCGGCGCACCACTACCTCGACAGCACTGCGCCCATGACTAACTCGACGCCTCCCTGCGCCCGCGACTCCACGGCGACTTCCTCGACACCTGCTACCCCGACTCGACATCGACCACAACGTTCTTTGCACGGCTACCTCAACCACGGCTATACCACCCCACGCTCTCAGCTACATCGACAATCCGCTTGAGCAACTCGTCAGCTTCCTCTACATTCAACGCGTCCGCAACGCGACACCATCCACGATGCTCCCGCTATGACTGTGGGGGGATGTCAGCCTGTCGGCTGCTATTCTCTCTAGTCTGACCGTTCGCGACGCTCATGTTGTTTGCAGCGCTACCGCTATGACTGCGGGGGGATGTTAGAGATATATTTGGGATACATGTATTTGGTAGTCTAGGATTTGTAATCCGTCTCCTACCTTATCTTCAGGAGAGGCTTCTTGCCCTTCAAGTCTTGCACTCAATATATACTTGCCATCGAGGCTCAATAATACATCCATCATATTCCGCCAATCCCTCTCTCTCCCTTCTAACACCTAATTTAGTGCCTGTGGTGATGCTAGCACGCATGTGATGGACACACACTTGGTCCAGTACCAGTACAAGTACAACCAACCGAGTTTAATATGCGACTTTCCTCGACCAGCGTGATGCTGCTGCTAGTGGTGGTATAGATCTGCAACAACAATCAACCATCGACAACAGTTTGATGTGTCTAGCATGCATGATGGTTGCACACACTATTCTATTCGGCTCTGAGTACTGCTGCCTTCCCAGAGGAACACTGGGGGATCCGTTCTTAGCACCGGAACGAGTTGTTTTACTCCTCTCAACCAGCTCTCTCGTGTCCTTGTAAAAAAAACACTTGCCCGCGGACATGAATGCAGGAGACGACCATTCAACGATGTCCGTATGCATTCGGCCTCCCTCATTTTCTTGAAGTCCATATGATCAAATAGTCGCATAAATAGAGTTCAGATGTTCAACTAGCCGCATACAAAGAGTACAGACATTTAAATAGTTGCATGCAATACTAATTTAAATTTAAAAAGGTTCAAATATTACATCTCAACATTGTCTTTCCCTTTAACCGTCCACTGATGCTCAATCAGATCTTCCTTCAGCTGCTCGTGAGTTAGTCGATGCCGAATTTGTGGATGCATTTGAATACACTCTTGAAATGTGGCTGGATTCTGGTCTGGAAGTTCGATACGATCATCCATGTTCTCAAATTCTAGAGCTACGGCAGCATCCTACCCTCATCCTCGGTGATCATGTTGTGCGCGATCACACAACATGTCATCACTCCCCACAAGGTCTCCGAATCCCATTGTTTAGCAAGTCCACAAATTACTGCAAAACGGTACTGTAGAACTCCAATTGCCCTCTCGGCATCCTTTCTAGTTGCTTCTTGTCTTTGACGGAGTGAGATTTTTTTGGCCAACTGGGTTAGAGATGGTGCTGACAAAGGTAGCTGACGGAGGATAGATACTGTCAACTAGTCCATGTTGTACTCATGTCCATTGACAGTATAGTGGCAAGGAGGAGTTTTTTTCCTTCAGTCAGCCTCACAAACAATGGTGATCGCTGCAGCACATTGATATCATTGCGAGACCCGGGCATGCCAAAGAAAGCGTGCCAAATCCAAAGATCATGCGATGCAACTGCTTCATGAATGATGTTGGGCTTCTTAGCATGACCCTGGTATTGCCCTTGTAAAGCCTTCGGACATTTCTTCCATTTTTAACGCATGCAGTCAAGAGATCCAAGCAAACCTGGCCACTCTCTTGCTTCTGAGATTGCCAAGAGCCTGTCGGTGTCTACCACAGTTGGTTCTCTCAGGTAATGAGGTCCAAGCACCTCGACCATGGCAGTTGCAAAACTGACTATGGAATCTACGCATGTGCTCTCAGACATCCGTAGGTACTCGTCCGACGAATCAGTGGTCGTGCCATATGCAAGCATCCGGAGTGCGGACATGCACTTCTGGTAACCAGAGAAGCCAATCGTTCCCGCAGCATCCTTCTTCAAGACGAAGTAGTCATCATATGACCGGGCGCCATGATACAAACGGCCGAAGACAGTCTTGCGCATCCGAAAATGGGGCAGAACTGGTCAGTGAAGAGTGCATCGGGGGTAAAGTAGTCGACCATCAGTGTTAAATGGCCGCACCCCCTGTTGTGGTTGAGCACTCGATGACCCTTGATCGATCCCTTGAAATTGAGAGCATGCTCCTCCGCGTCTTCAAGGACCACTTGCATCATCACCATCTCATCTGTGTAGTACTCCTCATCGGACGAGCCTTCAAGACAACTCTACATAGTGCTTGTATATGTACTCCAAATCGGAATCCATTGCTAAACTTTTTTAGCTCTGAAAATTCATCGAACAGTTGTCAGGAATGGTGAGTATAGCAGTAGCCCATGGTACCTAGTGGGCCGGTCGGAGTAGAGGGGTTGAACAACGACGAAGGAGAAGCGGGGTGAACGCCGGCTGGAACGATGGAGGTGATAGGAACGTAGAGTTCCGACAGGGGTGTGGCAGGACGGCCGGGGTGGTGGAGCGGCGGCGAAGGCAAGAGAGAAAGAAGGAATGAGAGAACATGGGGAGGATGGAGGCGCGGTGTCTGGGAGGGGTTTTGGATGGGTCAGGAGTGCCGGAGTCCTACGTGTTTGCTGTCCTGACTCCCACAAAGCCCCCCGTCGTTTGTCTCGGGTTTGCTGGAAAAAATACGTTCGGACAGCTCGGCGGACCGATACACGCCCGCGTTGGATGGAAAAACGCGTCTGGTATGCCATGGAGATGCCCTAATGAGATTTTAGTAGATGTTGTGTGTGGATGTATACATGATTATGTATTGTTTGTAGAACAAATATACTTACGACTATAGATACATCTTTCCCTCTTGCTTTTTGCAGTGTCTGGGACAACCAACCCCTTCAGTCTTCATTGGTGAGAGTGTGGATTCGCCTTTAGTGTGTACGATGGCGAGGAAGGTGATGAGTCCAATTTATGTGATAATTTTAGTAAGTATTTTGTGCCTACATGATAGGCTTTGTGGAATTTTATCGCATTCGCACATCTTTTTGTTGATAATCCTGCAGGTAATGCCTTTTGGATCATTTATCATATAATGGAAGAAATCCCTAGAAATGGCAGTGGAATCATGTATTTAAAGTGATAATCACCTACCATAAAAGAATCAAGCAAGAAGGCCAAAAAAGAAATCGGCATTGCACCTCCGGTGCAAAAGATGTCGTTCCATACGACCGCACCCACTCGTATGGAGTGCCATCGCCCCCGCGCGGATCAACTATTTCCACCCCGTGAAATCGGATCGTGGATCGGACATACAGAGCGACCAGAAACTCGTCCAGAAGGCAGAACCCTAGACTTCAGAGTTCATCTGGAGGAGGGATTGGCAAGGAGAAGAGGGGGGATCTCCCTCCTCGCGCACAAGGGGTGGTACGACATCATCACCATTGTCATCGTCATCATCATCCACACCACCACCACCATCATCATCCACATCCTTATGACTGTAACATGAAGAACCCTAGTGGATCATCTCCTGTGTTATTTGAATCATTCATCCATGTATGCCTTCACCCTTGTCATGATGTTCGTTGTCTCCATGTGTGAGTAGGCCCCTAGTTCTCGGGGATATGGATGAACTCTTGGCATGTGTAAGATCTGAAACGTTATTATGGATATGAGATTCCTTGTTGAATGCTTAGTTTAATATCTTCGTGAATGGTGTGAAGGGGCCCCATTCAGTATTTGTGCCTTATGGCCAGGAAGTATATCCCTGTCGTTGTAAAGGGCTAGGATGTGAGGGTTATTCGAGGCGACAATAAAAGCCTTTGCTCCTAAACTTTTCAACTGATATGGGAATTATGGAGAACACTTAGAGAGGTCACACCCACGGGGTAATCCTTAGTTATCATGAGTTGTAACCCTCTGGGAGAACTATGATAGTGGTGTGTGTGCCACGAAGTCTACTTCGAGTAGGACGTGTACTGTACCTGGCTCCGCCCAACATAATAGTCAACCGTGGCTCAAATATCCATCTCGTACTTATCCCATGCATAGGTGCGCTAGAAACATACCAATGGGGATTCCGGACTCCCTGAGAACGCATTACTCATCTGTTGTTCCATCAGTCACTCTAGTCACTGTTGTTTATTTACTTTTATGCTATTTCCTTCAAGTTCGCTTCATTACTCAATCAAAATTATTGATCGCCCTCACTTTGCTGCAATCTACAATTATCTGCAGGCATAAAAATACATAATTCAGTACATAGGCAAAAGTCTGATTCCTATGCCCCTATGGTATCGATACTCTTACTTTGAAAAGGCTACAACTAAACCTTGTGCACTTGCAGGCCATCAAACTTTTTCTGGCGCAGTTGCCGAGGAGCTGAGCACTTTTGGGGCTTGCCTTAAGTTTTGAATTATTTTGTGTTTTTACGATTTTTGTAGATTGTGAGAAACCGTGGTCCTTCAAGAACAAATTTGTCAGGAAGGGGTGCAGTTAGTAGCCGGGCCGGCTCGAGGAGAGAATTTATATCTATTTGTCCTAACCTACCTATTGCAGGATTTAACTAATGAGGAGATAAAAGCTAAAATATTTTCTATTCTCTTGAAAAAGAAGACGCTGAATGGCTATTGCATCAACCCGTGAGTGCTTTGAGTAATTGGACAGAGCTATCATCTGCATTATATGCTCATTTTTACCCTCAAAGACAACTATATAAGATAAGAAGGAAGATTAGCAGCTTTGGGCAGCGACCATGCGAGAAACTGGTAGATGCCTATATAAGGTACCGAGGTATACTCTGTGAATGCCATGAACATCGTTATCCTGATTTTTTAATTGTGAACTTCTTTTATGGTGGACTTGACTCACAGAGTAAACAGGCATTGGATATTGCTTCAAAAGGTTCTTTTATGGGAACCGAAATTTCATGAGCCAGGAATCTACTTGATAGGATCCGGCACAATGCTGAAAGTTGGTACCTGTGTTCAAAGGAAAAGACAACAATTGATCATGTTTATGATAGTATTAAGTCTTTCCTTAGAACAAATAAAGGAGATGAAAAATCTTCGGCATGAGCTTAATATTGGGACTGGCCCTGTTTTACATATATTGAAAGATTTTTCTGAGTTTGTGCAGCTCCAAATAAAAAGTTTGTGAAAGACACCAGGGAAGGGAAAGCGATCCGAATGGTAGAAGCAATCGTGAAGAAAACTACTCCACCCCAAGACCGGAGAGAGGCTTATTTTTTAATGGAACGGGAAAAAAGAAGGGAGAATCACTTTCTACTAAGCATAAGAAGAGTATTAAGGTAGAACAATACGGAACTCCACCACATGTGCATATCATGAAAGAACTTGCTACACCTATAGTAGTGGTTAATAAAGAAGTTTTAGACCAAGATACAACCTCTTACCTTAAAGGGTGTACCGGAGGTAAGGGTACAAGTAAGCAAATGTATCGTGTTCTTTCGGAAGCAAGCCTTATTTTGGATTGTGTGACCCAGGATCCCCAGTCAATAATTATTCCCTATACTTTTTATGCAAAAAAATTATTATGATATTTCTCCCCGTACTCTTGCGCCAACTGATGTTGTTATTAATCTTGCAGATAAGATTGATAGAAAACCCGGTGGCATCCTTAAAGATATCAAAATTATAATAGGTGTTGGGGATCGTAGCAGAATTTAAAAATTTTCTACGCATCACCAAGATCAATCTATGGAGTCATCTAGCAACGAGGGTAAAAGGAGTGCATCTACATATCCTTGTAGATCGCGAGCGGAAGCATTCAAGAGAACGGGGTTGATGGAGTCGTACTCGTCGTGATCCAAATCACCGATGACCGAGCGCCGAACGGATGGCACCTCCGCGTTCGACACACGTACGGTTGGGAAGACGTCTCCTCCTTCTTGATCCAGCAAGGGGGAAGGAGAGGTTGATGGAGATCCAGCAGCACGACGGCGTGGTGGTGGAAACTGCGGCGATCTCGGCAGGGCTTCGCCAAGCACTACGAGAGGGAGAGGTGTCACGGGAGGGAAAGGGAGGCGCCAGGGGCTAGGGTGCGGCTGCCCTCCCTCCACCCCACTATATATAGGGGCCAAGGGGGGGCGCCGGCCCCTCTAGATCCCATCTAGATGGGGGGGCGGCGACCAAGGAGGGTGGCTTGCCCCCCAAGCCAAGGGAGCGCCCCCCACCCCTAGGGTTTCCTGCCCTAGGCGCAGGGGGAGGCCCAAGGGGGGCGCACCAGCCCACCAGGGGCTGGTTCCCCTCCCCACTTCAGCCCATGGGGCCCTCCGGGATAGGTGGCCCCACCCGGTGGACCCCCGGGACCCTTCCGGTGGTCCCGGTACAATACCGATTACCCCCGAAACTTTCCCGATGGCCGAAACTTGACTTCCTATATATAATTCTTCACCTACGGACCATTCCAGAAATCCTCGTGACATCCGGGATCTCATCCGGGACTCCGAAAAACTTTCGGGTTACCGCATACTAATATCTCTTTAACCCTAGCGTCACCGAACCTTAAGTGTGTAGACCCTACGGGTTCGGGAGACACGCAGACATGACCGAGACGACTCTCCGGTCAATAACCAACAGCGGGATCTGGATACCCATGTTGGCTCCCACATGCTCCTCGATGATCTCATCGGATGAACCACGATGTCGAGGATTCAATCAATCTCGTATACAATTCCCTTTGTCAATCGGTACGTTACTTGCCCGAGACTCGATAGTCGGTATCCCAATACCTCGTTCAATCTCGTTACCGGCAAGTCACTTTACTCGTACCATAATGCATGATCCCGTGATCAACCCTTTGGTCACATTGAGCTCATTATGATGATGCATTACCGAGTGGGCCCAGAGATACCTCTCCGTCATACGGAGTGACAAATCCCAGTCTCAATTCGTGCCAACCCAACAGACACTTTCGGAGATACCCGTAGTGCACCTTTATAGCCACCCAGTTACGTTGTGACGTTTGGTACACTCAAAGCACTCCTACGGTATCCGGGAGTTGCACAATCTCATGGTCTAAGGAAATGATACTTGACATTTGGAAAAGTCAGGAAACCATGACTATCTGTTGATCAACGAGCTAGTCAACTAGAGGCTCACTAGGGACATGTTGTGGTCTATGTATTCACACATGCATTACGATTTCCGGATAACACAATTATAGCATGAACAATAGACAATTATCATGAACAAAGAAATATAATAATAACCATTTTATTATTGCCTCTAGGGCATATTTCCAACAGTCTCCCACTTGCACTAGAGTCAATGATCTAGTTACATTGTGATGAATCGAACACCCATAGAGTTCTGGTGTTGATCATGTTTTGCCCTAGGGAGAGGTTTAGTCAACAGATCTGCTACATTCAGGTCCGTATGTACTTTACAAATATCTATGTCTCCATCTTGAACATTTTCACGAATGGAGTTGAAGCGACGCTTGATGTGCACGGTCTTCGTGTGAAACCTGGCTCCTTGGCAAGGGCAATAGCTCCAGTGTTGTCACGAAGAGAGTGACCGCCCCGACGCATTGGGTATGACTCCTAGGTCGGTGATGAACTCCTTCACCCAGATTGCTTCATGTGCTGCCTCCGAGGCTGCCATGTACTCCGCTTCACATGTAGATCCCGCCACGACGCTTTGCTTACAACTGCACCAGCTTCGCCCCACCATTCAAAATAAACACGATCCGGTTTGTGACTTAGAGTCATCCAGATCTGTGTCGAAGCTAGCGTCGGCGTAACCCTTCTGACGAGCTCTTCATCACCTCCATACACGAGAAACATGTCCTTAGTCCTTTTCGGTACTTCAGGATATTCTTGACCGCTGTCCAAGGTTCCATGTCGGGATTACTTTGGTACCTTCCTACCAAACTTACGGCAAGGTTTACATCAGTGCGGTACACAAGATGGCATACATAATATACCCTATGGCCGAGGCATAGGGACAATGCTCATCTTTTCTCTATCTTCGCCGTGGTAGGGCATTGAGCCGTGCTCAATCGCACACCTTGCAATACTGAGCAAGAACCCTTCTTGGACTGATCCATATTGAACTTCTTCAATATCTTGTCAAGGTACGTACTTTGTGAAAGACCAATGAGGCGTCTCGATCTATCTCTATAGATCTTGATGCCTAATATATAAGCAGCTTCACCAAGGTCCTTCATTGAAAAACACTTGTTCAAGTAGGCCTTTATGCTTTCCAAGAATTCTATATCATTTCCCATCAACAGTATGTCATCCACATATAATATGAGAAATGCTACGGAGCTCCCACTCACTTTCTTGTAAACACAGGCTTCTCCATAAGTCTATGTAAACCCAAATGCTTTGATCATTTCATCAAATCGCATGTTCCAACTCCGAGATGCTTGCACACCTGGTTAGCATTCTTAGGATCGACAAAACCTTCCGGCTGCATCATATACAGTTCTTCCTTAAGATGGCCGTTAAGGAATGCCGTTTTGACGTCCATTTTCCATATTTCATAATCATAGTATGCGGAAATTGCTAACATGATTGGACGGACTTCAGCTTCGCTACGGGAGAGAAAGTCTCATCGTAGTCAACCCTTTGAACTTGTCGATAACCCTTAGCGACAAGTCGAGCCTTATAGATGGTCACATTACCATCCGCGTCTGTCTTCTTCTTAAAGATCCATTTATTTTCTATGGCTCGCCGATCATCGGGCAAGTCAGTCAAAGTCCATACTTCGTTTTCATACATGGATCCTATCTCAGATTTCATGGCTTCTAGCCATTTGTCGGAATCTGGGCCCGCCATCGCTTCTTCATAGTTCGAAGGTTCACCGTTGTCTAACAACATGATTTCCAAGACAGGGTTGCCGTACCACTCTGGTGCGGAACGTGTCCTTGTGGACCTACGAAGTTCAGTAGGAGCTTGATCCGAAGTATCTTGATCATCATCATTAACCTCCTCTCTAGTCGGTGAAGGCACCACAGGAACATCTTCCTGAGCTGCGCTACTTACCGTTTCAAGAGGTAGTACTTCATCAAGCTCTACTTTCCTCCCACTTACTTCTTTTGAGAGAAACTCTTTCTCCAGAAAGGATCCGTTCTTGGCAACAAAGATCTTGCCTTCGGATCTGAGGTAGAAGGTATACCCAATGGTTTCCTTAGGGTATCCTATGAAGACGCATTTTTCTGACTTGGGTTCGAGCTTTTCAGGTTGAAGTTTCTTGACATAAGCATCGCATCCCCAAACTTTCGAAGCGACGACTTAGGTTTCTTCCCAAACCATAATTCATACGGTGTCGTCTCAACGGATTTCGACGGAGCCCTATTTAAAGTGAATCGGCGGTCTCTAAAGCATAGCCCCAAAATGAGAGCGGTAGATCGGTAAGAGACATCATAGATCGCACCATATCTAATAGAGTGCGATTCGACGTTCGGACACACCATTTATTTGAGGTGTTCGGTAGCGTGATTTGTGAAACTATTCCACATTTCCTTAAGTGTGTGCCAAATTAAATGACTCAAATATTCCCTCCACGATCTGATCGTAAGAACTTTATTTTCCTGTCACGTTGATTCTCAACCTCACTCTGAAATTCCTTGAACTTTTCAAAGGTCTCATACTTGTGTTTCATTAAGTAGACATATCCATATCTACTCAAGTCGTCAGTGAGAGTGAGAACATAACGATAGCCACCGCAAGCCTCAACACTCATTGGACCGCACACATCAATATGTATGATTTCCAATAAGTTGGTTGCTCGCTCCATTGTTCCGGAGAACGGAGTCTTGGTCATCTTACCCATGAGCCATGGTTCGCACGTGTCAAATGATTCGTAATCAAGAGACTCCAAAAGTCCATCAGCATGGAGCTTCTTCATGCGCTTGACACCAATGTGACCAAGGCGGCAGTGCCACAATTATGTGGGACTATCATTATCAACCTTACATCTTTTGGTATTCACACTATGAATATGTGTAACATCACGCTCGAGATTCATTAAGAATAATCCATTCACCAGCGGGGCATGACCATAAAACATATCTCTCATATAAATAGAACAACCATTATTCTCGGATTTAAATGAGTAGCCATCTCAAATTAAACGAGATCCTGATACAATGTTCATGCTCAAAGCTGGCACTAAATAACAATTATTGAGGTTTAAAACTAATCCCGTAGGCAAATGTAGAGGTAGCGTGCCGACGGCGATCACATCGACCTTGGAACCATTCCCGACGCGCATCATCACCTCGTCCTTCGCCAGCCTCCGCTTATTCCGCAGCTCCCGCTTTGAGTTACAAATATGAGCAACCGCACCGTATCAAATACCGGGAGCTACTACGAGTACTGTAAGGTACACATCAATTACATGTATATCACATATACCTTTAGTGTTGCCGGCCTTCTTGTCCGCTAAGTATTTGGGGCAGTTCCGCTTCCAAAGGACCACTTCCCTTGCAATAAAAGCACTCAGTCTCGGGCTTGGGTCCATTCTTTGGCTTTTTCGGCAAGCTCGGCTTACGGGCGCGGCAACTCCTTGCCGTCCTTCTTGAAGTTCTTCTTACCCTTGCCTTTCTTAAACTTAGTGGTTTTATTCACCATCAACACTTGATGTTCCTTTTGATCTCCACCTCCGCTGATTTCAGCATTGAATATACCTCGGAATGGTCTTTTCCATCCCCGCATATTGAAGTTCATCACAAAGCTCTTGTAGCTCGGTGGAAGCGGCCGAAGGATCCTGTCAATGACCGCGTCATCCGGAGATTAACTCCCACTGAGTCGGTGGTTGTGCAACCTGACATTTTGAGTATGTGCTCACCGTGAACTATTTTCCTCCATCTTACAAGCAAGAACTTGTCGGAGACTTCATATCTCTCGACCGGGCATGAGCTTGGAAAACCATTTTCAGCTCTTGAACATCTCATATGCTCCGTGTTGCTCAAGACGCTTTTGGAGCCCGGTTCTAAGCTGTAAAGCATGTCGCACTAAATGAGGGAGTAATCATCGGCCGCAGAGACCGCCAAGCGTTCATAACGTCTTGGTTCTCTCGGGATGGGTGCTTCACCTAGCGGTGCTTCTAGGACATAATCTTTCTTGGCAGCTATGAGGATGATCCTCGGTATGGACCCAGTCCAGTATAGTTCTTGTCATCATCTTTCAGCTTGGTTTTCTCTAGGAACGCGTTGAAGTTGAGGGCAACATTAGCGTGGGCCATTTGATCTACAAGACATATTGTAAAGATTTTAGACTAAGTTCATGATAATTAAGTTCATATAATCAAATTATTCAATGAACTCCCACTCAGATAGACATCCCTCTAGTCATCTAAGTGAAACATGATCCGAGTCAACTAGGCCGTGTCCGATCATCACGTGAGACGGACTAGTCAACGTCGGTGAACATCTTCATGTTGATCGTATCTTCTATACGACTCATGCTTGACCTTTTGGTCTTCCGTGTTCCGAGGCCATGTCTGTACATGCTAGGCTCGTCAAGTCAACCTAAATGTATTGCGTGTGTAAATCGGCTTACACCGTTGTATTGAACGTTAGAATCTATCACACCCGATCATCACGTGGTGCTTCGAAACAACGAACCTTCGCAACGGTGCACAGTTAGGGGGAACACTTTCTTGAAATCATTATAAGGGATCATCTTATTTACTACCGTCGTTCTAAGCAAATAAGAAGCAAAACATGATAAACATCGCATGCAATCAAATAGTGACATGATATGGCCAATATCATATTGCTCCTTTGATCTCCATCCTCGGGGCGCCATGATCATCTTCGTCACCGGCATGACACCATGATCTCCATCATCATGATCTCCATCATCGTGTCTTCATGGAGTTGTCACGCCAACGATTACTTCTATTTCTATGGCTAACGTGTTTAGAAATAAAGTAAAGTAATTTACATGGCGTTATTCAATGACACGCAGGTCATACAAAAAATAAAGACAACTCCTATGGCTCCTACCGGTTGTCATACTCATCGACATGCAAGTCGTGATTCCTATTACAAGAATATGATCAATCTCATACATCACATATATCATTCATCACATCTTTTGGCCATATCACATCACAAGGCATATGCTGCAAAAACAAGTTAGACGTCCTCTAATTGTTGTTGCATGTTTTTACGTGGCTTCTATAGGTTTCTAGCAAGAACGTTTCTTACCTACGTAAAACCACAACGTGATATGCCAATTTCTATTTACCCTTCATAAGGACCCTTTTCATCGAATCCGCTCCAACTAAAGTGGGAGAGACAGACACCCGCTAGCCACCTTATGCAACTAGTGCATGTCAGTCGGTGGAACCTGTCTCACGTAAGCGTATGTGTAAGGTCGGTCCGGGCCGCTTCATCCCACGATGCCGCCGAAGCAAGATAAGACTAGTAGTGGCAAGAAATTGACAACATCGACGCCCACAACTGCTTTGTGTTCTACTCGTGCATAGTAACTACGCATAGACCTAGCTCATGATGCCACTGTTGGGGATCGTAGTAGAATTTAAAAAATTTCTACGCATCACCAAGATCAATCTATGGAGTCATCTAGCAACAAGGGGAAAAGGAGTGCATCTACATACCCTTGTAGATCGCGAGCGGAAGCGTTCAAGAGAACGGGGTTGATGGAGTCGTACTCGTCGTGATCCAAATCACCGATGACCGAGCGCCGAACGGACAACACCTCCGCGTTCAACACACGTACGATTGGGAAGACGTCTCCTCCTTCTTGATCCATCAAGGGGGAAGGAGAGGTTGATGGAGATCCAGCAGCACGACGGCTAGGGAGGGTGGCTTGCCCCCCAAGCCAAGGGGGCGCCCCCCACCCCTAGGGTTTCCTGCCCTAGGCGCAGGGGGAGGCCCAAGGGGGGCGCACCAGCCCACCAGGGGCTGGTTCCCCTCCCCACTTCAGCCCATGGTGCCCTCCGGGATAGGTGGCCCCACCCGATGGACCCCCGGGACCCTTCCGGTGGTCCCGGTACAATACTGATTACCCCCAAAACTTTCCCGATGGCCGAAACTTGACTTCCTATATATAATTCTTCACCTCCGGACCATTCCGGAACTCCTCGTGACATCCGGGATCTCATCCGGGACTCCTAAAAACTTTCGGGTTACCGCATACTAATATCTCTACAACCCTAGCGTCCACCGAACCTTAAGTGTGTAGACCCTACGGGTTCGAGACACCAGACATGACCGAGACGACTCTTGGTCAATAACCAACAGCGGATCTGGATACCCATGTTGGCTCCCACATGCTCCTCGATGATCTCATCGGATGAACCACGATGTCGAGATTCAATCAATCCGTATACAATTCCCTTTGTCAATCGATGCGTTACTTGCGAGACTTGATCGTCGGTATCCCAATACCTCTTTGTAGCGACCGGACCTCAAGCGATCGATCTACGTGCTCGATGTCATCCACGGATCGATAATCTTGACACCACACAATACTCGAAGGATTTATAACAGAGTAGCAATCACACACTTATTACAATCGAATGTCTCAAGAGAGAACTTAATAAAATAAATATGGCTTAAGGCCATCTAATACGATAACAGCGGAAGGCTTGGAAGAATAAGCGAGTCCATCAACTCCAACGACATCACTGAGTATAGAACCACGACCTAAACACCTTACTCGTCGTCTGAAAAGTCTGCAACATGAAACGTCGCAGCCCAAAAACGGGTCAGCACATGGAATATGCTGGCAATGTAACACATAGAGAATAGTGGAATAATAAGCCTATACTACATGCATATATGGCTGGTGGAAAGCTCTATGGTTACAGTTTTTGCGTAAAGCCAATTTTTCCCTACTGCAAAGGAATAAATTTATTTAACTATCATGGTGGTTGTTAAACATTGAGAATGGTTGACAGCATTCTCAATCCCAATTAAAAGTACTCATTCAAAACCCAACAATATTAATTAGAAGTAACATGATGAGATTCACATGATAATCCAAGTACTAGATACTCAAGATGTCCATAACCGGGGACACGGCTAACCATGATTAGTTTATACACTCTGCAGAGGTTTGTGCACTTTTCCCCACAAGACTCGATCTCCTCCGTTTGATTTCTCGCACTACATGGTGTTTGAGAAACGGATGACCGAGACATAGTCTTTCAGAAGCGCTAGCACCTTACATGTGGGTAGACCGGTACACCTACTTTCCCCTACATCTGCTAGTCTACCCGTAAGAGTTCGCACAACATAATCAACTATGCCAGAGCCCATAATGGCTTGTGGCTGCACACGGAAGTTTCTAGTATGAATAATCTCATGATCCCTTTGAGCCTGGGTGGCGGTCTGAAGAAAATACAGGCAAGTCCTGATAGAAACCAGGTGCCTCAATCCACCCAGATGTGTGTTTAAGTTGCCACCTTAAATAAACCATCAAATAACAATCTCACATCTGTCATGGATACACTCACCCAATCCACGTCTACTAGCATAGCATGGCATAATAAGCAAACGTAGAAGTAACTCCCAAGGGTTTGATAATAAATAGGTAATAGGTTCTACCTCAATCTACTTCCCAAAACCCACAATTTAATTAGATCCTAATCATGCAAGTTTTTGAGGATAGATCTAATGCATAAAAACTGGGTATGAGAAGAAGTATGATCAAAGTGTTACTTGCCTTGCTGATGATCCGCGAATCCTGGAGGCTCGAAGTAACAAAGCGCGACTCGGGTATTCTATCGCAGACAAACAAACAAGCATACAATAAGTACTCATCTAATGCACAGGTAAAACTCAAATAGATCTAACCAGATAGTTCAACTTAAGAACTCCGGTTTGCAAAAGAATCAAATCAAGCGAAACAGCGAAAGTCAAGCGGCGGAAGAAACAGCTTCGTTTTACTAATCTGGATCTAAGTCAAATTTTACAGTAGCAAAACTTGTTTAAGTAGGTTATTCGGAAGAGGTTTTGAGACAAAACTCTAGGCGCTTGAATCGCTGATTAGATAAGCGAATGAAAAGTTATACTAAAACAAAAATCGGATCAGGAATCGCGATCAGAAAAATCACGAATTAAATCCGAGAAAAAGAAAAACGACGAACAGGTTAACGAACGGACGTTCGTTAACTAAACTAATCTGACGAACGCTTTCGTTAAAAACGAACGAACGAACTTTCGCTATTTAACCTAAACCGGAAAAAAAAATTGAAACTAATAAAAAAACGAAACTAAAAAAAACCGAAAAAACCCGCCCGGTTTTTAGAAAAAACCGGCGGCACGGTTTTCGAGGCGGCGGCGAACCTCGGCGAATTCGTCGGCGGTAATGGCGGCGGCGGGCATCTTGAGGCAAGTGGTAGGCGCGGCGTGTGTGGCAATGGCCAAGCGGCAATGGCGGCGGGCGTGGGCTAGGGTTTAGGTATTGGGCGGCGGTGGGCCTCGGTGGCTCCCCGGCTTATAAAGCCCAGGTGGCGGAGTCCTAGGCGGACACGTCCGTAGGTCGGTGGCGTTTTTCTAAATAATTCGTGCTGAAGAAAAATAAAAAGAAATAC
The DNA here is from genome assembly GCA_021605205.1 of Aegilops longissima. NCBI lineage: Eukaryota > Viridiplantae > Streptophyta > Magnoliopsida > Poales > Poaceae > Aegilops > Aegilops longissima. Next base: position 161,257,113 of record CM038678.1, on the reverse strand, counting down.
TAAACAAACTCCAAAAATCCCGAAATAAATTTTCCCCGGCTTCTAAAATCAAGTCGGACTAAATGAACATTTATTTGGGGCCTAAATGCAATTTTGAAAAACGCACATTTTTCCTAAATTCAAATAAAAAGGCGAAAAACTCCAAAATAAAATCTTATTTGATTTTATTATTAAATCTTAATTATTTCTTTATTTTGGGAAAGTCATTTTATTCCCTCTCTCATATTTTGATAGAAGAAATAATTGAAGATAAAATAATTAAAATCAAATGATCCTATTTTCAAAATTTGAGAAAACTCAAAATATGAAAATAACGAAATCCCCAACTCTCTTCGTGGGTCCTTGAGTTGTGTAGAATTTCTAGGACCGAGCAAAAATGCAACGAAAAATATGATATGCAATGAAATTTGGGATGTTACACTCGTTCAATCTCGTTACCGGCAAGTCACTTTACTCGTACCGTAATGCATGATCCCGTGGTCAACCCTTTGATCACATTGAGCTCATTGTGATGATGCATTACCGAGTGGGCCCAGAGATACCTCTCCGTCATACGGAGTGACAAATCCCAGTCTCGATTCATGCCAACCTAACAGACACTTTCGGAGATACCCGTAGTGCACCTTTATAGCCACCCAGTTACGTTGTGACGTTTGGTATAGCCAAAGCACTCCTACGGTATCCGGGAGTTGCACAATCTCATGGTCTAAGGAAATGATACTTGACATTTGGAAAAGCTCTAGCAAACGAACTACACGATCTTGTGTTATGCTTAGGATTGGGTCTTGTCCATCACATCATTCTCCTAATGATGTGATCCCGTTATCAATGACATCCAATGTCCATAGTCAGGAAACCATGACTATCTGTGTATCAACGAGCTAGTCAACTAGAGGCTCACTTGGGACATGTTGTGGTGTATGTATTCACACATGCATTACGATTTCCGGATAACACAATTATAGCATGAACAATAGACAATTATCATGAACAAAGAAATATAATAATAACCATTTTATTATTGCCTCTAGGGCATAATTCCTATACTTTTTATGCAAAAAAAATTATTATGATATTTCTCCCCGTACTCTTGAGCCAATTGATGTTGTTATTAAGCTTGCAGATAAGATTGATAGAAAACCCTGTGGCATCCTTAAAGATATCAAAATTATAATAGGCTCACTCATTTATCCATTGATATTTATGTACTAATGATCTCAGAGGATAAGGATTGCCCTATTAGTTTTGGAAATTCTTTTTTGAATACTAGCAAAAAGGCCCGTGCGTTGCAACGGGAGAAAAAAAATACCACACACTCTTAATTTATAAAAGATGGTCTATAATCTGAGAATTTGTAGCTATGGCCCAAACAAAGATGGTCTTAACCTATAAAAGCGTAGTTTAAGATTCTACAGGTGTTCTATTTCAACACGGCTTGCATGCAGATTTAATCCGTACAAAGAAACGAGCAAGTGATCATGCATTTATTCATGTCATGTTCGGGATGAGGTGTTTTTATGGGTGAGTAAAGAAAAACGACAAAAACAAACGATATTTTGGTGCGCATCGTCCAACAGGCCGATCCCATTTCAGGCGGCGGAGGATGATGCGGCATTGCGACTGGTCTTGATGTGGCTAGAACTCGCCGCCTACAGGGAGGAGTGACTCAACAAAGGTTGTGGTGCGCGTCGTCTAACAGGCCGATGGTGGCGCGCCGATAGGCTACTGGGTCGTTTGCTGATGTTGGCACCGCACCTACCGAGAAAAGGTAGAGGATCGTACCGCCGCCGGAGATGGTAAACGACGTGACAGGTTGATGGCCAGAGGCGAGGAAGCGTTGGTGTGGCGATTAACATTGCAGCATAGATATTATATTTTAAATCGTTAACAGGTAAAATGACATCATATTAAGATTCTACATATTTTTCTAATCAAATTTCATATATAACATGTTAAATTTGGAGTTACGGTTTAGAAGATATGAGTATTTTAAAAAACATTTGATATGTACTGCGGGTTTAATGTCAGAAACATTGAGGGGTTCCATAAAATAGCATGACAGACTAAGAATACCTATTTCTTTTATTAGTAGGTATAGATTGCAGGAGCTTATATAAAAAAGAAGGCTATCTCTATGAAATGGGGAGATGAGATGATTACATTTTCATTTTCTTCCGTCTTAAGTAAACCATATCAAGAAGAGGCTCAAGATGAGGAAGAGCAAAAATTAAAACAACTAGTTGAGATTCATCTCCAAAGTCCAGATGAAGTTGAAAGGGTCCTAGTAAGGCCCGAGTCCTTATTTGGAGAAGAAGAAAAGGAGGAAATTGAGATGATAATGGATGCTACTCACGTAGTTTGCCCGTGTTTAAATAAAGTGTATGAGGTACTTGAAAGGAAAGGAGATGAAGAACTACCTCCACCTATTCTCAAACCATTACCTAAAGGACTACAGTATGAGTTTATGGATGGCACCGGAAGATTTTCTATTATTGTTAATGCTGACCTTTTAGGAAAACAAAATGAGAAGCTATTGACGGTGTTAACTAAAGACCGTAAGGCTTTGGGCTATTCAATGAAAGACGTAAAAGGGATAGATCCATCTATTTATTCTCACGATATTCCCATTAAAGAAGGAGCTAAATTGGTAATTGAAAGCCAACGAAGACTACATCCTGCCTCCAAGAATGTGGTAAGAAAAGAAGTAATACGTCTTCTTGACGCTGGGGTAATTTACCCTATGTCTGGTAGTAAGTGGGTGAGTCTAGTTCATTGCATTCCTAAGAAAGGAGGAGTTTCTTTAGTAACTAATGAAAATAATAACATAGTCCCTACTAGGGCTATTTGGATATGGAACGTGTGTAGATTTTACGAAATTAAATAAATGGACTCGGAAGGATCACTGCCCATTACCTTTCATAAATGAGATATTGAAAATGCTGGCTAATAACTCCTACTTTTGTTATCTCGATGGATATTCCAGATTTTCGCAGATACCAATCTGACCTAAAAACCAAGAGAAAACCACCTTCACTTGTCCCTAGGTACATATGCTTATCGTAGAATGCCATTTGGCTTGTGTAATGGACCACCCTCTTTTCAGAAGTGCATTTCTAGAATTTTCCCTGACTTTGTGGAGACAATTCTTTCAGAAGTGCATTTCTAGGATTTTCCCTGACTTTGTGAAGAAAATTGTCAACGTCTTTAGGGATAATTTTTCTGCCAGGCACTTCTTTGACAACTATCTCTATAATCTCACAAAAGTTTTGCAGAGATGCGAAGAAACATGTTTTGTGCTGAATTGGAAAATGAGCCACTTCATGGTCACCGAGGGAGTAGTGCTGGGACATAGAGTATCGGGAAGGAGTATCGAAATAGATCAAGAAAGAATAGAGATAATAGAAAATGTACCTTACCCTCAATAGAAGGTTCATTAAGGATTTTTCTAAATTCATGTATGTTAGCAATGATATGTGATGTGCACTTTGTAAAAATTAACTTCAAATGTGGTGTTCACTTAAATAAAATGCACAAGATATAAATTTGTCTTTTTGTACATATCACGCGATCATATATTTTGTTATGATTTTTTATATGCACATCATATAGTGAGTTACACCCATGAATTACTTCGTAATTTTCAAAGCAGAAAGTAGTTGTCGCACTACCTTCATCTGGGTTTACATGTCTCTTTCATACTTTGTGTTCAATTTTGACTGTAGATTTTACTAACAAAATAAAAGTTTTAAGTCACAAAATTATATTGTAGGATTCATATTGAAAAAAGATTTCCAATTATACTATTCTTTTGATATATAATTTATTTTTTGGTAATTAAATCAAGGGTCAAAGGTTGACCAAAAATACAATAGGGCTAATAAACCCAAACAAAGGTACGTAGTTAACAATTGAACTTGAACTTGAGCACTCTTCAATCTTCATCCAACTTTGTAGAGTATCGCGTCTGTCCTCACTTACTTGGCCACCGCGGCGTCCTTGCAGTCCTCTTTCCCGAAGGCGGAGACGGGGAAGGTCCTCCCGAGCCCGGTGGGCGTCTTGAAGGTGATATTGGAGGGGTCGTCTTTGTCGATGTACATGTCGCAGAGGGTGATCCAGATAAGAAGCTCCTTGCTCTTGACTCCGGTCATGCGCTTCATCTTGCGGTCCTCGACGAAGGCCGTCATGTCGGTGGCGTACGAGACCTGCCTCCCGATCTGCTTGAAGGTGTGCGTGAGCGCCTTCTTCTGGCGCAGCCAGCCGAAGCCACTGGAGCGGTTGTAGCCCACCTCCTGGATGTCCGCCAGCGGCAGCAGAGCCAATGACATGTTGGTCTCGGCCAGCAGCTCCACCGCCTTCTCCAGCGCCTGGCCTTGCGCCGTGGTACACCTCCGCGCCCTCCCTCTGGGCCTCGATCGCCTGCGCCATCTCGACTGATTGAATCGATCAAATCAAATCTCTCAAGGTAAAAACTCAGATTCAAGTCCATGCGCTGGAGTTGCTGGGGCCTTTTTTGGTCTTGGGGGATTTGGTTTGCTGTTGTGGGATTGTGGGTGGGGAGGTGCGGATTTTATAGCTGGATTTGGCGCTTTCCGCTCCGGGATGGATACCGTCGTCCTAGCTGGGGAGGAAGACGGTTGGGAAAGGGGATTTAAGAGCATTACTAGTAGAACCCTCAAACCCTCAAATCTTTAAAGCACTTTTAAGGTTGAGAAGTGCCATTTTTTGACACTTTTAAGGGTTGAAAAACAGAGGCAAATAATAGAACCCTCAAACCTAACTCCAGAAACTGCTTTAAGGGTTGGATTTGAGGTTCTAGTCTTCCCTCAACCCCAACCTTTAAATCTATCATTTGAGAACTCACAATTTATGACAACAAGAACACAATCAACTTCCAAACAAACTACCAAATGACAATCATTGATGCATGGTTTAATAGTTTACATCACAAAATCATCATCTTCCTCCTCTCATCGGCACCATCACCAAAAGTTGCACCTCGGCGCCATCTCATAGACCACAAGCGGGCTCCATCAAGCATCTCCATCGGCACCGGTGGAGTCGTATACACCGCCATCACCACAACTACTCATCGGAGTGTCACCTCGAAAATTAGAGGACGCAACACGGAACATCCTCTTCCTCTCCGTGATGTCCTCCTTGTAGTCCTTCCACCATTGCAATTGCTCTTGATCCATGTCCTTCTTGGACATCATCATGTGCTCTTTCTCTTCCACCATGAGTTCTTTCCATACCTTTGCCTCTTTGAGCTTGATCATCCTCTCCTCCAACTCGGCCTTGCGCTTTGCTTCTTCACGTTTTGCTTCAACTTGTGCAAGCTTGACCGCTTTCTTCTTCTCGGTGATAAGAAGCTTCATCTCCAATGTCTTCGTTGTCAATTCCTCTCTTGCCTTCATCATGTGGTCCATCTTCTCCCTTAGGCTTGACGCCTCTTCTTCCATCTTCACCCTTAGCTTGCCCTTCTTGTTTCCCTCGGGCTTGCCCACGTTCCTCTCCTCCTCATCTTCACTATCGTCCATCCTTAGCATTGCCGACTTCTTGGGTGCGGTCTCTTGATCCCTCAACTTCCACTTGTCAAAGCCTTGAAGAATTGACCAAACATGCTTAAATGGGAATGGCTTGCCCTTGGGCAGCCATCTCCTTGTACCTCAAGCCGGCAATTGTCTCCTATCAACCACACATAAATCACATAAGAACCCACAAATAGCATAGTGCACACACATAATCAAAATAGTGAAGAAATATGTACTCACATAGTCACTCTCCATGGTTCCACTAGGTGGTGCATCCCTCACTTGGTCCATGGCCGCACTCCAACGAGAACAAGCGGGCTTGATCAACTCCCACCGGCCTTGAAGCGACCGGTAAGTGCGATGGATGAACCCACTAGTCTTCGGCTTGATCCTACAATAGACGTCCTCGATCCTTTGCCAATAGAGTTTATCGGTTTGATCAGTGCCGGTGGTAGCATCCATTCCCACAGCTGCCCAAGCACGAACCAAGAGGACATCTTCCGCCTCGGTGTAGTTTGTCGACCGAGCGTGTGGGTGGGAAGCGGCGGTGAATGCCTCCACCCCTATCTCGGCCACCTCCTCCTCGTCATCCCCTTCATCCTCCTCATCTTCCTCCTTTTCCTCCAAGTCGCCGCCAACCCTAAAGGGGTCTAGAGGCGAGCTCAGAGTCCACCTCCGCGTTTTGGAGGAGGTCCATGAACGAGGATGGGGTTGCCATTTCTCGAGCACCTCGTGCTTGGGGGGAGGAGGTTCGGCGACGGTGGCGGGCGGGCAGCGGCATGGCGGCGGGATTCTTCATGGCTTCTTCACGGCCGGGGCAGCCGACGACCTTGGCGGCCCTCGAGGCCCACGGCGGCCGCCTTCTACCGACTCTTCTTGGGGGCGCGCGGGCCGTGGCGGGGCAAAGGCCGGGCGGAGACGGGGCAGGCGGGAGGCCGGGAGGCGGGAGGAGGCGGGAGGCCATGCGCCGCCGCCTCGACGGTCGCCGCCACCACGTCGGCGACGGTCGGGCAAGGGCGGCGGCGCGGGCGGGGGCGGCGGCCGGGCGGGCGGGCGGCGGAGCGGCGGGCGCTGCGGGCAGGGGGCCTTCCATGGCCGGCGACGAGGAGGAGTCTTGGCGGGGCGCGGGCGGGAGGAGGCGGTTGGCTCCGCGGGCTCGGAGCGAGCGACAAGGAGGAGTCTTGGGTTGGGAGAGATTTTCCCTCAACCCCTACTTCTCAGATTGCAAATTGGTTTGAGGGTTGGACCTCTAAATTTTTTTACGGGTTTGAGGGTTTAGAGGTTCTACTCTACGGCGTTTTTTCGGCGAAAACTGTAAAAAAGCGGTTATTTTCAAGGGTTTGAGGGTTTGAGGACTCTACTAGTAATGCTCTAAGCCCAGGGTTTATTAATGCGTGGGGAGGAAGCTGGTTGAGTCACCGGTCTTCGACGCATTTGAGGTTTTCTTGCTCTCTTTTTTTTTTCTTTGAACTGCTCCCCTTGCATGATGAATTACATAGGAGTATTAGCTACTCCCTCCGTTCGGAATTACTTGTCGCAGAAATGGATGTATCTAGACGTATTTTAGTTCTAGATACATCCATTTTCGAGACAAGAAATTCCGAACGAAGGGAGTAGATTCCAGTCAGCCGACTTTTCAGTTTTGGCTCAATCGATTTTGAGTGAAGGAAGGAGAAGGAATGACCTCAACGGAGAGAAGGAAGGGGCTCGCCCTCATCATCCCATTATCTATCTTAAGGTTCAGGGTGGGGACGGCGGTGATGGGGCTTCACCGGAGAAGAAAACTAGCCGCCGGCCGCGGGCGGTGGAGGCTGGCGGTTCGGCCTGGGCTGGAGGGCGGCCAAAGGAAGAAGATGAACAATGTGCGTCGGGTTTGAGGTGGAAGATGACCACAGATCTGTTGGTCACAAAAACGATTCAGTCGACCGACGCATAGTCATTCCCGATGAATTATGCAGGTTTATGTCGCTCTAGGGTTTCAAAACAGATGAATATTTCGCTCTGGGGTTTAAAAACAGATGAATATTTCTACGTTAACATTGACATGCTATCAAAACGATGGACTCGCCATAATTACAAAAGTGGTTGGGGGTCATAACTCTTCTGTTCAACAGATAAACGCCACCAGAACATAAAATATCCGCTCTCTTTTTTTCTTTGGTAAACGTTTGTGACCGGCTGAACGCTCGGCCGGCCACGGGCACATCGTCTGATCTGCTCGTGGGGTATGCTCCGATTTGCGCTGCATCGCCTAGCCAGCCAGCGCACACGCGTGATTGTGAGTGGGAGCACGCGCCGCTCACGAGCAACCTTATCCCCTCCGATTCTTCTCATCCTTCTGTTTCTCTTCCAGAGCATGACCCACCGAACCCATCCCCTCTGCTCCAGATCGGCGAGAAAGCCATGGCTGCCACCTACACATCCCGACCAAGCTTAGGCAAATTGTTGGGGAGGGTGACCATGCGCCATGCGTTCCGCGCACATGAGACGACTAGGGTGAGGTGCTCCGCGCTCGAGCAGATCGCCTGGGGAAGGAGGAGACGATGCAACAGGGGGAGCTGCAAGCGGTGTCGCGTGCCAGCGGTGCGGCGACCTCTCCAGTTGACCTAGGGGCCCATGCCATCAACAAAAATAGAGACCGTAATTGCCATGATCTAAATTATGAAAAACAATGTCTTGCTACTTTATAAAACTGTCATTTCTCTAATTTATAATTTTACAATGAGTATGATAAAAAAAGTTGTTAGATCCACGACAATAAAACTGCCATGCTAAACTTAAAAAACTCTCATTCTCTAGGTATTTTTTTGTCTGGATCCCCAAAATTAGATTCTATAGTTAAGTTTTCGAAAAACAAAAAATATATCATGCTCTTAATAACAAAAATACATCCTCTTAATAATAAAAATGTCAACCCCGTTAAAAATAAATGCGGTCCTCTTAGATTAAAAATATTCATCCTCTTAAAATAATAATAATAATAATAATCCCAATAATAGAATTGCCATCCTCATAGTAATTAAAAATGGCATCCTCTTAATAATAAAAAATGACATGTTATTGATGTAAAAATGTCATGCTGTAAACAATAAATTGCCGTATGAGAAAGTAGAAAAACAATGCACATGGCCAAAAAATAGGATTTTTGTTGTTTTAATAAGATGATTTGGGGGGGGGGGGGGGGTACCAAATTTTCTAATGGAAAAATGAATTAAGAACACAATATACATAGGTCGCAAGTTCAAACCCTCCTCACGCATATTGGTTCATGCATTTTTTGGAGGGAAAAAAAGAGAGTGGTTGCCCATGAAACGGGTTAGAGTGAACTACTCTAGCTTATCTACGTAATGTCGTCTTTGCAGTAAGATGCGTGCACTGCACGGCAGCGAAGGCGTTCTCCAAGATTGACTCCCGGGCGAACATTCGCCAGATATCATTTTCACTCATAAAATTGGCAAGATTGACACGAACTATCTGATAAAATTGAGAGAAATTCTTCTAGTACTACTGTTTTCTTGAACCCTTGCCTCCGAAGCAAAGTCTTTTAACTTGACGCATGACACTCCAGCGACCTGCGTCAACGTCGTGTGTGCAGAGCGATCGAGCGGATGGAATTGCATTCCTGGTTTAATATACTCGTGGCGATGCTAGCACGCGTCTGATTGAGACTTGGTCCTGTGCAACTACCTGAGTTAATGTTCGATTTTCCTCAACCAGCGTGATGCTGTTGCTCGTGGTGGTGGACTGGCGTTACTCTGCAGCAACGTCCAACCATCAACAGCCTGATGCGTCCACCACGCGGCAGTATTCTGCTCTGAGTACTGTAGTCTTTTCTAGAGGAACACCGCAACCATACTGCATCGACTGGTCTTGTACGCCTTGATGGCTTGATGCCACTTTCAACTGCTCGGACACCTGCTTCGCATGCGACCCGGTCCACAAAATCCTCCTTATAAAAGCCCACATGGCTTCATAATTGCACATCCCTTTTCCGGGCAAAATTTCTGGACCATGGTGCCCCTCCGCTCGATACAAGCTCATGTTTGGGTCCACAGTGCACCCACAAATCCACAATACACATGTTGACTTGCTAGCGTGATGCATCAGTCGCACCCAAAAACCAAACTGGAATAAACAATTTTGATTATATATAGGTTGCAGAGAAATGGAAAAGGGTGGCTATGAGGGTGGTTTTGGCTGCGGAAAAAGTGCGGTATTACCCGCAAGAGGATTTTGTGCAACTAGTTTCCGGTGCAACCCATATCCTCTCTCATCATTTTTTTCTTCTGATTTTTAGAAAACTACGAAATAATTCATGGATGTTAGCAATGATATGTAAGGTGCACTTGTAAAAATTCAATCAGCTATATAATCATTTGTGTCCTAGAGAAAAAAAAGACAGGATTCAAATGAATAGTGCTTAGTTAAATAGCAATGTACATGATATAAATCGAGTGGGGCGTTTTGGTGACCGAGCTCCATGGAGCCCTTTATTTTTGAAAAATTCTAAAATCAAACTTTTTGACTTCGAAAAATTCTAGAAAAAAAATGCAACTTTACAAGGATGAAATGTATGTGTGTGTTTAAATTCAAGGTGAAATACTTTGAAATGCGACCTACACAAAAAAGACAAATTTCTGGACTTTGAGGATGAATAGTATCATGTGTTAAAAAGCCTCAGATTTGTCTTTTTTGCACAGACTTCATTTTAACGTATTTTGTCCTAAAAATTTACACGCATGTGTGTTATGCCTCCATGTATATCTATATTTCTTTTCAGATTTTTTTGAATTGTAAAAATATGAATTTTCATGAATTTTGCGTTTTTCAAAAACTGGCCTCCATGGAGGCCAAGCTCCAAAAGGCATTTTCGATATAAATCTGGCTTTTTTGTACATGTAACAAGACCTTATATTTGTTATGACTTTTTGTGAATGCACATTCTATAATATGACTTACATCCATGAATTACTTTGCAATTTCGAAAGCACGAAAAGTAAAAAATGATATGAGAGAGAATATGGGATGCACACTTTCTGAGTATTACCCATTCTTCTCAACAACGTCCTTGAGCCACTCTATGAACTACCAAAATCACGAATAAGCCTTCTGTAACAGACAATGGCGGAGCTTCCAACAAATAATTGGGCGGGCCACAGTGCAAAAGAATGCTCTTAGCTGACTTTCCTAGTCCCATGGGCTGACTGTATTAGAAGCAAATGCTACAAAGTTGGGCGGGCCATGGCCATGTAGCCTTGCAGCTCCGCCACTGGTGACCGACATAAGAAAATACATTCTTTTTATGCTGGGTAATGGTAAACCGGTCAAAAAACTAGTGTTGTGTAGTTCCTCTGGTCAGGGTGTATTGGGCGTGAGGGTCTTCTTAGGCCCTCAATTTGACTAACAAAAATCATATTTTTAGAAATTTTATTCCAATATGAATCTAATAGTATGCTTTGGATGATATGTAATACATGTTTCGTTAGTCAAACCGAGGACCTAAAAACCAGCGTTGACCCTGTAAACACAACTGGAGGGAGTAGGGTAGGTTGCAACCCACGGGAAATAATTTCTGATTTCTAACACCCAAGTCCTAATGAGCCCATTTAATAAAAATAATACTAATAATTAAAAATATGTTGTGTTTCTTTATTATGAATCTGAAACAATTCTCACCGTACATAAAAAAGGCCAAGGCAGTAAAGCACAAACCTACAACTATCACGTTTCCATCTGTAACATGTGCAAAAGAACCAGCGAAGAGAGACCAATATAGCATACCTTTGGTGTTTCTTTGATCATTTTTTGTAGCTAGAAAAATTATAATTTTACACACAGAAAATGAGGTTTCACTTAATAAATATGTAATGTTGGGCATATGTTTTATCTTTTCTACGGTGCCAAATACTACTAAAAAATCGTCCAGAAGTAGATACATTGTAGCTTGACATCCAAATGAGTTATGGGCACAATACGAGCATCATAATGCATATGTATACCAACAAAGAAGATACGAGTTACCAGAATCAAAGCAATGTCAACAGTCAGTCCAACTATAACCCAATCTCTTAAATTTAGTTGGTCCACAAATTCAACCTTAGTTTCATAATTATTCCATTTTTCTGGCAAAATTAAACTAAATGTGAATTACAAGAACGCAAACATGAGGATTGTGCAGTCAACACTGATGATGTGATGGGTTCGATTGATTTCATTGGAATGTCCCCGATCATGTATCTTGCGAGTTTAATAGTCAGTTCAAACTTTCAAATAATAGATACTAGCTAATTGGTCATGTGTTGCAATAGGGGCATACATGTTCTAGTGGCTCCACATCAATCGTGTTCGACATGAATTTTAGACCTATCATATTCTAGATTTTGGTATGATTTGATTTGATCTGATTTAAGGGTGTGTAGGGAAGACAAGGAATTTGATTTATTTGATGTCTTGTTAAATTTGTTTTGATTTGGGTATGGACGGGGAAGACAAGAAAAGTTTTGATTTAGTTGAGGTTTTGTTAAGATTTGATTTGATTTGATTTAATCAATGCACGACGTGACCCGAAAAAAAGAGTTAACGCATGAGGTGAGAAGAAAATTGTACTATAAGCAAGGTAGAAATTACCTAGGAGAGGATGGAAGGAAGGATGAAAACCCTAGAAGTGACGTGAACATACAAACTCCCATTTAATATTAAGATTTCTAGCCATGTTTGAGCATTATCATGTGTGTTGATATTTTGGTGATTCAGATGATTTTATTTGAATAACAGAGATATGATTTTTTAAATAATTTTTAGGGGAATATCTTTTTTGATTTGACAATTTCAATTTCCATCATAGCTAGCTTTATTAAGATCAAAACATATTTACATAATCTACGAGTTTACTAACAACACATCAAGAAGGCTTATATCCAACCAACTAAAACACCACTTACTACAATTACTATAGCTCGCGAGCACATGAGCTAATTGACAATTTGAATATTGATTATTCTAGAGCTTAAAAAACCCATAAAAATAATAAATAAAAGAGCTTAAAAAGCCAAACGTGCTTGCACGTGTCCAGCTGCTGCTAGCAATTATCGCGATGGGGCTACTGCTCGATCTGGACAGTTTAGCAACTACTCCCTCCGTTTTAAAATAGATGACCCAACTTTGTTCATTTATTTTAGTACAAATTTGGGTCATCTATATATATGTGCATGCTTTTTGTTTTTGCTGCGCCTTTTTTCGATTTATCTTTGATGCGCATTTTTAGTTTTAATTGTTGTTTACCTTCAGCCGACCTAATTGAGCTATCGGAGGTGCTGCGGTCTTTTGGCAAACATGCCCTATATTCTATGGTTTGGCATCTACAGGATGCCATCTCTGGTCATGGATCCACTGTGGCTGCTTCGTCCTTCACTGAGGACCTTCTCACCACCATAGAGATCAGAGGTAACCCACACAGTTGGAAATTGTTGCTCAAGTTCTTGCTTCAACAAATTTTGTTCCGGATATAATTTATGGCCATGCCATGTATTAATTATCCTTATAATGTTCATCTGAATTTGCAGAGAAAAATATATTTTGGAAGCAGGACCCTTACCTCATAAGATGGGTGAGCTGTAGGATTTGGTTCTGTTGAACTTGAATTAGTTTTTGCTCATCATGTTCTCTGTATTAGGAATTCAGGTGCCTTCCAACTCTAATTTTTTCGTATTATTGGTGCATGCTGGGAGTCACATTGTTATGCATGCTAGCAAACATTAGGATTGGAAGTCTTACCCTGTAGGTTATTAATATCTTTTCCACTAACTGAGATTCAACAATTTAATTCGTATGGTCGCACAAGCAGTTTTGTTTTCGGATTTGTCTTGACAAACGTATTGGGTACATCAATTTAATTCGTATTAAGGTCACACAAGCAGTTAGTTCCATTACACTTGGGTCACCGACGGTTGCCGTGCAACTATGCTCCTCTCATGTTGTAGTGGCTAGCTGCTGCAATTCACGGATCATGCTCTCGTGAGAAGGAGGTTGTGGCTTTCTCAATTGATCAGAACAACAGAACCCCACATAGTTCTTTTCTAGATATATATTGTTATTTCTGATGTTGTGTGGACCATCAGAAACCTGATGTGTGTGTGTATCATAGAATATCTTGCTATTTATGTATATTGCTTACCTTTTCATTCCTGTACCACTTCTCTAAATATAAGCCACTTCTTTTCTATTGTTAGCGCTATCTTTTGATGTTAATGCACTAAAAATCTAAAGCCTTTCCCTCTGCAAAATGTTGGTATTAGAGCTTTTTTTTGGGAAAATGATGATATTAAAGCTATGCGTCTTATAATCCGTACTGTATATGACAATGCGTATTCAGTTATATTATGTTTGTAGCATGGCATTTTTCCATTCCTTTTTTTCCCGATGAATCACATGGTAAATTTTGATGTACAATGACTGCTCTTGCAAAAAGTTTGGAATTCAGAGAGGGACTCTACAACAAGCAAGGTTTTAGGTTCTGAATCTAAATAACCTCTTCTTCAGTTCAGTCCTAGAAAAAGCTGATCAGAGAAACAAAGAAGCAACAATGAATGGGTCCCTTTCTTGACCACACAAGAGTTGTCTGTGTGCAAGTCATGAACCGTTTGTCCATCAATACAAGTGCAGGATTTGAACATGTTAATTCTGACCTTCTGTTGGGAGTTTGTTTCTCGAGTTGGCACTCAGTAGTAAAAGTGGTTTATACTTCGAATAGTTGAGCAGAAAACTGGCGTATCATGGCTCCTAATGTTACAGAGCAAGTGGACAGACTCTATTCCACCCCCCCCCCCCCCCTTGCAGAAGCTAGAAGGTCCATACGAAGGATTGTGCATAAAACTTCCAGCTTGAAATCTACATCTGGGTTACGAGCTTTCTCCAGAATTTAAGAACATCGTTGTGGACATTTAGATATTTTTGTAGTATTCTTCAAGGTCTTGACTTAATTTCTTTTCACACTGTAAAATATTAATTATATGTTGTACAGTAGTAGCAGTGTGCATACTATGTACTCAAGTTTATTAAAGTCAAAGCAGGAAAGGAGATCAGAGTTCAGGGCATGTTCAGCTCCATCCATGCATCAAGGGAAATATATACGACGCAAATGATTACGTGTTCTGCTAGATGACATAGTACAAGGTTCAACAGCGATGACATGATCTCAAACATGCCACTGGTACCACCTGTACTAAACTTGATTTGTTCTCTCAATATGGAGTGTTAATCTTCTCCTCTGCATAGTACAAATATTCCCTTGGCTCGAAGGATATAGGCATGGCGAGTTTGGTTGGAGGAAATAAGAATGATTTAAAAGTAATAAAAGGGAGATAATGCTGCTTGATGTGTATGGGGATTCTGAAGATATATATGATTGATACTTTCCCTGCATGATATAGATTAGTCGAGGTTTGCGAAGTTCTCTATAAAAGAACTATGTGGGGTTCTATTATTGTATTATTTCTAACACGTAAAATATTTAGGCCCCCGTTGCATTGCACGGGCAATCAGGTCAAATGTGGCACAATCAAGTAGGAACTAGGAAGTAGGAAGGGACCAGTCCCACCCCCAGCAACAAAGACTCCGACAACGGTGACGGCAGTGTGTCCCGGCGAGCGTGAGTCTTTGTCCAGGTCACCTCCAACTAACTGACCAAGACGTTGTCCAGGTCACACGTCGAGGACTTCCTGCCGCCACCTTGGCTGCTGTTGTTGTCCCCTCAAATAAGCCATATAAGGTTAGTTCCATTACACTGCAAATGCAACTTGCAAGCATGGGGAAATGTACAGAACACAAGTGTCATACACACAGAAATCATCAACTTTGTGTTTTAATTCTCTGAAGGTCAAAAACATGTGCATACTTCAGTAGGCACAACAAGCAGACCTATACAAATTTGCTACAAAGGCTTGAGCTACTGAATATACCTGTAACAAAAAGAGGCTTTCCTTTCGTCCTCTTTCATGTTCAAGTTCCTAATGAAGCAGCCATGAAAAACTGGGTCAACAACGAAATAAAATAGAAAACTAAACCCACTGTTCATGATCTTTGTGGAAGAAAACACATACGATTCTTATTCTGTAAGAGTTGTTTGTCTTTTGAGTTACTGCATAGGCAAAATGCCAAAATTCAGTGTAGTCTTTTCGGTTAATCTCATCATCATGTAATAAATATTCTGTGAAGACTACAATATACAGCGAGGCAATGAGAAGAACTCGACTGGTGTGTGAGTGTATAAATATACAAGAAGCTATTTTTATCCAATCTTGCTATTAATGACCATGTCGTGTAATCTTGGGCTATTTGTTGTAAATAGCTAAAAGTTGTTCATAATTCTTGGTGTGTTTTGCTGTTTCTTGCACGTGGAGCTGGAGGATCTGCTCCTTCCCCACGCGTGCCCACGAGGACAAGGAGTCACAGTGGTGGCCACTAGCAGCGCCAGAAGGAGCGTCCATTCAAGCACATTCAACCAGGATGGTGTGCACGTTTTCTTTTAAAAGCTCAGGCTCCTCTTTCTTACATGAGTTATTCTTAGTTATTGATCTGATATGTAGGATTTACATCAGGTTGGCACAATTTGATGAACTTGAATTGTTTTATGTTGGTCATTATAATTTTTATGAGTTTTTGTTGTTAGCCCGTTGCAACGACACTTTTACTAGTTTTAGTATAAAGTTGAGTCATCTATTTTGGAAGTGGAGTGAGGGAGTATTATCCAACGGTGGACGGATACCCAGTTGCCATCCCAAGCAAATCCCATGTGCGCTTTGGGCAGTCCGATATGCACGCCGCCGCCGCTGCTCGCCCGCCGTTCGTCCCCCACGACGGAAGCTTCTAGAAACCCCACCAGCCGCCGCGGACGCGCCTCTGCCTGCTCCCGGCGTTCCCCGTTCCCATCGCGCGTTGCGGGCGCCAGCCGCGACGCACTGCACTGGCCGTGAGAGACCGGCAGGCCTGGAACTTTGGATCGCATTGTGCTGCTGGGTGGTGGCGCAGTCCCGGAGTCGCAGCGGCGAACGGATTGTGTAAGTCCCGTTGCGTACGCTTCTTCCTCAAATGATTTTTTTTATGAGCTGACCTTTCAGGATTCTTATCTTCAGTTCATGAATTTGGTGAGTTGAAGTACAGTAGCTAATTTCGATCTGTGTGACTTACTGTGCATACTCATCAAATTTGGTCGTTGAATGATCTCTCACCGCATCTGCTGATCATGCTGAAACTAGTTTTCTTAGTGCACTAATTAAATACAGTAGCAGTTTTGCAAAGTTGATATAGCTAGCTAGCTGCTGTGAATGTGATATCTAATGACCTCCAATTTGAACACCCAGAGCTATTATTATCTGCCGAGAAAAATGAAGTAGTTATAGGCGCCAGCATACAGGAGGCAACAAAAGGTTTGATTCTGCTCTGTTATGTTCGAATTTCTTTACATGAAAATTGTGGGCAATTGACCTGCTGTTCAGTCATGTACGTATATTGTAGTGTCTGTGTTATGACTGTATCTTAGAGCTTTTCAGTATCAGTCTGAAGTTGGGATGGATTTCTTAGTAAGGTGCCACAAGCCCACAACATGACATTCCAGTTTTTGCTTGTACTAATTTGTTGAAGAATTCGACCATATTTGATCATTATCATCTAAATAGTTGCAGTCTCAAAGCGCACAAGTTAACAATTAAAAGGTAAGAGTACCTCAGTTAGCTAGAATTTATGTCGATCATCGTTTTTTTTACTAGTTATCCTTGGTGAAACGTCAATTATTGCTAATATTTGTTGCCTGAAAGTGATATTCTTCACTAGAACGATCAATTCAGCGGAGGTCTGCAGAACAGATTTAAAACTTTTTCCATCACATTCTCGTATCTATATTCAGAACTAAATTAGTAGCTACTCTACAACTGCAACTCCAACTAATTCCTGGGTGGCATTTTCTTCATGATTTCACCAAGCCTTGTTTGCTGAGATCTAGGCAACTTTTTCAAATGCGAGTCCTACTTCATATCCTATGCATTGCTCTTTCCACAGTTTATAGTTTTGAGCATCCTTAATCAAATTTCCATAAGAAACAACTGGTCACCATCTCGAATTACTGTTATATCGTCAATTTCAGCAAAATCTTGATTGAGCAGCTTCACAGGACAATAACCCGGAAACTTCTCACCTACAGAAAAAAATGCAGGATAAGTACATTCACACTAGAAGAAGGATTGAACTGCATGATTTAGACTGTCTGCAATGCTGGTTTCTGGTATTAGGCGAGTCGTAATGAGGCCTTCATCACACTATTAAGGTGCTGCAATTGCTGGTTGATTCCAACAGACTTGCATCACTGAGCTAGGACGCCTACTGTTGATGTTTAAGGGGGCAGCAAAGGAACTGAAAAATTCCAAAACTAATACAGGCACAACTCAATCAGGAATATATTCATGTACAATGTCAACTACGAATGACAGATGCCAGAAGGTTCAGGCTTTAGATATTTGGGGTTAATACAAACCCTGTGTGGTATTGATTCATCGACTTGGTATAAAAAATAAGAGCTAGCTAAGGCCTATACCTGATGCTTTGGGGATATGGGCAATACCTGACGTACTGTGTCCAGTTAAAAAAAAATCAGGTGTAGGACTAGTTAACAAACATATAAGCTTTAGTTGAACAGTTATAAGTTAAGCTTGTACAACTTAACTTAAAATGTTTATTTAGCATGCACGTTTGTTAGCATAGGTTATCAGAAGGCAGTGGTTTGCTAACCAATACTGTGTGATAAAATTATGTTCTGGTTGTGATATTGGATTATACAACCCCTTTAGATTCTCATATAAAGTCCAAGTCAAAATACACTAGGGATAGGCTATGAGAAACCTATGCAACCTCATCTGCACTGACAAGCTGAAGCCCCTATCCATAAAATAGCTGAGATGTTATAAGAAGCTAAACCATCCTATTTTTTTTTTAGAAAAGGAGGAATACCCCCGGCCTCTGCATCTGGACGATGCATACGGCCAATTTATTAATTATTAACACAAGACCTTACAAAGTCGTACAACAGTAAGACCAAAGCCACCATCTTCGCAACCTCTGCTTACTCCTATCTAATCGATGAAGGGCGCTGATGGTGCAGGCCTAATACCAAACAGACCTCGCAGCCAAACCTAACATCTAAGACCTGAGGTCCCAACCAGGACGCCTGCCGGGTATGGGCACCCACCAGTCCGGCGTGCTCCTCAACCAGGACGCCTGCCGGGTATGAGGCCGCCACAACCACCTGCCACATATCCATCTTCAGAGTTGTACTGTTGCATCGACCTTGCCCGGTCTCGCTGCCGCCGACGCCACCACGACGCCAGACAGCGTCGACCTCCTGCGCGTGTCCGTCACCACACATCTGACACCAAGCCTCCGCTGCTCCATGCCGCCAAGAATATGTAGAAAGAAACACCGCTCCACCGAAAGGGAGGCATCACACCCCCACCCCTCACCTGCAGACCCTTCCATCCGATCCCAATGTCCTTGGCGTCGCCTCCAGGAAGGTTACGGTGCACGGGGCGCCGCCGACGCGCGATCCGCATCGGATCTTGGGCTTTCACCCGGACATGGGTCGGAGTGGAGAGATGGTGCCCTCAGCAGCGCCCCCAAGGAGGAAAGCGGCGCCAAAAAGCGGCGTCGCCGCTGCCGGCCAGCCAAGGCGGCCAAGATTTCCCCCGGACACCGATCTGCTCCACCAGAACACACCGGAGGTGGATCCGGCAAGATCCAAACCGAACCGGGGACTGGGAAGGGATGCATGGAAGGGAAGGGGGCAATACCTCCAGATATGGCACGCCTGCGGCTCGCCGTCCTCACGGCCGAACCCTCAGGCACGCCTCGCGCCACGCCAGCAAGGGCCGCCGCCCCTGGATCCGATGGCCTCCGTGAAGAAGAAGCGCCGAAGACCCCGCCGCCACCTTCCCCGGCTCCCGCGCGGGCTTTCCCGGTGGTCGTCTCCGGTGACGGCGAGGGGGGTGGGGGAGGTGGGGGGAGGCGGCGGGGGAAAACCCTAGACTCCCCCGAGTCGCCCCTAGGCGACGCGAGGGACGGGAGGGACGGACGCGAGGGACGGGAGGGACGGCAGGGTAGATCTAGTGTCGAAACATGCATCTGAATTATATAATACCGGACTATACCATCCTATACCGGCCCTAAAAGTTGAGCTAAACCATCATATACCGGACTTTAATTCTTAATCATGCATCTGAATTATATAATACTTACGAGCTATGCCGAAAAGTTGATCTAGTGATCCTGGTAGATTTATGACTTTCGCATATGGCACCGCTGAGCTTTTGTTCTGTTGTGGTTGCATATGAATTGTCACTCTTTTTCTTTCTGAAGCCATAGAATACTCTTCTTTGCGTGTAGCAGTGATCTCCTGGAGTTCTCCAGTAACTGAGCATGTTAGCATTTTATCTGTGATTTTTGGCTTCCCTAGTATTGTGTCTTGCCATATGTGTTTGAATCTATCTCGAGCCCCTCTATATCCTGTCATGCAGTTGTCGGTCGATGTATGTTCATGTTCATCTGCCTTCAATTTGTCTGTAATCTGACTTCTAGCAACACGATTTTCCATACCTTCACCTTCATCAGGAAAACCAATGTTTCTATTGAAGAAACCCTGTTCGATAGTACTGTGAATTGCTCCATATCTGTCTGATTCATTGAGTTCTTTACAATGTTCTTCACTGCAATCCAGTGCTAATGTTTCTCCTGCTTTTGGTTCATTGTTTATGTTGACTTGATTGGATGCAGAACATCCTTTGTACTCTCCAAAGTGTTGATTGAGCGTCCCTTCACATACCTCCATCGTGTCAGTAGAGAACCTTTGATCTGAGTTCATTTTCTGCCAAATGCACAAGAATACTAATTCCGTTCTATATAAACAACTCAATTATCTAAACACGATGCCATAATGATAAAAAAGCTGTGAACTCACCTGGTAAAGATTGCTCATTATAATTTCCTTGTCGTGTTTGTTTTCCTGGATAATGTTTTTGAGCACTGTTGTGTTAAGCCTTAATAGTTGTGAAATTCTGGACGTGCGGAATGTAAATGGCTGGGGAATGTTGCAGAGAACTCCTATTTCACCAAATATGTCACCACCTGACAGTAGTTTCTCAACCTGGATTTTGGAATGATACATATCACATTCTGCATTAACATTTATCCTTTAAAAATTAAAATATATGATCATTTGTGGTCTCTTACCTTTTCTCTCCCATCAATCATTATCCGTTCTTCCTGCCAAACAAAATAGCAAAACTTACACTAGTATGCATGGTTCTAAGAAATTGCAGAATCTTGACAATCATCAAACTTATAATTGGACTAACCACTGCTCCTGAAACTAATATGTAAACATCTGTAGGTGTTTCATTCTGGAGTATGACAGTTTCTCTTGGTGGGTAGTACTCTGCTTCCATTGTGGTAACCTACATGTAGACGAGAACGTATTACCTTCCAGTTGTTGATGATATTCGGTGTACACTATTTTACAGTTGCTCTAGAATAAGGAGCTGTTTTTGCATTTATACCAATTGGAGCCTGCAAGTAAAGGAAACACCATCGAAAAGATAGATTTTTTCTAGGACAGGGAGGAATAAATGGCACGCTATGCTTGATCGAATTGCCTTGGGGAGACTATCCAATGTTTCCTTCTGTTTCAGCCCTTCTGTCTTATACCTCAGGCAGATATGAGCTAGCATTTCATCCCTAATTTGTTCAGGTAACTGATTCCTTGCAGCAAAACGAGAGGCAGCATGGATGGTATCTCTCTGCAGAGTTGAAGACAGGAAGGTTAGGAGGAATAAAACAGTATAAAGCTCTTGCTTCTATGCATGTCAACACGTGTGACCGTACACATTCAGGTAATATCTAGATGCATTTAATTAGCCAGAATTTTCACGTGTATCTGTACATGCATGACCTTAAGCCATTAGGAGTCCAGAGCCAGGATTTGCTAGTGACATATCTATAAGCATGCTGTGATTTGTTTTTCAGCCTATCCTGTCCTACAGTCTATAAGGTGCATATGTATTACGGCACAAACAAGTTCACATGCAACTCCCTTTGAGCAGATAATTCCACATATACAACAATTTCTTACTTCCATTTCCGTTTCTTATTCCAATCCTTATGTAAAGCCAGGCAGGAATATCAACAATCACAGAATGACAAAACAAATCTTGAAAGGTATTTGGAAGAGTACATACAAAGTTTCTGGTACGGCAAGTTCCCTGAACAACCAGGTTTGTCATGTTACCAATAAGGTATGCTGTCAATCCCAGGTTAAATAGCATGAAACATATGCAAAATGACATTTCTCTTGGATTCTCCGCATGTAAATCGCCATAACCAGTTGTTGTGAGTGTTGTAATGGACCAATAAATTGCTGTCACGTATCGAACCCATAGACTCTCTGATCTGTAGTTTGGTATTGCTGCTCCTATCCAGGTTCTTGATGGATCGGGGTATGTATCAGCTATTAAGTAAATGAAACATCCTGAACAATGTATTGCAAAAAGAGTAACCTGCAATGCTCAGTCAAACATGCAGAGCTATGTTTCATTCATCAGTGCAGTAACACATAAAAAAAAATCATACTTGGAGAGGAGTGCAAACTTACAGAAATTAGTTTGGTGCACCTTATCCAGTAGTAGTTCAATCTTATATCCTTTTCAAGCCTAGAAGGGGCGATTTACCTTAGTAATTTTCAGTTCTCTTATCTTCAAGTTTCAAATAATAAAGCGACACATACCTGGCAAATAAAGCACTGAGGCGTCGGAGACGCCATAATCGAAGCATGTTAAGTGTCCTATAGGCAAGGCCATTTCCATGCTTGTTAAAGAGTAGCCCAAACGGTTGATATGGAATCGTGGAACAGACGTCAAGAATGAACCAGGAAGAGAGATATCTGTGTACAGGCTCATGTCAGTGTTGTTCAAATTTGTAGCTTTGCACATGTGCTTTACCATTAAGAATGACACAGTTGAGAATAGTTGAGGTGCAAGTACCAACCTAGCTGCAATCCTTTTTGGATTATCCACTAGAAGATAAGACTTGTGATCAAGATACGCTAGGAAAAAGGTGAGAACAATATCAATTGCGAAGAAGCTGTTGACAATGTTCTCAACTAGGAAAAGCTTCCACGAGAGATGTCTCAGAAATGCTAGCTCAAACGGGTAGATCCATGCTGAATAAACAACGAGCACAAGCAAGAACGTTTCCCAGATCCTGCAGACCCACAAGAGTGGAAGATTACTAAGCATTTGTGTACACATACATATATGATGCGAGAGAAAATGAAGAGTGTGATTTTACCTGTAACGGGTATCATATGGAGAAATGATGAATTTTCTCAGCTTGATAGATTGGTTTGCTCTTGCTCCTAGAGATGGGTGTAGGTCATTGTGGAAGATGTTGCTAATATTATCCATTGTAGTATCTATGAAGAAGCAGGGCGTATCTTACTGTCGATCCTAGTTCCTACAGGCTATTTGGATTACTGAAGAGGATTTTAATCTTGGCATGCCTTTGAACCTTCATGGATGGTACTATTCTGTGTTGAAGTATTGGTTGTGCAGAATAAATAAGAGTTTGGCTTGGCTCCAAGAAAGAAGAGGATGGAGGAAGCAACGGAAGTGAGATCCTTGATGTGGCCATTAAAAGATAGTGACCTTTTATTTGTTCTTTTTTGTTTCTACATGAAAATAAGGAAACAAGTGGTCTGAGTTTACTGTTCATGGTTATGGTAGGTTCGCTATGAAGGGCTGTAACTGTTTTGGTGTACCATTACCGAGTGTGGTCAGGGTTTAGGAGACGATGTTTGCAGTCCTTTGGGAAGTACTTCTTTTCAGATTTGACAGACAAATTTTGCAGAATTATAGGCATAATTAATTAGAAGTTAAAATTTTGGAAGTTCATATGATGAAATATCATTTTCTGTAATTCACCCATTAACTTTGTCTGTAGGGAGGGACTCCATAGTAGTGAAGTGAAATTTTAGTCCTAAGTTAAAAAGAATATGCTTTGCTGCCTGCATAAAGTCATGATATATACTACTCCCTCCGATCCGATTAATTGACTCAACCTCTATACAATGTCTTACTAAAATTGTATAGAGATTGCATCATTTAATTCGGATCGGAGGGAGTACTAATCTTGCCGGGAAGTTAATTGGAAGCATTTTACTGGCCTCTGAAATGAAAAACTGGATATAACATTCTAGTTGAAGATAAAGGATTGTTATGACTAATTTCTCGCAAGGGTCCTGGGCTAATTGGAAAATTAAAATCTTGTCCCGCCGCAAAGATTAGTTTACACTATACTTCTCTTTGTCTGCTTAGCTAACCAGAAATGTTTCCATTTGCTTTTATTTTGTGATGCTGTCAAAGCAACAACATGAAGTGAGCTTAAATGCTGTTACAGCTCTTAGCATCCTTTCCCATGCTCTGCATGTGTTGGCAGTCATGTTGTATAGGAGTACTTCTTCTGGTCAGTAGATAGGTCTATTCAATATGCCTGGGGCCATTTTTTGGCAGTAATAAAGGCCAGTCAGCACTATCATTACTTTCTGATCCTTGAGCAATCTAATAATGTACTCCCTCTGTTTAATTTTACAAGGCTTTGAAGATGTTTCAGACATTGTGCAAAACAGCTCAATTTCACTTGTCCGAAACGACTTATAAAAGTGAACGGAGGGAGTACCAGACATTAAATATTTTTTCTTGTTGACCACAGGTAAAAAACCTTGTGTTATTTGGGTCGTTTCATATTTCATATATCCACTCTTCTGAAAATCAAAATACCATGGTTGTAGATGTTTCATGCACCTTGCGACGCGCAAACTTTCAACCATTTGAAATTGACCATGTCTTGCTTATTTGCCTTTGCGGGTTTGCTGGGAGTATCAAGAAAGAAATAGCCTGCTTTCTGGAGCCTGTGAGCAAATGTGCAAGTTGCATGGCTTGAGCTTAGCCTGCCTCACAAAGTCACAATCCACTGACTTCCATCACGGGCTTCCTGGGAGCTTTGCATCTTGCTGACACCTGTGCCCAACACTTTTCAACTTTCATCACGTGTGGCTATTTGATGATCACCTTTCTTTCTTATGTCACCCTCAGGTTTTGCTAACATGTGAACTTGCTTTTTTTATATAGACCAGCATCTGGAAATGATTTGGTTTTCGTTTACTTCCATGCACAGAAATGCCAGTTCGTGGGGAATGGAGATGATTCTGGGATCTACCCGCCCACTTTTGCGCAGAGCCGTGGCTTCCATGTTGTTAACCAGCAGGACCCATATGTGTGAGAAATTTATGAACTAGTGACCGGTTGGGTTAGGTTTCAGCTTGTAGATTTTGCGTGTGATTAAGGTTTTGCCGTTTTGGAAATGAAAACCGATGTAACTAGTTACTGGCCAAGACTCTGGTGGATTATCTCTTGAAATGACGTAACGATCAGGTTTTAACTGAGTTGATCATGATCTATTTACTGGATCGTCGGTGTCTTCTTTCTCACTCGAGTTACACAAAAGTGGACTGTTTGGTTGAACCATCGCCTACCATTTACTCCTCAAATTCAGTCGTTTGGTTATACCCGTTTCATGCTTCAGGAAATACTCCATTTCTAAATATAAGTCATTTCAGATATTAATATGGACTACATACAGATGTATATAGACATAGTTTTTTTTAATATATATGGACATAGTTTAGAGTGTAGATTTACTCATTTTGCTCCTTATGTAGTCCATATTGAAATCTCTAAAAAAGACTTATACTTTGAAAAGGAGGAAGTATATCACATGGCCCAGGAAGGGGCATACAAATTTTATTTAAATCTAAAAAAATGTTCATGCAGTGCAAAATGAAAGTTCATGCAACTTTAATAAAATGTTGATAGCATTCAAAAAAAGGTCCGTGACACTAAAAAAATGTTGTTAGCAAAGACGCAAACACTATATCTCGCTTATAGCGAGTGTTTCTTTCGTTTTGCTGAAGGGTCTACAGTTGCCGGCCGGCCCATTCGGGCATGTTTAAAAGAAGAACACAAGAGAAAAGGGGCACCTAGGGATTCGATCCCTGCGAACTCCTATTTTTTTTGAAAACCCCTCCCATATATTAATTAATTAAAAATGTTCATACAATCGTCTATTACAACTTCAACCATGCAGGGCGGAACACTATTAAGAAGCACACCATTAGACCAATTACAAAGCTGAACTTAGCAATCTCATGCGCCATCCTATTGGCCCTTCTGTTAATTTTGGATATCTTGAAACTTGTCATCAACCTGGAAATGCTCAATGCTTCCATCTTAAGATCAACTAGGGGAGACCTGTCCAAATAATCGTTTCCTAGAAAGGAAGCCACAAAAGAACAATTAGTTTATAAGATGACGGGCTTGTGTAGAGTAATGCTGATGTAAAGCCCTGCGAGGGTCGCTCTAAGAACTCCTATTGGGATACTAGGTTGCGACTTTGTTAGGCCAACTCTGACGCGTGACTGCATTTCATCCGGCCGCTTCCGTTTGGATCGACACAGACACAAATCGCGGCCCAACACGCGCCCGCAAACAGACAGGTGCCCGTTTTCTGTCCATCCGCAACGCATTTTCCACCCAAATTTGGTCCGCATTTGCGTCGAAATGGACAGCGCGCAGATGGGCGGGACACTCGCCCTTGTCCTTCCCTGGCCCGCGCGTCTGGGACACAACGTTCCCATTTCCCCCTTCTTTCCCAAAAACCCTTCTGCCCTCCCCACCCCTTCCCGCTCCATGGTTGGCACTCCGCAGCAACTCGCTGCCACCTCCCCCCGTCCGGCGACAAAGAAGAAGAAACTGAAGGTGGAGTGTTAGGACCAAGAGTATATCTACCAGAGGAGGGTGAATGGGAGATTTAAAATTTCTTGCGAAAGTTTTGAACTGATCCCAAACACAGCAGCGAAAACAAGGTACGATAGAAACGAACTCAATCAACCGCGACGCCGAGGAGCATTTCTATCGACATAGGAAACAATTATGGTACGGGCTTGAGATATCACAGGTTTAACTACAATGATAGTAATGCAACAAGCAAACACATGTAATAGCAAGAGTTATAACATGACATGAACTGTCAGAGAAAAGTACGAGACTTAACACTAAAGAGGTGAATGAAAAGACACAAGAAGAACAACTAACAATAACTGATGAGGATGACAGAGTGAATGAAATGCAACAGACAGAGTAGATCAGATACTATCATCACGGAGCACAAAAGTAAACTACCGAAGGTAGTGCAGTAAGGTAGATAGATCCAGTGGTGCTCGATGGCGATAGATGGATTTGGTAGACCACTTCGCTCTTCTGCCAAAGGACTATGTCTGGTTGGAGGGGTTGTGACTTAACATGGAAGATAAACTCTCTTCGCCCTATTCTCTTTCAACTCGGAGCTGATCAGACTCCATTTGATTTCACTCGTGGTAGATACTTGTCGGCGATCTCCAAACCTTCGGTCGACCTTCGTGAACCACAATCACTCTTGGTTGTTTAAGATCTTAATCAGTGAAGACAACAACTCTTCAACACTTGAGCCGACACCTATCCGTCTAGAGTGCGCAACTCTCAGGAGTAACAGGTACAAGAACTCTAACTCAGAACTACTGTGATGCTCAACCACTGTCTAAGCTTGGGCTCTTGATTTTTCTCTCAATGGATCTTAAACTCAAATCACTCTGAGAGGGGATGCTCAATCAATCATCTCAGTAATCTTAAGCGGAGCAGCCAACGAGCAACGTTGGAGCGAGGTGGCTATTTATAGTCGCACCCTTCCCTGAAGGGAAATGACCAAATTGGACATGTGGAGCAGCCAATGGCTGAACGACACGAGTCCAACTGTCGGAAATTTGAGCACAACGGTAATATTACTTGCGGAGCGAGTAATGCTAACTCCTCAGTTCGAAAGATATCTCCTGCGGAATGAAGAACAACGCCTACAGCTGCCAGGTAATCATTCGAAGCATAAAGAGATTTCTCTCGCATCTTTCATAGGTTTTGGGCTGAGCATCACAGCGGATCTAAGCTTCGAGAACCTATGCCCCTCTTAATAGTATGGAGGTGCTATGACTCAAATAAATGAAAGAAGAACAACAAAATGAATACTACTTCTTCACTTTGTCTTCGACTTTCATTCGCTGTAGTCAATTTCTTCGTACAACAACACCGAATCAATTGATTCGCTTCAACAATAGAATTTTGATGGGATAATTCCTTCACATCAATCTTCTTCGTCTACATGTCTTCAACAAATGTAGCTCTTTCATCTCTGCAATGCAGATATACTTCGGTGAAAAGTTCCTCGAACTTGGCACCGGAGACATCATTCTCTTCGGTTTTGTATCAACTTTTTTTCTCTGAATGCACTAGCAAACAAATCAGTCCATACATGTTTCTGTCAACAATCTCCAAAACACAAGAGGGCAGATATTGCACCAACAACCTCCCCCTTTTTGGACAATTATTGACAAAATAGAACACATCGAAGGATAGATAACAGAATGAAATGGAATGCGAAGGGTAATGAAAGACGAGAGATAATTACAAAGATAAAACACGCTCTCCCTGAAAATATGCATCGAATGCATAACTGATAAATTTGAAGGTAGCGAGATGAATCTTCGTATGAGTGATATTGACATATGGTCTCATTCGTGGTCTCTTCCAATGCACTCAACAGAGTCTGAGGTGTTTCCTGTCACACACAATTTTTGAAAGGATTAGTTAGATGGAATACTTTGAAATGATTTATGACGAAGGATAAATCAAGAGAATTTTGCTCAGAACACAATTTGAATCCACACGAGATATAAGTTCCTTGCAAGTTAGATTCTCGATAATTGTCAGAGGAAGGGAAATATTGGATATTACTCAGAGGAGGTAAGCTTTAGACGAAGTTTTCCTGCAACAAAGTTGATACGATAGGTATCTGCGAGGAAAAACAGTTTGTCAGTCATATAGAGCGATTTCGAGGGTCAAGAAATTTAAAATGAAGCTGACTTTCTTCTCCCGCGGGGTCAGATAACGAAGATAATAATTATAGCATTTCTAACCATAACACATATAGTATCAAGGAGTAAAATGTCTCTGTTTATAGAAGCATGATTTCCTGCCCTCCTTGAAAAACTCTTACTTTCCGTGCACAAAAGAAAATTATTAAGGATAATCATTGCAAGGGAGTAAACTTTTGATAGCACGTGCAAACAGATAGTTGGAAGCAAATAATATTGCGGGGGGGGTTATTAACAGTACATGGCGACCGAGTACTTCAACACCACAGGCGGTGCGATAAGTTCAACAAGCAAATTGTTCGAAGAAACCAAAACGTTCGACTAGAGAGAAGCAAATGGCGAATGGAAACACCCTGCAAATACCCCATTCATCTATCACTCGATGATCTTCTCCCCCTTTTCATCAACAAGTGTAAAAAAAAAGATAGAGAAAGCATACGAGGAACTACTCGTCCTCAGAATCCTCAGAATCAGAATTAGCACTGCTTGAAGAATCAGAGCGAGGGATGGTTGAGGCCGAAGCAGGCGTTGCAGCATGGGCTCGGGAACACCTTTGAAAGAAGTGTTGCGAGGTGCATCTAGCTTGAAGACAAGTGTTCCAGCTGTGTCTTTGATATCGTCATCTGGTTCGACAAACATGAGGTCAGTTGATGCAGAACGTTGAGGAAGCACTGGGGTTTGCCTTCGGATGCGAGGAACTGCAAATAACTCTAGATAGTCATAATATTTCTTGATGCCCTTGGCAGCTAGCTGTTTGCGAGAATAATGCTGCCTCGGAAGGGTCCAAGAGCGCTTCTTTTGCTCCTTCTCATGTAGGAGGGTTTGGCAAGCATAATTGTGAAGCAATTATTTCAGTCATCATTTCCAGCTTCACTTTCTGATCAAGCTTGATGTGGCTTTCAAGGGCTTGCTGAGTGCGAATACAAATCTCATACAAAGAGGGATTTTCTTCACGAGGGATTTCAACTCTCGCTTTCTTAACTTTTGAAGAAGACTCGGGACCAGAGGCAGTGGCATCCATTGGTATCTTCCCTTTGCCAATATCCTTCACCATCCGGAGTGTGTCATGAACTGGTGGCATGAAAACCTTTGGCGTCACTAGGCAGAGAAATTTTTCTTCAAGCAGCAGCTCAATAGCAAACATGATCCAAGGTGCATATGGCTTCAAGGCTTGAGGACTATCAGTAGCACAAGCCAAGTTTCTAATGAAAAGATCTGGAACATCAAAACGAATTCCTTGAGAAATGGCTAGAAGAGCATTTCCCACGATGCCGCTGATGGTTTCTGGTCTGTTGGTTGGCGTGAGAGAATTGCAGAGGATATAAAACACCACTTTGTTCTCATACGCCAGATTCTTTGGATTTATTTCAATGCACTCATCACCAATAAGCTTGGGGTCCATTAGCAAATGAAGTTGTGCTTCAGATACATCCCAATAGTGCAGCATGTGTTCTCGTTCCTTATCAAATTCACATCGAGGAAGATTTAGCAGAGCCAAGAACTAGTCTGTCGAGCATCTGATCTTTTCCTCTCCCGTTATCCATTCGAGTATCCATGTAGAGCTATCTCCAAGTTCTCATGAGATGTACAGAGTGGTATAGAACTGAAGGATTACTTCACGATTCCATCCATGATTGAAGCGAAGAAAACCCTTTAGAAAAGCATGTTAAATATCTTGATGGCGTGATGGAAGCACGGTAAAGTTTCAAGCTCAGCAAAGTTCATAATCTTGTGCTTGAATATTCGATTCTTGCCGAAAAGAATCCGAGCATAATACATAGCCTGTTCTTTCGTCCAGAATCTGGGTGACAATGAAGTACTTTCTTCATCATATGGATTCGTCCCAAAGAATGCAAGCTTCAAAAGATGAATCTGCTCATTAAATGCAGGACCATTTGGGCCATCTTCATCAGGAAACAAAGGAAATGTTTCCTGTGGATTTCTCAGATTTTCTTCATCGCTCATTGACTTTGTCTGAATGTCATGAGGTGCTGGCACATATTCTTCAATGGGCTTAAGAGGAGCACGAGGCATCCTTGATTTCTCTGGTACTGACTGCTCTGGGGTGCTTGTCTGATTATCAATTTTGCTCGCTAGAACTCCTTCAGCGGCTTTGTGACTTTCAGGCACTAGGGAATTTTCTTTCAGTGTATTTTCATCGGTGGGAGGCACAACAACCTCTTCAGAAGCCTGGGTCACAACTACTTCTTTCTCAGGTTCTTGGGACACAACCGGTGGAACAACTCCTTCGTGAGCCATGGGCTCTTCAAATTTCTTATCTTCCTCTTCCAATTGTGGTGTAGTGGAAGCAAGAGCAGGATCGACATCCATCTGGGTAGGGGCACTAGATGATGTAACCGGAGTGGTATTGTTTTGGGAAGCATTTAGCTCCCCCTCAATATTGTCATTCTCCTCCTTGTTGGATCCGGAGGGCTCAACTTGCATTTCCTTTGGAGGCGATGGGTTTGCCTTCTCAACCTCAATCTCTTCATCAGTTTTATCATCTGTGACTTGCTGCTGAGGCAAAGAATTTTCCTCGTCAGACTTGTCCAGAAAGATATCAATGACATCAGTTTCTTGAGTAGCTGAAGTAGGAAGGATAACCACCACAGGCTCAGCTTGCTGCATGGGTTCATCCTCGTGAGGAGGAGATGGTGGTATCTGCTGCAGAGGAGCACTTGAGTCAATAGGAGCATCACTTGCAACATTCTGAATGCGGCGATGATACGTCCATTTTGCATCATGTTTAACTATTGTTATTTATAATGTTTTATGCATAATAATGCTTTTTGGAGTAATTCTAATGCCTTTTCTCTCATAATATGCAAGGTTCACACAAAGAGGGAGAATTCTGGCAGCTGGAAATCTGGACCTGAAAAAGCTACGTCAGGCTACCTATTCTGCACAACTCCAAATGAGCTGAAACTTCACGAGGAATTCTTATGGAATAAATAAGAAATACTGGAGCAAATAACTACCGGAGGGGGGCCACCTGGTGAGCACAAGACACCAGGGCGCGCCTAGCCCCCCAGGCGCGCCCTGGTGGGTTGTGCTCAGCCCAGCCCACCTCCGGTGCCCATCCTCTGGTATATAAGTCATTTTGACCTAGAAAAAAAATCAAGAGAGGACTTTCGGGACGGAGCACCGCCGTCTCGAGGCGGAATTTGGGCAGGAGCACTTTTGCCCTCCGACGGAGCGATTCCGCCGGGGGAACTTCCCTCCCGGAGGGGGAAATCATCGTCATCGTCATCACCAACAACTCTCCCATCTTGGGGAGAGCAATCTCCATCAACATCTTCAACAACACCATCTCCTCTCAAACCCTAGTTCATCTCTTGTGTTCAATCTTTGTACCGGAACTATAGATTGGTGCTTGTGGGTGACTAGTAGTGTTGATTACATCTTGTAGTTGATTACTATATGGTTTATTTGGTGGAAGATTATATGTTCAGATCCAATATGCTATTTAATACTCCTCTGATCTTGAGCATGATTATCATTTGTGAGTAGTTACTTTTGTTCTTGAGGTCACGGGAGAAATCTTGTTGCAAGTAATCATGTGAACTTGACATGTGTTCGATATTTTGATAGTATGTATATTGTGATTCCCTTAGTGGTGTCATGTGAACGTCGACTACATGACACTTCACCATATTTGGGCCTAAGGGAATGCATTGTGGAGTAGTAATTAGATGATGGGTTGTGAGAGTGACAGAAGCTTAAACCCTAGTTTATGCGCTATTCCGTAAGGGACCGATTGGATTCAAAAGTTTAATGCGATGGTTAGAATTTATTCTTAATACTTTTCTCGTAGTTGCGAATGCTTGCAAGGGGGTTAATCATAAGTAGGAGGTTTGTTCAAGTAAGAACATCACCTAAAACACCGGTCCACCCACATATCAGATTATCAAAGTAGTGAACACAAATCGAACCAACATGATGAAAGTGACTAGATGAAATTCCCGTGTACCCTCAAGAACGCTTTGCTTATTATAAGAGACTGATACGTCTCCAACATATCTATATTTTTTTATTGTTCCATGCTATTATATTATCTGTTTTGGATGTTTTATATGCATTAATATGCTATTTTATATTATTTTTGGGACTAACCTATTTGCTCTAGAGCCCAGTGCCAGTTTCTGTTTTTTTTCCTTATTTTAGAGTTTCGCAGAAAAGGAATACCAAACGGAGTCCAAACGGAATGAAACTTTTGCGATGATTTTTCTTGGACCAGAAGACATCCAGAGGACTTAGAGTGCAAGTCAGGGAAGCCACAAGGCAACCAAAAGGACGGAGGGCGCGCCCCCACCCTTGTGGGCCCCTCGTGACTCCACCGACTTATTTCTTCTGCCTATATATTCTCAAATATTCCAAAACCAACCAGGAGAGCCACAAAAACACTTCTCCATCGCTGCAACCTTCTGTATCCGTGAGATCCCATCTAGGGGCCTTTTCCGACGTCCTGCCAGAGGGGGATTCGATCATGGAGGGCTTCTACATCAACACCATTGCCTCTCCGATGAAGCGTGAGTAGTTTACCTCAGACCTACGAGTCAATAGCTAGTAGCTAGATGGATTCTTCTCTCTCTTTGATTCTCAATACCATGTTCTCCTCGATGTTCTTGGAGATCTATTCGATGTAATACCTTTTTGCAGTGTGTTTGCCAAGATCCGATGAATTGTGGATTTACGATCAGCTTATCTATGAATATTATTTGAATCTCCTCTGAATTCTTATATGTATGATTTGATATCTTTGGAAGTCTCTTCGAACTATCGATTTGGTTTGGCTAACTAGATTGGTTTTTCTTGCAATGGGAGAGGTGCTTAGCTTTGGGTTGAATCTTGCGGTGCTTGATCCCAGTGACAGAAGGGGAACCGACTCGTATTGTATTGTTGCCATCGAGGATAACAAGATGGGGTTTTCATCATATTGCTTGAGTTTATCCCGCTACATCATGTCATCTTACTCAATGCGTTACTCTGTTCTATGAACTTAATACTCTAGATGCAGGCAGGAGTCGGTTGATGTGTGGAGTAATAGTAGTATATGCAGGCAGGAGTCGGTCTACTTGACACGGGCGTGATGCCAATGTTCATGATCATTGCCTTAGATATCGTCATAACTTTTGCGCTTTTCTATCAATTGCTCGGCAGTAATTTGTTCACCCACCATGATATTTTCTATCTTGAGAGAAGCCTCTAGTGAAACCTATGGCCCCCGGGTCTATTTTCCATCATATAACTTTCCAATCTACAATTTTAGTTTCCGCTTTACTTCCTTTGCAATCTTTTACTTTCCATTCCATAAACCAAAAATACCAAAATATTACTCTACCGCTTAATTTGATATCTAAGGCAATGTTCATGATCATTGCCTTAGATATCGTCATAACTTTTGCGCTTTTCTATCAATTGCTCGGCAGTAATTTGTTCACCCTGATATTTTCTATCTTGAGAGAAGCCTCTAGTGAAACCTATGGCCCCCGGGTCTATTTTCCATCATATAACTTTCCAATCTACAATTTTAGTTTCCGCTTTACTTCCTTTGCAATCTTTTACTTTCCATTCCATAAACCAAAAATACCAAAATATTACTCTACCGCTTATCCATCTCTATCAGATCTCACTTTGCAAATAACCATGAAGGGATTGACAGCCCCTTTATCATGTTGGGTGCAAGTTGGTGTTTGTTTGTGCAGGTATTTGGTGACTTGTGCGTTGTCTCCTACTGGATTGATACCTTGGTTCTCAAAACTGAGGGAAATACTTACTCTAATCTGCTGCATCACCCTTTCCTCTTCAAGGGAAAAACCAACGCAAGCTCAAGAAGTAGCAGGAAGAATTTCTGGCGTCGTTGCTGGGGAGATTTACGCCAAGTCAAGTCAAGATTTGATCTCCCGTCAACTTGCCAATTTCTGGCGCCATTGCCGGGGAGATCTACGCCAAGTCAAGACATACCAAGTACCCATCATAAACTCTCATCTCTCGCATTACATTATTTGCCATTCGCCTCTCGTTTTCCTCTCCCCCACTTCTAAACCGATTTTTGAAAAGATTTGCCTTTTCTTCACCCCTCTTCTGTTCGCCTTCTCCGCTTGCTTTTTGTGTGCTCGTGTGTTGGATTGCTTGCTTTGTCACGATGACTCAAGAGAATACCAAATTATGTGACTTTTCCAACACCAATAATAATGATTTTATTAGTACTCCGATTGCTCCCGCTACTAATGTGGAATCTTGTGAAATCAACACCACTTTGCTGAATCTCGTTATGAAAGATCAATTTTCCGGTCTTCCCAATGAAGATGCCGCATCCCATCTTAATAATTTCATTGATTTGTCTGATATGCAAAAAAAGATGTGGATAATGATATTGTTAAATTGAAGTTATTTCTGTTCTCGCTTCGAGATCGTGCTAAAACTTGGTGTTCATCTTCGCCTAAAAATAGTATTGATTCATGGAATAAGTGTAAAGATGCTTTTATCTCCAAGTATTTTCCTCCCGCTAAGATCATCTTCCTTAGGAATGATATTATGAATTTTAAGCAACTTAATCATGAACATGTTGCACAATCTTGGGAGAGGATGAAATTGTTGATACGAAATTGCCCTACTCATGGTTTGAATTTGTGGATGATTATACAAAAAAATTATGCCGGATTGAACTTTTCTTCTAGAAATGTTTTATATTCGGCCGCGGGAGGTACTTTTATGGAAATTAATTTAGGATAAGCTATCAAATCCTAGATAATATTATGGTTAATTATTCTTAATGGCATACTGGAAGATCTTCCACTAGTAAAAAAGTGCATGCAATTGAAGAGATTAATGTTTTGAGTGGAAAGATGGATGAGCTTATGAATTTATTTGCTAGCAAGAATGCTCCTATTGATCCTAATTATATGACTTTGTCTACTTTGATTGAGAATAATAATGAATCTATGGATGCGAATTTTTTTGGTAGGAACAATTTTGGTAATAACGCGTATAGAGGTAATTTTTGATTTTCTCTAGTAATTCCTCTAATAATTATGGTAATTCCTACAACAATTCTTACGGAAATTATAAGAAGAAAAATTGCTTAAGATTGACGATTTGGCTAGGAACATGGATAGAGTTTCCCTTGATGTTGATTCTTTGAAACTTAGATCCATTCCACCCAAGCATGATATCAATGAGTCTCTCAAAGCCATGAGAATTTCCATTGATGAGTGCAAATAAAGAACCGCTAAGATGCGTGCTAAAAAAGATTGGTTTATAAAAGCATGTTCTTCTAGTTTCCGTGAGAATAATGATGAAGAACTTAAAGTGATTGATGTTACTCCTATTGAAACTTTTTTTCCAATATAATTTTTTATAAAGATGGGATTGGAGATGAGTCAACTTTAGTTAAAAGGCGTCCCAATGATTCGGAGTTTTTAGATCTGGATGCAAAAATTGATAAAAGTGGGACTGGAGAGGTCAAAACTTTAAGTAGCAATGAACCCACTCTTTTGGATTTCAAGGAATTTAATTATGATAATTGTTCTTTAATAGATTGTACCTCCTTGTTGCAATCCATGTTGAATTCTCCTCATGCTTATAATCAAAACAAAGCTTTACTAAACACATCGTTGATGCTATGATGCAATCTTTTGAAGAAAAGCTTGAATTGGAAGTTTCTATTCCTAGAAAGCTTTATGATGAGTGGGAACCTACTATTAAGATTAAGATTAAAGATTATGAGCGTCATGCTTTGTGTGATTTGGGTGCTAGTGTTTCCACGATTCCAAAAACTTTATGTGATGTGTTAGGTTTTCGTTAATTTGATGATTGTTCTTTAAATTTGCATATTGCCGTTTCCACTATTAAGAAACCTATGGGAAGGATTAATGATGTTATTATTGTTGCAAATAGGAATTATGTGCCCGTAGATTCCATTGTTCTTGATATAGATTGCAATCCTACATGTCCTATTATTCTTGGTAGACCTTTCCTTAGAATGATTGGTGCAATTATTGATATGAAAGAAGGAAACATTAGATTTCAATTTCCATTAAGGAAAGGCATGGAACTCTTTCCAAGAAAGAAAATTAAATTGCCTTATGAATCTATTATGAGAGCCACTTATGGATTGCATACCGGAGATGATAATACCTAGATATATTCATGTTTTATGAAAAGCTAAGGGCGTTAAACAATAGCGCTTTGATACGTCTCCGTCGTATCTATAATTTTTGATTGTTTCATGCCAAAATTATACAACTTTCACATACTTTTGGCAACATTTTATATGATTTATTTGGACTAACCTATTGATCCAGTGCCCAGTGTCAGTTCCTGTTTCTTGCATGTTTTTTGTTTCATAGAAAATCCATATCAAACGGAGTCCAAACGTGATAAAAATTTACACAGAATTATTTTAGAATATATGTGATTTTTTAGAGGTGGAATCAACGCAAATGGGGGTCCACAGTGCCCACAACCCACTAGGGCGTGCCTGGGGGTACCAGGCACAGCCAGGTATCTTGTGCCCTGCTCGGAGATTGGTTGGGCCCTTCTTCTGGCGCAAGAAAGATAATTTATGGAAAAAATCATGTAAAAATTTCAGCGCAATCGGAGTTATGGATCTCCGGGAATTTAAGAAACGGTGAAGGGCCAAATCTGGGGAACGCAAAACAGAAGAAAACAGAGACGGAGATCCAATCTCTGAGGGGCTCCCACCCCTCCGCCGCCATGGAGGCCATGGACTAGAGGGGGAACTCTCCTCCCATCTAGGGGAGAGGCCAAGGAAGAAGAAGGAGGGGGGCAGTCCCCCCTCTCTCTCGGTG
The DNA here is from genome assembly GCA_021605205.1 of Aegilops longissima. NCBI lineage: Eukaryota > Viridiplantae > Streptophyta > Magnoliopsida > Poales > Poaceae > Aegilops > Aegilops longissima. Next base: position 161,219,665 of record CM038678.1, on the reverse strand, counting down.
GCGCCGGAGTGCCTCCGGGGCAAGGATCGTGACGGCAATCTACATCAACAATCTTGCTACCGTCAGCACCAACTCTCTCCCCCTCTATGCAGCGGTGTAACTGTAACATCCCAAATTTTCAATTTGGAATGTTATACATTAATTCATCATGCATTACATATTTTCTTGCATTTTTGCCGATCCTAGAAATTTCACGCAACTCAAGGACCCTCGGAGAGAGTTGGAGATTTCGAAATTTTCATATTTGTGTTTCCTCGAATTATGAAAAAAGAGGATTATTTGATTGTATTTATTTCATCTTCAAATAATTTTCCAATATCAAAATAATGAGAGGGAATAATATGACTTTCCCAAAAATTAGGAAAAAAAATGAAGATTTAATAAAAAAAAATCAAATTCTGGATTTTTCGGAGTTTATTTGCCTTAGGGAAAAATGCGTGATTTCAAAAATTTCATTCTAAGCCCCGAGTAAAAGTTCATTTTGTTTGACTCATTTTTAGGAGTCGAGGAAAATTTACTTTGTAAATTTTGGAGTTCGTTTAGATTTTATTTTATTCGTATTCTGTGCGCGATATTAAAAAAAAAAGAAAAATCCGTGGGCCAAGGGCCCAGGCCAAGGGCCCACCAGCCGCCCCCCCAGCGTCTTGGCGCAGCGCAGCAGGCCAGCGCCGCCGCCGCCGAATCCGAGGAGGACTCCTCCTCCTCCCTGCTTTCCCTCCCCAAGCCACCCTCCCCCTTTAAATACCCACCCCCCTCTCCTCCCCAACCCGCACCGCCGCCGCCGCCACTTGCACCGCCGCCACGTCGCCGCGTCGCCCCGCCGCCTAGCCGCAGCCCCGCCGGAGCCCCGCCTCGTCGAGGTAGCCGCGCCGCGCCACCCTCCCCTCGGTTCGTTTTTTTTATAAAAACCGTTCCGGTTTTCTTTTTCCGTTGTTCGTTTTTTTCGAAACCCTAGATCGATTTTATTTCCGGTTTTGTTTAGCGAGCGTTCGCCGGACCGTTCGTCTTAATGAACGTGATCACCGGTTATTCCCGGTTAACGAACGTCCGTTCGTTTAACTGTCCGTCGTTTTCTTTTAATCGGATTTATTCCGCTATTTTTTCTGATCGTGATTTCAGATCCGATCTTCGTTCTAGTTTATCTTCTCGCTCGTTTATCGGAATCAGGTGATTCAAGCGCCTGGAGTTTCGTTTCGAAATCGCCGTTCCGACTAATCAACTTAAACAAAGTTTTGCTACTGTAAAATTTGACCTAGTTTCAACTTGCTAGAACCAAGTTGTTTTCTTCCGCCGGTTGTTTTCCGTTGTTTTGTTCAATTCGTTTTCTTTTGCAACCTGGGTTCTTAAGTTGAAATTTCTAGTCAGATCTTTTATTAGAGATTTACCCGTGCATTAGATGAGTACTTATTGTATGCTTGTTGTTTGTCTGCGATAGATCACCCGGAGTGCGCCGCTTGTTACTTCGAATCTCTAGGTTTCGCGGATCATCAGCAAGGCAAGTAACATTTGATCATACCTTTTCTACTACCCAGTTTTTATGCAGTAGATCAATTCTCAAACACTTGCATGATTAGGATCTAATTAAATTGTGGGATGGGAAGTAGATTGAGGTAGTACTTATTACCTGTTTTACTTATGAAACCTTTGGGAGTTACTTCTACGTTTGCTTATTATGCCATGCTATGCTAGTAGACGTGGATTGGGTGAGTGATATCCATGACGAGATGTGAGTTTGTAACTTAATGGTTTATCTAAGGTGGCAACTTAAATACACATCTGGGTGGATTGAGGCACTGGGGTTTCAGGACTTGCCTGTTTTATTTTGGACCGCCACCCAGTGCTCAAAGGGATCATAAGATAATTCATGCTAGTAACTTCCGTGTGCAGCCACAAGCCATTATGGGCTCTGGCATAGTTGACTAAGTCGTGCGAACTCTTATAGTGGTGGACTAGCAGATGTAGGGGATGTAGGTGTACGGTCTACCCATCGTAAGGTGTTAGCGCTTACGAAAGACTATGTCTCGGTCATCCGTTTCTCAAACACCTGCGATCGAGAAACCAAACGGAGGCGATCGAGTCTTGTGGGGAAAAGTGCGCAAACCTCTGCAGAGTGTATAAACTAATCATGATTAGTCGTGTCCCCGGTTATGGACATCTTGAGTATCTAGTACTTGAATATCATGTGAATCTCAACATGTTACTCTAATTTAATATTGTTGGGTTTGTTAAGGATTATTTTTAATTGGGATTGAGGATGCTGTCAACCATTCTCAATGTTTAACAACCACCGTGATAGTTAATTAAATTTATTCCTTTGCAGTAGGGAAAAACTGGCTTTATGCAAAACTGTAACCGTAGAGCTTTTCCACCAGCCACATATGCATGTAGTACAGGCTTATCATTCATTACTCTCTATGTGTTACATTGCCAAGATATTCCATGTGTGACCCATTTTTGGGCTGCAACTTTCATGTTGCAGACTTTTCAGACAATGAGTAAGGTGCTTTAGGTCGTGGTTCTATACTCAGTGATGCCGCTGGAGTTGATGGACTCACTTATCTTCCAAGTCTTCCGCTGTTATCGTTATTAGATGGCCTTAAGCCATATTTATTGTAATAAGTCGTCTTTTGTACAACGATGTAATAAGTGTGTGATTGCTACTCTGTTATAAATCCTTCAAAGTACTGTGTGGTGTCAGCATTACTGATCCAGGGATGACACCTGAGCACGAGACTTGATCCATTCGGTCGGGTCGCTCAGAGATGGTATCGAGCACACGCCGATCGTAGGACACGACCACTAAGTTAAAGCCATAGATCACTACTCTCTTCATTTTCTAACTCCTCATCTTTCTCTACTCTTTTAGGATGACGGACGCAAAGATCAAGTCGCCCAACCAGATGAAGGCACACCTTTTGGATTTCACTTGAAGGAAGTCACCAAGTACCGAACATTGGACTACCAAGCTTCACCGGACTTTCAACGCCACTCTGCTCAAGAGGAGCGCTGGAAGATTCAAGCTCACGTTAAGGAAGGACATTCGCCCCAATCACCAAGCCTATAGATAGTGTTTTCATTGCACCAACCTGGAGTGCAGGAAAGAGCATGGCAGCTCATATCACCATGGGACGCATTGGAGAAGTTTACCAAGAAGACCTCAAGGACACCATCTACCAGATTTGCGGACGCCGAGATGAACAATGGGAGATAGTCGGCACCAAGAAGGATAGATCCATTGCAGCTTTCATCCAGAGTTAAACCAGCACATTCGGCGCCAGGAGAACCAGATGTGCAATGATATGATCGAATTGAAGGATGCGAAGGAAGGATCATCGAACTTGAAGAAGAACTAAAGTCTACGTAAGGACTACATGGGCGAGATCGTGGCTGTAGTAAGGCACAATAGCGATCTTAAGTATGAGATTGAAAAACTCAAGAAGAAATTAGCGCTCAAGAATGAAGACAAGTACGTCAACCGTCCGAAAGCAACTACATCATCATCGATTTACACCGATTTGGATCCAAGTGAACCCGACTTTGAAGACGAAGTGGAGCAGACATCATGGAGTCTTCCACCGGTTCAAATTAATAGATGACCCCCACATATTAATAGTATTCCATCCATGTAAACATTATAGTTCAAACACTTTTGCGATAGTTAGATCGTTGTAAGCCCTTTGTTTGAAATGAATGAAGTGATTTTGTGTGCATTTGCTCATATGCATTTGGGTAGTGTTTTCTCCTTAGACCTCACTCTATTCTTAATTTCTCGTCTTTTCTAAACCCTTGAGATGCCTCCGGGCCGCGACCCGGGTTTGTTTTCCGCCGAGATCACCCAGTTGATTCAGCAGCGAACACTTTGATCCAAACATTGGTACAGAACCAAGGCAACGACAACAACAACCCACCACCACCACCACCACGGATCACTTGACTTTCGTTTCCTTAGGCTGCATCCGCGGTGTATTCCATAGAGCACCGAGCCGATTGTAGCAGATGATTGGCTCCGTAAGATAGGGAGGAGTTGACCACTGCAGGATGTACAGATGGAGAAAAGGTGAAATTTGCTGCACATCAGCTTGAAGGACCCGCAGAAAGATGGTGGGAGAATTTTACAGCCACTTACCACAGAGACACCGCCACATGGGATCGGTTTCAAGAAGCTTTCCGCACTGCCCATGTCTCGGCAGGAGCTATGGCCATGAAGAAGCGTGAGTTTCGCAATTTACGCCAAGGAGGAAGGATGTTGGCGAAGATGTGGATGATTTTAGTAAGTTAGCACGTTATGCCCCGATAGCGTTACTACTGAGATGCAGCTAAGCGGGAGAAGTTTGGAAGGACTGAATGATGAGTTAAGCATGCAGTTGATGGTAGCAAGTTTCAATAACTACCAGGAGTTGGTAGACCGTGCCCTCATGATTGAAGGAAAGCAACGACAAATTGAGAATCGCAAGAGGAAGTATGGACGGGGAAGTATAACTCGAGCCCAAAGAAGCCCGATATACCCCTAAGCAGGGGAGTTCGGTTTCAGATACCCATGGAGGAGGTAGTTCGCACAACCATAATGGCCACAAAATGGTAATGGGAATGGAGGAAGCAACGGCGAGAACCGAACCACACCATCAACCCCAACCAAGAAAGACCTGAGCCATGTCACCGTTACAAGTGTTCCAAGACCGGACGTTATGCAAATGACTATCACGAAGGCCAAGGTGGAAATGGAAGCTCGGAAAGAAGCCAAACCCTTTCAACAGGGGATGTGAACCACATTGATGTGGAGGAGGTTGAAGATCAGCCCGATGCAAGAATCGGTAAGTTTTGGTTAAGTCATTTACTGCACTAGTTCTTTCCGATACCGTGCAACGCATTCATACATATCAAGGGGATTTGTAGAAAAGTATAGCCTTCCTACTCGATTCTTAAAACCCCTATGCTAGTAAGCTCACCAGGAGCAGAGTATATGGCGAGACAAGGATGTTTTCAAGTGCCATTACGTATAGGAAGGCATGTGTTCCCGACGGATTTGATCATTCGGAATCCCAAGGATTGGATGTGATTCTCGGTATGGATTGGCTGTCGATGTATGGAAACATCGATTGCGCAAGTAAGAAGATTTTGCTCACAACAACGTAGGAAGAAGGATTAGGTATGTGTTTACATGGACCAAATAGGAATCAAGTAAATTCCTTATCGGGAGTTGTGCAGAAGAGGTGCGGTGGTGAAGGATTACCTGATGTATTTCCTGAGGAATGCCAGGAATGCCACCGGATAGAGACATTGAGTTTTTGATTGAGATTTTGCCAGGTACAGGCCCAATATCGAAGCGACCATACAGGATGCCCGCACAGGATTTGGCGGAAATCAAGAAGCAGATTAAGGAGCTATTGGATAAAGGTTATATACGCCCAAGTTCTTCGCCTTGGGGATCACCCGTACTTTTAGTAGAGAAGAAGGACGGATCGTTAAGGATGGTTGTTGACTATCGTGGTTTAAATGAAGTAACAATCAAGAACAAGTACCCACTACCAATGATAAATGATCTGTTTGATCGTTTGCAAGGAGCTAAAGTGTTTTCCAAGATCGATTTGCGATCAGGGTACCATCAGTTGAAGATTCGAGAGCAGGACATACCTAAGACAGCATTTACCACAAGATATTGTAGCGACCCGACCCAAAATCGGACAAGTCTCTGTGTAGCTGTACCATCCCAAGATCATGCTGGCACACACAGTACATTGATGAAATAATCAAAGTTCAATCACACCTGAATTTATTACACGATTCTCATATCGAGTCTTTATTACAATAGAATAAATTCGGCCGAAGGCCAACTCATGAGAAATAAACTAAATAAAGCTGCGGAAGCGTAGAAGAATAGCGAGTCCATCCGACTCCATAGGGCAACCGCCAAGCGTGGATCGTAGCCTCACTCCTGATCGGAAAACTCCTCTGCAACATAAGACGTTGCAGCCGTGTAGGTCAGCATTTTGAATATGCCGGCAAGTCATGAAGAGAACAACAATAAAATTACTAACACTATATGCAATTTGGCTGTGGGGCTCTAAGTTTCAAACATGGTTTAATCTCGGATTACAAATTTCACGACTAATCAAAAAATAACGGCCTAACTGATCGACGGAAAAATAAAATAACATGGCGGTCGACGTAATGTCTTCATCAATTATCCTTGCGTCCTCTGGTGCGGCGTCCTCCGGTGTGGCGTCCTCTGATGCGGCGCCTCCTCTTGCGGCTTTCTTCAGTGGAGCTCTCTTCATAATCCTGGTCATTGCTCACGAGAGGTCCGTCATCTCCACTCGGAAAAAGGTCTTCTCCCAAGTCCATCTTCTCCTCTAATGCGGCAACATCCATCTTCAGCTTGTCGACTCTCTCCATGAAATCCTTGATTTCTTCTTCATGGTCAAGGAAGTCTGCGTGTGCCTTCTCCTCCAGTTCCAGTTCACGGAACAACAGCCTCATGTGTACCTTCGAGTTACGGCGAGTCTGGATCTCCTGTTTCCTGAGGAGACACTCCAAGTCTTGGACATATGAGAGAATGGAGTCGTCCTCTACAGTATGGATGATATCTCCATTCCTAGCTCTGCGAGAAATCATGGCGAGGTCTGATGGGTCGAGCTCGGCCCTGTACTCTTCTTGGAGATGTCCAAGTGCACGATAAATCGCCATGTCTCTTCCGAGGATCCAATTGAAATCGGTAAACTCAAAGTCAATGGGCTCTGAATGTCCTCCGAAGGTCCTCCTGGAATGTGCACCTCAATCCTGTGAAGGGTATCCGTCGGAAGTGCATTGGTAGGCTTCCGGTGATTGAGGGCGAGCAATCTTCAGCTTCTTCATGATCTGAACCAGCTTCTTGCCGAGAGGCATCATCTCATCTGGTGGCAAAACTCCGTAGCAGAACTGGGGTGAACTCGTGCCATCTAGAATGTTGAAAATCGGAGAGAAGTCGAAATGAACAGGGAGAATTACGGAATGATAAGGACATAAAATAAATAGTCTCTTCCTATGGCTTTCCGATCCTAGGGGTTACGTCCCTACGGTCAGCGTGTGCTCTGAATACCATCTCATAGCGACCCGACCCAAAATCGGTCAAGTCTCTCGTAGCTGTACCATCCCAAGATCATCTTTGCACACACAAGACATTGATGAAATAATCAAAGTTCAATCACACCTGAATTTATTACACGATTCTCATATCGAGTCTTTACTACAATAGAATAAATTCGCGAAGGCCAACTCATGTGAAATAAACTAAATAAAGCTGCGGGCGTAGAAGAATAGCGAGTCCATCCGACTCCATAGGGCAATCGCCAAGCGTGGATCGTAGCCTCATTCCCGATCGAAAACTCCTCCGCAACATAAGGCGTTGCAGCCGTGTGAGGTCAGCATTTTGAATATGCCGCAAGTCATGAAGAGAACAACAATAAAATTACTAACACTATATGCAATTTGGCTGTGGGGCTCTAAGTTTCATTGTTTTGCTAAAAAGCCAGTTTTCCTACAAAAGGACTTGTTTGCAAATACTACAAAATGTTGGTAGTTATTGAGATGGTTCCGCCAACCAATGTCTCATTCCCAATTATTAAATAACCCCTCAATTAATTTATTAAGTTTGGTGTTGAGATATCCAAATACTCCAAGTTCCAGAGGCTCAAATTGTCCAGAATCGGGACACGGCTAACCGATTAGATCTTCACTCTGCAGAGGTTTATGACTTTACCCGCAAGAATCGTTCCTCCTTTAAGTCTTCGCACTTCATGGTGTTTGAAGGCGGACGAACGAAACAGGGTCTTCCAAGAGTTCCTCCGCCACCGCTGGTACCCATCCAATCCTACCGTTCTTCTACATCTCGTAGCACCGTCCGCCGAGTCACACCTAGGGTTGACCAAGCGAGCCCATAATGGCTTGCGGCTGCACAGTAAGCTTCGGTCAATGGGGTATACATCCGTTTCTTCGTGGCTGGGTGAAGCTTTCCGCAAGATGTCATGGCGCTTCTCCATGCATCCCGCCAACCGCTGGTTTTCTCGAGGTGCCCGTCAACCGTCCTCCACCCAGTAGTGAATTTTGAAGTCCATCTTGAGCTTGAAGTCATGGGGTTGTCATCATCTTGACTCTCACATCTCCCTTATGAATCACTCAACCAACCCCGTCTACGAGCATAGCAAAATTAAACTACTTCGTCCCGGGCCATGGTAACGAGGGGAAATTGGTTTCATCCTACCTCATGATACTACTCAAGAACATAACTCAAAATTCTCCTACTGCATGCATGGTGGGGAGGTATAATTTCTAATGCAATAAAATCATAGGTATTGTAAAAGAAAACATGATCAATTGACTTTCCTTGCTGACGATCTTCGAAGGCTAGGGACTCGTGATAGCAAGCTTCGCACTCCGGAAATTCTACCGAGACAAACAACAATCGTATAAGCATACAATCACTTAACATAAAAACATGCTAACATAAAACACACAAAACAATCGAACCAAAACCCAAGGAAAACTTCGAAGAAATCGAGATCAATGTTTTCACCACATCAAACAACAACCAAGAAATAGTTTTACACAACCAAATTTTTCTTAACAGAACCTAAGCATGGGTTTTTGCTAACTAACAGAAGAGAATTCATCTTGCAACTAGGAGCAAAAAGAATCACATCAAAAGCTATTATAGAACTCTTATTATGCCTATAACAATCCTAGCAAGAAAAAATAAAATAAAAACTTTATTTATTGTAAATAAAAGTTCATGTTCTAAAGTTACAGAAACTAACCTAAAATAAACTATCACATAGGAAAAATAAAATTATTTGCTAAATAAAACAATAAGAAAACAGTAGCTAGTTAAATAAATAAGAACCACATGATTTTGATTAAAACTATTTTTTATTAAATCTAAAATGCCCAAATAAATTCCTACGGTTAGGCAAGGTCAAAACAAAGTAGTGACAAAAGAATCACTAAAATAAAATAATCCTAACTCATTTTATAGCAGAATTACTAATCTGTCTAAAACTAAAATAAAACAATTTCTAATAATTTTAACATGACTAAACATATTTTCTACAGAAACTACAACAAATTTGCAGACCAACAAAAAAAATCAATTAAAAATATTAAGTAGATTAAAAGATATGGATTTTACAAAACTGAAACTATTCTGTAAAAGAAAACAGAAACGAAAATATAATTAAAAAGAAAAACCGACGCTAATGGGCTTATCTAACGCTCGGGCGTTTTATAACTAAAACGTGCCCGGGAAATTAAACCAAGTCGGGCCGGTCCAACTAACCCGCTAACTAACCAAATAAACCGTAACCAAAACCGGGTTTAAAAAAAAAGCATACCCCTTCGCTATTCTAATCTAGACCCTAGATCCTAGATCGGACGGCGGAGGGGGTTTCCGGCGACTCACCGCGGTGGCAACGTCGGCGACGGTCGACGGCGGCTCGGGTGACGATGGCGCGGTGGCTCCGGTGGTCGGGGAAGACGGCGGAGGCCTCCGGCGGGTGCGGCGGAGCGAGGGGGGGGGTCGGTGGTGGACTCGGTGGAGCTCGGGGGGTTCGGAGACGGCTGGGGTGGTAGCAATGGTCGGCGGCGGCGTCGGGCTCCCATGAGCGATTGCAGCGAGGAGAGGGTTTGAGCGCGAGGGCGGAACGGGTCGAGGGGGGGTATATAGGGGGGACCGGCTTGGAGGAGGGGGCGAATCGGGGAGGCGATCCCGAGAAGTCTGGGATTCCGGCGGCGGCGATCCGGCGCGTGGCTTGCGGGAGGAGGAAGGAGGGGAAAGGGAGAGGTGGGGTCGGGGTGTCAGCGGAAGAGAGAGAAGGGGTGAGCGACGAGCGACCGAGGGGGAAGCGTTTCGGCGCGGCGGCTCGGTCGGTCGGCTCGGCGCGGGCTGGCTGGGCAGTTAGCTGGCCAGGGCTGGCTGAGCTGGCGCCTGGTGGGCTGCCTCATTATTGGCTGGGCAGTTAGCTGGTTGGCGCTGGGGTTTCTTTTCCTTTTTTTTTGAAATAGAGAGAGAGAGAGAGAATAAAATATATATATTTTATATAGGACATATATATCAAAATGATCAGGGGAATATTCCCTATAATTTGAACATTTTTCCAGGGGCAAAACTCAAACTTAAAAAAAACATTTTCTAAAATCCCAAATAAAATCAAATTTGAATTCAAACTTTTTGGCAATGTTTTCATCGACATTTTGGAGTGTCATGTTTACTCCTCTCATACTTTTCTCAAGTATTTGTCGGGCATAGTTTTGAAATAAATTTCAATCATCAATTTGAATTCAAATTCCAACAACTCAAAAACCTATGAAAAGTTCAAATGTCACTCAATTCAAACAATGATGCATAGATGCTTAGCTATATTTGTAAAACATTCCAAATGGGAAATTTGGGATGTTACAAACCTACCATTTTAAGATGAATCTAGCCCTCGAGATTCGGGTTGGCTAACAAATAGGTGCGGTGGTCTCGGCGGAGGTCTTCTTCTCGCTCCCGGTGGCTTCCTCCTCGAATGGTGACTCCACAAACCTTGCAAAACTTGATGATCTTGCTGCGGGTGACTCTGTTGCAGTCTCGAGAATTTGGACGGGTTTCTCCTCATAAGTCGATCACCGTCGAGCTGTATGGCCTCTAGGGCACCGTGTCTCTCAACGGAATATTGGCCATGTCGGCATGGCATTTCTTCACCGAGAAACATGGAAAACATCATGAACTCCGGACAATCCTTTCGGCAATTCCAACTTGTAAGCAACTTCTCCACGACGTTCAAGGATTTTGTAGGGGCCAATGAACCGGGGTGCTAACTTTCCTTTAACCCCGAACCTCTTGATTCCACGAAGTGGGTACACACGGTATGCCGGTCTCCGCTTAGTAAGTTACTTCCTTGCGTTCTCGTCGGCATAACTCTTACGCCTCGATGAGCTACCTTGAGTCTATCTCGAATCAGCTTGACTTTCTCTTGAATCTCTCGATAAGATCGGGACCGAAAGTTTTCGATCTCAACACCATCCCACAAGAATGGTGTTCTGCACCTCCTTCCGTATAGAGCTTCGAAAGGGGCCATCTTCAGACTGGTCTGATAACTGTTATTGTATGAGAACTCCGCGTATGGCAAATTATCATCCCAGCTAGACCCATAGTCTAGCGCACAAGCTCTCAACATGTCTTCCAGGATCTGGTTGACTCTCTCGATCTGTCCATCTGTCTGCGGATGAAAAGCTGTACTGAACTCCAGCCTCGTACCCAAAGTTTCATGCAACTGATTCCAAAACTTTGAGGTAAATTGTGTTCCTCTATCTGACACGATACTCCTCGGAACTCCATGCAGACATACGATCCTGGTCATGTATATCTTGGCTAACTTAGCGCTGGTATAGGTAGTCTTCACGGGAATGAAGTGAGCTACCTTGGTCAATCGATCAACCACTACCCAGATGGAATCATAACCTGAACGGGTCCTGGGTAATCCTGTGATAAAATCCATTCCAAGTTTTTCCCATTTCCACTCGGGAATCGGCAAAGGTTGAAGTAACCTGCTGGCTTCTGATGTTCCGCCTTTACTCGTTGGCAAACATCGATACTTGCTACGTACTCGGCAATATCCTTCTTCATACCGCCCACGAAACTTTCCTTCAAATCCAGATACATCTTGGTGTTACCGGGTGAATCGAGTACGGTGAATCATGAGCCTCTGAAGAATTAGCTTCCCGAGTTCGGGATCATTGGGTACATAAATCGATCCTCGAACCATATAGCTCCGTATTCATCCTTACGAAACCCTTTAGCTTTTCCTTCATTCATCCTTTTCTTTATCTCATCAATTTCCTTGTCCGACTTCTGGGCTTCACGAATTCTTTCGGCCAAAGTGGACTGAACTTCCAGAGTTGCAACATATCCTCTCGGAACTATCTCCAGTCGAAGATCTCTGAGGTCATCGACTAACTCTGGGTAATCCTCCGCTATAAGAGTATTCACATAACTCTTACGGCTCAAAGCATCTGCTACAACATTAGCCTTTCCTGGGTGGTAATGCAATCTCATGTCATAGTCCTTGATTAACTCTAGCCATCTCCTCTGCCTGAGGTTCAACTCTTTCTGCGTGAAAATATACTTCAAGCTCTTATGATCTGTGTAGACATCACAACGGTTTCCGATAAGGAAATGTCTCCAGGTCTTGAGTGCATGCACTACTGCTGCTAACTCCAAATCATGTGTGGCATAATTCATCTCGTGTGGTCGTAGCTGTATGGAGGTATAAGCTACAACTTTTCCTTCCTGCATGAGTACTCCTCCGAGTCCCTGACGAGAAGCGTCACAATATACCTGGTAATCCTTGTGTATGCCCGGCAAAATCAGTACTGGGGCTGTAACCAAACGTTTCTTCAATTCCTGGAAACTGGCTTCACAATCCTCGGTCCAAATGTACTTGGCGTCCTTCTTCAACAGCTCAGTCATGGGCTTGGCAATCTTCGAGAAATTCTCAATAAACCTCCGATAATATCCCATGAGTCCGAGAAAATCTGCGGATCTCCTTGATCGAGGTGGGTGACTGCCAATCGGTGGTGATACAACCTTGGCGGGTCAATCTGCTATTCCTTCTCCTGAAATAACATGTCCGAGGAATCCGACTTCCTTCAGCCAAAATTCACATTTGCTGATCTTGGCATACAACGATGTTCTCGGAGTTTCTCGAACTAGAAGCAAATGTTCCTTATGCTCTTCCTCGCTCTTGGAGAAAATCAGTATATCATCGATGAACACCACGACAAACTTGTCCAGATATTCCATAAATACCTTGTTCATCAAATTCATGAAGTATGCAGGGCATTAGTCAATCCAAATGACATGACGGTATACTCATATAAACCATACACGTGGTAAATGCTGTTTTGGGTATATCCTTTTCACGGATCTTCAATCGATGATACCCTGATTGAAGATCGATCTTGGAGAATACCTTGGCTCCAACTAGCTGATCAAATAGATCATTAATCATCGGCGGAGGGTACTTGTTCTTGATGGTCACGTCGTTCAACGAACGATAATCCACAACCATTCTCGTGGTTCCATCCTTCTTCTCTACCAAAAGAACTGGGCTCCCCAAGGTGACGAGCTTGGCGAATATATCCCTTCTCCAATAGCTCATTAATTTGATTCTTGATCTCTTTCAAATCGTTCGGGGCATCCGATAGGGTCTCTTGGATATTGGGGCTGTGCGGGCAATAACTCAATCAGAAATTCAATGTCTCGTCGGTGGCATTCTGGTAATTCTTCCGAAACACATCGGAAAATCTTGCACTCTGGCACTTCCTCTGAACAACTCCGTGAGGGAATGCACCGATTCTTCATCGGGATACGCCGGATACATACTTGATCCTCTTCGCTCCGGGTGGTGAGCGTAATCGTCTTCTTGAGCACGATCTATGTTTCCTTCAAACTTTGTCAACCAATCCATGCCTAGGATTACATCCAAGGTCCGGGTTTCCAATACTATGAGGTCTGCGGAAATTTATGGTTTCGATGTTGAGGGTTGCATGACAGCCTAAGCACTGCCATCATTTCTCCTCTGCGGGCCCGACGTGAAGAGGGCTTCTAAGGGTTCTAGTGGGCAACCTGTACTTTTCCACAACTACCCTTGATATGAATGAATCGTTGCACCGTAATCAAAGAGTACCAATCTGGATGTGAATTTAATAAAACTTACCAACCACGATTGTCGGCTGATCATAGGCGTCCTCCACGTCAATGTGGTTCACCTGAGCACGAGGAAAAGGGTTGGGCTTCTTTGCTGAGCTTCCATTGCCATTTCCATTCCTCTGCTTGGCCTCCGGGCAGTCGGTGGCATAGTGCCCTGTTTTCTGGCACTTGAAACAGGTGATGTGACTCAGATCCTTCTGAACCGGGGCAGGACGATGCTGGTTGCCATTGCCGTTTCCATTGCCGTTTCCATTGCCTGTCTTGTTGTCCTGGTTGCGGTTGTTCCCATTTCCTCCATGGTTATGTCCTCCATGGTTATGATGGGTATGCCCTCCCGAGTATGGGGCATAACGGGGCTTCTGCTGAGCTCCAGAGTTGTACTTCCCCTGGCCATACTTCCGCTTGCGGCTATCAATCTGCTGCTGCTTGCCTTCAAGTATGGTGGCCTTGTCTACCAGCTCCTGGTAGTTGTTGAAGGTAGCCACCATTAGCTGCATTCCCAGCTCATCATCGAGTCCCTCGAGAAACTTTTCCTGCTTTATGCATCTGTGGCCACATCATCCGGGGCATAGCGAGCTAACTTGCTGAACTCATCCACGTCTCGCCCCATAGTACGGTTCCCTGGCGTAAGTTGCGGAACTCACGCTTCTTGCACTCATGGCTCCACCGAGACATGGCGGTGCGGAAAGCTTCTTTGGAACTGATCCCACGTGATGGTGGCGATGGGATAAGTGGCGGTGTAGTTCTCCCACCAAGAGGCTGCAGGTCCATCAAGTCGATGTGCGCAAAGCGCACCTTCTCTCGCATCTGTGCACCCAGCGTGGCTAACTCCTTCCGACCTTGCGGAGCCAATCGCCAGCCACAATCGCCTCGGTCTGCTAGAGAACACCGCGGATTCAACCTTAGGAAGCGGGTCAAGTTGTCAGCGAGGGTGGTGGCGGTGGATTGTTGTTGTTGTTGTTGTTGTTGTGGTTCTGGATGAGCATCTGCATGAGGGCATTCTGCTGCTGGATCAGCTGGGTGAGCTCCGGCGGAAAGTTGAGACCGGGGTCACGTCTCGGAGGCATCTGGTGTTTTGGATTGGATGAGAAAATTAGAATAGAACAAGGGTCTAATGAGAAAATATCACTACCCATATGAATGCACAATCATAATCACACCAATCATTTATTCAATCCATTCAAACATGGTTTAATCTCGGATTACAAATTTAACGACTAATCGAAAAATAACGGCCTAACTGATCGACGGAAAAATAAAATAACATGGCGGTCGACTAAATGTCTTCATCAATTATCCTTGCGTCCTCTGGTGCGGCGTCCTCCGGTGTGGCGTCCTCTGATGCGGCGCCTCCTCTTGTGGCTTTCTTCAGTGGAGCTCTCTTCATAATCCTCGTCATTGCTCACGAGAGGTCCATCATCTCCACTCGGAAAAAGGTCTTCTCCCAAGTCCATCTTCTCCTCTAATGCGGCAACATCCATATTCAGCTTGTCGACTCTCTCCATGGAATCCTTGATTTCTTCTTCATGGTCAAGGAAGTCTGCGTGTGCCTTCTCCTCCAGTTCTAGTTCACGGAACAACAGCCTCCTGTGTACCTTCGAGTTACGGCGAGTCTGGATCTCCCGTTTCCTGAGGAGACACTCCAAGTCTTGGACATATGAGAGAATGGAGTCGTCCTCACGGTGCGGATGATATCTCCATTCCTAGCTCCGCGAAAATCATGGCGAGGTCGATGGGTCGAGCTCGCCTGTACTCTTCTCGGAGATGTCCAAGTGCATGATAAATCGCCATGTCTCTTCCGAGGATCCAATTGAAATCAGTAAACTCAAAGTCAATGGGCTCTGAATGTCCTCCGAAGGTCCTCCTGGAATGTGCACCTCAATCACAGAAGCGGGTATCCATCGGAAGTGCATTGGTAGGCTTCCGGTGATTGAGGGCAGAGCAATCTTCAGCTTCTTCACGATCTGAACCAGCTTCTTGCCGAGAGGCATCGTCTCATCTGGTGGCAAAACTCCGTAGCAGAACCTGGGGTGAACTCGCGCCATCTAGAATGTTGAAAATCGGAGAGAAGTCAGAAATGAACAGGGGAGAATTACGGAATGATAAGGACATAAAATAAATAGTCTCTTCCTATGGCTTTCCGATCCTAGGGGTTACGTCCTACGGTCAGCGTGTGCTCTGAATACCATCTCTGTAGCGACCCGACCCAAAATCGGTCAAGTCTCTGTGTAGCTGTACCATCCCAAGATCATGCTGGCACACATAGTACATTGATGAAATAATCAAAGTTCAATCACACCTGAATTTATTACGATTCTCATATCGAGTCTTTACTACAATAGAATAAATTGGCGAAGGCCAACTCATGAAAATAAACTAAATAAAGCTGCGGAGCGTAGAAGAATAGCGAGTCCATCCGACTCCATAGGGCAATCGCCAAGCGTGGATCGTAGCCTCACTCCCGATCGGAAAACTCCTCTGCAACATAAGGCGTTGCAGCCGTGTAGGTCAACATTTTGAATATGCCGCAAGTCATGAAGAGAACAACAATAAAATTACTAACACTATATGCAATTTGGCTGTGGGGCTCTAAGTTTCATTGTTTTTGAAAAAGCCAGTTTTCCTACAAAAGGACTTGTTTGCAAATACTACAAAATGTTGGTAGTTATTGAGATGGTTCCGCCAACCAATGTCTCATTCCCAATTATTAAATAACCCCTCAATTAATTTATTAAGTTTGGTGTTGAGATATCCGAAATACTCCAAGTTCGAGGCTCAAATTGTCCGTAATCGGGACACGGCTAACCGATTAGATCTTCACTCTGCAGAGGTTTATGCACTTTACCCGCAAGAATCGTTCCCTCCTTTAAGTCTTAGCACTTCATGGTGTTTGAAGGCGGGACAAACGAAACAGGGTCTTCCAAGAGTTCCTCTCGCCACCGCCGTACCCATCCAATCCTACCGTTCTTCTACATCTCGTAGCACCGTCCGGCCAGAGTCACACCTAGGGTTGACCAAGCGAGCCCATAATGGCTTGCGGCTGCAGGTAAGCTTCCGGTCAATGGGGTATACATCCGTCTCTTCGTGGCTGGGTGAAGCTTTCCATAGATGTCATGGCGCTTCTCCATGCATCCCGGCCAACCGCTGGTTTTCTCGAGGTGCCGTCAACAAATCCTCCACCCAGAGTGAATTTTGAAGTCCATCTTGAGCTTGAAGTCATGGGGTTGTCATCATCTTGACTCTCACATCTCCTTATGAATCACTCAACCAACCCGTCTCGAGCATAGCAAAATTAAACTACTTCGTCCCGAGTGCCATGGTAACGAGGGAAATTGGTTTCATCCTACCTCATGATACTACTCAAGAACATAACTCAAAATTCTCCTACTGCATGCATGGTGGGGAGGTATAATTTCTAATGCAATAAAATCATAGGTATTGTAAAAGAAAACATGATCAATTGACTTGCCTTGCTGACGATCTTCGAAGGCTAGGGACTCGTGATAGCAAGCTTCGCACTCCGGAAATTCTACCGAGACAAACAACAATCGTATAAGCATACAGTCACTTAACATAACAACATGCTAACATAAAACACACAAAACAATCGAACCAAAACCCAAGGAAAACTTCGAAGAAATCCAAATCAATGTTTTCACCACATCAAACAACAACCAAGAAATAGTTTTACACAACCAAATTTTTCTTAACAGAACCTAAGCATGGGTTTTTGCTAACTAACAGAAGAGAATTCATCATGCAACTAGGAGCAAAAAGAATCACATCAAAAGCTATTATAGAACTCTTATTATGCCTATAACAATCCTAGCAAGAAAAAATAAAATAAAAACTTTACTTATTGTAAATAAAAGTTCATGTTCTAAAGTTATAGAAACTAACCTAAAATAAACTATCACATAGGAAAAATAAAATTATTTTCTAAATAAAACAATAAGAAAACAGTAGCTAGTTAAATAAATAAGAACCACATCATTACCTTTCTGCGATTTGGGAAATCCAGTGACGAAGTCCATTTCAACATGGTCCCATTTCCATTCAGGAATAGAGATAGGCTGCAGAGTTCCAGCAGGCCTTTGATGTTCTGCTTTGATACGACGGCAAACATCACACTCAAAAACATAGCGAGCAATGTCTTGCTTCATATTAGACCACGGAATCTCGGCGAATGTCTTGATACACCTTTGTACTACCGGGATGGATACATAGAGGCGTATCATGAGCTTCTTTCATAACCTTCTCGAGTCATATTCAGGTTTTCCTTCTTACACGGCACCACTAGGCGGCCTTTGAAGTACAAAGGCGCCATCATCGGCAATAGTGAAGAATGAGGATTTCCTTCTTTGAGGTCGTGCTTAATCTTGTAGACTTGAGTCAAATCCTGCATTGTCTTTATGGTGCCCACGAGATCGGGCTCAACAGCCGTGGTATAGAGGAACCACAGGAAACAACACGGAGATTCATCTTGCGGAACTCCGGAGGAGGGGAGCGAAGTGCACCGGAGGAACAATATGGAGGTTCAGCTTTCTGAATTCTTCAACAAGTGGGGCTGAACTTTGTGAACTCAAGGTGGTTGCAGAAGACTTGCGGCTCAAGGCATCAGCCATTACATTAGCCTTGCTCAGGCGTATAGGAAATACCCAAATCAAAGTCTGCCACAGTTTCCATCCATCTCTGGCGACGGAGGTTCAGGTCCGGCTGAGTAAACAGATACTTCAGACTTTGGTGGTCGGTGAAGATCTACTTAGATTACCGAGAAGGTAATGTCGCCATTGCTTTAGTGCATGAATGACAGCAACAAGCTCGAGGTCGTGAACTGGGTAGTTCTCTTCGTGAGGCGCAATTGTCGAGAGGCATAAGCAACCACTTTGCGCTCTTGCATTAGGACACCGCCTAATCCTTGACGGAAGCGTCGCGATAAATGACGAAGTCCTTCTTAGTATCGGGAGGAGCTAGCATCGGGCGAAAGTCAACTTGTCTTTGAGTGCTCGGAAACTTTCACGACACTTATCATCCATTGGAACTTGACGCCCTTATGCAACAAAGTTAGTCGAGGCACGGCAATCTTGGAGAAGTTCTCGGCGAATCGACGGCAATAGTCAAGCGAGACCGAGAAAACTTCGACTTATGCGTTCTTGGAGGAGTCAATCGAGAATAGCCTGAACTCTTTCGGGGTTGACAAATACCATCCTTAGAGATGACATGCCCAAGATAGGTTACTTGGGAAGCCGAATTCACATTTGGAGAACTTGGCATAGAGTTGATGCTCTCGTAGCTTTTCCAAAGACAAGACGAAGATGTTCAGCATGTTCTTCTTCATTCTTGGAAAAGATCAGGATATCATCCAGATAAACCACGACGAACTTGTCGAGGTAATCCATGAATATATAGTTCATCAGGTGAGAGAAGGTAGCTGGAGCATTGGTTAAGCGAAGACATGACGGTGTACTCGTAAGAACCATAACGAGTCACGAATGCGGTCTTGGGGATATCCTCCTCACGAACATGGATCTGGTGGTAACCCAACCTCAAGTCGAGTTTCGAGAACACCGACGAACCAGCCGATTGATCATAAAGATCATTGATCCGAGGAAGAGGATACTTATTCGAATGGTAGCTTGATTTATAGGACGGTAGTCTTGGACCAATCGGTTTGTCCCATCCTTCTTCTTGACAAAGAGAGAAGGTGCTCCCCAAGGAGAGCAACTTGGGCGAATGAAACCACTTTGAAGGATTTGTCGATTTCCTCCTTTAGCTCAAGGAGTTCATGCGGCGGCATCTTGTAGGGTCGCTTGGCTATAGGAGTGGTGCCTGGTTTCAAGTCGATGGCGAATTCGACAGCTCTAGCGGGGAATCCTGGAAGTTCTTCAGAAAGACGTCTTGGAAATCGCGAGCGACGTAATGTTTTCAATGCCCTCGAGGGTGCGGCGTTCAATGCATTCAATGCATAGAGCCTTGCCTCGGCATCTGAACGAATTTAGCATGGTAGCTTATTATTTCATCGAAGGGTGTAGCAGATGGGCGGTCTTAGTGGCGCAAGCGATTGGCGCCAGATGCGCTTTCAACCAATCCATCCCCAAAATGAGGTCAATGTTAGGCGTCTTGAGGATAATGGGGAGGCATAGAATTCCAGCCCTTGATTTCCACGGGACGTCGGCGCCAACCATGGAGGTTTGACATTGTCCCAAGGGGTTTTACCACTACCGAAGAGTTCATCTCCTCACACTTAACGTCGTGCTTGTATGCAAAGTCTTGACATGAATGAATGCGATGCTCTGAATCGAATAAAACAGATCACAGTCTTGAATTTACGAGGAGTACCCATCACGATGTGAGCTGGTCTTGAGCTTCGTTCGGATCAACGTGGTTGGCTGAACTTCGACCATAAGGCTTGGCGGTGTTGTTGCGGGGCTGGGTGTTTCCACGTCCAGCTGCTTTGGAAGGGCCAACTGATTCTCGTTCGGTTGCATTCTCTAGCACGGTGCCCCGTTGTCCGCACTGAAGCACAAGCCATTATTGGGGGTGGGAACAGGGCTTGGGGTGGTGGAGCTGGAAGCTTTGGCTGCTTAGTTGAAGCGAGCGGGCGAGGTGCAACATAGTTCGCCTTGGAGCAGTGCATTAATTTGGTACATCTTGTTGGGAATCCATATCTTGCGCTTGCGAGGGCGGGCCGAAGATGAGCCGTGTCGCAGTTGCGCTGTTAGAGCTCTGGTATTCCTGCGGACCAGTTTCGACATTGATAGCCTTCTTCACCAAGGTGGCGAAATCAGCAAAGTCGTGCACTAGAAGTGCGAGCTTGATGTCGACTTGAAGGCCGTCCACGGAACTTCTCTGTCTGCGTGCATCGGTTGCAATGTCCTCTTGACATAGCGAGACAAGTCCAAGAACTCTCACGATAAGCCTCAACAGTCTTGTTGCCTTGGGTGAGGTTGCGAAATTCACGCTTCTTCGGTCCATGACTCCTTGAGGATGAAGCGGCACGGAAAGCAACTTGGAAGTCGGCGGTGATGAGTGTTCCAAGCTGGCGAAATACGCTGTGGTTGTCCCACCATTGAGCTGCGGGTCCCTTCAGGAAGAAGGAAGCAAAGGTAACATAGCTGGCAGGGGCTACATCAGCAGACTCCATCTCATAGGTGATGTCACGGAGCCAGTCATCAGCATCCATCGGCTGGGTTGAGCTGCGGTACACGCTTGGGTTGAGGCGTATGAAATCCTGCAGAGTTGTTGTGTTTGGCTGCTGGTTCATATTGGGGCGAGGAAACTGAGCCATCATGTTCTCCATGAACTGGCGATTCATCTCAAGCTGTTGGATCATACCAGCCATGTACTCAGGCGGTGGTGGGAAGTTGCCACCACGACCACGACCAGCTGGTCTAACCATCCTGCTATTATATAACAGGGGTAGTTCAGCATTTGAGAAAATCATGCAAAGGACAAGAAGCATTCATGATAACATGCATAATGAAAGCAGCACGATAGGAACTACATAGTAGTCGGCATATCTTACAAAAGGGATCATGCATAGAGTTCGGTACACAGAGTCAGTACATAGACTAAGGCATCATAGGCGGCACGCAGGCTCGCGACGATTGCATCTAACACTAACAAGCAAGCCTACATCAGTCCCACGCGGTACTGCGGAGGTAGCTGTAGGCTGAAAGCTGGTAGTGCGGCAGCGGATAGTCCTCCACGTCAGTGACCTGGGGGCCGCGGATACTCTGGTGCTGTATCCGACGTCCAAGTGGCAGAAGAGGACCAAGTGCGGGAGAGTAGCCTCCCACGTCTGGCCAACCGACACCCTGAGGCATCACCGTCTGGCTGGGTAGATCGCGAGAAGCGCAGCTCTCGGATCGGACATAGGGTGCGATGGCGTCGAGCACGGTAAAGGTGCCGACGGGTGATGTACAACTCGTGGCGAAGAGCTCGGTTAGCTCGATCCAGCCCATCGACATGCGAACAAAGTTACGATGGTAGAAGGCTCTCTGGTGACGATGGAGTAGGCAGCGGTGTAGTAACCCTCCTCACCAACATCGACGCGATAGCAATGTGCACGAAGGGGAGGTGTCCAACTCTCGATACTCGCACGAAGGCGTGTCGAGCAGCATAAGCAGACATCGTGGACTGCCATATCGATAGTCACTCCAACACCATGTGCGGTGTGCAGCCAAGAGTGGAGTCATACTCCGAGAGTAGAGGTGGACGATGGCGCGGTATGCTCCTGGTTATAGTCCCGGTACTCCTCATAGGCGGTGTACTCGGGGTGCCGCGATAACCCAGATAGGTCATCATCTCTGCTAGCACCGCAGGTGATCCCGAGGCACCAATGGCCGTCGTGTGGCGCACGACCTGCCTCGTGGGTTCCATCTGAAAACAAAGACGTTTCAAAGGAGTCAAATGACAGTGTGGAAATTGATCAAAATACAATTCCAAGAAGCAACTATGGCTTTATCCAACTTTGGGGTGAATGTGGTCACGGGATCCTAGTGTTAGTTAGTAAAATCGTTTAACCCGAGTAGAAGAGAGTTCGAGTCGAGTAAAGGTCGAGGAGTAAAAGATCCTAGTACCACCCGATGGCGGCGTGGGCCCGTAAGGCACACAGCCAAGTTAGTAAAAGTTTTGCAATGTCTAGACTCGACTTGGCCAAGGAGTGTGGAAGGGGATTCCTACAGCGAATCGGCTCGATACCAACTTGTGGCGCCCTCGATTCAATCGTACACTAATCATGCATGCAAATGTATGCGATCAAGATCAAGGACTCACGGAAGATATCACAACACAACTCTACAAATAAAATAAGTCATACAAGCATCATAATACAAGCCGAGGGCCTCGAGGGCTCGAATACAAGTGCTCGATCACAGACGAGACAGCGGAAGCAACAATATCTGAGTCTGGACATAAGTTAAACAAGTTTGCCTTAAGAAGGCTAGCACAAAGCGGGATCTGAGATCGAAGAGGAGCAGGCCTCCTGCACAGATCCTCCTAGCTACTCACAGTGGTCGCCGTCCGCGGGCTGCACGTAGTAGTAGGCACCTCGAGTAGTAGTCGTCATCGGCGGTGGCGTCGCTCCTGGGCTCCATAGTCTGGTTGCAGCAATCGAGTAGAGGTAGGGAAAAGGGGAACAAGGCAACCGTGAGTACTCATCCAAAGTACTACAAAGCAAGGAGCTACACTACATATGCATGGATATATGTGTAAAGGGCCATATCGGTGGACTGAACTGCAGAATGCCGAATAAGAGGGGATAGCTAGTCTTAACGAAGACTACGCTTCGGTCACCTATCTTGCAAATGTAAGGGAGGGCAATCTGAAGTCCTCAAGTAACATCACATAGCAATAATCCTACCCGCGATCCCTCCTCATATCCACGAGAGAGCGACCACCGGTTATATCGGCACTTGGAAGGGTGTGTTTTATCAAGTATCCGGTTGTAGTTGTCATAAGCTCAAGGTACAACTCCAAGTCGATCCTGTTACGAAGATCACGGCTATTCAATAGATTAACTTCCTGCGGGTGCACCATCTTACCCAAAGACGCTTGATCCCATTTGGCGGACACACTTTCTGGGTCATGCCCGCCGCGGAAGATCAACACGTCGCAACCCCACCTAGGCACTGTGAGAGGCCAACACGCCGTCTAAACCTAAGCGCCGCAGGGTGCAGGCCCATCGCCTCGAGCACACACTGCGTTGCGTCTGTGGCCGAAGCAGACCTAGCCTAGTGGCGTTCAGTCCAATCCGGCGCACGCCGCTCGTCGTGACGTCTGAAGTGCTTGGTGATACCACGGCGCCGGATACCCATAACTACTCCGCGTAGATGGTTAGTGCGTATAAGCTCGTAGCCAACTCAGATCAAATACCAAGACCTCGTTAAGCGTGTTAAGTTTCATGAGCGCCCGAACAGGCCAGAGCCCACCTCTCTCTAGGTGGTCTCAACCTGCCTGCCGCCTCGCCTCAAAGATCCACTCGCGGGTGCTCCATCGGCCGACCCGACTTTAGTCTCCACATGTATCACGGCCCGATAGTATAGCACGGCGAGACGGACAAGAATGTAGGGCCACAGATATACTAGCATCCTATACTAAGCATATAGGATTGCGGTAAGGTAACAATGAAGTAACAAGGACAAGCTATGCAAAGGTATAGGAGTATCTCAAAGCGAGAACATGCTACACTACTCTAATGCAAGCGGTATAGAGAAGAGTAAGGCGATATCTGGTGATCAAGGGGGGCTTGCCTGGTTGCTCTGGCAAGAGAGAGGGTCGTCAACACCGTGGTCGAGCCGGGCAAGCAGGCGCGTCGGTCTCGTAGTCTACCGGAGAGAAGAGGGGAAGAAACAATGAATACCATGTAAGCAGATGCATATTGATGCATGACATGTCAAATAACGATGCTAGGCGTGCCCTAACGTGGTATGAGGTGGTGCTTGGTTAAGAAACATCCGGAAAGTATTCCGGTGTTTAGTGTTTTCAGCGGAAGGGCGGAGGGGAAGTTGCAGGTTCGATAGGTTAGGGGTGTGTGGCGGACGAGCGGACTGCTTATCCGGATTAGTCTCGTCGTTCGAGCAACTTTCATCTTGAAAATATTTTAATCGAGAGTTACGGATTAAAAGATATGATTTTAAAATTTTATTAATTTCGGAATTTAATTAATTAATTATTTAATTGAAAAAATGGATTTATAGCGTCGGCATGAGGTCATGCCGATGTCGGCGATCAACAGGGTTGACTTGGTCAACCCGACATGTGGGTCCCGTTAAATCGGTGGATTGTTTAACTAATTAACCTAGCTTAGTTTAATTAATGTAGTTAATTAGGTTAATTAGCCATTAGGTTAATTAAAAATTAATTAAATTAATTATTTACTTAATTAATTAATTAATTAATTTTATTCATTTTATTTTATTAATTATATTTATTTAATTTCCTTTTCTTTTTCTTTTATCAAAAACATTACGGGGTGGGGCCCCATGTCATAAGCGAGGCCGCCCGGTCGGCCTAGTGACCGAGTCAACAGTCGGCGAGGGGGGGCCTGATCGATGTGAGGCCGGTGGCCGGGTCGGCCACGTCGGCTGGATCTTGGAGTTAGCTCAGCGAGCCAAAACTGGCGGAGGCGCGGACCTCGCCGGGGTTCGTAGTCCGCGCGAAAAAAAGCGGTGGTAGTGCGTTCGAAGGTGGGAGGTCGCCGCGTCCGCCGGTGGCAAGGGCACGGCGGACTCGGCGGAAGCAGCGGGCGAGCGCGGAGGCGGCGGGTGGTTGGTCCGCGTCGGAAGCCTTCTGGGGGCAGGGCTTGCGCGACGCTTGCTGAGCACCACGGGCTCGGCCCGTGACCATTTAGTCACCGGGGGCGCGCCGGCGAGATCCTGACGAAGCGTTGGTGCGGCGTGCTCGCGCGGGCGCGGCTCAAGCGAGAGAAGAGAGAGAGGCAGGGAGCACGTTCCGTGCTCGGTGGCGAGAAAAAGTCCGCGAGGAGGGGAGGTGCACTGGGCGGCGAGCAGCGGCGAAGCGCGATGGTGGCGCTTCGGGGAGGGACGAGGAGAGAGGGATCGGGGAGAGCTCACGAAACGTGGGGTCTCGAGGTGTGCTCGGGACGGTCGAAGCGACCGGCGAGGAGGAGGGCGGGAGGCGGCCGTCCGCGTTGCGGATCCGGCGAGTGGGGTGGGGTCGGGGGCGGCCCGAGGCGACGAGGGGCCTTGCGCCTGTTGGCCGGGTCGGGAGGAGAGGAGGAGGTGAGGTCGGGCGGCGGGTCACCGGCGTCGAAGCGACAGGATCGGGCGGTTCCCGATCCGGATCGTGGGGGGAGGAGAAGGGATCGGGGAATGAGGGTGTCGGCTAGGGTTTGCCGACCGGGAGGGGATATGGGAGTGAGGGTGGGCGGGCGAGGCTGGCAGGCTGGGCCAGTGGGCTTGGCCCGATTGGGCCGATGGGGGTTTCTCCCCTCTCCCTTTTTTTGTTTTATTTTGCTTTTCTTATTTTTTTCTTTCCTGTTTTAATTTATTTAAAATATCCAGACACTTTACAAAAATGTGTGCACCCCACCATAATTAACTTTGTAATATTTGACAACCCCCGAACATTTTAGTTTTAATTTTTGAAAACTTTTATTGTGCCTATGTTTTCAATTTGAATTTGAACCGGGTTCGAATCAACGTGAGTTTAATCACAGTAACCGAGGTGATGTGGCATCATTAGCAGGGATTACTGTAGCTTAATTATCCGGGTGTTACATGGCCTGGCTGGCGCCTGGGGTTTCTTTTCCTTTTTTTGAAATAGAGAGAGAGAGAATAAAATATATATATTTTATATAGGACATATATATATATATATCAAAATGATCAGGGGAATATTCCCTATAATTTGAACATTTTTCCAGGGGCAAAACTCAAACTAAAAAAACATTTTCTAAAATCCCAAATAAAAATCAAATTTTGAATTCAAACTTTTTGGCAATGTTTTTCATCTGACATTTTTGGAGTGTCATGTTTACTCCTCTCATACTTTTTCTCAAGTATTTGTCAGGCATAGTTTTGAAATAAATTTCAACTGTCAATTTGAATTCAAATTCCAACAACTCAAAAAACCTCTGAAAAGTTCAAATGTCACTCAATTCAAACAGTGATGCATAGATGCTTAGCTATATTTGTAAAACATTCCAAATGGGAAATTTGGGATGTTAGACTGTATGAATATACCGTTATGTCATTTGGACTGACTAACGCGCCCGCCTATTTCATGAACCTGATGAACAAAGTGTTTATGGAGTTTTTGGATAAGTTAAATAAGTGGTGTTCATAGATGATATTTGGTTTTCTCGAAGAATGAAGAGGAACATAAGGAACATTGCGATTGGTTTGGAGAAACTAAGGAAACATCGAGTTATATGCCAAGTTCAGCAAATGTGAGTTTTGGCTAAAGGAAGTTGGATTTCTTGGACATGTTATACCCGGAGAAGGGATAGCAGTTGACCCCACAAAGGTTGAGACCGTAACCAAATGGGAAGCACCAACGACAGTTGGAGAGATCCGAGTTTCCTTGGACTCGCAGGATACTACCAAGATTCATTGAGAATTTCTCAAGGATTGCAAAGCCTATGACGGAATTGCTGAAAAAGGGTACCAAGTTCATATGGACTGAGGATTGTGAGGCAAGTTTTCAGGAGTTGAAGAAAAGATTGGTTACCTCACCAAAGTTAATTTTGCGGATCGGACCAAGGATTATGAGGTGTATTGCGGCGCTTCCGTCGAGGACTTGGAGCGGTGCTTATGCAGGAAGGAAGAGTTGTTTCGTATGCTTCACGACAGCTTAAGCCTCATGAGTTGAATTATGCCACACATGATTTGGAGTTAGCAGCCGTTGTGCATGCATTGAAGACATGGAGACATTTTCTCATTGGAAATCATTGTGAGGTGTACACGGATCACAAGAGTTTGAAGTACATCTTCACACGAAGAATTAAATCTCAGGCGAGAGGAGATGGTTGGAGCTTATTAAGGATTATGATATGAGATTGCATTATCACCCGGGAAGGCTAACGTTGTGGCGAGGCGCATTGAGCCGTAAGAGCCACGTCAATACACTAATGATGGGAGGAATACCCAAGGAGTTAGCCGAGGACCTTGAGAGCTATGCTTGGAAATAGTTCGAGAGGCTATGTAGCAGCTTTGGAGATTCAGTCTCGTTGATGGACAAAATCGAGAAGCTCAAAAGGCGATAAGGAAGTTGCCTCTATAAAGGAGAAAATGGCGAAGGAAAAGCAAATGGATTTCGTGAGGATGAGCACGATACCCTATGGTTTGAGGACCGTGTTTATGTGCCAAATGACCGGAGATCGGGAAGTTGATTACGCAAGAGGCACATGATTCGCCCTACTCGATTCACCGAAATACCAAGATGTATATAGATTTGAAGGAAGCGTTACGGTGGACCGGAATGAAGAAGGATATTGCGGAGTATGTAGCAGTTTGTGATGTATGTCAAAGGGTGAAGGCGTAACATCGAAGCCAGCAGGATTGTTGCAACCATTGCCGATACCGAATGGAAGTGGGATAAACTAGGCATGGATTTCATCACAGGTTTGCCAAAGACTCGTTCGAGCTATGACTCGATTTGGGTTATAGTCGACCGCTTGACGAAGGTAGCTCATTTCATTCCAAATCAAGACTACCTATAGCAGTGCTAAGTTGGCAAAGATATACATGACCAGAATTGTGTGTTTACACGGAGTTCGAGGAGTATCGTGCAGATAGAGGAACCCAATTTACCTCAAAGTTTTGGAATCGGTTACACGAAACATTGGGAACCAGGTTGGAATTGATGCAGCTTTCCACCCATAGACCGATGGACAGGCGAGAGAGTCAATCAGATTTTGGAGGATATGCTAAGAGCTTGTGCACTAGATTATGGATCTAGTTGGGATGATAACTTGCCGTATGCAGAGTTTTCTTATAACAACAGCTACCAAACCAGCTTGAAGATGGCACCTTCGAGGCTTTATGCGGAAGGAGGTGCAGGACACCGTTATCATGGGGCGAAGTTGGAGACCGTCGATTGTTTGGACCAGATTTGATTAAGGAGTCGAGCAGAAGGTTAAGTTGATTCGCGATAGGCTCAAGGTAGCCCAGTCCGCATGTAAAAGCTATGCGGATTCAAAATGCAAAGGCGATAGAATACTGAAGTTGGAGACCGAGTTTATCTTAGAGTATCCCCACTTCGAGGAGTTAAGCGTTTTGGAGTTAAAGGAAAATTAGCACCACGTTTTGTTGGCCCGTATAGGATCTTGCAACGCATGGGAGAAGTTGCTTATAAACTGGAATTGCCAGATGGACTGTCAGGAGTTCATGATGTATTCCATGTTTCTCAGCTGAAGAAATGTCACTCCGAGATGGCAGGGGTACCTTTAAGAGAAACAGTGCCACTTGAAGCAATTCAGTTGAAGGATGATTTGACATATGAGGAGAAACAAGTCAAGATTCTCGATTATGCCAGCAGAGTTACTCGTAGCAAGGTTACCAAGTTTTGCAAAGTTCAGTGGAGCCACCACACTGAGGATGAAGCCACCTGGGAAAGAGAAGAAGATTTGCTCAAGGACCACCCTCACCTATTTTCTAGCCAACCCGAATCTCGAGGGCGAGATTCATCTTAAGGGGGGTAGGTTTGTAACATCCCAAATTTTCAATTTGGAATGTTATATATTAAGTCATCATGCATTACATATTTTCTTGCATTTTTGCCGATCCTAGAAATTTCACGCAACTCAAGGACCCTCGGAGAGAGTTGGAGATTTCGAAATTTTCATATTTGTGTTTCCTCGAATTATGAAAAAAGAGGATCATTTGATTGTATTTATTTCATCTTCAAATAATTTTCCAATATCAAAATAATGAGAGGGAATAATATGACTTTCCCAAAAATTAGGAAAAAAATGAAGATTTAATAAAAAAAATCAAATTCTGGATTTTTCGGAGTTTATTTGCCTTAGGGAAAAATGCGTGATTTCAAAAATTTCATTCTAAGCCCCGAGTAAAAGTTCATTTTGTTCGACACATTTTTAGGAGTCGGGGAAAATTTACTTTGTAAATCTTGGAGTTCGTTTAGATTTTATTTTATTCGTTTTCTGCGCGCGATATTTAAAAAAAAATGCAGCGCCCGACTGGGCCAAGGGCCCAGCCGAGCCGGCCCAGCCGCGCCTCCTCAGCGTCTTGGCGCCCACAGCCAGCCGCCGCCGCCGCCGGCCGAATCCGAGGAGGACTCCTCCTCCTCCCTTGCTTGCCCCCTCCCCCAAGCCACCCCCCCCTTTAAATACCCACACCCCCTCTCCTCCCCAACCCGCACCCGCCGCCGCCGCCACTTGCGCCGCCCATGCGTCGCCGTTGCCCCGCCGCCTAGCCGCCGCCCCGCCGGAGCCCCGCCTCGTCGAGGTAGCCGTGCCGTGCAACCCTCCCCTCGGTTTGGTTTTTTTTATAAAAACCGTTCCGGTTTTCTTTTTCCGTTGTTCGGTTTTTTTCGAAACCCTAGATCGGTTTTATTTCCGGTTTTGTTTAGCGAGCGTTCGCCGGACCGTTCGTCTTAATGAACGTGATCACCGGTTATTCCCGGTTAACGAACGTTCGTTCGTTTAACTGTTCGTCGTTTTCTTTTAATCGGATTTATTCCGCTATTTTTTCTGATCGTGATTTCAGATCCGATCTTCGTTCTAGTTTATCTTCTCGCTCATTTATCGGAATCAGGTGATTCAAGCGCCTAGAGTTTCGTTTCGAAATCGCCGTTCCGACTAATCAACTTAAACAAAGTTTTGCTACTGTAAAATTTGACCTAGTTTCAACTTGCTAGAACCAAGCTGTTTTCTTCCGCCGGTTGTTTTCCGTTGTTTTGTTCAATTCGTTTTCTTTTGCAACCTGGGTTCTTAAGTTGAAATTTCTGGTCAGATCTTTTATTCGAGATTTACCTGTGCATCAGATGAGTACTTATTGTATGCTTGTTGTTTGTCTGCGATAGATCACCCGGAGTGCGCCGCTTGTTACTTCGAATCTCTAGGTTTCACGGATCATCAGCAAGGCAAGTAACATTTGATCATACCTTTTCTACTACCCAGTTTTTATGCATTAGATCAATTCTCAAACACTTGCATGATTAGGATCTAATTAAATTGTGGGATGGGAAGTAGATTGAGGTAGTACCTATTACCTGTTTTACTTATGAAACCTTTGGGAGTTACTTCTACGTTTGCTTATTATGCCATGCTATGCTAGTAGATGTGGATTGGGTGAGTGATATCCATGACAGATGTGAGTTTGTAACTTAATGGTTTATCTAAGGTGGCAACTTAAATACACATCTGGTGGATTGAGGCACTGGGGTTTCAGGACTTGCCTGTTTTATTTTGGACCGCCACCCGGGCTCAAAGGGATCATAAGATAATTCATGCTAGTAACTTCGTGTGCAGCCACAAGCCATTATGGGCTCTGGCATAGTTGACTAAGTCGTGCGAACTCTTATAGTGGTGGACTAGCAGATGTAGGGGATGTAGGTGTACCGGTCTACCCATCGTAAGGTGCTAGCGCTTCTGAAAGACTATGTCTCGGTCATCCGTTTCTCAAACACCCTGCAGTACGAGAAACCAAACGGAGGCGATCGAGTCTTGTGGGGAAAAGTCATAAACCTCTGCAGAGTGTATAAACTAATCATGATTAGCCGTGTCCCCGGTTATGGACATCTTGAGTATCTAGTACTTGAATATCATGTGAATCTCAACATGTTACTCTAATTTAATATTGTTGGGTTTGTTAAGGATTATTTTTAATTGGGATTGAGGATGCTGTCAACCATTCTCAATGTTTAACAACCACCGTGATAGTTAATTAAATTTATTCCTTTGCAGTAGGGAAAAACTGGCTTTATGCAAAACTGTCACCGTAGAGATTTTCCACCAGCCACATATGCATGTAGTACAAGCTTATCATTCATTACTCTCTATGTGTTACATTGCCAGCATATTCCATGTGCTGACCCGTTTTCGGGCTGCAACTTTCATGTTGCGAGACTTTTCGAACGACAGTAAGGTGCTTTAGGTCGTGGTTCTATACTCATGATGCACTGGAGTTGATGGACTCATTTATCTTCCAAGTCTTCCGCTGTTATCGTTATTAGATGGCCTTAAGCCATATTTATTGTAATAAGTCCTCTTTTGGACAACGATGTAATAAGTGTGTGATTGCTACTCTGTTATAAATCCTTCGAAGTACTGTGTGGTGTCAGCATTACTGATCCAGGGATGACACCTGAGCACAGAGACTTGATCCATTCGGGTCGGGTCGCTACAGTAACACCCCTTCTCCCCGCTCTAATTTGATACGTCTCCAATATATCTATAATTTTTTATTGTTCCATGCTATTATATTATCTGTTTTGGATGTTTAATGGGCTTTAATATGCTCTTTTACATTATTTTTGGGACTAACCTATTAACCGAAGGCCCAATGCCAGTTTCTGTTTCTTTTTTTCCTATTTCAGTGTTTTGTAGAAAAGGAATATCAAACGGAATGAAACCTTCGCGATGATCTTTCTTGGAACAAACGCAATCTAGAAGACTTGGAATTGAAGTATGGAACTCCGCGAGGCGGCCACGAGGCAGGAGGGCGCGCCTAGGGGGGTAGGCGCGCCCCCCACCCTCATGGGCCCCATGGAGCTCCACCGACATACTTCTTTTGCCTATATATACTCTTATACTCTAAAAACACAAGGGGGAGCCGCGAAACCACTTTTCCACCGCCGCAACCTTCTGTACCAGTGAGATCCCATCTTGGGGCCTTTTCCGACGATCTGCCGGAGGGGGAATCGATCACGGAGGGCTTCTACATCAACACCATAGCCTCTCCAATGATGTGTGATTAGTTTACCACAGACCTTCGGGTCCATAGTTATTAGCTAGCTGGCTTCTTCTCTCTCTTTGGTTCTCAATACAAAGTTCTCCTCGATGTTCTTGGAGATCTATTCAATGTAATACTTTTTGCGGTGTGTTTGCCGAGATCCGATGAATTGTGGATTTATGATCAAGATTATCTATGAATATTATTTGATTCTTCTCTGAATACTTATATGCATGATTTGATATCTTTGCAAGTCTCTTCAAATTATCGGTTTAGTTTGGCCTACTAGATTGATCTTTCTTGCAATGAGAGAAGTGCTTAGCTTTGGGTTCAATCCTGCGGTGTACTTTCCCAGTGACAGTAGGGGCAGCAAGGCACGTATTGTATTGTTGCCATCAAGGATAAAAAGATGGGGTTTATATCATACTGCTTGAGTTTATCCCTCTACATCATTTTATCTTGCCTAATGCGTTACTATGTTCTTATGAACTTAATACTCTAGATGCATGCTGGATAGCGGTCGATGTGTGGAGTAATAGTAGTAGATGCAGAATCGTTTCGGTCTACTTGACACGGACGTGATGCCTATATTCATGACCACGCCTAGATATTCTCATAACTATGCGCTTTTCTATCAATTGCTTGGCAGTAATTTGTTCACCCACCGTAATATATGCTATCATGAGAGAAGCCACTAGTGAAACCTATGGCCCCCGGGTCTATTTTAAATCTTATAAGTTTCCGATATACATATCTAGTTTCCTATTTATTTTATTTTGCAATCTTTACTTTCCAATCTATACAACAAAAATAGAAAAGTATTTACTTTACTATCTTTATTAGATCTCACTCTTGAGAGTGGCCATGAAGGGATTGACAACCCCTTTATCGCGTTGGTTGCAAGGTTCTTTATTGTTTGTGCAGGTACTAGGTGACTTGCGTGTTATCTCCTACTGGATTGATACCTTGGTTCTAAAAAACTGAGGGAAATACTTACGCTACTTTGCTGCATCACCCTTTCCTCTTCAACGGAAAACCAACGCATGCTCAAGAGGTAGCAAGAAGGATTTCTGGCGCCGTTGCCGGGGAGATCTACGCAAAAGTCAAGACATACCAAGTACCCATCATAAACTCTTCTCCCTCGCATTACATTATTTGCCATTCACCTCTCGTGTTCCTCTCCCCCACTCCTAAAATGATTTTCGAAAATCTTTGCCTTTGCTTTTCTGTCGCCATGGACGAACCAAAAGGGGCTAAGGGCTTTCTCCCGGGTTTTAATACTAAGGATAGTCCCTCTGTCGTTTCTAAGCTCATAAATAATGATGCTACGGAAAGATCTACCGGGATTGTCAATGAAAGGTTTTATAATTTTGATGAAGATGACCCCGGAATTTTTTTTATTTGCTTGATGAATCTTTGAAAGATGCTTGGGATAGGCTATTAAGGATCCAAGCCAGCTATGTGCCCCAATATCAAATTGAGATTTACTTAATAAGTTTTTATGTTGGCTTACCTTCTTCATTCAAGCAAGTTTTGGATTCTATTTTTGAAGAAGGTTTTCTTGAGGGGGATGCCATCAATACCTATGAAAATATTAAAGCTATATTTGGGCACCCCATGAGCGAAAAGTTTGAATCTACCTCTCTTTTGTGTTTTTATCAGAATGAAATTATCAAAGAGATGAAGGCTAGTTTAGATGCAAATTTTCGTAGTGTGCCTAATCTTTATTCTACCATTAATGGCCACATACTGTCACAAAATAGAAATAAAAGTGATTTAGATAATAATTTTTCTCTTTATCACCAAAAGGGAGAAGATGGTAATACCTAGATCTATCCTTGTTTTTATGCGTAGCTAGGGGCTTTAAACGATAGCGCTTGTTGGGAGGCAACCCAATTTTATTTTTGTTCCTTGCTTTTTGTTCCTGTTTAGTAATAAATAATTCATCTAGCCTCTGTTTAGATGTGGTTTTATGTTTTAGTTAGTGTTTGTGCCAAGTAGAACCTTTGGGAAGACATGGGTTAAGTCTTTGAAACCTTGCTGTAAAAAATTAGAAACTTTTGCGCTCACGAGATTAGATGCTATTTTTTTACTGGAGAGTGCTTTCAGGTTGATTCTTTTTGAAGATTATTAATAGAAAAATTCCTCATATCCACCAATTTATTTAAGAATTTTTGGAGTTCCATAAGTAATTGTTTGATACAGATTGCTACAGACTGTTCTGTTTTGACAGATTCTGTTTTCTATGTGTTGTTTGCTTATTTTGATGAATCTGTGAGTAGTATCGGGGGGTATGAACCATAGAGAAGTTGGAATACAGTAGGTTTAACACCAATATAAATAAATAATGAGTTCATTACAGTACCTTAAAGTGGTGGTTTGTTTTCTTATACTAACGGAGCTCATGAGATTTTCTGTTTATGTTTTGTGTTGTGAAGTTTTCAACTTTTGAGTAAAGATTTGATGGATTTTGGAATAAGGAGTGGCAAGAGCTTAAGCTTGGAGATGGCCAAGGCACCCCACAGGTAAAATTCAAGGACAACCAAAATCCTAAGCTTGGGGATGCCCTGAAGGCATCCCTCTTTAAATCTTCGCTTATCGGTAACTTTACTTGAGGCTATATTTGTATTCACCACATGATATGTGTTTTGCTTGGAGCGTCTTGTATTATTTGAGTCTTTGCTTTTTAGTTTACCACAATCATCCTTGCTGTACACTCCTTTTGGAAAGACACGCATGAATCAAAATTTATTAGAATACTCTATTTGCTTCGCTTATATCTTTTGAGCTAGATAATTTTGCTCTAGTGCTTCACTTATATCTTTTTAGAGCGCGGTGGTGGTTTTATTTTATAGAAATTGTTGATCTCTCATGCTTCACTTATATTATTTTGAGAGTCTTTTAGAACAGCATGGTAATTTGCCTTGGCTATAAAATTAGTCCTAATATGATGAGACTTCAAGATGGGTATAATAAAAACTTTCATATAGAGTGCTTTGAATACTATGAGAAGTTTGATACTTGATGATTGTTTTGAGATATGAAGGTGGTGATATTAGAGTCATGCTAGTTGAGTATTTGTGAATTTGAGAATACTTGTGTTGAGTTTTGCAAGTCCCGTAGCATGCACGTATGGTAACCGTTGTGTAACAAATTTGAAGCATGAGGTGTTTCTTTGTTTGTCCTCCTTATGAGTGGCGGTCGGGGACGAGCGATGGTCTTTTCCTACCAATCTATCCCTCTAGGAGCATGCGCGTAGTGCTTGGTTTTGATTAATTGTATATTTTTTCAATAAGTATCTGATTTCTTTATTACTAACGTTGAGTCCATGGATTATACGCACTCTCATCCTTCCACCTTTGCTAGCCTCTCTAGTACCGCACAACTTTCGCCGGTACCATAAACCCAACATATACCTTACTATAAACAACCACCATACCTACCTATTATGGCATTTCCATAGCCATTCCTAGATATATTGCCATGCAACTTTCCACCGTTCCGTTTATTATGACATGCTTCATCATTGTCATATTGCCTTGCATGATCATGTAGTTGACATCGTATTTGTGGCAAGGCCACCATTCATGATTTTTCATACATGTCACTCTTGATTCATTTCCCATCCTGGTACATCGCCGGAGGCACTCATATAGAGTCGTATTTTGTTCTAGTATCGAGTTGTAATTTTTGAGTTGTAACTAAATAGAAGTGTGATGATCATCATTATTAGAGCATTGTCCCGTGTGAGGAAAAAAAAGAGAAAGGCCAAATAAAAAAGAGAAGGCCCAAAAAAGAGAGAAAGGCCAAATAAAAAAGAGAAGGCCCCAAAAAAAGAGAGAGAAGGGGCAATGTTACTATCGGTTTTCCACACTTGTGCTTAAAAGTAGCACCATGATCTTCATGATAGAGAGTCTCTTATTTTTTCACTTTTATTTACTAGTGGGAATTTTTCATTATAGAACTTGGCTTGTATATTCCAACGACGGGCTTCCTTAAAATGCCCTAGGTCTTCGTGAGCAAGCAAGTTGGGTGCACACCCACTTAGTTTATTTTGTTGAGCTTTCATACATTTATAGCTCTAGTGCATCCGTTGCATGGCAATCCCTACTCACTCACATTGATATCTATTGATGGGCATCTCCATAGCCCATTGATACGCCTAGTTGATGTGAGACCATCTTCCTCCTTTTTATCTTCTCCAAAACCACCATTCTATTCCACCTATAGTGCTATGTCCATGGCTCACACTCATGTATTGCGTGAAAGTTGAAAAAGTTTGAGAATACTAAAGTATGAAACAATTGCTTGGCTTGTCATCGGGGTTGTACATGATTTGAGCATTTTGTGTGACGAAGATGGAGCATGGCCAAACTATATGATTTTGTAGGGATGAGCTTTCTTTGGCTATGTTATTTTGAGAAGACATAATTGCTTGGTTAGTATGCTTGAAGTATTATTATTTTTATGTCAATATTAAACTTTTATCTTGAATCTTTTGGATCTGAACATTCATGCCACAATAAAGAAAATTACATTGAAAATTATGTTAGGTAGCATTCCACATCAAAAATTCTGTTTTTATCATTTACCTACTCGAGGACGAGCATGAATTAATCTTGGGGATGCTTGATACGTCTCCAACGTATCTATAATTTTTGATTATTCCATGCTATTATATTATCTGTTTTGGATGTTTAATGGGCTTTAATGTACTCTTTTATATTATTTTTGGGACTAACCTATTAACCGAAGGCCCAGTGCCAGTTTCTGTTTTTTTGCCTATTTGAGTGTTTTGCAGAAAAGGAATATCAAACGGATATCAAACGGAATGAAACCTTCGCGATGATCTTTCTTGGAACAAACGCAATCCAGAAGACTCGGAGTTGAAGTCTGGAACTCCGCGAGGCGGCCACGAGGCAGGAGGGCGCACCAAGGGGGGTAGGCGTGCCCCCACCCTCGCGGGCCCCACGGAGCTCCACCGACGTACTTCTTTCGCCTATATATACTCTTATACCCTAAAAACACCAGGGGGAGCCACGAAACCACTTTTCTACCGCCGCAACCTTCTGTACCCGTGAGATCCCATCTTGGGGCCTTTTCCGGCGATCTGCCGGAGGGGGAATCGATCAAGGAGGGCTTCTACATCAACACCATAGCCTCTCCGATGATGTGTGAGTATTTTACCACAGACCTTCGGGTCCATAGTTATTAGCTAGATGGCTTCTTCTCTCTCTTTGGTTCTCAATACAAAGTTCTCCTCAATGTTCTTGGAGATCTATTCAATGTAATACTTTTTGCGGTGTGTTTGCCGAGATCTGATGAATTGTGGATTTATGATCAAGATTATCTATGAATATTATTTGATTCTTCTCTGAATTCTTATATGCATGATTCGATATCTTTGCAAGTCTCTCCGAATTATCGGTTTAGTTTGTCCTACTAGATTGATATTTCTTGCAATGGGAGAAGTGCTTAGCTTTGGGTTCAATCCTGCGGTGTCCTTTCCCAGTGACAGTAGGGGCAGCAAGGCACATATTGTATTGTTGCCATCGAGGATAAAAAGATGGGGTTTATATCATACTGCTTGAGTTTATCCCTCTACATCATGTCATCTTGCCTAATGCGTTATTCTGTTCTTATGAACTTAATACTCTAGATGCATGCTGGATAGCGGTCGATGTGTGGAGTAATAGTAGTAGATGCAGAATCGTTTTGGTCTACTTGACACGGACGTGATGCCTATATTCATGACCATGCCTAGATATTCTCATAACTATGCGCTTTTCTATCAATTGCTCGGCGGTAATTTGTTCACCCACCGTAATATATGCTATCATGAGAGAAGCCACTAGTGAAACCTATGGCCCCCGGGTCTATTTTAAATCATATAAGTTTCCGATCTACAACTCTAGTTTCCTATTTATTTTATTTTGCAATCTTTACTTTCCAATCTATACAACAAAAATACCAAAAGTATTTACTTTACTATCTTTATTAGATCTCACTCTTGAGAGTGGCCGTGAAGGGATTGATAGCCCCTTTATCGCGTTGTTTGCAAGGTTCTTGATTGTTTGTGCAGGTACTAGGTGACTTGCGTGTTATCTCCTACTGGATTGATACCTTGGTTCTCAAAAACTGAGGGAAATACTTACGCTACTTTGCTGCATCACCCTTTCCTCTTCAAGGGAAAACCAACGCATGCTCAAGAGGTAGCAAGAAGGATTTCTGGCGCCGTTGCCGGGGAGATCTACGCTCAAGTCAAGACATACCAAGTACCCATCATAAACTCTTCTCCCTCGCATTACATTATTTGCCATTCACCTCTCATTTTCCTCTCCCCCACTTCTAAAACGATTTTCAAAAACCTTTGCCTTTGCTTTTCTATCGCCATGGACGAACCAAAAGGTGCTAAGGGCTTTCTCCCGGGTTTTAATACTTTGGATAGTCCCTTTGTCCTTTCTAAGCTCATAAATAATGATGCTATGGAAAGACCTACCGGGATTATCAATGAAAGTTTTAATAATTTTAATGAAGATGACCCCGGAATTTTTCATTATTTGCTTGACGAATCTTTGAAAGATGCTTGGGATAGGCTATTAAGGATCCAAGCCAGCTATGTGCCCCAATATCAAATTGAGATTTACTTAAGAAGTTTTTATGTTGGTTTATCTTCTTCTTTCAAGCAAGTTTTGGATTCCGTTTATGAAGTAGGTTTTCTTGAGGGGATGCCATCGATACCTATGAAAATATGAAAGCTATATTTGGGCACCCCATGAGTGAAAAGGTTGAATCTACCACTCTTTTGTGTTTTTATCAGAATGAAATTATCAAAGAGATGAAGGCTAGTTTAGATGCAAATTTTCGTAGTGTGCTTAATCTTTCTTCTACCATTAATGGCCACATACTCTCACAAAATAGAAAGATAAGTGCTTTAGATAAGAATTTTTCTCTTTATCACCAAAAGGGAGAAGATGGTAATACCTAGATCTATCCTTGTTTTTATGCGTAGCTAGGGGCGTTAAACGATAGCACTTGTTGGGAGGCAACCCAATTTTATTTTTGTTCCTTGCTTTTTGTTCCTGTTTAGTAATAAATAATTCATCTAGCCTCTCTTTAGATGTGTTTTTATGTTTTAATTAGTGTTTTTGCCAAGTAGAACCTTTGGGAAGACATGGGTTAAGTCTTTGAAATCTTGCTGTAAAAAATAGAAATGTTTGCGCTCACGAGATTAGATGCTATTTTTTACTGGAGAGTGATTTCAGGTTGATTCTTTTTGCAGATGATTAATAGAAAAATTCCTCATATCCACCAATTTATTTAATAATTTTTGGAGTTCCATAAGTAATTGTTTGATACAGATTGCTACAGACTGTTCTGTTTTGACAGATTCTGTTTTCTATGTGTTGTTTGCTTATTTTGATGAATCTGTGAGTAGTATCGGGGGGTATGAACCATAGAGAAGTTGGAATACAGTAGGTTTAACACCAATATAAATAAATAATGAGTTCATTACAGTACCTTAAAGTGGTGGTTTGTTTTCTTATACTAACGGAGCTCATGAGATTTTCTGTTTATGTTTTGTGTTGTGAAGTTTTCAACTTTTGAGTAAAGATTTGATGGATTTTGGAATAAGGAGTGGCAAGAGCTTAAGCTTGGAGATGGCCAAGGCACCCCAAGGTAAAATTCAAGGACAACCAAAATCCTAAGCTTGGGGATGCCCCGGAAGGCATCCCTAAGGCATCCCCTCTTTCGTCTTCGTCTATCGGTAACTTTACTTGAGGCTATATTTGTATTCACCACATGATATGTGTTTTTCTTGGAGCGTCTTGTATTATTTGAGTCTTTGATTTTTAGTTTACCACAATCATCCTTGCTGTACACACCTTTTGGAGAGACACGCATGAATCAGAATTTATTAGAATACTCTATTTGCTTCACTTATATCTTTTGAGCTAGATAATTTTGCTCTAGTGCTTCACTTATATCTTTTTAGAGCGCGGTGGTGGTTTTATTTTATAGAAATTGTTGATCTCTCATTCTTCACTTATATTATTTTGGGAGTCTTTTAGAGCAGCATGATAATTTGGCTTGGCTATAAAATTAGTCCTAATATGATGAGCATTCAAGATGGGTATAATAACAACTTTCATATAGAGTGCATTGAATACTATGAGAAGTTTGATACTTGATGATTGTTTTGAGATATGAAGGTGGTGATATTAGGGTCATGCTTGTTGAGTATTTGTGAATTTGAGAATACTTGTGTTGAGGTTTGCAAGTCCCGTAGCATGCACGTATGGTAACTGTTGTGTAACAAATTTGAAGCATGAGGTGTTTCTTTGATTGTCCTCCTTATGAGTGGCGGTCGGGGACGAGCGATGGTCTTTTCCTACCAATCTATCCCCCTAGGAGCATGCGCGTAGTGCCTGGTTTTGATGACTTGTAGATTTTTTCAATAAGTATGTGAGTTCTTTATGACTAATGTTGAGTCCATGGATTATACGCACTCTCATCCTTCCACCATTGCTAGCCTCTCTAGTACCACGCAACTTTCTCCGGTACCATAAACCCAGCATATACCTTCCTCAAAACAACCACCATACCTACCTATTATGGCATTTCCATAGCCATTCCGAGATATATTGCCATGTAACTTTCCACCGTTCCGTTTATTATGACACGCTTCATCATTGTCATATTGCCTTGCATGATCATGTAGTTGACATCGTATTTGTGGCAAGGCCACCGTTCATGATTTTTCATACATGTCACTCTTGATTAATTGCCCATCCTAGTACATCGCCGGAGGCACTCATATAGAGTCGTATTTTGTTCTAGTATCGAGTTGTAATTTTTGAGTTGTAAGTAAATAGAAGTGTGATGATCATCATTATTAGAGCATTGTCCCGTGTGAGGAAAAAAAGAGAAAGAGGGAAGGCCCAAAAAAAGAGAGAAAGGCCAAATAAAGAAGAGAAGGGCCCAAAAAAAGAGAGAGAAAAAGAGAGAGAAGGGGCAATGTTACTATCGTTTTTCCACACTTGTGCTTCAAAGTAGCACCATGATCTTCATGATAGAGAGTCTCTTATTTTTGTTACTTTCATTTACTAGTGGGAATTTTTCATTATAGAACTTGGCTTGTATATTCCAACGATGGGCTTCCTCAAAATGCCCTAGGTCTTCGTGAGCAAGCAAGTTGGGTGCACACCCACTTAGTTTCTTTTGTTGAGCTTTCATACATTTATAGCTCTAGTGCATCCGTTGCATGGCAATCCCTACTCATTCACATTGATATCTATTGATGGGCATCTCCATAGCCCATTGAAACGCCTAGTTGATGTGAGACCATCTTCCTCCTTTTTGTCTTCTCCACAACCACCATTCTATTCCACCTATAGTGCTATGTCCATGGCTCGCACTCATGTATTGCGTGAAAGTTGAAAAAGTTTGAGAATACTAAAGTATGAAACAATTGCTTGGCTTGTCATCGGGGTTGTACATGATTTGAGCATTTTGTGTGATGAAGATGGAGCATGGCCAAACTATATGATTTTGTAGGGATGAGCTTTCTTTGGCTATGTTATTTTGAGAAGACATAATTGCTTGGTTAGTATGCTTGAAGTATTATTATTTTTATGTCAATATTAAACTTTTGTCTTGAATCTTTTGGATCTGAACATTCATGCCACAATAAAGAAAATTACATTGAAAATTATGTTAGGTAGCATTCCACATCAAAAATTCTATTTTTATCATTTACCTACTCGAGGACGAGCAGGAATTAAGCTTGGGGATGCTTGATACGTCTCCAACGTATCTATAATTTTTGATTGTTCCATGCTATTATATTATCTGTTTTGGATGTTTAATGGGCTTTAGTGTACTCTTTTATATTATTTCTGGGACTAACCTATTAACCGAAGGCCCAGTGCCAGTTTCTGTATTTTTGCCTATTTCAGTGTTTTGCAGAAAAGGAATATCAAACGGATATCAAACGGAATGAAACCTTCGCGATGATCTTTCTTGGAACAAACGCAATCCAGAAGACTTGGAGTTGAAGTCTGGAACTCCGCGAGGCGGCCACGAGGCAGGAGGGCGCACCCAGGGGGGTTGGCGCTCCCCCACCCTCGTGGGTCCCATGGAGCTCCACCGACGTACTTTTTTCGCCTATATATACTCTTATACCCTAAAAACACCAGGGCGAGCCACGAAACCACTTTTCCACCGCCGCAACCTTCTGTACTCATGAGATCCCATCTTGGGGCCTTTTTTGGCGATCTGCCGGAGGGGGAATCGATCACGGAGGGCTTCTACATCAACACCATAGCCTCTCCGATGATGTGTGAGTAGTTTACCACAGATCTTCGGGACCATAGTTATTAGCTAGATGGCTTCTTCTCTCTCTTTGGTTCTCAATACAAAGTTCTCCTCGATGTTCTTGGAGATCTATTCAATGTAATACTTTTTGCGGTGTGTTTGCCCAGATCCAATGAATTGTGGATTTATGATCAAGATTATCTATGAATATTATTTGATTCTTCTCTGAATTCTTATATGCATGATTTGATATCTTTGCAAGTCTCTTCGAATTATCGGATTAGTTTGGCCTACTAGATTGATCTTTCTTGCAATGGGAGAAGTGCTTAGCTTTGGGTTCAATCCTGTGGTGTCCTTTCCCAGTGACAGTAGGGGCATGGAGGCACGTATTGTATTGTTGCCATCGAGGATAAAAAGATGGGGTTTATATCATACTGCTTGAGTTTATCCCTCTACATCATGTCATCTTGCCTAATGCGTTACTCTGTTCTTATGAACTTAATACTCTAGATGCATGCTGGATAGCGGTCAATGTGTGGAGTAATAGTAGTAGATGCAGAATCGTTTCGGTCTA
This sequence comes from Aegilops longissima, assembly GCA_021605205.1. Classification (NCBI taxonomy): domain Eukaryota; kingdom Viridiplantae; phylum Streptophyta; class Magnoliopsida; order Poales; family Poaceae; genus Aegilops; species Aegilops longissima. The sequence continues at coordinate 161,176,671 of CM038678.1, read as the reverse complement.
CTTGACATGGACGTGATGCCTATATTCATGATCATGCCTAGATATTCTCATAACTATGCGCTTTTCTATCAATTGCTCGGCAGTAATTTGTTCACCCACCATAATATATGCTATCATGAGAGAAGCCACTAGTGAAACCTATGGCCCCCGGGTCTATTTTAAATCATATAAGTTTCCGATCTAAAATTCTAGTTTCCTATTTATTTTATTTTGCAATCTTTACTTTCCAATCTATACAACAAAAATACCAAAAATATTTACTTTACCGTCTTTATTAGATCTCACTCTTGCGAGTGGCCGTGAAGGGATTGACAACCCCTTCATAGCGTTGGTTGCAAGGTTCTTGATTGTTTGTGCAGGTACTAGGTTACTTGCGTGTTATGTCCTACTGGATTGATACCTTGATTCTCAAAAACTGAGGGAAATACTTACGCTACTTTGCTGCATCACCCTTTCCTCTTCAAGGGAAAACCAACACATGCTCAAGAGGTAGCAAATCTCTACTTAAACATGGTGCTCAACTCCATATATTATTTCCCAATGATCTATGGTTATCCTATGATGTTTGAGTAGATCCGTTTTGTCCTATGGGTTAATCGTGATCTTGATTGGTATAATTGTATATTTTATTTATGGTGCTTTCCTACGGTGCCCTCCGTCTCGCGCAAACGTGAGGGCCCCCCGCTGTTGGGTGTTGCAATACGTTCATGATTTGCTTATGGTGGGTTGCGAGAGTGACAGAAGCTTAAACCTGAGTAGGTGGGTTGTTGCGTATGGGATAAAGAGGACTTGATACTTAATGCTATGGTTGGGTTTCACGACCTTAATGATCTTTAGTAGTTGCGGATGCTTGCTAGAGTTCCAATCATAAGTGCATATGATCCAAGTAGAGAAAGTATGTTAGCTCATGTCTCTCCCTCATATAAAATTACAAGAATGATTACCGGTACTTGTTATCGATTGCCTTTGGACAAATGACTTTCTTGTTGACAAAATCTATCTACTTTTATTACCTTGCAATTTATTTGTAGTTTTATTCTCGCAAAGTACTCATAGTTTTATTCTTGCCAATTAGTTTTATACTTGTTCTAGGTAAATCAAACGTTAAGTGTGAGTAGAGTTGTATCGGTGGTCGATAGAACTTGAGGGAATATTTGTTCTACCTTTAGCTCCTTGTTGGGTTTGACACTCTTATTTATCAAAGAAGGCTACAAACGATCCCCTATAGTTGTGGGTTATCAAGACCTTTTTCTGACGCCGTTGCCGGGGAGCAATAGCGTGGGGTGAATATTCTCGTGTGTGCTTGTTTGCTTTATCACTAAGTAGTTTTTATTTCATGTTCTAAGTTGTTCTCTATCTTTAGTTATGGATATGGAACACAAAACACCAAAAAAATTAGTGGTACTTGCTACTCATGGAGATGGGGAACCTCCTAAAACCCTTGATGCTCGTTATGTTAAAAATATTATGCACTACTTTGATAATCCTGAGAAAACCTCATTCAAATTGATAATGGGAGTAACGTTGGATCAACATGAATACTTTAGGGATTATCGCTTGACACAAAAAGGGAAACTATTATGGGATCAAATTCTTCTATTCGTTCCACATCATAATAATCATATATACCATTAGCATAAGAATCCAAGGTAATTGTTTTCTTGTGAGTAATACAAAAGTCAGTGGGAGCCTCTCCACTACTGTTCACCTTAAAAAAAACGAATAGAAGAATCTGTTGCTCTTAAGGGTGCTTATGAAATTGAATCTTTGTTTGAAAAGTTTGAAGATTTTGATGATTTAGTTTATAGACCTGAAAATTTTGCTATCCTTAATATTGCTATGAGAATTATAAATACAATTACGATATTGATGTATTTATTGAGAAAGTCTCCGCTGTCCAAGAAGAGACTAATATTTTCCAGGAGTCTATGGGAGAAGGAATTAATGAAACTGTGAGCTCATTGGATGGACAAGATGACAAGGAGAGTAAAGAACAAAAGAAGGAAGAGTGGATTAGCTACCCGTGCCCACCTTCTAATGACAGTAACTCTTCAACTCATAAATTGTTTAATGTCCCTTCGTTCTTACCGAATGATGATTGCTATGACCCCATTGTTTCGTTTGAAATATCCCGTTTTGATGAACTAGATGCTTGCTATGCTTGTGGCCAAGATGCCAATATGAATTATGCTTATGGAGATGAACTTGCTATAGTTCCTTATATTAAGAATGAATTTATTGCTATTGCACCCACACATGATAGTCCTATTATCTTTTTGAATTCTCCAAAATACACTATATCAGAGAAGTTTGTTCTTATTAAGGATTATATTGATGGGTTGCCTTTTACCATTGCACATGATAATTTTGATGAATATGATATGCATGTGCTCGCTGCTCCTACTTGCAATTATTATGGGAGAGGAACTACATCTCCGCCTCTCTATGTTTCCAACATGATAGAATTGCAAGAAATTGCTTATACTATGTATTGGCCTTTACTTGATGTGCATGAATTGTTCTTGTATGACATACCAATGCATAGAAAGAGAGTTATACTTCATCATTGCATGATATACGTTGCTTCGTGCTCACTACTGAATGCCAAATCATTGCTAATTAAAATTGGCTTTGATATACCTTCGGATCCGGGTGGATCCATTACCTGAGCACTTTATGCCTAGCTTAATGGCTTTAAAAAAAGCGCTACCAGGGAGACAACCCGGAAGTTTTAGAGAGTCATTTGTTTCTGTTGAGTGCTTTTATATAGTTTAAAAACAAAAAAAACATAGAGGGGAATTAAAACTTTTTGACAAAAGAGAAGCTATTGGAAGTTATGCATTCGAGAAGTGAGGGTCGACCTTGAACACTTGTGTTCATGCTCATGGAAACAATGTAGAATTTTTCATGAAAACTCTCACAAAAATAATTATCCCCTTATGAAATTCCATTGTATTATAAAAATAATGTGCCAAGATTTGCATTTAGGATGAGTAGATTGCTTGTTGTTATGTGCGGTGCAAAAACAGAAAATTTGGCTATAGTGCGCGATTTTACATTTTTTACTGGAACGTTGAAAGTTTCTGAAACTTTTTGCACAGTCTTGCTATAAAAATTGTTTATTTTGTCCTATTTTTTCAGAATTTTTGGAGTACCAGAAGTATGGTGAATATTCAGATTACTACAAACTGTCCTATTTAAGATAGATTCTGTTTTTTGATGCATTGTTTTGCTTTTTTTGATGAAACTTTTGATTATATCAGTGGAATAAGCCATGAAAAAGTTATATTACAGTATGTACAAAGCAAAAAAAAATATGAATTGGTTTGCGACAGTACTTAGAGTAGTGATTTGCTTTATTATACTAATGGATCTTACCGAGCTTTCTCTTGAGTTTTGTGTGGGTGAAGTGATCAAAGATCGAGGAGGTCTCGATATGAGGAGAAGGAGGAGAGGCAAGAGCTCAATCTTGTGGATGCCCAAGGCACCCCAAGTAAATATTCAAGGAGACTCAAGCATCTAAGCTTGGGGATGCCCCGGAAGGCATCCCATCTTTCTTCAACAAGTATCGGTATGTTTTCGTCTTCATTTCGTTCATGTGATATGTGCAAATCTTGAAGCGTCTTTTGCGTTTATTTTTCATTTTTCTTTTATGCACCATGCTAGTATGATATAGTCCATGGTGGATTTATAGAATGCTCATTGCACTTCACTTATATCTTTTGAGTATGGCTTTATAGAATGCTTCATGTGCTTCACTTATATCATTTGAAGTTTGGATTGCCTGTTTCTCTTCACATAGAAAACCGTTGTTTGTAGAATGCTCTTTTGCTTCACTTATATTTGTTAGAGCATGGTATTTTGTAGAAACAATTAAACTCTCATGCTTCACTTATATCTATTTAGAGAGTCAACAGGAATTGGTCATTTGCATGGTTAGTTATAAAATCCTACATAAAACTTATGGATCACTGAATATGATATGTTTGATTCCTTGCGATAGTTTTGCGATATAGAGATGGAATATGTGGGAGGTACTAGTAAAATGTTGTGGTTAGTAAGAATATTGGTGTTAAGGTTTGTGATTCCCGAAGCATGCACGTATAGTCTCTCGTCATGCTATGAAGTTGGAGCATGATTTATTATTGATTGTCTTCCTTATGAGTGGCGGTCGGGGACGAGCGATGGTCTTTTCCTACCATTCTATCCCCCTAGGGGCATGCGTAGTAGTACTTTGCTTCAAGGGCTAATAAACTTTTGTAATAAGTACATGAGTTCTTTATGACTAATGCGAGTCCATGGATTATACGCACTCTTACCTTTCCGCAATTTGCTAGCCTCTACGGTACCGTGCATTGCCCTTTATCACCTCGAGAGTCGGTGCAAACTTCGCAGGTGCATCCAAACCCTGTGATATGATACGCTCTATCACACATAAGCCTTATTATATCTTCCTTAAAATAGCCACCATACATGTGTATTATGGCCTTTCCACAGCCATTCCGAGATATATTACCATGCAACTTCCACCGCTTCCGTTTTGATGACTTGAGCATTCATTGTCATATTTCTTTACATGATCATATAGTTGACATATTATTTGTGGCTCAGCCACCGTTCATCATTTTTCATACATGTTACGCTAGATCATTGCACATCCTGGTATTGCCAGAGGCATTCATATAGAGTCATACTTTGTTATAGGTATCGAGTTGTAATATTGAGTTGTAAGTAAATAGAAGTGTGATGATCATCAATTACTCATTCTTAGAGCATTGCCCTAGTGAGGAAAGGATGATGGAGACTATGATTCCCCCACAAGTCGGGATGAGACTCCGAACAATGAGAGAGAGAAAATAAAAAAATAAAAAAATAAAAATAAAAAATAGAAAAAAGAAAGAAAAAAGAGAGAGAAGGGGCATGCTAGTTCCACACTTGTGCTTCAAAGTAGCACCATGTTTTTCATATGGAGAGTCTCCTATGTTGTCACTTTCATATAATAGTGGGAATTTTTCATTATAGGATTAGATGCACACCCACTTAGTTTTCATATTGAGCTTTCATACACTTATAGCTCTTAGTGCATTCGTTGCATGGCAATCCCTACTCCTCACGTTGATATCAATTGATGGGCACCTCCATAGCCCGTTAGTTAGCCGCATCGATGTGAGACTTTCTTACTTTTTTGTCTTCTCTTTATTTACCCCTATCATCATACTCTATTCCACCCGTAGTGCTATATCCATGGCTTGCGCTCATGTATTGTGTGAGGGTTGAAAAAGCAAAAGCGCGCTAAAAAGTATGAACCAATTGCTCGGCTTGTCACCGGGGTTGTGCATGATAAATAATTTGTGTTAAGAAGATAGAGCATGACAAGATTATATGATTTTGTAGGGATAGCTTTCTTTCGCGTTGATATTTTGGAAGACATGATTGTTTGTTGGGATGCCTGAGTATTGATCTCTTTATGTAAAATTATAGACTATTGCTTTGAATCACTCATGTCTTAATATTCATGCCATGACTAGACATGTGATCAAGTTTATGTTAGGTAGAATTCCACATCAAAAATTATTCTTTTTTATCATTTACCTGCTCGAGGACGAGCAGGAACTAAGCTTGGGGATGCTGATACGTCTCTGTCGTATCAATATTTTTTGATTGTTTCATGCCAATATTATACAACTTTCACATACTTTTGGCAACATTTTATATGATTTATTTGGACTAACCTATTGATCAAGAGCCCAGTGCCAGTTCCTATTTGTTGCATCTTTTTTGTTTCGCAAAAAATCATATCAAACGGAGTCCAAACGCGCTAAAAATTTACGGAGAATTATTTTGGAATATATGTTATTTTTGGGAGGTGAAATCAACGCAAACGGGGGCCCATAGTGCCCACAACCCACCAGGGCGCGCCTGGGGGTGCAAGGCACACCCAGGTATCTTGTGCCCTCCTCAGAGGTCGGTTGGGGCCCTTCTTCCGGCGCAATAAAGATAATTTATGGAAAAAATCGTGTAAAAATTTCAGCGCAATCAGAGATACGAATCTCCGGGAATTTAAGAAACGGTTGATACGTCTCCAACGTATCTATAATTTTTTATTGTTCCATGCTGTTATATTATCAATCTTGGATGTTTTATAATCATTTTATAGTCATTTTATATCATTTTTTGGTACTAACCTATTGACATTATGCCAAGTGCCAGTTGTTGTTTTCTGCATATTTTTTACATCGCAGGAAACCAATACCAAACAGAGTCCAAACGCAGCAAAACTTTTTGGAGATTTTTTTGGACCAGAAGACATCCAGTGGGCCGAAGAAGCGCCTGGGGAGTGCTCCGAGGGGAGCACCACACCAGGGCGCCCCTAGAGGCCCAGGCGCGCCCTGGTGGGCTGTGCCCACCTCGGGTGCCCCCTGAACCGCCTCTTTGCTCTATAAATACCCCAATAGTCCAGAAACCCTAGGGAGTCGACGAAAATCAATTCCAGCCACCGCAGAGTCCAGAACCACCAGATCCAATCTAGACACCATCACGGAGGGGTTCACCACTTCCATTGGTGCCTCTCCGATGATGCGTGAGTAGTTCTTTGTAGACCTGCGGGTCCGTAGTTAGTAGCTAGATGGCTTCCTCTCTCTCTTTTGATTATCAATACAATGGTCTCTTGGAGATCCATATGATGTAACTCTTGCATGTGTTTGTTGGGATCGGATGAACTTAAGGTTTATGATCAAATCTATCTTTTTATCCATGGAAGTTATTTGAGTCTTCTTTGATCTCTTATATGCATGATTGCTTATAGCCTCGTATTTATTCTCTGATATTTGGGTTTTGTTTGGCCAACTTGATCTATTTATCTTGCAACGGGAAGAGGTGCTTTGTAGTGGGTTCGATCTTACGGTGCTTGATCCTAGTGACAGAAGGGGAACCGACACGTATGTATCCTTGCTACTAAGGATAAAACGATGGGGTCTATTTCTACATAAATAGATCTTGTCTACATCATGTCATATCGTTCTTATTGCATTACTCCGTTTCTCCATGAACTTAATACACTAGATGCATGCTGGATAGCGGTCGATGTGTGGAGTAATAGTAGTAGATGTAGGCAGGAGTCGGTCTACAAATCTTGGACGTGATGTCTATATAATGATCATTGCCTAGATATCGTCATGATTATTTGAAGTTCTATCAATTGCCCAACAGTAATTTGTTCACCCACCGTTTGCTATTTTTCTCGAGAGAAGCCACGAGTGAAACCTACGACCCCCGGGTCTCGTGTTTAATATATTTTCCTTGCGATCTATTTTATCCTCCCTTTTATTTTCAGATCTATTAAACCAAAAATATAAAAATACCTTGCTGCCATTTATTTTATTTGGTGTTCGATCTATCAATATTTACTACTCTCTCACATCCGTTTACCAATTTCTGGCGCCGTTACCCGAAATGGATTGACAACCCCTTTTACACGTCGGGTTGCGAGTATTTGTTATTTGTGTGCAGGTGTTGTTTACGTAGTGTTGCTTGGTTCTCCCATTGGTTCGATAACCTTGGTTTCATCACTAAGGGAAATACCTACCATCGCTATGCTGCATCATCCCTTCCTCTTTGGGGAAATACCAACGTAGCTTCAATCCGCATCAAAAGGAATTTTTGGCACCGTCGTCGGGGAAGATCTTCAACATCTACCAGGTTCCTAATCACAAATCTCATCTCCTCGCAATTACATTATTTTCTATTTGCCTCTCGTTTTCCTCTCCCCCACTTCACAAAAAATTGCCGTTTTATTTGCCCTCTTTTTTGTTCGCCGTTTTCTTGCCGGATCTGTTTTGGGTGCAATCTTGTTGCGTAGTCACAATGACTCAAGAGAACACAAAGTCGTGTGATTTCTAAAATACCAACAACAATGATTTTATTGGCACTCCACTTCTCCTCCCGCCACTAGTGCGGAATCTTGTGATATTAATACTACTTTGCTGAATCTTGTTATGAAAGATCAACTTTTCGGTACTCCTAATGAGGATGCCGCGTCCCATCTTAATACCTTTGTAGAATTATGCGATATGCAAAATAAAAAAAGATGTGGACAATGATGTTGTGAAGATGAAATTATTTTCGTTTTCTTTGCGAGTCCTGCAAAAATTTGGTTTTCTTCTTTGCCTCGCAATAGTATTGATTCTTGGAATAAGTGCGAAGATGCTTTTATCACTAAGTATTTTCCGCCCACGAAAATTATTTCCCTTAGAACCCAGATCATGAATTTCAAGCAACTTGAACATGAGCATGTTGCACAATCTTGGGAAAGGATGAAAATGATGCTAAGGAATTTCCCAACTCATGGGTTAAATCTTTGGATGATTATACAAAAAAATTATGCGGAGTTGAATTTTGTTTCTCGTAATCTTTTAGATTCCGCAGCGGGTGGTACTTTTATGGAAATTACTTTGGGTGAAGCCACCAAATTGCTTGATAATATCATGGCAAATTATTCAAAATGGCATACCGAAAGAGCTCCTACTAGTAAAAAAGTTAATTCGGTTGAAGAAATTTCTTCTTTGAGTGAAAAAGTTGATGCTCTTATGAAATTGGTTGCTAGTAAAAGTGCTCCTATTGATTTCAATTATATGCCTTTGTCTACTTTGATTGAGCAAAATAGTGATGCCGTAGATGTGAATTTTATCTCGCGAAATAATTTCAACAACAATGCCTATAGAGGTAATTTTAATCCTAGGCCTTTTCCTAGTAATTCCTCTAATAATTATGGTAATTCCTATGGAAATCCTTCTTATAATAATAACTAGCTGATGCCCCGCGCGTTGCTGCGGGATACTATAGTTTATTTGATATGTGAATCCTGGTCGGAGTGTTGGTTCACATTACATTACTCGACAGAAAACAAGAAACCTCCAAGTGACATATTGTTAAATTACAGTCGGTCATTCCATCATCAATACAATGTAGTGTGAACAAATAAGATAATATAAATGGGACCAAAAGGAAGAAAAACCGAAGTGTCTCCTATCCAAGTTTCTTGTATTGATGTAACAGAGGAAGGATGGAAGCAATCTAAATAAGCATCATCAATTTTAGTTATATAACATTTCAGCTAGTAGTGCGCACCTTCAAGGTTTGCAAATAAAATGATTCAAGCATGCACACCAGACGGAAAAACATAATAGAACAAAAGCTCAAAATTACTTTTCAAATGCGCAAATATAAAAGAGGTGTGTGAAAGCATAAACAATATTTACTGGAAAGTATTTTAGAAAAATTCAATTGTTAGGAAAATAGAAGGATGAAACTCAAAGGCCTGGCTTTTATGTCAAGGAAGGACCCAAATGTCGGCTCGACTCTCTGCAGTGGGCCAATTGCAAAACTTAGTGAGGCACCCTTTTCGAGAGCACCAAGATTGTAGCCTTTCACTTAGAGGACTTACCACCATGCTAGAAGCACTTCCTTGAAAATACTAAAAAGTAGAATGTGTGATAAATACTACTGAGCTGAAGGATAATGAAGAAATGTACTGAACATCTCGTGTTTGTCAGTGTAGCAAATAACATGTATGTTTCAAAATGATACTATAACATAGATACAGGCCTACGGCTGAAGGGCACACATTTTTATGTTGGAGATTACAATACTATCAATTCGTCATGTGCTATATGATTTCTCATATGCATTTGCACTAACCCTATGGGTGCATCTATCATTCAAAAAAATTGCGCAAGAACAACTCAATTGTACAATGCACATGAAATGTTATATTCCTTGAAAAGGGGTAAAAATAGCACTCTAGTATTGCATAACCTGAATAAAAAATTATGAACATAATCTGAAAGATATATAAAAAACACATGGCAGAAAATTTGCATGTAGTCTCTGTATCATATAAAGAGTATAAGAAGAACGTGAAGCTCATACTTCAAATGTATACACACAAGTATAAGTAATTCATCTGGCGGATTGAAAGGAATTTTTTTACAGTTAATAGAGGCAAAGAAAGCCTGTTACAGAACTTCAAAAAATGGAATGGTTGCCAATCCAGAAAGCAATCAGCTCAACTATTTAGCTACATACCACCAAATTTCCGCAAAGTAAACAATGAAAATGTCGGTACAATCAAGTGTCAGGTTCAAACGAAAATGTGGACACTATACTTGCCTCATATTAAATATTCGATAACATTTATGGTCTTCATCATTGTCTGATTTTCACCAGTTTCCAGTACTGTTGAAGGAACATGACCGGAATATTAATAAATTATACTCCATGGAGAAAACGTACAGTCATTAGAAGAAAAGTCACATGATCGGAATATTAAGGACCTAGAGAGAAGCGCTCCTCGGTCGCTCCCGCAAGCGGCCAGGAGCGAACCCTAGCCGCCGCCACTAGCCACACCCCTCCGCCCCCACTCCCCTCGCCGGCGGCGGCAGGAGTCGCCGGGCGAAGCCCGCGCTGCTCGGCGGCCGGGGTTCCTTTTCCTCCTCCCGCTCGAGCTGGTGCGGCGCGGGCCGCCGCCGGGGAGCTCGGCGCGCTGGCGCTGGGCGGCGCGGGCGAGGCAGCGCGGATGGTGGCGCCGCGGTCTTGCGCGGCGGCGCGCCAGTGGGGCTGGCGCGGCGAGGGGCATGGCGGCGCGTCCGTCGGGTGCGGCCTTGTTGCCCCTCGACGGGATCTGGCGGGGACGGCTTGGCGATTTGCGGCGCTCCGGCGGCTCCTGGCGTGTGGATCCGGCGAGTGGGGATGCGGACGGCGGATCCTGGCTGCTTGACGGCTCCTCCTGGCGGTGTTGCGGCTGCAGTGGGTTGCTCCGGCTTCGGCCCGGCAGCCCTGCTCGGCGGGTTGGGGCGGGGTGGCGCCCCCCCCCTCCCGGCTTGGTGCTGACGAGCTGGCCAGTTTGCTAGCCCGGCATGGTGGCGGCTGCCGGGGCGGCGGCCCCGGATTTGGTGGAAGCGGCTTTGGCTGGGAGGTGGTGCACGCATCTGGGCGTGGTGGGTCTCGGGATCCCACGACCAGTTCGAGGTCGGCCTCGGCAGGATGGGGTTCGTTGGCTGCGTTGGTGCGGGCAGGTGGTGGTTGAGCATCTCCGGGAGAAATCCTATGTCCGGCCTCTGCCTTGGCTCCGGAGGGAAACCTCAGATCTTCGAGATCGGGCGATGAAGGCGCCTTCACGTCTTCTTCCTCCTTGTGGGCATCGTCTCGGAGCCGGCCACAACCTGGAGACCAGTGGATGGCGGCATCTTCGCCGTGTGGGTTGCGGCATCTTCGCCGCGTGGTTTGCGGCATCTTCGCCGCGTGGTTTGCGGCATCTTCGCCGCGTTTTGCTGAGGCGGCCATCTCGGGGGTGCTGATTTCTGTTTGGCAACGATGATGGCATCGAGAGGAACTTTGGTCGCGGCTAGGGCTTCGGTAGTCGGATCTTCCCGGCGTGTCCGAGGTGTTCTTCCGTTGGTTGCTTGGTTGCTTGAAGTCGGAGCTGCGGCGGAGTTGTTCCTGCGGTAACGATGACAGGCGCTCGGTGGTCGGCTACGGCGGGCACGGTCGGCGCAAGTCCTGCATATTCCCTTGTGATGATCGTCGTCAGAGTCGGAGCTGTCAGTTGTTCGCGCGTGTGGCCTTCTGTTGGCATGTGCCGTCATATTTTCGATGCAGCTATCTTTGTAGCTCCGTGATCCCATGTCGGCGGCCAGGTTGGCCGGTGGTACCCATGTTATATGGGTTGGATTGTATCGGTTTTAGCTCGGTTTTCCGTCAATTAACCGGGCAATTCTCACTCCTTCTTAATCAATGAAAATGGCAAGTCTTTGCCTCGTTTCAAAAAAAAAGTCAGTACATTCAGAAAGGCATTTTTCACATATTTTGATGAGATGAAGTAGCCCAAAGGAACCAAAAAGGCCACCAGGTTTCCACTCTGATCTGCTCTCTTGGCGAAGTTGCAGTTCAGGTGTTCAGTATACTTTAAAAAAAGGTTGCAGTTAATCAGCTCATGTTCTCTCAGCCAGAGAGTGAGAGCGGGAGCTGTAACCACATCTTTGAACGTGAAAGAAGTTGAAACAGAGAATATACGTACACCTCACCTATTTACCAGATCCTTGGAACTCAGAAGGTTCACAGGTGGGAACATTGGCATAGTGCTGAGGAAGAAGCAGGCCAGATCAGACAGATTAGAAGAAAATTTAGAGGAACTAATCTACTCCCTCCGTTCCTAAATAATTGTCTTTCTAGAGATTTCAACAAGTGACTACATTCGGAGCAAAATGAGTGAATCTACACTCTAAAACATGTCTACATTCATCCGTATGTTGTAGTCCATTTGAAATGGCTAGAAAGACAATTATTTGGGAACGGAGGGAGTAAGAAAAAAATCTACAACTCTCTAGGTCAACAAAGATGAAGCACCCGAGCGGCCGGCGGCACCTTGGTCCAGTCGCCGAGCAGGACGTGGTTGCAAACGTCAGCGAGCCGCTTGATGCACCAGAGGTCCACGGCGCTGAGACGCGCCCAGTGCATCACGCCAGCGCGGACAAGCTCGAGAGCGGCGACCTCCATTGCCACAACCCCGCAGCCGCTTCCATCGGACTATGTTGTCCGCGTGTCGGAATAGCTCGCGCACCAGCCACGGCGGCCCAAACCTGGAGAGTTTCGGGATGGAGGGCATCCGGAGCCACGGCGGTGCTTGCCATCGCCGCTGACGTAGCCGGCGGTTCTACCCCCGATGGAGGCTGGGTTCTGCCGCATGGGGTTTCTGTCATTTGGGGAGAGAAAGAGATGGGGAATATGAATCGCACGAAGTACGTTTTGATTGGTGGACGGTTCGCTTCTGCTTCCGCTTCCGTAGTAACGTGGTCGAGAAAGGAATCGTCGACGGGAGGGATGTGGTCATGTGGAGCACAGGGATCAACTCTTGAGCTGTAGATCTGAGCCATCTGTGATCAATCAAACGACTGAAAAAATAGGATAATGTGGACGCACGAAAACGCCGGAAAATCAAGTAGTGGTGTTCCTATTTACATATAGTAGATTTGGATGAATAGAGCACTAACTATTTGTTTAAATTAATTTAGAACAGAAATGATGACATGGATGCATGGCTGCATTATGCATGTCGATTGGTTGGTATTTGGATCTGAACGTTGATGTGGCATGCATGATGATGTGGACAGTCCACATGTGGAGAGAATTGGTAGAAGTGGGGAGCAACTTCTTAAGAATGTAGGATAGGAACACCTCTGATCTTGATATTAATATTAAATAATTTATCAACATGCAAAAAAATTTCAACACAACTATAGAAGAAAAGTTGAATAAGATAAAGCTCTTTATGTTTCTATGGATGAAAGTAAGAAAAGAACCGCTATGCTTAGAGCTAGAAGAGAATTTTTGAAAAAGCGTTTTCTAGTGATTGCTTTCATAAAAGTGATGAAGATCTTAAAATGATTGGTGTTTCTTCTATTGATTTGTGTAGTAAAATTAAGATTGATGAAAAGGGGACAGGAGAAGAGTCAACTTTATCTAGAAGGCATCCTGATAATTCAGAGGGTGAAAATCTTGTTGAAAAAATTGATAAAAGTGGGTTTGAAGAGGTCAAGACTTTAACTAGTGATGTGCCCACTCTTTTGGATTACAAAGACTTTAGTTATCATAGTTTATCTTTGATTGATTGCATTTCTTTGTTGCAATCCATGATAAATTCACCCTATGCTTATGAACAAAATAAGGCTTTTACTAAACATACTGTTGATGCTATGATGAAAGCTTTAGAAGAAAAAATAGAATTAGAAGTTTCAATTCCTAGAAAATTGCATGATTAATGGGAACCTACTATCGAAGTCAAGATTAAAAATTACGAGTGTTTTGTTTTATGTGACTTGGGTGCTAGTGTTTCTACAATTCCGAAATCTTTATGTGGTGTGCTTGGTCTTACCGATATTGAAGAATGTTCTTTAAATTTGCACCTAGCGCATTCTTCTATTAAAAAGCCTATGGGAAGAATTAATGATGTTCTTATTCTTCAAAATAGAAATTATGTGCCCATAGATTTTATTGTTCTTGATATTGATTCCAATCCGTCTTGTCTAATTATTCTTGGTAGACCGTTTTTACGCACTATTGGTGTCGTGGTTAATATGAAAGAAGGCAATATTAAGTTTCAATTTCCACTAAGGAAGGGTATGGAACACTTCCCTAGAACAAGAATTAGGCCTCCATATGAATCAATCATGAGGGCATCTTATGGATCTCGAAACAAAGATGACAAAACTTAGATCCTCGATTTATGCCTAGATAGGGGCGTAAAACTATAACGCTTCTTGGGAGGCAACCCAATGAATAAAATTTATTTTTCTTTTTGCTTTCTGTACTTGGGTGTTTGCAAAATTATGCTACTGTTATTATTGTGTTTTTTGTGTTTTAATTAGTGTTTGTGCCAAGCAAATCCTTTAGGATATTCTTGGGTGATAGTTGTCTGATCTTGCTGAAAAAAACAGAAACTTTGCACGCCAGTCGCAGAATTGTTAAAAATCACAGAAGCATGATAAAATAACCATTCTTTTTGAAGAAGATTAATATACAAATTGCTCACGTGGTACTAATTTTTTCAGAATTTTTGGAGTTACAGAAGTATTCTAAATATCCAGATTACAACAGACTGTTCTGTTTTTTACAGATTCTGTTTTCTTTGCGTTGTGTGCTTGTTTTGATGATTCTATGGCTTTCTTTGATGAGTTTTTGCCATAGAAAAGTTGGAATACAGTAGATATAATGAAGAATAAAATATGAATTGGTTTGATACAGTACTTATAGTAGTAATTTGCTTTCTTATACTAACGGATCTCACGAAGGTTTTGTTGAGTTTTGTGTGATTGAAGTTTTCAAGTTTGGGTTATCTTATGATGGATGAAGGAATAAGGAGTAAGAAGAGCCTAAGCTTGGGGATGCCCCATCCCAAGATATTATCCAAAGAGAAGCACGCAACTAAGCTTGGGGATGCCCCGAGTGGCATCCCCTCTTTCTTCTAACAACCATCGGTATTTTACTCGAAGCTATATTTTTATTCGTCACATACTATGAGTTTTGCTTGGAGCATCTTGTATGATATGATTCTGCTTGTTTTGATTTTTGTTTTAATTATTGAATCCTTGCTGGACACACCTATTTGATAGAGCCAAAATTATGCCATGACTTGTTAGAATTGCTCTCTATGCTTCATTTTTTTATGAGCTATGGATTTGCTCTAGTGCTTCACTTATATCTTTTTGAGCACGGTGTGCTTAGGTATTTTTAAAGAAATGCTCTCTTGATTCACTTAGATTTATTTGAGAGTTAGTAAATTTTTGAAAAAAATTCTCTCTTGCTTCACTTAAATTAATTTGAAAGAAAGAAATATTATGCTCATGATCTTCACTTATATTTGTTTGAGCTTATCAAAAGCAACACATGAAAAATTAGTCCCAAAGTGATAGATATCCAAGAAGGATATAATAAAAACTTTCATGAAGATCATTGGAAAAAATAAAGTTGATTCCGTGTAACAGTTTTGAGATATGATGATGTGATATGTGAGTCATGTGGGTGAGTAATTATGCTTTAGTAAGAATATTGGTGTTAAGGTTTGTGATTCCCTGTGCAAGCACGGAAGACAATAGTCATGCAATGAAATTATATCCTACTTGTGGTGCATTATTCGATGTTAATTATGCTTAATGCTCGCTTATGAGATTATTCGTTTCTTGGTTGGTCGCTTCTCAATCTTTTTGCTAGCCTTCATTTTGCACTAAGTATGATCACTACTTGTGCATCCAAAAACCTTTAAACGAGTTTTGCCACATGAGTCCACTATATCTACCTATATGCGGTATTCTTTTGCCGTTCTAAGCAAATTTGTATGTGCCATCTCTAATTTTCAAAATAAACTTCTCTTTTGTGTGTTCGTACCGCTCACGAAGCGGTGATGTGTGGCTAATATTTTCCATGCTAGATGTGTTATTCTCACGATGAGTGTTTATTCACTTGTCATTGCACGAGAGTAAGGCAAAGGTATTAGGGATGCCCAGTCCCGATGAGGGAGTCCTGGATTAGGGGGTGTCCGGATAGCCGGACTACCATCATCAGCCGAACTATCATTTGCCGGACTATCATCATCGACCGGACTCCAAGACTATGAAGATACAAGATTGAAGACTTCCCCCCGTGTCCGGATGGGACTTTCCTTGGCGTGGAAGGCAAGCTTGGCGATACGGATATGTAGATCTCCTACCATTGTAACCGACTCTATGTAACCCTAGCCCTCTCCGGTGTCTATATAAACCGGATGGCTTTAGTCCGTGGGACAACAAACACAATAACCCTTACAATCATACCATAGGCTAGCTTCTAGGGTTTAGCCTCCTTGATCTCGTGGTAGATCCACTCTTGTAAACATCCACAATATCAATATCAATCAAGCAGGACGTGGGTTTTACCTCCATCAAGAGGGCCCGAACACAGGTAAACATTGTGTCCCTTGTCTCCTGTTACCATCCGCCTAGACGCACAGTTCGGGACCCCTACCGAGATCCGCCGGTTTTGACACCGACATTGGTGCTTTCATTGAGAGTTCCTCGTATGCGTCACCGATAGGCTTGATGGCCTCTTCAATCAACAACGACGCAGTCCTGGGTGAGACCTTTCTCCCGGACAGATCTTCGATTCGGCGGCTTCAGATCATGGGCCAACTCCTTGGCCATCTGGAGCAGATCGAAGCTACGCCTTGGCCGTCGTGTCAGGTTTGAAGCTTAAACTTCACGGCCGATATCCGCGGGGACTTGATCCTCGATGGATCTGAGCCACAGCCGATCGCGCCATGCTGTCACGATGGGCATGACCTAACTCTGCCGCCGGACAGCACCTTGGAGGCCACACCCGGATCCGCTCCGACTCATAGTCCGGAGCCGATCGCTCGAATCGAGGACGGATGGCTGGACACCGCCTCGGGAGCCGCAATTCCTACGGTGATGGAGCCGAACACTTACCTTGTCCCACGTAAAGCCCATGACTCCGAGGTGCCGGACTCCCTGCCGGACTCCGAACCTCCTGCGCCCCTGCCAGTCGAATCCGATTGGGCGCCGATCATGGAATTCACCGCTGCGGACATCTTTCAGCACTCGCCCTTTGGCGATATCATAAATTCATTGAAGCATCTCTCGCTATCCGGAGAGCCCTGACCGAACTACGGCCAGGACGGTTGGGACGCGGATGACGAAGAAATTCAGATCCCACCCACCACCCACTTCAGAGCCACCGTCGGCGATTTAACCGACGTGCTTGACTACGACTCAAGACATCGACGGTATGGACGGCGATGCGGAGACTACCAAGAACCAGTGCCTACAGGACACTAGAAAACCACCTCGTCATACGACATATACATGGTGGACACCCCAAAAGATGGGGACGGCGAAGAAGCAGCGGAGGCCGATTCCTTAAAGAAACAGCCCAAGCGCCGACGTCAGCGGCGCCGCTCTAAATCCCGCCACAGCAAGAATGGAGATTCCGGCACAGGAGATAATAACACCCTGCATGCGAAGACAACTCCCTCCAAAGACGATCCAGCACAGAGGAGGCGAAGCAAGCCCTCGGGAGAGGCGGCGGGGCGATGGTCGAGGATGACAACTACTTACCTCCCTCCGGAGATTTAGGCAAGCCTCGGCGGCAGCCAATTTGTCGTGCCTGAGGATCCCGTCGAGCAAGAGCATTTTAGACGCAGGCTAATGGCCACGACAAACAGCCTAAAGAAAAAGCAACAACAGCTTCAAGCTGATCAAGACCTACTGGCCGACAGATGGACCGAGGTCCTCGCGGCCGAAGAGTACGAACTCGAACGCCCCTCCAAAAGTTACCCAAAACGCAAGTTGCTCCCCCGATTAGAGGAGGCAGCATCACCAGCGCACAATACGGCAGACCGACCACCCCGTGGCCGCGATAGAGAGGCGTGTAAGCCCTCCACCAAAACCGTACCCCGGCATCGCTCTAAAAGCAAGAAGCCGCGGGGGAACGCGCCGGACTTGCGAGATATATTGGAGGACAAGGCAAGACAATCCAGATCTATCTATGGATCACGTGGACGCCCCACGACCCACGACGAATACCGTCGCACCGGATACAACTACTCCGGCCGGGCCGAACACAGCAGACAACGCTCTCTCGAGCTACGTCGCGATATCGCTCAATACAGAGGCGCCACACACCCACTATGCTTCACTGACGAAGTAATGGATCATCAAATCCCTGAAGGGTTCAAACCCGTTAATATCAAATCCTACGATGGCACAACAGACCCCGCGGTCTAGATTGAGGATTATCTTCTCCATATACACATGGCCCGCGGCGACGATCTTCACGCCATCAAATATCTCCCGCTCAAGCTTAAAGGACCAGCTCGGCATTGGCTTAACAGCCTGCCCGCAGAGTCAATTGGATCTTTGGGAAGACACGGAAGCCGCATTCCTCGACAACTTCCAGAGGCACGTATAAAGCGACCACCAGACGCAGATGACCTAAGCCACATAATCCAGCAGCCAGACGAATCGGCCAGGAAATTCTGGACACGGTTCCTAACAAAGAAAAATCAAATCGTCGACTGTCCGGATGCAGAGGCACTCGCTGCCTTCAAACATAACATCCCTGACGAGTGGTTGGCCCGGCACCTAGGACAGGAGAAGACGAAATCTATGGCAGCTCTCACATCCCTCATGACCCGCTTCTGTGCGGGAGAGGATAGCTGGCTCGCTCGCAGTAACAACCTCAGCAAAAACGCTGGCAGTCCGGATACTAAGGACCACAATGGCAGGTTGCGTCGAAACAAAAACAAACGCCGCATTAATGGCGACAACAATGAGGATACGGCAGTCAACGCCGGATTCGAGGCTCAAACCCGTCAACGGAAGAAGCCATTCAAAAGAACCACTCCGGGCCCGTCCAATTTGGACCGAATACTCGACCGCTCTTGTCAAATACATGGTACCCCGAAAAGCCAGCTAACCATACCAACCGAGATTGTTGGGTATTCAAGCAGCAGCAAATTAATCGCCAAAACAGTGACAAGGGCTACACAGCGATGACGAGGAAGAGACCCGGCCGCCGAACAACAGAGGACAAAGGGATTCCCCCTCAAGTTCGGACGGTAAACATGATATACGCAACGCATATTCCCAAGAGGGAGCGGAAGCGAGCACTAAAGGGCGATATCTGTGATGGAGCCAGTCGCCCCAAAATTCAACCCATGGTCCTCTTGCCCGATCACTTTCGATCGAAGAGACCATCCGACCAGCATCCGCCATGGCGGATTCGCCGCATTGGTTTTAGACCCAATCGTTGATGGATTTCACCTCACGAGAGTCCTTATGGACGGCGGCAGAGCTGAACCTGTTTTATCAGGATACAGTGCGCAAGATGGGCATAGACCCTTCAAGGATTAAACCTACAACGACGACCTTCAAAGGCGTCATACGAGGTGTCGAGGCCAATTGTATAGGCTCAGTTACACTGGAAGTGGTCTTCGGATCCCCGGATAATTTCCGAAGCGAGGAGTTAATCTTCGACATAGTCTCGTTCCGCAGCGGCTATCACGCTCTGCTCGGACGAACCGCGCTCACAAAGTTCAACGCGGTGCCGCATTATGCATACCTTAAGCTCAAGATGCCAGGCCCTCGTGGAGTCATCACGGTAAATGGAAACACGGAACGCTCTCTCCGAACGGAGGAACATACAGCGGCTCTCGCGCCAGAAGTACAGAGCAGCCTGTTAAGGCAATTCTCGAGTCCGGCCGTTAAACGACCGGACACGATCAAACGCGCCCGAGCAACATCAACCAAGACCACAGCACGCCCGTGCAGCGTAGCAATGCGGCCCAACCCCAGCCCTCGCAAAACGCAAGACATACTCTCAGACATAATTACGCCTGAGATACCATGGGCATAGGGGAAGGGCACCACCACAACAGACCCAGTGCTGTTCGACCACACCAGGGCTCCCAAGTGTGTCGCTCTTTTTGTTTTATTTTTCTCTTTTTATACAGAACTCAGTCCGGTGGCGAACCGATCAACTCATGATGCAACAGCCAGGGAAGGACTAAGGCGCGATGAACACTCGGTGGTCTCCATCACGAGCATTAAATTTGTTAAAATACAACATTCCGCTGCCTACCCACGAGAGAGACGCCTTTAATTCGTCCAATCCTTGCTTTCCGCACTATTTGTATCATTCCACACCGATAGCATATCTTCTCGAATAAAATGCAACACTTTTTGCCTTTAATTGCATTACTTTATATATATATATATATATGTTCATTTACGACATGTTGCACCCGTGCATCTTGGTACGGCCAAACACACCAGGGGCTTATGTCCTCCGCTTTATGGTGTGATAAAGTCCGCACACTTTCACAAGTGCGGCACCCCGAACTTATAGCATTATATGAATCGGCTCCGAATCATGTCTTGGGTCAATAGTTGGGTTTACCCGGCTCCCATGTTTGGCACCTTACGTTTCCGTTCTATCGGCTAAGGTAGCACTGGGAGAACCATTGCGATTGCGCCCCGGTTGAGCCGGGTTAACGCCTCAGTGGAGAAAGCTAAAACTGACCGGCATGATAAGGCGTGAGACTGGTCGCTGTTCGAGAGGTCCTTTCGGGTCCTTAAAGACCTCGCCGCTTGACGAAGTTCGGATTATGTCCGATGAAGGCGTGGATAGCGCCCCAATTCGGTCTTCGAATACTAGGGGCTTCACCAAATTTAAAATTGTAGAATTCTATGGCTAAGTGAGAGTGTTCAAGCACTATAAGTCCGGTTGCCTGGTTCGCTGTGTTGGCGCCTCCTAGATGGACCCAAAATGGGAACAAGAGTGCTCAAGTTTATCCCGAACACCCCAGCACTTTCGTGGCATGGGGGCTGAAGCCGACGACTTGCCATCTCTCGATTTAATAAGCGACCGCACGAAGGTAATATTTTAAATTCAAGAAGCGTTGCTTAGCGATATGAACAAAGTTTTCAGCGCACAAAGATAACACATTGCGAATTCACTCAATAATTACATCCTTGGGGCACTCATCCGCAATCTTGCGGGCACCCTTCGACAGCCTTATAGTAAAGTTCGGGCGACGATGCTCCTTGCCCGCTGGTGGCGCGTCGATGATTAGCTTCTCCGCATCCAGCTTGCCCCAATGCACCTTTGCGTGGCAAGGGCCCGACGAGCACCTTCAATACAAAGCGGAGCGCTTGATAACCTCCACCCGGGCACGCATCCACCAGCCGTCGCCGAGGCCGAAGTAGCTCCAGGCATGGCCTCTCTGGGCCACAGCCGGACTATGAGCCCCTTCATGGCCTGCTCGGCCACCTTGTGAAGCTCGACCAGCTGCTTCAATTGGTCTCTAGGGGGCACCGGATGGCTGGCCTCAGCATACTGAGACCAGAAGACCTTCTCCGTTGAGCTCCCCTCCTCGGCTCGGTAGAATGCGGCGGCATCAGCCACGCTGCGAGGCAGATCTGCAAACGCCCCTGGAGAGCTCCGAATTCGGGTAAGTATCACGTAATTTACATTCACATGCTTGCTTTGCATGAAAAATGCCTAACCCGCCGCTATCTTCTTCATCAATTCAACCTCCTGAAGGGCCTTATGGGCCTCGGCCTTGGCGGTTTTGGCACTTTCGAGAGCCGAGGCAAGCTCAGACTCTCGAGTCTTTGAGTCACGCTCCAAACTCTCATGCTTTTCCATAAGAGCCTAGAGCTCTTGCTGAACCACCGCCACCCTCACCTCTTGCTTTTCTTGCTCTGCCCGTTCCGTGGCCACATTGCGTTCGGCCGCGGACACGGCCTCCTTCAGGGCCGCCACCTCGTTCGTGGCCCCTGCAGTACCCTTGTTATCCTTGTTATTTTTTGTCGCAACCTAAATCCTTTTCTGTAAGGCACAAATTCAAAGTGGTGTTACTCACCTTCTTTATCTTGGAGCTGCTTCCTGGCGTGGCCGAGCTCTTGCCCGGACCGCTCAAGCTCCTGCTTCAACGCACCGACCTCCGCAGTCAGTGCGGCAGAGGTCAGCAGCGCAGCCTGCAACCCATATTGACATAATTTTTTAGCAACCCTGCGTATATCCTTTTTAAGATCCTCAGTCCGGCTTTTCTTTCCGAACACCGAACCGAGCATCGGGGCTACTGTCTATGCGGTATTACTTTGCATGTTTTTAACTTCTTACCTCAAAGCCTGATAGAAGGCTATTGCGGGCTTCGGTCAGCCCGCCTTTGGCGAGCTGCACCTTTTGAATCACCGCACTCATAATAGTGCGGTGTTCTTCCTCGATGGAAGCGCTGCAGCGCCTCAACAAATTGCCCGGCGCCTCGGTTGGGCGGAAGCCGCTGGCGTCACGGTCTTGCCCTTCGATCGAAGGGGCCGCCTGTCGGACTCCGGAACCACTGCAGGTTCCGTTGTGGAGTCCGGCGCGAAGTCCGGAGGGCGCCTTGTGGCGCCTCGGGCCTCCCTGGTGGGTCCCTCAGGGATCCCACCTCGGCGTCTTCAGCGTCGCGAGGGGTGGAGGCGGTCGGGATGGAGTCTACATCCGACGAAGCCAACGACCCGCTCGATGAAGCGGGGAGATCATCACTGGCCGGACTACAGGTAGCATGGGGCGTTAGAATGACACTATGTGACGCAGAAAAAGAAATTATAAATCATTCAGGAATCCGGATACTTACGATCTCGCCGGAGGCCTGGCCCTTGAAGGCCATTCTTCCTCGCCAACGTTGATGTTGGCAGAGCTGTCCGGGAATAGTCCTTCCCTCTTGGTCCCTCCGGCCTCCCGGTTGGGAAGCCTTCCTCTTCCTCTCTCCTCCTCTCGAGAGAGTCCTCTTCCTCCTCCTCATTTTCGGGAGGAGTCAGCCCCGAGTCGTCGGACACACAAAACGGGCACTCTTTCGAGCACCCGTGGCCTCCTTCTTGGCCTTCTTCTCCGGCACCACGTGCGGTGCGGAACCAGCAACCTCGCTAGATGGCGTCTCTTCGGATTTTCGGCATAGGAGCCGGACAGTAATCTGCTCCGCCTTCTTCGTCCAGTCTGTCAAAGGAAAAGGGAAATTAAAACCGCATAGAGTCAAACTATGGAAAACGAGTGTCCCGTAAAGGGTAGAATCACTTACCTCGTCGGCTGGCGCTGCGAGTGAAATCGCGATCTTGATCGCGGATGCGGGGCTTCGGCGCCCTGAACAACACCTTCCAGCGCCAGACGTTGTGTCGAAGAGCTTGTTCACCGCCTGGTGCTGTTCTGGATCGAACTCCCATAGATTAAATGCCCGCTCTTGGCATGGGAGAATCCGGCGGACGAGCATGACTTGGACCACGTTAACCAGCCTGAGCTTCTTCACCAGCTTCTTGATACAGGTCTGGAGTCCCGTCAGCTCCTTCAAACTGCCCCACAGCAAGCCCTTCTCTTTCCAGGAGGTGAGCTGCGTGGGGATACCTGATCTAAACTCGGGGGCCGCCGCCCATTTAGGGTCGCGCGGCTCGGTGATGTGGAACCACCCCGATTGCCACCCCTTGACGGATTCCACGAAGGCCCTTCGAACCAAAGGACGTTGGGCATCTTGCCCAACATGGCGCCTCCGCACTCCGCTTGAATGCCCTTCACTACCTTCGGCTTGACATTGAGGTCTTGAGCCACAAGCCGAAGTGGGGCTGGATGCAGAGGAAGGCCTCGCACACGACGATAAACGCCGAGATGTTGAGGATGAAGTTCGGCGCCAGATCATGGAAATCCAGGCCGTAGTAGAACATGAGCCCCCGGACAAAGGGGTGAAGTGGAAAGCCCAGTCCGCGGAGGAAGTGGGAAAGAAAGACAACCCTCTCATGGGGCCTAGGGGTGGGGATGAGCTGCCCCTCGTCGGGCAGCCGGTCTGCGATATCGCCGGAGAGGTATCCGGCGCCAGCGCGGTTTGGCGATTGCTCCTCCTTAGCGGTGGAGGCCAACCATTTACCTCCGCTCGGACATGGTCGGAGAAGGTTGAGACGAGATC
Source organism: Aegilops longissima (assembly GCA_021605205.1). Taxonomy (NCBI): domain Eukaryota; kingdom Viridiplantae; phylum Streptophyta; class Magnoliopsida; order Poales; family Poaceae; genus Aegilops; species Aegilops longissima. The sequence continues at coordinate 161,152,631 of CM038678.1, read as the reverse complement.
TGCGAACTTGGGCGCTGGAGCTCGGGTGCGCGGAGATGGATAAGCAAAGGAGGAAGAAGGCGTAGGTGAGAAGGTGAATCCTTATCCCTTATATGGGCGGGCGAAATCTCACGCGTCCCCCACCGGCCTGGTAAAACTCGCTTATCTCCCAAGCGTCACCATCAATGATGCGGTTGGGTTACCCACGCCCGTATTGATGAGAATCCTGGATTAAGGGGAAACACGATCTCTACTTCGACAAGACGTGCCAAGGAAACCGCTTCGCTAAATGCGCTGAGGTGGTAAAGTAGAAAACAATTCGAGTAATGGCTTGGTAGTGGTGTGACGTCATGCCACGGAAAACGTCAGCAGATTGAGCTTGTGTATATATTATTATTCTCTCTACGGTGGAATGTGGAATTTATTTTGCAGAGCCGGACACTATCCTGGTGTTCCCAATCTTCTATCATTTGGAGGAGGAACCCGCCTTGCAATGCCAAGCAATGTACACGCGGACTTATTGTCATTGAAGCCTGGTTCAGGGGCTCCGAGGAGTCTGGATTAGGAGGTGTCCGGATAGCGGACTACCATCATCAGCCGAACTATCATTTGCGGACTATCATCATCGATTGGACTCCAAGACTATGAAGATACAAGATTGAAGACTTCCCCGTGTCCGGATGGGACTTTCCTTGGCGTGGAAGGCAAGCTTGGCGATCTGGATATGTAGATCTCCTACCATTGTAACCGACTCTATGTAACCCTAGCCCTCTCCGGTGTCTATATAAACCGGATGGCTTTAGTCCGTGGGACAACAAACACAACAACCCTTACAATCATACCATAGGCTAGCTTCTAGGGTTTAGCCTCCTTGATCTCGTGGTAGATCCACTCTTGTAAACATCCACAATATCAATATCAATCAAGCAGGACGTAGGGTTTTACCTCCATCAAGAGGGCCCGAACCTGGGTAAACATCGTGTCCCTTGTCTCCTGTTACCATCCGCCTAGACGCACAGTTCGGGACCCCCTACCCGAGATCCGCCGGTTTTGACACCGACACCCGAAATGAAAAATGAATTTACTTTATGTTATCAAATAATAAATTCCTTGAAAAGTGTTGGTATGGAGGGCACCCGTGGATACGGTTAGCCATGGAAAATGAAAGTATGGTTGAAAAAGGAATAAACTTTATTTTCTGGGAACCGCCTATGATATATCTAGCATGGAAAGTGTTGGGAACTCTAAGTCGTTTTCGTTGGTGGGAAAGGCACACCGCCCAAAATGTTTTTATCTCTAAGTTTTTCGCTTTGAGCTCTGGCACCCCTACAAATCCCTACTTCCCTCCACGAAGGGCCTTTCTTTTACTTTATGCATTTTATTTTCAGTTTGAGTCTCCATCTTCTCTTATAAAACACCAACTAGGAGGCACTATGATCGTACTTGAGTATTGGGTGTAGTTAATATACGACTGTGTTTCATGAATGAATCAATGATTGAGCATGATGGGCTAGGGATAACTTATTTTAGCGTTGATATTTTGAAAGACATGGTTGCTCGTTGATATGCTTCAGTATTTGAGTCATCATGTCAAAACTAGATTATTTCTTTGAATCACATAAAAGTCCAAATGTCCATGCTATAAAGAAAAGAATATGAGATGACATGTTAGGCAGCATTCGACATCAAAAATTTTGTTTTTATCATTTACCTACTCGAGGACGAGCATGAATTAAGCTTGGGGATGCTGATACGTCTCCAACGTATCTATAATTTTTTATTGTTCCATGATGTTATATTATCAATCTTGGATGTTTTATTATCATTTTATAGTCATTTTTTGGTACTAACCTATTGACATAGTGCCAAGTGCCAGTTGTTGTTTTCTGCATGTTTTTTACATCGCAGGAAATCAATACCAAATGGAGTCCAAATGCAGCGAAACTTTTTGGAGATTTTGTTTGGACTAGAAGACATCTGATGGGCGAACAAGCACACAGGGGTGCTCAGGGAACACAGCCCACCGGGGAGCGCTGGAGGTCGAGCACGCCTACAGTGGGTTGTGCCCACCTCGGGTGCCCCCTGAACCGCCTCTTTGCTCTATGAATACCCCAATATTCCAGAAACCCTAGGGGAGTCGATGAAAATCAATTCCAGCTGCCGCAGAGTCCAGGACCACCAGATCCAATCTAGACACCATCACGGAGGGGTTCACCACTTCCATTGGTGCCTCTCCGATGATGTGTGAGTAGTTCTTTGTAGACCTACGGGCCCGTAGTTAGTAGCTAGATGGCTTCCTCTCTCTCTCTCTCTTTTGATTATCAATACAATGGTCTCTTGGAGATCTATATGATGTAACTCTTTTTGCGTGTGTTTGTTGGGATTGGATGAACTTTGAGTTTATGATTAGATCTATCTTTTTATCCTTGAAAGTTATTTGAGTATTCTTTGATCTCTTATATGCATGATTGCTTATAGCCTCGTATTTCTTCTTCGACATTTGGGTTTTTTTGGCCAACTTGATCTATTTATCTTGCAATGGGAAGAGGTGCTTTGTAGTGGGTTCGATCTTATGGTGCTTGATCCCAGTGACAAAAGGGGAACCTTGTTGCTACTAAGGATAAAATGATGGGTTCTATTTCTACATAAATAGATCTTGTCTACATCATGTCATATCGTTCTTATTGCATTACTCCGTTTCTCCATGAACTTAATACACTAGATGCATGCTGGATAGCGGTCGATGTGTGGAGTAATAGTACTAATGATCTGTAACGCCCCGAGACCGGAGCTTCAGTTGCCTTCCAGGGTTTCCGAGTTTTGTCGTGTGATTTGTTTTGTTTGTGCATTCATCATGTCATCTCTTGCATTGCATCATCTCATCATGCCATTTAATTTTAAAAACTCATCTAAACAAAATTGTGTGGATCTTCGGTCCATTTAAATCGAGGGATATTCACAATGGTGATTTCTCTTTATAACATACCCTCCCGATATAAGGGAGCTATAACAAAATATTCCATTTATATGGAAGCCATCGAAACAAACTTGCATTTTAAATTTCTCTCGTTTTCAAATATTCTATGTCTTGATCTTTCTCCAAATACTTAAATTCCAGTTGTGGCACTTTGAAATATGTCAAAGTAGCTCCATGCCAGTTTTCAACTCAACCTGTATTTATTTGGCCCTCCAAATAGATATTTTGCTTCTATCTCTTTTTTGTAAATAGAAAAGGATTTTCCCCTTCTTTTCTTTTAATCCAGTCTGCTAGGCCTCTTGGCCTTTTCCCCCCTCCACCGAAATGGCCCAAGGCCCACCAACCCTCCTAACCCTAGCCCCCAACCGATCCAGCCCGCACGCATCGAGCTCCCCTCTCCCGATCCCCAGCTCTCTCCCTTCGTTCTCCTCCTGGCGCCGCCACTCACAGGGAGAGAGAGGAGCAGAGCCCTCGTGCTGCCAGAGAGGAGCAGAGCCCCGCTCCTCCCGATCCACCACGCCGGTGACCCCTCCGGCCGCCTTGCCGCCTTCCCCGCACCCTTTCTCCACCCGAGCTACTCCTCCTCACCTCGTCTCCCTCGTCGTGGCTGCCCACGAGGCTCCTGCCGCCGGCGCCAATTCCTGGCCGGATCCGCCGCTGTCTCGGCCTCCTTCGACCGCCTCGTCCCGTCCCCGCGCCCCCCTCCTCGTCGCCTTCGCACCTCCAGCCGGCCACCAGAGCCCGCTCGTTGCAGCCGGGCTTCGCCTCGCCGCTGCCCAGACGTCGCTCCCCTGCCGTCTCGGCGCCGCAGCACCGGAGCTGCTCCTTCCAGCGACCATGAGCCCCATGTCCCTCCCGATGCCATCTTGTGCTCGCCTCGACCCGATTCGCTGCCGCTGCAAGTCCCGCTGAACCAGCCCCTTGATCACGCCAAGTTCATCTGCTGCTCCCCGCTTCGCGCTGCGGTCGTCGTCCTCCACGCCGGTAGGGCGCCAACGCCGCCAGACGCCGCCCTCGCCAAGCTCCTCCCCGCGCGAAGCTGCTTCCAGCGCCTGCATCGATCTGCGGAGCCGCATGTTGTCGGATCCCGTCCTTGTCGCCTCGTTGCTGTACCTCGGCCTCGACCCTTGTCGTCTGTTGGCTTCCCGCGGCAACCAGGAACGCCCAAGGACGCCTTCGTGGATTTTTCCAAGTACCACGATGATGCGTCGAGTACCTCTACCCATGACCCGGGAACGTCTACGACCCATGTACAACTACCGTCGCCGTGAACGACTACTTCCACGACGTCCGTGAACCCCTACTTCCCCTACCGTCACGAGAACAACTACTTCCTCTACATTGCACTATCCCGAATGCACGCTTTGAAGGTATAACCGCTGAGACGACCGCCGTGAACGAATGCATATGTTGTATGAGATGCCCGTTTGCACCGTGTCCGAAATTGTCGCTCGCTTGTTCCTCCTCGTTGCCATGCCATCGTCTCGTGGGAACCCGGTAACCGGGAACACCCCACCATCTTGCTCAACTCGCTTCCGTCTCACTTTCTTTTGCACCGATATCCCCGTGAGCTACCGGAACCGAAATGTTGCCGTGGCACCATTTTCGTTTCGCCGCCGTGGCACCCTTTCGTTCCGCCATGGTGACCAAATGCCTCGTAACATGCTCTTGTCAACATTTTTAATAAAAACTGCATAAAACTTGCACATGGCATCCACATCATGATAACAACTTTTAAATGTTTATAATTGTTGTTTGCATTACTTTGCATAAATGCCATGTTAAAATGATTTATTTCATAACTAAATAACCGTAGCCCTGATTTAAATAAATTATATATGTAAATGGGGTGGAAAAATGCCTAGTTTATCATGGTAGCATTACTTTGCATGTTTAACAACTCTAAAATATGCTTTAGGTCAGAACAGTACCAAATTCGAAATATGGACATGAGGATTTTCCGGAATTATCGTTTGTTGTTTCCGGCCTCATTTAAATTTGCCTAAATAGTTAGTTTACTTAGGCCTCACCTCTTGCCATGTTTAACAACATTTAATATTGTTTGGTAACCTAACCGAGAGAGAACTAAATATTTGAATGTGGTGTTCCGTCAATATGCAACTCGTTGCATATTGGGCTCCATTTAACTTGTAGTTTTGTTTGTGCATATTGCCATGCCATGCTATTTAAACCGGACATGCATCATACTTGATTGTGCATCATGCCATGTTTATGATTGTGTGTTTACCATGTTGTTTGCTTCTTTCCGGGTTGCTTCTCTCGTTAGCTTCGGTTTCGTTCCGGAGTTGTGAGGATTCGTTCGACTTCATCCGTTTGTCTTCTTCATGGACTCGTTCTTCTTCCTTGCGGATTTCGTGCAAGATGACCATACCCTCGAAATCACTTCTATCTTTGCTTGCTAGATGCTCGCTCTTTTGCTATGCCTATGCTGCGATGCCTATCACTTGCTTATCATGCCACCCACATTGCCATGTCAAGCCTCTAACCATCCTTTCCTAGCAAACCGTTGTTTGGCTATGTTACCGCTTTGCTCAGCCCCTCTTATAGCGTTGTTAGTTGCAGGTGAAGATGAAGTTTGTTCCTTGTTGGAACATGGAGATGTTGTTCCTTGTTGGAACATGTTTACTTGTTGGGATATCACAATATATCTTATTTAATTAATGCATCTATATACTTGGTAAAGGGTGGAAGGCTCGGCCTTATGCCTGGTGTTTTGTTCCACTCTTGCCGCCCTAGTTTCCGTCATACCGGTGTTATGTTCCCGGATTTTGCGTCCCTAACGCGGTTGGGTGATTTATGGGACCCCCTGGACAGTTCGCTTTGAATAAGACTCCTCCAAAGAAGGCCCAACATTGGTTTTAACATTTGCCACCTAAGCCTTTTTCCCTTGGGTTCTGCAGACTCAAGGGTCATCTTTATTTTAACCCCGGACCAGTGCTCCTTCGAGTGCTGGCCCAAACGGCAGATCATGGAGCCACCACGGGCAACTCGAGGGCTGGTTTTACTCGTGGGCTGACCTATCCGGTGTGCCCGAGACCGAGATATGTGCAGCTCCTATCAGGATTTGTCGGCACATCCGGGCGGCTTTGCTGGTCTTGTTTTATTGTTGTCGAAATGTCTTGTAGTCCGGGATTCGAGACTGATCGGGTCTTCCCGGTAGAAGGAATATCCTTCGTTGACCGTGAGAGCTTATAATGGGCTAAGTTGGGACACCCTGCAGGGTATTATCTTTCAAAGACGTGCCCGCGGTTATGAGGCATATGGGAATTTGTTAATGTCGGTTGTAGAAAACCCGAAGTTGATCTTAATTAAAATACATCAACAAGCGTGTGTAACGTGATGGTCTCTTCTCGGCGGAGTCCGGGAAGTGAACACGGTGTTGGAGTTATGTTTGACGTAAGTAGTTTCAGGATCACTTCTTGATCATAGTTGTTCGACCGTGCCTTGCTTTCTCTTCTCGCTCTCTTTTGCGATTGTAGCCACCAGATACGCTAGTCGCTTGCTGCAGCTCCACCTCACTACGCTGTCCTACCCATAAGCTTAAATAGTCTTGATCTCGCGGGTGTGAGATTGCTGAGTCCCCGTGACTCACAGATACTTCCAAAACCAGTTTGCAGGTGCCGATGAAACCGTGCAGGTGACACACCCGAGCTCAAGGAGGAGCTCGATGAAGATCTTGTTCATTGTGTTGTTTCGTTTCAGTTGATCAGTAGTGGAGCCCAGTTGGGACGATCGGGGATCTGTGTAGCATTTGGGGTAGTTTTCTTTTATTTTGGTTCCATAGTCGGACCTTGATTGTATCTGTATGATGTAATGCTTTACTCATGTATTGTGTGAAGTGGCGATTGTAAGCCAACTATGTATCTCTTTCCCTTATGTATTACATGGGTTGTGTGAAGATTACCTCACTTGCGACATTGCTTTCAATGCGGTTATGCCTCTAAGTCGTGCTTCGACACGTGGGAGATATAGCCGCATCGAGGGCGTTACATGATCATTGCCTGGATATCGTCATGATTATTTGAAGTTCTATCAATTTCCCAACAGTAATTTTTTCACCCACCGTTTGCTATTTTTCTCGAGAGAAACCACCAGTGAAACCTACGGCCCCCGGATCTCTTCTTTAATATATTTGCCTTGCGATCTATTTTATTTTCCCTTTTATTTTCAGATATATTAAACCAAAAATATAAAAATACCTTGCTGCAATTTATTTTATTTTGCGTTCGATCTATCAATATTTACTACTCTCTCACGCCTGTTTGCCAATTTCTGCCGCCGTTACCCGAAAGGGATTGACAACCTCTTTTACACATTGGGTTGCAAGTATTTGTTATTTGTGTGCAGGTGTTGTTTACATAGTGTTGCTTGGTTCTCCTACTGGTTCGATAACCTTGGTTTCATCACTGAGGGAAATACCTACCATCGTTGTGCTGCATCATCCGTTCCTCTTTGGGGAAATACCGACATAGCTTCAAGCCGCATCAACGGTGAAGGGCCAGATCTGGGGAACGCGAAACATAAGAGAATAGAGTGGGAGATCCAATCTTGGAGGGGCTCCCACCCCTATGCCACCATGGAGGCCATGGACCAGAGGGGGAACTCTCCTCCCATCTAGGGGGGAGGCCAAGGAAGAAGAAGAAGGAGGGTGGCTCTCTTGGTAATTTTCCTCAGCTCGATGAAATGTTCCATTACCAATTATGCAACATCATCAGGAAGTCCCAGACTACCTAAATCAACAGATTTTGCATCATAGTCAACACTCTCAGTTACATCATCATGAAATTGAAGTCATATTTCTGTTCATCTGTGGAAGCAGGAACACTGGATTTGGCTTTCTTAGCAGAAACTTTAGCTTTCTCTTCGAACATCAGTTTTCTCTTCGCAGATGGGGCAGCAGAACCCGACGGTTTGTCAAGGACTGGAGTGGGTGCAAGTCTTGGTGAAATCCTTATAGGGGGTGAAACTTTCACCGGTGAGGGAGTCTGGTATGGCTTGTTTAGAAGAGCATGTTGATCATACATGGGTATTTCATCGGGAGCATTCTCATCAGAAGACTCATCAGACGAGTCAGAAGCGGCCTTCTTAGATTTTCTCTTGACATATTTCTTTCAGGGAGCTCGAGGAGAAATTGACTTGCTTCCTTTTGAAACACGGTCCTTTTTCTTTTGTACGTCTTGCTGAGTCAGCGCGACGTTTCTCTCTTCGACTTGATTTTTCTTCGCAGCCATGGCTTCATGCTTGACTTTGGCCTTGGATCTCTTTTCCACTTCCTCGAGAAAATCAACGATGGTTTTGAGGGAGTCTGCATGAGCATTTGGAGGCGACGGAGGCCTAACTTTTTCATCATCTAGGCCGAGGAAATTCTCAGCAATCCAGTAATTCCAAGGTGGAGTGAAGGCAAACGTGATCTGATATTTTCTCCGAACGTTTTCATAATTGAACCATTTCTTCGCCCAGTGACGTCGAATCCTTTGCAGCCTGTTATTTATCTTAGTTGTTTTTTCAACTCCAAGTGGAGTTTTATAACTTTCGGGATCAGACATCTCGACAGTTGTATTCTTCTCTCTGCCACGACCACCCTTTTTAGGATTTCCATCAGAGAAAAGTGTCAAGGCGTCAGTGACCAGTTCATCCTAAGGCTGGCTGTGAGCCGAGGGAATATCATGATCTTCTTCTTTGGATTCAGACTCGGATTTCTTCTTTGGTGTCTTGGGTGGCTTTGATGATTTTCCTCCACCAATCAATCTCATTCGTTCAGACATAGGTGGCAACTGGGGCAATTCTTCTTCAGAACCAGAATGCTCTTCCGAACTTTGTGCCATCACCAACCTGTGAAGCAGAAAAGATACGAGGTAAAACGAGGTAGGGTCATAAACATGCACAGAAGCATTTTTGAAATGAAAACGGAATGCTTTTCAGAAAGAACAGAGAATCCATGGTATACTTTTGAGAAGACATCATCGATATATTTACAACATGCCATAGAATGGTTTAGGCTTAGAAAAACTATCTAATCTCTCGAAAAGTTACACATGAACCCTAGATCCAGGAAAACTAGTACGAGGGAAAAACTACAAACCATGCCAGTCATAACCTAGTGAATCCTAACGATCTACCACAAAGAAATAAATCAAAGAAAACACGTCAGTAAGAAATGCCCTAGAACAGAGAAGTGGATAGGACCAGTTCCGGATCCAGGCGCCCTAACTTGGCAGCATTGATCGACTACGGCAATGCGGAAAGAATATTTACCGCACTGCCACTACCAACGGCAACGAGAGTTCACCGGAGTTGCACGGTGAGGCACTTCGACTGTGTTTCTTCAAGCACGGGCTCGGGAGGAGAGAGGACAAGGCTTTGAGGAAGAAGTGAGGAAGAAGAAGCCGGGAGGGGTAATTATAGCTCGTGAGCAGAACCACCTCTTCCGAAATCTATGGCCTACAAACCCGGGACGTTCCACATTCGATGGACACGATCACGATCGTGGAGATCGTGGGCACGTGGCAACCGTTTCCTGCGAAAATCTTGGAAACTGATCAGGAGGCCGAAAGGTCTGAAGAAGGGCAAACAATAAAAACATATTAAGGTTTGAAGTTGATTTCTTTCGCGACCAAGGATGTCCGACTGAAATATTCTTCAGATCAAATTGCATGATTATGACGGACAACAAGATTGGATGAGAAAGAATAGAGGGATAACGTGGTCTGAAGAAAAAACACTCATCCAAATGAGAGGAAATACAAAAACACAAAACTCTAAGTGAGTTGATATTCGGACAAAACACAAACACGGCGAATCAAACACAACACAAATGAACGAAAAACACAGGGAGCTTGCACCAACAATATAGATCTCAGGACTAAGGATAAACGAGTGAAATCCCTGAGATTATATCTGCAAGAAAGGGTTAGTTCTTTTTCGCAACCCACACTTGCATGGGCAACGAGGATCTCGTTTGCTTCGTCTGAGCATGAACATTCCTTCAGCGAGATCTGTAAATCACATGTACATTTTGAGAGTAATCATATGAATATGCATTGAAGTTATTTCCAGAGACATGAGCATAATGATTTGACGAGGTACGCATGTACTCCTTCTGTCGAAGGTTTGACTGAACCACATTCGAGAATCTTTCTGTGCCATTCTGTGAATGATAATAATTTCTTCGAAGAGAATCACTCTGCATGTTCAACTTGGCAATGACAGATAGATTTTCAATGATGCACTTCTTCACCTAGATTTTCTTCTTGGGTGAACCAGACCTGCAGTTAGTTCCAACATACCGAGCAAAAACCTTACCATTTTGTTGTTTGAAGAATTTGTAGGTCGAGTCATCACAGTCATGAGAAACAACATTAATGGGAGTATCATATCCTGACAGAATTGCAAGTTCGAGAGTTTTGCTTTTAGCAAGAACCCAACTCATTCGAGGATACTATTCGGGAGTCCACTAGGTTCCATCAATGTTCAGTTTCCTTTCGAAACCCAGTCCTTCCTTTTGAGGGTTTTGTGCAGTATGGACTTCTTGAGCACATCACAGAGAGTTTGATGCCCTTTTTGGCTCCTTAGGATTCATGTCTCAAGCAAGTTCTTTAAGATGCAATTTTCATCAGAAATAGCAACAAATTCCTCGTGAGAGGGGTTAGATATATCATTTGTAGTAGTTGCAATATTCTCTATGACAGCATTTGATGTTTCAGCTTTAGAATCAGCATTGCTACCTTCTAGGCATTTTAAGCATGCATGCACAAAATCATCAGGAAATCGAGTAGATTGCTCGAAGAGAGAAGCATTTTCTTTCGTCAGCACATTGCGAGACTCTTTCAGTGACTCGAGTTATTGATTCCTGTTAAGGAGTTCATCTGATAAACTCTCATAGTCAATTGTGAGGGTATCATATCGATTGGAAAGATCATCAATAGTTGAGAAAAAACATCATGCTCTTCAATCAACTTTTGATTCTTCTCCATCTCTTCGACCAGCAATCCTTCGGTTTTCCTAAGATTCTTCTCAAGAATTTCAAGCTCATCTTGTTGATATTTTTCAATCTTAACAAGTTTAGTATTGGCAATGTATTCAGGAGAATATCCATTCATGGATTTTTGGTGTTTTGTTGATACCTGATCCTTAGATGGCTTTGCCATGAGGCAGAATGCGATTTGTTCATCATCACTTGAAGCATCATCATCAGTGTTTGATTCGAGCGATTTCTCAGATGATTCATAGGCAACGAAGGCATTGCTCCTTCCTATCTTTCTGTGAAGCTCTTCATCATCTGATTATGATTCGTACGTCTCATCTTCAGACTCTGTTTTCATTATAGCACACACTCCATTTAGCTGTGATATCTTCTTCATATTTGAATAGATGGTTTCTTTGGCTTGTACGTTAGTGATTGGTCTCGTTGAAGAGGATGATGGAGATTCATTTTTCTTTGAGAGCTTAGTGTGAAGATTCATTCGAGTGAATCCATTGCAGTGAAGATATTTCCATCTGTTGCTAGGTTTTCCTTCCCACCAAGGGTAGTTTGCTATGAGATGACCAAACCATTTGCACTTGAAGCACTTCATTTCTTTCGGAGGTAACTTTTTTGAAGGTTCGGGTAAGTCAAATTCATCATTATTTGTGAGGAACAGATTATGTCTTCTGAGACCACTTAACCTTTCTGCGAGCATTTCAAGTTCCCTTGTGATAGTGTGTTGATTTTTGACATCTTCTTCTTCTTCTTCTTCTTCTTCTTCTTCTTCTTCTTCTTCTTCTTCTTCTTCTTCTTCTTCTTCTTCTTCTTCTTCTTGTGAGCTACCATAATGTGAAAGAATTTCCCCTTCACTTTCCGAAGAAGATTCTTGATCTCCATTTTCAAGTTCCATCTTTTCTTCGTGAATGGACAACACCGTCATGATCTCAACATAGTGAAGTTCTTCATAGTCAGGTCTTTGCTTGATTTTAGCTATGATGGGATCGAATGTTACATCAAGAGCACTCAATATCTTGTTGACCACATCTCTATCGGTGATATCTGTTACTCCTCGTTGATGAAGTCTTTCGACAATGTTTGTCAAACCAACCAGTGCGCTCCATAACACTTTCCTTACGAAGACTTTTGAAACCGGCAAACATGGCACGAAGCATTTGAACATGGGGATCCGTTCTTGCGATGAATTCTTCATGAGCATTTTTATGGCATCCTAGAGTTGCTTTGCAGTGTCGAGCTTTTGGAACCGAATGAAGATGTCTTTCGAAAGACTGCTACAGATGATATCTTTCGCTTGAGCATTCAACCGCAGATTAGCTTTGTCATTCGAATTGGGATCATCAGGTTGCTGAATGGTGTATCCAATTTCCACAATCTGCCACAGATGTATGTTGATAGCTTGAAGTCTGATTCTCATTCCCTCTTTCTAGTAGAGATAGTAATTTCCATCAAAGATAGCAAAATCTTTCAGAGTGCGAGGATCTACCTGCATACGACATACTCGAAACTCCAAGGACGTTAGACCTTTAATAAACAGAGACAGGGAGTACCCGCTCTGATACCAATTATTAGGAACAAGAGTATATCGACCAGAGGGGGGTGAATGGGAGATTCAAAATTTCTTGTGAAAGTTTTGAACTGATCCCAAACACAGCAACGGAAACAAGTTACGATAGAAACAAACTCAATCAAGCGCGATGTTGAGGATCATTTCTATCAACAAAGGAAGCAATCACTACAAAAAAATACACTTCCGTGATGATACGTGTTTGTCATAGTAGGCCACGTTTTCTGTCATGCATGTACATCCATGACGATTTTATGACAGAATCAAGATAGTCATACCTGTGCTGTCGTAGAAGTGTTCCATGACATTACCAAAATTATCATCACGGAAGTGTTCATTTCCATGATGATAAATGGCGCGTCATGGAAGTGCTTTCGTCAAGGGTTACCGACACGTGGCATCCACCGTAATGGGTCGCCGTTAAGCTATCGGATCCGGTTTTGGATTCGATAACCCGTTAACAGCCCAGACCAATGGGGATTTTGCACGTGTAAAATTCTCATTGGCCGGAGGAAACACGTGTTGGCTCACCGCTGGGACAGATGTCATACACTCAGTGGACAGGAGGCGCCTATGATACATCGACACGTGGCACGACCCGACAGAGGCCCATTCCGGTGAAAAGGCCAGCCCGTTTGACTCGGTTAAAAGATAACGGGCCGGCCCACGGAAAGCCTGTTAATGGCCTGTTCGTATATAGCCCATTTATGGCCCGCTAACTCACGACCCGTTACGGCCTATCGGAATTAAGCCCAGTAACTTCATCTAGGCCATCCAATATGATTCCAGCCCGTTGTAACTTCCGGCCCATGTATGGCCCATGATGTCTTTCGGCCCATATGAGGACCTTTGTAACTCTTGGCCCATTAAAGGCCCGTGGTGAAAACTGGCCCATAATGAACAGTGCACCGCTTGATACCCATTAACGGCCCATTATTCCATTGGGCCGTTTCCAAGCCGTGTTAACTTTCGGCCTTCTAAGGGCCCATTTATTCTTGGGCTCATTTCCAGAATTCGATACTTACGGTCCGTTACTGGTCTGTTCAGCTTGTGGGCCAAATTCAGCCCGTGCTTACAGTCGGCCTGCTTGTGGCCCGTTAACACGTTGGGCTGTTTTCGTAGCGTCATCAATTACGACCTATTAACGGCCCGTTATGGTCGGGCCATAAAACAGACGATTTCCACTCTAGCCCATTTACGGCCCATTTTGCGGTCCTCATTGGTCCACGAATAGTATGGACCATGTTTGGCAAAATGATTATACGGCCCATAGAAGGCCCATAGATGAGACAGCCCATAGATGAGACGGCCCGTAGAAGGCCCATGGATCCTACGGCCCGTGGAAGGCCCATGGTCACTACATAGGTAGCAGGACCATGGCCACAACAGTCCGTGTATTGCCATGGTTATTGTGGCCACTAGAAAAACGCGGAAAAAGAACTACAGTGACTACAAGCAAACAACTAAACAAGACAATAAAGAAATAAATTAGCAAGGAACTAACGCTAGGCTATTACGGCTATTACACATATTACATCCACTGGGCATCAAAGTTCACCACCAGTGCAAATATAGGGAACAAAGCAGCATATTACATACACTGGCCGTCTAAATTGCCACCGGTGCAAATAAACGTGGCCGCAAAATAAGTCCATAACTGAAACAACTTCAGAAGAGCTCAAGAAATGTTATCCTGGGTATCCACCATGCTGGCAATAAGCTTAGCAATCTTATTAACTTTGTCCTGTTTGGCACTAAAATCCTCCAACGCTTCTTGTTGCACCTTGTCTCACTATCCTTGTTGTTTTATCAGCTTTGTTGGAGACCAACAAGGATGTCTCACTATCCTGAACCTTATCTGCATTACTTCCTTTACCATTGCTTAATAAGGCACTCTTCCCCAATATTCTGTCAGCATTTAAAAGAAGAAACAAGTAGACACATAACAGGTTTAGCATGTACTAGTATATGAAACTCATTTCGGTGAACCAGTTCATTACTAAGGTGGACAAGATTAAACTACCAGGTCTTCTATTGCCAAGTAGTACATAATAAAAGCATCAAACAAACATATATCTATGTCCTATGGTCACTGCATTGTCTTGCCAAATCAAAATAGAGACACGGTTCAAATCATATCAGTTCAAGAAAAAGCAGTAGTGAAAGAATACAAAGCGTGGGAAACTACACGGCACAACAAGATTTCAGATGGGTACCACGGGTCTACATGTACATTAACACTGTTGGCTCTGTTGTGATGCTAGTAATATGCATGATATGAGAAGTCAACTGTATACACAATTGAAATTGAAATCAACAGAGCTATTGATAAGAGCAAACCTGTTAAAGAAACATGCGTTAACATACCTGCTGTGCCATTGGAGTTTCGATTGGATCCTTCAATTTAAAAATAAGTTTGTATGAGTAAATACAGTGATACAAGAGCAAAGCAGTATGCACGATAGCAATGGAATCTTAAATTAGAACAGTTGTTCTTCAGGTTTAAGCAGTTTTTCTACATGAACAGAGTACAGTAAGACGCAAGATCATAGTACTTAAAAATAGAAAATAAGCTCATAGACCTTACCACATTCTTGGTTCGGGACCAAGATCTGAACAAAGCGTTCCCGATCATCGCCCAATAAATGTGTCTCGGGAGAACGTAAGGGAATTTGATGAGTTTCTTTGCCGTGAAGTACGTCTTCTTGAGTAATTCGACATCGCCACCAAGCATTCTTGAAGATAGCAGAGGTATTACCACATGTTACCTCATCCTGAGTTTCGAAATTGGTCCTTCTCAATAGAGAAAAATGGGAAAATTTGCTGTATTATAACCATCATGGAGGTAGAATGTATGGGATAAAGCAAAGTAATTGCCATGAATAACATTACTTACACATAACTCCTGGACAAACACACAGAATCGCATTTTCCTTCATCTTCAGTATAATATTTCCAAGATGGGAAGATACACACATAGGATTTAACAACATCAAATGCGATAGATGTTAAACTACGACTGGCTGGTTGTGCTTCCTCCACAGGAATAAGCGTACTAACTGGTGGAGTTGGGGTTCGCCGTGGTAGTACTGGCCCTTTGGGCACTGGAGCTGCCTTACTAACTGCTCTTGTTTGGGAGCTTTGTGGTAGAGATGGTGTTGTGTCAACAGGACCTGGGTTACTATCTGCTGGGGTTGGGGTTAGATTGGGTGAAGCTGGTTCTCTGTCCATCGCAGTAGGGGTACAATCTGCGAGAGTTTGGATTATGTGTGGTAGGGATGGTTCTCGTGCATGTACAACTGGAGTGCTTGGTTCAAAGGAACTGGAAGAGCAGAGGAATGCAAAGAAGCATGGCCAAAATAAAGTGAAACCATATGAAAGCGTGTACAGTTAGAATGTTATTCTGCCACTAATGCACTTGGTCTTGCTTTCATGCATAGGATTTTGAAAAGTAGGCCCAGGTGGATGTTTTGCTCCATTCCTTTCAACAAAATGCATGAATAATTGAATGGTAGAGTGCCATAGGAAAGTTTCCTATTGCTATGTTTTTCCGTTGAACCAAAATAGCCCTAGTGGATCGACTTGAATGTAGAGTAATAAGTGATGCGACAAGTGTACAACCTCTTTGCCGTTGCCGTGTCGACCTCAGCATCATTGGGTTGGTCGCTGAAGAAGTTGAGGCAGAGGTGGCTGTCGGAGGTGTGGAGAAAGATCTGAGGAATCTGTAGACGACGTCCAGGGCACTTCTCTGTTGTGATGGATCATTCCATCATTGGAGCAGCTCCGGTGAGCCGTAAGACGTCAAGGCTGAAGCAGCACAAGAAAAACATTGTTAATCTCAAGTGGGATTCTAATAGCATCTCCAATAGATGATGTAAAATGCATTACCAAAAAGTGATAGATGTAAAATTTACATCACCAAAAACCACCTCACTACAACAGATGAGGTAAAAACTGTTGACTCTGAACTTAACTTCGAAACTGAAATTTACTGTGGAATCTGAATGTTACTGTCGAAACTGAACGCAATGGTAGCAGAGAGGCACTTCACATGGGATAGTTTAGGGAGGGCCTGCAGTTCATCTTCAACTTGCACCCTCCTGAGCTGCTAGCCACCACCGGCCGAACCCCGCACCACCTCGCCGCCCCAAAACAACTCCCCACCGATGGTCCACCGCTGTGTCGCCGCCCCGAAACAACTCCCCACCGCCGGTCCGCCGCCGCCCGGCCAGCCGTCTAGGCCCCCCGCGCCAAGCTTTTTATCCGACAATCCCCACGCCATCGCCCCACCATCGCGCCCCCCCACCGCCGGCGAGCACCCCCCACCCAGAACCCTAAGATAGATAGTGGGGTACCTCTCCGGCGATCCCCACTCCCCGCTGCGGGTGGTTCTTCCTTAACTCCGGTGAACCCCCCCACCCTCTGAAAATCGACTGACCCAAAAGTCGATTCAGTCGACTGAAGTGTAGCTAAATTGGAGCAGAGCAGCAGCACGAGCGAGGGGGAGAGCAGCAACAGCAGCACGAGCGAGAGCCGGAGCAGCAGCAGCAGATCCGGCTGGTATGGACGTTGCCGCCGTAGGGGCCTCGCACTGGGGGAGAGCCACCGTGGAGATGTCGCCCACGGCGCCAGCTTCAAGGTAGGCGCTCCATGGGGGTGCCGGATGGAGCACCGTCGGCGCCGGGAGGTCGAGTTAAGGAGAAGGTGTGATGCGATGAGTGTACAACCTCTTTGGTGGCGCCGAGTAGGCCTCGGCTTCGTCCGAGGAGTCGGTGAGGATGTTGCGGTTCCGGTGGAGCAGGTTAAGGTGGCGCTGTGGGGATGGTGTAGCCGCGATAGACAAGGCGATCGTCGGAGCAGCTCCTTGGAGGTGGAGGACGGGCCGGCTGAACCGGCGGGACGATGAGATGGACGACGGACCCTCATCTGGGGAGGTGGATGAGGGACGTCGAGCTGTTGTGGTGGATGACATCATTGGGGAAGAGGCTCCGGCTGGGCAGCGGTGAGGTGGCGGACACAGGAGGGTGGGGTTTTGCGGCTAGAGCGGAGAGGTTATGGCGGCCTGGGATTTCCAACGGCGAAAAGAAGGCGATTGGAGGGGGAACCATGACTTAGGGACGCGCTTGTCGAAAATGTAGGGTGTGTTACAAAAGTACCCCCACCTATTTGAACTAGCGTCCCTTTCGACTCAGGGTTAGAAGTGGGATTTCATGTGTCGGGATTTGGCAGTTGGAGGGAGTTTTCGCGCGCGTTGTAATTTCAGGATAGCAAGGCGCTGGTTGTGAAGGCGCCAGTTTTGGGAGCACGATATCTGAATTTTCGGGATATAACAAGGCGTGGGTTGAATTTTAGGGACAAGCCTAACGTGTAATATTGTACTTGTATGTACCAAATCAATTCAAACTTCCCTCAACGAAAAAAAATAAAACTATTCACACCACACAAAGAGAGAGTCTTGTCCCGTTTTACTATACAAATGCTACTCAAAGCTACTCCCTCCTTCCATCTATATAGGGCCTAATGCGTTTTTCGAGGCTAACTTTGACCAAATAATAGAGCAACAATATACGACATGCAACTTACACAAAGCACACAGTTAAATTCGTGTGTGAAAGGAGCTTTCAATGATATAATTTTCACATTGTGCATGTCATGTACTATTAATCTTGTCAATAGTCAAAGGCAGTCTTAAAAAATGCATTAGGCCATATATAGATGGAAGGAGGGAGTATGAATCCATGTTATGTCCAATTAAATTTTTTCGCTGGCCGTATAATGCATGTAACCTACTCCTACCAACATTTTAGTGCATTCCAAATGTCTATACTACCGCTGCAATTCGAAATGAATTTGAATTTATTTCTCTATTTCAATAAGAATTACAATCATGATTGTTGCCAACTTCAACCATCATTCGTGTATTACCTTAGCAACACACCACATGATTACTATAGAGATAGATATGAACTATGTGTACTATATGAACTCGAATTCAATTTTTTTGAATACACTTGATGTTGATTCCAAATAATAGTACATTTGATGTACTAACTAGATATTCATAATCTAAACCATGTTCCATACGTACACCGTGTTTATCACACAAAGTATAGTGCCCCGCCCCCTACATTATGACAAGTATTTAGCCCTGAGCTGCAAAAGCCACACATTAGCCCAAATTATAATCAATGTTCTACATTATGATATCTTCTTCAAGTATCTGTATCCACTTTTTTATAATAAATCATGATCTCTGTTCGTCTTTAACACCTTCACTGTCCTCTTCTCTTTGTAGCTAGCTAGCGCTAATTTTCTATCGTGCATGCACACGCCCTCCCCCTCTCACCCTCGCTCAGCGTCCCCTCCATCGCGCACGTTAATTATTTCTCTTTAGGTCGTTCACCCGCGGTGTGTGTAGGCCCCCCGGCTCCTTCTTTCCGACACACATCGGTCGATATACCTCTCTAGCCAAGTGTGCCTAGCACAAACACACACTTCCCCTCTTCTCTTCTCACTGTCCATGCCCCCCTATGTCCAATACGGTTCCATGCAGGTGCACACTCCCACCCGTCTTTTCATCGATCTCATACTCGTACACTCATCCCCCCTCGACATGGTAGGTCTCTCGCACCACCTCCTAGCCGCACCCCTCTCCCCCTGTCTGTCTCTCCGAACCATATTTGCTTCCAACACATGCATGCATGTATACGTACCGATCTCCCTACATATAGCCAGGTCGACTATAGTTCATTTTCCCCACGCACCGATAGACTTACCTCACTAGTTATGTCTCTCCCTTTCTCGGACACACGACGGTTGATCTTCCTATGTAGTTACGTATGCTTACCACAACCATATCATGTCCCCTCATCATCCTTGCATACCTCCCGACCCGTTTCTCACACACACGTTCATTGACAGACAGACATCCCCGACCCTCTCTTATTGATATTGCACTCGTACCCTCCGTTTGTCTAGCAGGACTCTCCCACATTTGTGAGACGCCACTCCACCACCAACCCTCCGACTTGTCTTTCTCCAAACCTTATTCCTCTGCTACACATATCCATGGATGCCGATCGATCTCCCTCTATACATAGCTAGGTATCTCTCCTTCTCCACACATATACTAGTCGATCTACCTCTCTATAGTTAGGTCTCTGCCCCCCCCCCCACACACACACATCGATAGTCGAACGTTGTAGGTAGGTATCCAGGTCACAGAGAAAAACTGCACCTCTTCCCTCTCAAATTCTAGTAGGCCAGCCGCCCTGTATCTTTGACGTGGGCAAACACAAATTCGATGGGACTCTTTATCGATCGCGCAGCCATACACTTCATCCATGTTCTCTATTCTATCGATATGTCACGCCGATGATCCCTCCACTCTCTTCTCATGGATCGCTCCCTCTATATATGATATATCCATGACTCTGTTTCACACACATTGCATATGTTATGTTTTTTGTTTGAGATATCATTGACACATTGCCTCTGTTTCGCACAAACCATCTCTCTCACACCCAACCACGTATGTACCTGCACCTAAAGAAGAGATGCACGCATGAAGCATGTACTCACGTCTCGTTCCCGGCCACACCCGCGCGGGTACACGGTGGAGTTCGTTTCTGTACGAAAAGGCAACCCACGTGATAATTTGACGCGTGTAGCGGTTTTTTACTCAAAGGAGGGTCGGGTACCATGCCTAGACGGAACAAAGTTCGACTTGATGCGTTAGTCTTAAATAAAGTTATATATTCCTCAAGGATGCAGCTTCGGTGCCTTAAAGGCACCTGCCTTTGTGTCACTGACATGTGGGCAGACACCTGTTGGGCTTACATGTCATGGACACAAAGGCAGTGCCTTAAGGCACCGAAGCATAGTCCATTCCTCAATAGCACGTAGTACAGAATAAAAAACGATTGCCGTGGGGAAAATGGAAAATCCGCTCCACTATATACAACGGAGCCTGTGTGACGGGGTTTGTCTCCCGTCACACCATCTCACACAAGGCGGCGGTGGCGCCTCTCTCTCTCACCGTTGGTCAGTGATCCGACCGCATCCTATCCGCCGGCGGAAAGGGAGGATGTGCATCGAATCTCCATTCGACGGTGTTGAGGCAGCATGTCTCGATCTGCAGTACCCGCCGTTCTCTCTGACCAAGCTCCAGCATGGTAGGGCCTTCGCCACTTGCTTGTTGCCGCAGTATGGGCAGATCCCGGCCGCCGGCGCCCTCCTAGTAACATCCCGATGACCCTCAGGTACAGCTTCCTCCAGCCTTGCTCCACCTCCCATCTTCCCACGTTGCTGCATGTGGATCTTCTTTAGTTGTTTGCTTAAAACGTATCTCAGCTGGCGCACTTTCCATCTTGCAATCTCGTCCTCAAACCATTTTTGATAAACCACCATGCTACTATCTTTCCCTTATTACATGGAATATGCTTCTTTTTTGTCGGCGTATGTGTCTTCAACTCATGTTATTGGCCAGTAATTGTTTCCTTTCTACATCTTTTTTTGCAAACAGGGTTATCCATTTCACCTCGTTGCTATTGCGACCTTTTGGTGAACTGCACAAATCACTTTTTTTCTTAAGAGTGTTTTGTGCAGTTCCGCCAAAATGTCACACGGGCAACGTTTTTACATTTCTATGGGACTGCAGAAAGGGAGATTGGTTTTGCTATCCTCCTCGTCCAACTCCGTGCCTAATCTTCTCCAACAAGTAGTTAGTCATAATGAGGTTTCATCATCTATTTCCACTATTATTTTAATCACACTGGCTGGATATCTTTGCAACCAGGGATGGTCAGCTCGATTTTAGTAGAGCTGCACAAAATGATCGGATTGTGGTGTCCTCCGCACACCTCTTTTTTTGCTACAGAGCTGGGTGAAACTAGCTGCCAAGCAATGAAAACTGTGCCCAGGAAATGGAGCCATGCCTTCGAACAACATCAATCAATTATATTTTTTTCTTTATTTTTACACCTTCTCACAACTTTGTCTTCAGTTGTGATGTTAATATTGGCGCTGATCTGCGAACCATTGAAATGCATTAGCAACCATGGTAGTTTCATTTGTATTTGATGGAATGTTGTAACGGGATAATCTTGAGGCAAGAGGACACATGAATCCTAAGTTGAAACATTTCTTTTCCTGCGGGAACCAAAGTTGAAACCTTCATATCATCACAGTACAATTTCATTAAAATTATGCGTACATATAAACAAATCCTTAAGGATTGATAGGAATGCCAAAAACAATTCCACTTCGTTTCGCCGACATGTGGGACATCCTTCATCCGGTTCCACCTGTTGTGCAGCAATATTGAGTGCACAACTGCAGGGAAAGATTCACCCCGGTCGTTGCGCCGCATTAGTAATGACTAGTGAGCAGTCAAATCACAGAGCCCCACCTTCTCCACAGTAAGTTGCTCGGACGAAGCAGCCATCATTTCTCTGTTCCTTGAATCCGCTGGTACTCCCATATTCCCAGAGTAATAAGTTGCTCGGGCGAAGCAACCATCAATTCACCTTTCCCACAGTAAATACTAGTACCTCCTTGGGCCCACTAAAAAATCACCTTTCTCTCTCCATCAAGTGCATTTATTGTCAATCTAACCCTGTCACCGAAACACCACTTAGGCTACAGTTAGTTCAGGGTTAGTCTAACCTCTAGCTAAGTTAGAGTATCCAAACAGGAACAGTATAGGACATGCAAGTTGCTCAAAGCATACAGTCAAATTCGTACATGAAAGGATCTTTTTCTTTTTGAAAACGGAACATGAAAGGATCTTCGAATGATATAATTTTCAAATTATATAAAATCTTATCAATAGTCAAAGGCATCCTCGAAGAATACATTAGGCCCTACTCCCTCCGTCTAGGTGTATAAGTCACCTTACGAAAACCAAATAATCCCAAAATACTTAGGCGCGGTGCATTAACTCCCACCTCGTTTCTTGTTTCTTGACATATCCACCAATAAGAGATGTGGGGCGTGCATGTTTTCAATGACTTAGACTACCAAACATGACATGCAATGGTTAGTTCATTGCATGCAATGCTATTAATTAGCAAATAAATATTAATTTCTCTCATTTTCCCCTCTTCCTTGGTCACGGTGCAAAATCTAAGATGACTTATTCACTAGACGGAGGGAGTATATAAAATCTTATCAATAGTCAAAACCAAGTGTTACTACTACACCAAACAAGTTCAAAACGAGAAACTGGACCCACTCACGGCACGACACGCCTGTCTCGTTTGGTCCATCGGTCAAAGCGCTTCCTCTTCTTGGGATAACTATAGAGTACAGTAATTGTTTTAGAATGCTCTTGGCATGTCGCTAACATGTGATGAGTTAACCGACCTCAATAGATGGCAAAAACGCTAGCCCGCCGCACTTTGAGACAGACGAGGACCGAAAGCGATACGACCTGCTGGATTACTAGAGCTAGGTGTCGCACGGAGGCCAAGAAATATGGTGATAGCGTGGGTTAGCCATGTAGTATGATGATGTAACTACACTGGGCTGCCGTGTTTCGTACTCTTCCAGTCTACTATGGAGATGATTGGTTGATTTTATATCGCTGAATAATATAAAATATTATGAGTGCAGACGCTCCACCATGAGGTTCCTTGCTCCTTCTCGGTCATCGGGAATCTATGTTCTTCCACTCTCTTTTTACGTGAGCTTTTTTCATCCTTTTGCCAACACGCGACAACTCGCAGAACGACAAGAAGCTTGCTTACTATGCCTTCTCCCTCACCAACGCGTGCGTGGTGGATCGCAACATTTATTCTATTTGTCTAGGAATCCGCATATAGCTAGGCTCTTGCATGAGGGCCCACTCACCTTATAGACTACCCACAGTGGGAGTAGATGGTAACATCACACATCTCAAGGCAAAACAGATGATGTGGCGAGTAATTAATGAGAAAATAGAAGCATGTGGTAACATACTCCCTCCTTTCCGGTTTATAGGGCTTATCTCAAAATCTTAGTTTTTCCATTTTATAAGGCTCAGTTTGGTTGTTCCCCATCACAAGTTCAGATTCCAAGGTGCATTAAATAATTGCATGCAAGTATTAAGAGAAAATAGACCAATGCATGTACTCTATGCATCCATGCATTGCAATTAACACATTGGTAAACATAAATTTTTGAGGAAAACAAGAGCATTAATTGGGTACTTTTGCAAATTACAAAAAATATTCCACCACTCACCATCTACCTTGGTTGGTGAGATTTTTGAATTGAGCCCTATAAACCGGAAAGGAGGGAGTAGCTAGTTACTGTAACATCACACATACCAAGACGAGTCGAGTCTACAACCTAATAAATGAAGTGTTGCATGACACCACACATACTCCCCACTATAGAGGTAGTACTCTAAGTTATTGTACCCATTGTGGCTAGTCTTACTTTTTCATCACTCTCTCCTCCACATAGGCAAAAAATTCCATGTAAGCGGGCTATAAGCCCACTATTATACTTGCGAGAGAGAGAGAGATGTGAAAAAGTAAGGGGAGTGGGCTCTCATGCAAGAGCCTAGCTATATACGCATTCCTAGGTAAATGTAATAAATGTGAAGAAAGAGATAGAGAGAAGATGGAAAAAAGTAGAGTACTAATGTACTAATAGCCTTATGGCCCACACTATTGCATGAGTGAAAATAGATGATGGTTGTAGATGACATGGACGTTCCTTGTAGCCATCAGTTGGCTATATTATTAACCATGCTGGGTAGTAACATAAATGTAGTCATCGTGGGCAGTAATTTAGACTAGTACTCCCTTCTTTCCGGTTTATAAGGCTCAAATCTGAAATCTCATCAACCAATGCACTTGGTGAGTGGAGGAATGCATCTCGTACTTTACAAAGCTACCCAAATTAAAATGATGCATTCATTTGGATTAATTGCAGTGCATGTATGCTTGCCCACTAGATGAGCAGGAAAGTTACAAGCATTGGTGAGTTCCTTTTAATAGTTGCATGCAAATATTTAATGCGCCTTGGAATCTCAATAGAAGATGGAGTTGAGCCCTTTAAATCGGAAAAACAAAAGAGTTGAGATAAGCCCTATAAACAGGAAAGGAGGGAGTAACATATGCATGTTACTAGTTTATGTTACTATCATCATAGTGGGTAGTAAGATAAATGTAGTGTCATGCAAGCCTTCATTTATTATGTTGTAGACTCATTTTGCATTGGTGTGCGTTATGTTACGGTAACATATTATGTTACTACAAACACCTCTCTCTTCATTAACTCCATGCCACATAAGCATATATGTCTTGGATGCGTTATGTTCAAAAAACCTTCGATTAACATGGGTTCAAAAAACAAAAAAATGTCAAAAATTACAAAACAAAGACCTTGATATTAACTAGATGGATGGGTCACTGCAAAGGTTTATAATAAAACTTTGTAGTAACCCATCCCTCTAGTTAACATCGAGTCCACTTCCCATCCGGTCACCCATCTCATGACTACACCAGCCTCAGCACAGTTAACTTGGGAGTCATGTTAGATGAGCTATCGGTAGGGAAGTTGGTCCTTGCTGATATAGGATGCCTCTTCGTATCCTTTACGGCGTACCCGGATGACCGCATGTTGCCGCCCAATAGCCAATGCCACGTCCCCTGTGAATGTAGAAGCTTCCCTCCCTTGTCTTAGCTGGTTCGTGCGTTTTCCCTTGTTTTAAGCGGCATGCCCACCTATAGAACCGCCTCGCGCTGGCCAATTCCTCTCCAAACACCTAGGGAGGCGGTTGAACCGAACAAGTCTAACTTGTTTCTAGTGGGTACATTGACGTGGCATCAATTCCTCCATCCTAGTTTATTGGTTCCCATTGTATATTGTGTCAAATTTTGACTTAGATTGAACTAACAAAACATTCGTGCATGTTACCAAAAATTATATCATTGAAAACTATGTTGAAATACGAATCCAACAGTATATTTTTTGTTGACATGCATTAACATTTTGTTAGCTAAATATTTGGTCAAAATTTGGCACGAACTAGAAAGGTGACCTATAAACCAGGACGAAGGTAGTATGTGAGAGTGGAAGGTGGGCCCTGTATTGATGAAATAGCACATCTTTGTATCTTAGGTTGTGCACCATGACCAAGAAGGAGAAAACGAGAGAACTTAATGTTTATTTGCTAATTAATAGCATTGCATGCAATGAACTAACTACTGCATGTCGTGTTTGGTAGTATCAAGTCATTAAAAGCATGCACACCCACATCTCTTATTGGTTGATATGTCAAGAAACAAGAAACGAGGTAGAAGTTAATGCACCGCGCCTAACTGTTTTGGGATTATTTGGTTTTCATAAGATGACTTACACACCTAGACGGAGGGAGTATTATACTTGAAGGCTACAAGGTTGGATATAGATGACGTGGCAATGTCATGTAGCCATCAGCTGGCTATACTATTAACCATGCTCTTATAATACTCCTATATTTATGAACGGAGGGAGTAGTTGGCATGCATGGTACTACCTATAATACTCCCATTACAACCAGCCTGGTAGAATTAAAATACCTAATCTAAATGGTCGCCGCCCGATCTCTTTATCCTCTTCCAGCATCCAGCAGAAGAAGAATCGAGCAAGACACCGGCTGTATTCGCCGGTGTCACCTCGACGGTGGCCTTCATGGGATACAATCGGTGGCGGCCTCCCATGTTCTACTTTTCCTCGATGATGGCGGCGGGCGAGGACGTACTGCCCGTCACCTCGTCCACATCCTCATAGCCGCATCACCTCATCGACATCCGCGGCGGCTTCTTTCTCTGCCTACATGTTGCGGCTACGCGCGCGTCGACGGCGGATGGCACAGTCGCAGACACTGGAGGTGATGTACCACGCGGCAGCGTCGAGGGCAGCGACGATGCCCGTGCCGCCGTGCTCCCCGACAAACCGACGTGGAGCAAGTCGACACTCTTCCTCGAGCTGTATTGGAGAGGCCAGCTGCGGAACCACGCGCTGGCTTAGTGCGGCAACTACCTTCGACGGGGTAGGCGAGGTAGGTGGAGAAGCGAGCTGCCGGGCTCGGCGGGCCACACAGATGGCTTTTATGCTTGAGAACTACTCTTCCTGCTCGTCAGATGCCGCCGAAAGAGTGGACAAAATGGTGGAAGGAGGAGCTTGGCCGGCGTCCTGCTCCTGAACGGACGTGTGTGGCTGGAGTTGGTTTCTCGCATTTCACAAGGGTTTCTATACTACTATTTTACTATATAGTGTACCAATTTTAAGTAGGACTAAGAACATCGATCATAACTGTTGATCTTCTAAATCCAACGGCCAATATCAGTAGGATTCGCATGAACAGTACACTGCTGCTACCTCACCTGTGTTCTAGAACAATCATGTACCCTTTCTAGAAAAAAGAAGCCCATAACTAGCTCTAATGGGCTGTGTTGCCACATGACCACCAGATGGTTTGATTGAGCCCAGTCGAGATGGTTTAGTAGGAGAATGTGGATATTTCTCAAAAAAAGAACACGTGGAAAAAGTGAAGCAACATGCAGTTCTTTTTAAATGAACGTACAGTTTTATGGCATGAATACTACTTCCCGCGTTTACAATATTTAACTAATATCGGCATTTATACATCACTATAATTTCTTTTTATTTGAATCTATTAGCAAATATATTACTTCTTTTCCCTTTTACCAAAATCACTCTGTTATATTAAGACGTGCCTTGCACGTGTATACATACTAGTAAATGTAGGTTTTTGAATGCGGCGAGGAGGCGGGTGAGGGAGTCCTGGATTAGGGGGTATCCGGACAGCCGGACTGTATACATCGTCCGGACTATTGAAGAGAGAAGATACAAGACTCAAGACTTCGACCCGAGTCCGTATGGGACTTTCCTTGGCGTGGAAGGCAAGCTTGGCGATACGGATATTATATTTCCTTCCTTGTAACCGACTCCATGTAAACCCTAGCCCTCTCCGGTGTCTATATAAACCGGAGAGGTTGGTCCTTAGAAGGCCGATCACAATTACAATCATACCATCATAGGCTAGCTTCTAGGGTTTAGCCTCTACGATCTCATGGTAGATCTACTCTTGTACTACCCATATCTTCAATATTAATCAAGCAGGAAGTAGGGTTTTACCTCCATCGAGAGGGCCCGAACCTGGGTAAACATATGTGCCCCTTGCTTCATGATACCATCAGCCTAGACGCACAGATCGGGACCCCCTACCCGAGATCCGCCGGTTTTGACACCGACATTGGTGCTTTCATTGAGAGTTCCTCTGTGTCGTCGCTACAGGGCTTGATGAATCCTTCAACCATCATCAACAACACGGTCCCGGGTGAGACCTTCCTCCCCGGACAGATCTTCGTGTTCGACGGCTTCGTCCTGCGGGCCAATTAAGCAGCCATCCGGAGCAGATCAATAGCTCGCCCGCCACGGATCAGGATCGGAAACCTGAATTACACGGCGGATATCCGCGGAGATCAGATCGCCGACGGACTCGTGCCCATGCCAGGGACACCGGACAGTCACGACGAGCACAGCTTAGACCTGCTGTCGGACAAAGCTCAGGGTATCACCCCCGCAATAGCCTCGGACCTAAATCCGGAACAAGCCGCGTTGCCTAAAGACGGAGGGCTGGACCCCGCCCCGCAGGTCGCACACTCATCGGCGATGGAGCCAAACACGAGCCTTACCTCTGTGGTGGCCTGTGATTCCGGACCCCCGGATTCGTATCCGGATGTTGGTCCCGGTCCGCGCACTCCCGAGCCAGTCGAGCCAGGTTGGGCTCAGGTAATGGAGTTCACCGCTACGGATATCTTTCAGCACTCGCCCTTTGGCGACATGCTGAACTTGTTAAAAACTCTCTCTTTGACAGAAAATTCTGGGACAAACTATGTCCAGCTCGAGTGGGAAGCAGGCGACGAAAAAATTCGTTGCCCACCCACCACCCACTTCATAGCCACGGTCGATGATTTAACTGACGTGCCTGACTTCGACTTCGAAGGCATCGACGGTATGGACGACGATGCAGGAAAAGATTCGAAATCTATGGGGCGCTGGACTCCTCCCTCGTCACACGACATATACATGGTACATACGCCCAAAGAGGACAAAGAAGACAATCCGGATGACAAAACCCCCGGACAAAAGCCAAAGCGATGGCGCTGACACCGTTCTAAGTCTAGCAATAGTAAAAATAGCGACAAGAGCGCCAAAGGGATCGATACTACAATCAACTCCGAAGGCAACAACGACCATACGGACCCAGCGATGGAGCAGGGTGAACCAGATCACCCCGAACACAGTTTGGAGCAGACGCCCGAGGACAATGACCCCGACGGACAAGGTCATCAAACCGAGTCAGCACAGGAAAACAGTCCGGATAATGATGCAATCCCGAAAAAACACGTGGAACGAGATAACCTCCACAAAAAGCTCGTGGCCACCGCAAGAAGTCTAAAGAAGCAGAAGCAACGGCTCAAAGCCACCCAGGAAACGCTCAACCATAGATGGAACAAAGTGCTAGACACTGAAGAAAGATACGGTGATGATCGCCATACAAAGAGCTATCCAAAACGCAAGCTACCGCGAGAATTGACGACGGCCGCCGTGCCACTTCATAACCGCAACAAAGCGGCTACCGATGTCGCGCACGATCTACGTGAGTACCTGGATAAGAAAGCTGGCGAGGCCAGGTCCATTTATGGATCCAAAGGGCACACCCCGGCGAGGGACTATGGTCACCAAAACGATTATGCCAATCGAATACCAGTTCGGAATAAACACCAGACACAACAACAGCCGACGACATGCCACAGCACGTCCAGATACAGAGGGGCTGCTCATCCCCTGTGCTTTACCAAAGAGGTACTGGACCATGAGTTCCCACAGGGCTTTAAACCTGTGAATATAGAGGCATACGACGGAACAACGGACCCATGCATCTGGATTGAGGATTTTATCCTGCATATACACATGGCTCGTGGGGATGACCTCCATGCCATCAAATACCTTCCCCTCAAACTGAAGGGACCAACCCGACACTGGTTGAAAAGCCTCCCCGAAAATTCAATTGGGAGTTGGGAGGAACTCGAGGACGCTTTCAGGGCCAATTTTCAAGGGACCTATGTCCGGCCTCCAGATGCTGACGATCTAAGTCACATAATCCAACAACCGGAGAGTCCGCCCAAAGCTTTGGAACAGATTCCTCACTAAGAAGAACCAAATCGTCATTGTCCCTTGCCACAAGCTTTAGCGGCATTCAAGCACAGCATCCGTGACGAGTGGCTCGCCAGACACCTCGGCCAAGAAAAGCCAAGGACAATGGCAGCCTTAACAAGCCTCATGACCCGCTTTTGCACGAGTGAAGATAGCTGGCTAGCTCGTAAAGGCACCAGCGACCCCAAAGACATCGAAATAAGGGATGGCAGGGAAGCCACGGTGTAATAAACACAAACGCCAAAACAAGGAAGAGAGCCGGATAACACAGCAGTTCATGCGAATTCGGGGCCTCTCGACTGATCGATGAAAGAAGCCATTTAAAGGCGGTAAAGAGGGACCGCCCGTGCGAATAGAGTCCTAGACAGACTATGCCAAATTCATGGCACCACGACAAACCTGCGAACCACACGCACGAGAGAGTGCTGGGTCTTCAAGCAGGCGGCAAATTAAAAGCGAACACAAGGGAAGGAAACACCAAGTAAAGACGAGGATGAACCTCGCTTGACCAAACAACGAGGGACGAAAAAATTCCGCCAGAGGTTAAAACAGTGAACATGATCCACGCGACTCACACATCCATGAGGAGGCACGAACGCGCACATAGAGACGCGCTCAATATAGAGCCCATCGTACTCACACCTAACCACTGGATGCCTTATCAGATCACCTTCGATCACTTGGAAGACCGAAGTAGTATTCGGCGCGGAGGATCAAAGGCCTTGGAGCTTGACCCAATAATCGACGGATACCATCTCACCCACGTCCTTATGGATGACAGCAGCAGTCTCAATTTAATATATGAGGACACTGTCCGCATGATGGGGATAGACCCATCCAGAATTAACCAAAGCAACACCACCTTTGAAGGGGTGATACCAGGCGTTGTAGCCCACAACAGGGGATCCGTCGTACTGGAGGTAACATTCGGCTCTCCAGGCAACTCCAGAAGCGAAGAGCTGCTCTTCATCATCGCACCCTTCCAAAGTGACTATCATGCATTGCTTGGAAGAACGGCCTTCGCCCACTTCAACGCATTGCCGCACTATGGCTACCTTACACTCAAGATGCCCGGACCACGTGGTGTCATCACCGTTAGCTGAATCACAGAGCGCTCTTAACGCGCAGAGAACCCCGTGACAGCCCTAGTGGCCGGACTATAAGCGGCCTCCAATATTAGAAAACATGATTGGTCATTAAGACCACAGACACGGTTAGACGAGTCCGGTCGCCCGGATAAGATTTAATCAGGCACCGTATATGCAGTCCCATAGCGGACAGCAAGGGCTATAAATACTTGATACAGCCCCACACTTAGCTCAACCTTATTGGCAGGCCAACATCTTACACTTTTATGATCCATCGCATACTTACGTTGTACTCTTCTATGAGTTTTCTTTTTTCACAGACAATGTTCGCGCGATACCCTTCCAGGATACGGCACAACGAAGACAAAGGCGCAGACATGTAGCAGGGCCCCGTTCAACATGTTTCTTTTTAGATTAAGCCCCTGTGTAAACCTTTTCTATTGCCTCTTGTTGTTTAATCATCCCATGGGTTCCATACCCACAGAGGATACTGCCGTTATTGGCATTTCGCCACGACAGATTAACGCACGTACCTGGAAAAACAGGGTTTGTAATGAATGGGCATTCTTGAGCTCATCATCTGTTATAAAGTCCGAATACCTTCGGGAGTGTTCGGCATCACGGGTTTGGCCTTATATGCATCAGCTCCGAATCATGTCTTTGGTCAAATGTTGGGTTTGCCCGGCTCCTGGATTTGCCGCCTTACGTTCCGTTATTATCGGCTAAGGTGGCCAAAGGAGAACTACTGCGATTGTGCCCTGGTTATCCCGGACGAGCACCTCAGTAGAGAGAGCCAAAAACTGACTATCATGATACAGCGAGAGACTGTTCAACCACTCGAAGACTTATCAGAATCTTTAGGATCCCTCCGCATTAACGAAGGACCGTTTCCGGTCATGTACACACGCGCCGTATTCGGATGCCTTGAAGGTACCGGGGCTACATAGTAGCCCCAACATTAGACTCCATGGCTAAGCGAAAGTGTTACAGCTATATAGTCCGGTTGCCTAGTTAGACGTGCGATCACCTCCTTAATGGACCAAGACATTGGATCAAGTGTGATTAAGCATATTTTTCCGAACACCCCGCATTGTGCATGGGGCTGAAATAACGACTGCTATCTTTGGATTACACATTCATATATATATATATATATATATATATATATATATATATATATATATATATATATATATATATATATATATATATGTAAACGGCCCCACAGGGGACACAATAATACTTTCGGGCAAAAAGTATAAATATAGCCTTATAACCAAAATAAACATCGTTTTTACAATGATTCGATTCATCACTCGAATAAGACATTCTTCGAGCACTGCGCCTCTATTAGGCGGGCACCTTCTGTGACCTGCGCCAAGTAGTGCTCGGCCGGATATTGGCCCCTCGCCGGATCTTGGGTCGCTATAATGGTGGCCTCCATATCCGTCCAATAGGCTTTAACGCGGGCAAGAACCATTCGTGCACCCTCTACGCACGCCGACCTCCTCATGGCGTCGATCCGAGGCACGACCCCAAGGAATTGCTGCACCAAGCCAAAGTAACTGTCTGTCTTAGGCCCTTCCGGCCAAAGATGGTCTATCACAGACCGCATTGCAAGACCGGACAGCCTGTGAAGCTCCGCTACAGCAGCCATCTTGTCACTTAACGGCAGCGGGCGAGTGGGAGCATTGAATTGCGACCAGAAAAGCTTCTCCACTTCCTTACCCCCTGGTCCCCGAAGAACTTGGCAGCGTCAGCTGTACTCTTCGCCAAATCCGCATACGCGTCCGCAGGACTCCAGCGTCCATCCAGGGGAGCGTACTTCGGATCGAAAAACTTCGTCCGCAGCAAGTAGGAGCCCCCAGCCGCAATTTTACCGGCATGTTGAAGTTCCTCCCGCGCACCCCTGAGCACGGTCCGTATTTCCTTGGTGGCATTAAGTGCCTTATCCAGCTCGGCCGAACTATCCTTATGCTCCTTTTTCAGGAGCTCATACCGGTCAGCGGCATTTTTTAACTCCACAGCCATTTCGGCTATCTTTTCCTCGCTTCGGTGATGAGCAGCCTGTTCGGCTCTCAATTCTCCGGCTGCCTTTAGGGTAGCCGCATTGCTAACCCGAGCTTGTTCCTTGGCCCGGGCAAGTTCTGCCCTCAGGGCCTCCATGGCAGCAGCACCATCTGCAGTCCGAACATATTACTTTAATATCATGCCGCCTCCATATTTTCCTATACAAAGGAAGGCAGAGCACATACCTTGTGATTTGTCCAGCCGCTCGTTCACCAGGGTGATATCGGCATCAATCGATCCAATCTGCCTGATTAGTTCGGCAACTTCAACGGATTGATCGGCGGCCGGACTCATAGGTACCTGCACGTATTTACAGCGCAATCATTGATTTATGATCCCCCGTTTGCCGCCTAGGGCGGGCAACCAGAGTCTCAGGGGATACTATCAATATGGAGCACACCTAACGTGTGCCTCACAGCCAAAAACAGTGTATTCTTCACTACATACCTCAAAGCCTCTGAGCAGACTTGTAAATGCTTCATTCAAACCGCTTTTAGCGGATGAAATCTTCTTGAGCACCGCGTTCATTAATGAGTGGTGCTCCTCCGAGAGCGCAGCTCACTCCAGTAGGCCCGTCAGTACGTCCGGTCAGACATCGAACTGTGCCGGACCCTTCCCATCGCCCCTCGTGAGAGCCAAACGCTGCGGCTTCCGGCTTCGGCAGATCCAGACTCCTCCATGATGACACCTCGGTGTCGCCCACTTCATGAGCCGGAGAGGTGGGTGGGGTCTCGCTCTCCATCATCTCCGGAGGAAGATCCCCCGAAGACGAACTCTGTTGAGAAGGGCTGCTATCCGAACTGCGAAAAGACGAATCCTGGTTATTGATCTAGGAGGAACGCAGTACCTTCAAATTAAAAATTAACTTACAGCTCGGTGGAGGGCTGGCCCGCTGGTGGGCATGATGCGGTGAGGGTGCCCGTCGGGGCAGAGCCCCCTGGTGTTATCTTTTTCCCTGGTTTGGGCATCTCCGTCTCCGAGTCTTCGGAGGCAGCCCTCTTCTTCCAGCTGGGAG
Organism: Aegilops longissima; assembly: GCA_021605205.1. Lineage (NCBI taxonomy): Eukaryota > Viridiplantae > Streptophyta > Magnoliopsida > Poales > Poaceae > Aegilops > Aegilops longissima. Next base: position 161,118,716 of record CM038678.1, on the reverse strand, counting down.
GCCTTAGCCTCCCCTTCCGACTATCATCCTCGGGGAGGCAACAATTCCCAGTTCGATCGTAGTGTGTGAAGTTCGGTTTCTTCGTTCTTCCCCTTATCTTTCCCTGAGGGCATTCTACTGAGTACCCGGTAAAGCATCTTGGCCATGGTGGGACCAGGCAAGCCTTCGGTAAGTGGCGCCGGACACCTGATTCTCTCCGCCTTTCTGAGCCATTCCTGGCCACGGATGATTTTCAGAATAAACAATTATGACAAATACTAAATAAGGTGTCCGGTGTCAAGTTTACTTACTTGGGTATCTAGGCGATTGCAGCTTAGGCCCGCATCCTTGGTGGTGTCCGGACACTTTACTTTCGGTCCGAAGAATAATTTGCACATCTCTTTGAGCTTTAGGCCAAAGAAGTGCTTAAAAGTCCGCGGACCCTCTGGATTGAACTCCCACATCCGGAGAGGCCGGCGTTGTCACGGCAACATCCGTCGGATTAACATCACTTGCATTATGCTGACAAGGTTAATGTCCCTCTTAAGAACCTCTCCGATGCGGCTCTGCAGTATTGGAACATCACCAGCGGGCCCCCAATTCCGTCCTACGTCGGTCCAAGACGCTAGTTGTGACGGAGGGCCCGAGCGGAACTCGGGGGCGGCCACCCACTTTGTGCCTCGGGGAGCCGCGACATAAAACCACCTCGGTTGCCATACATCGGATACTTCTGGGAAAAAACCCTCTGGCCATGGAGCATCAGCGTTCCTGCTTATTACGGCATGTCTGCACTCCGTGTGTCGCCCCTCGATCATCTTCGACTTCACATTGAAGGTCTTGGGTCATAAGCCGAAGTGTGGGGTGACATGGAGAAAGGCCTCGCATACTATAATGAACGACGAGATATGGAGGATGGCGTCCGGAGCTAGATCATGAAAATCCAATCGATAATAGAACATGAGCCCCCTCACAAAAGGATCGAGGGTGAGGCCCAAGCCACGGAGGAAGTGAGGAACGAACACGACGCACTCATTGGGCTCCGGCGTGGGGATGACCTGCCCTGGAGCAGGAAGCCTGTGCTGGATGTCGGCGGTCAGATATCCGACATCCCTAAGCTTCGCAATATCCTCCTTTTGAATCGAGGAGGCCACCCACCGGCCTTGAGGGTTGGATCCGGACATATTGGAGGATTCGGGGAGTTGGAGTTTAGATCTCGGGTGTTAGAACTCGAGGTGCGAGAAGGCGCGAGCAAGGTGGAAAAGAGGCATAGGCCTTACCTTACGGCACACGGAGTCATACCAACGGCCGTCGTAGGGCTACGCACGCCCTCATTTAATGGAAGATCCCGTGATAAGGGGACACGATCTCTGCTTCGACATGACGTGTCAAGGAAACCGCCTCGCAATGTGCGTTGTGGCTGGTTGTGGGAAAACGGTTCAAATAATGACCCGACCGTAATGACCCGTCGCGTTGCCTAAAAAGTTGTCAGCAGATTGCATTTGTGAAATACCATTCTCTCTATGGTGGCATGTGAAGATCATTTTGTGGATCCGGACACGGCTCAAGTGTTCGATAATTACTTTGGAGTATTCAGAGGAGGAAACCGCCCTGCAATGCCGAAGACAAGACTGCGCGCCGGGCTCATCGTCATTGAAGCCTGGTTCAGGGGCTACTGAGGAGTCCTGGATTAGGGGGTATCCGGACAGCCGGACTGTATACATCGTCCGGACTATTGAAGCGAGAAGATACAAGACTCAAGACTTCGACCCGAGTCCGGATGGGACTTTCCATGGCGTGGAAGGCAAGCTTGGCGATCCGGATATTATATTTCCTTCCTTGTAACCGACTCCATGTAAACCCTAGCCCTCTCCGGTGTCTATATAAACCGGAGAGGTTGGTCCTTAGAAGGCCGATCACAATTACAATCATACCATCATAGGCTAGCTTCTAGGGTTTAGCCTCTACGATCTCGTGGTAGATCTACTCTTGTACTACCCATATCTTCAATATTGATCAAGCAGGAAGTAGGGTTTTACCTCCATCGAGAGGGCCCGAACCTGGGTAAACATCTGTGTCCCTTGCTTCCTGTTACCATCAGCCTAGACGCACAGATCGGGACCCCCTACCCGAGATCCACCGGTTTTGACACCGACAACGGGTACAGCTGGGAGTGCAGCGGGCGGCGTCTTGGGCCGGCGCGCCGCTTCAAATGGCAGACGCAGTGAGGGGTCACGTCCACCCTGACCCCCTTGACCGTGGACCTTGACAGTGTACGTCACCTTGTGTCCAGATCTGAGATGCCACGTGCACCAGATGAATGACTCCAAGCTCGACGACCGTGATGCAAGAGGTGTGAGCCGAGGAACACTGTTGGAAACACCCCCTCCCCCCATAATTTTCCTCATCATCATCTGAGTCCTAGAAGATCTCACCCACATCATCATTAGGCATGCAGACGCCTTCATAGACAACGTGCGCAGAAGGAGAAGAGGCGACTGGGGATGCACCACGTCATGGGCACTCCGTACGTGCTCGTGTGCATGCAGCGTGCGTGCTTTTCCATCGGTGCTAGCTCTAAGGCCGAGGCTGCGGTCGTATTCATCTCCGGCCAGTCGTTGGGCAACGACGGCAAATAGGTGCTGCAAGAGATGCGTAGGCGCCGTTGTGTGCGAGCTTCGCCGTAGCACAACGAACCGGGCGTCGCCGCAGATGCTGCACGCCTCCATGCAGCCGAGTGTGTGTGCATGCATGTGTTATTCACGTGCATTGTGCGGCCAAGTGTGTGTGCATGGATGTGTTGTGTACGTGTGTTGTGTGCTCGATGTTGTGCGCGTTTGTGCATGAGTTGGATCGGCATGAGTTAGTGCGTTGGCGTGTGTACATGCGTGGCTGCATGCGTCCTGTACATGCGTGGCTTCTTGTGTGGTTATCAATATAAACTAATAAAGTATCTTCAACTTAGCATCCTGATGTATCGTCTCTAGTGGTTAGCAAAGAGTTCATGTTCTTTTATTTGTTTATAGGTGGGCAGGCGGCAAAAAATAGGGGAAAACGCGCAAGGTTCCCTGCAGACGCTCCACCGCGAGGTTCCTTGCTCCTTCTCGGTCGTCGGGAATCTATGTCCTTCCACTCTTTTATTACGTGAGCTTTGTTAATCCTTTTGCCAACACGCGAGACATCTAGCATCAAGGTGCACGTGTCATGCAAGAAACTGGAGATAATCAGATAAGCAGTGCGTAAGTGAGTCGTGCACTTCAATGGCACCTACTCCTACTACGCAATATTTTTTCTCCTCGATGGCATGTGAATAGTGCACGTACTCAACGACGGAGCACGGGATGGTAGCCATGACATGGTCAACCCTTTTTTGGAGAGAGTACATACTAAATATCTTTGATGTGTCCCGTCAACTCGCAGAACGACGAGAAGCTTGCTTACTACACCTTCTCCCTACCAACGCTATATGTCTGCTGATGGCTCATGACCGCGAGAAACTTTTGCTTACAAGCGGTGGACGTGCAGCAATTCATTTGGTGTCAGATTTCCAGAAGTACTACTGTAGTACCACCATTGTTGTTTGACTTCCGGAAGAGGCGAAGAGCCAAGCGCAAGGTCACTTACTAACCTTAGGCTAGCCATAGTGGGAGTAACATAAGTAGGAGTACCTCCTTTTTTATTCTAGAAACAACCACACGTGAATATTGGACGGTAGCAGCACAAAATCGAAACCTTCCCTCCCGGCGCCAGCTGAGCCCGCCGCTCCACATTGATGACAAGTTAGGGCGACGCAACCTCTCACTGCTTCCGCCGTTGAAGCGGCGCGCCGATCGAGGCCACCGCCCGCTACACGCCCGGCATTTCAGACTACACATACTTTGTGAGACAAAAGGTGGGGCCATTATTAATGATATAGTATTATACTAAAGGGACTAACTATTGTAAGCAGGCTACGTATTAGGTTGGTTCTAGATGATGTGTCAACTTCATATAGCCGAATGTTGGCTATACTATTAACCATGCTCTAAGTGTGGTGTGAGTCGGAAAATTTATTAAGTCATTAATTAATAATTAACAGACGCCTTAATTACTCAGCCGTTTCTGATTCTTTTGAATAGTGGGGCTATTATTGACTTGGACGTGGGGTTTGGACCAAAGGCCTACTATTATACTTGGTCTTACTCGCACGACCGACCTGACAGGCTCTACCCTAGCCACCGCTGTATCATATGGTTTCACACCGTTCCAGATCTTAGCGCCGCCACACAATTCTTCTCCATCCCTCCTTCCGGCGTGCACCGCGAGAAGGGACAGCAGTCCTCCGAACCCCGCCTTTCATGATCTTGTTCGGGAGAGGGGCGATAAGGTTTTTGGGGAGCACACTCCTGTGACTGCTGCCAGCGACAACTTCCTCAACGACAACCTTCTTCTCCGACCTCGGTAACCTCTTCATCAACGACGTGAGTGACAAAATCAACCACAACGGTTCTACTCCCGCTGTACAGTATGTGATTCTGTCCTCCTGGTTTGGTCCGCTTCATTACTTTGATCTTTGCAATTGTCGTCATGATCTATTTACTGTTGATTCAGATTAAATCTCAGAGTAAATTGCTCATATATTCAACAATCCAATCCAAAAACCTGATTATAGGCAATTTACTCCGAGTGGTTTGCTGCACTTTTGAAGCCGCCTACTTTTAAGGGGGTGCAATATAAAAGGTGGCGCATGTCGGTGTCAAAACCGGCGGATCTCGGGTAGGGGGTCCCGATCTGTGCGTCTAGGCTAATGGTAACAGGAAGCAAGGGACACAGATGTTTACCCAGGTTCGGGCCCTCTCGATGGAGGTAAAACCCTACTTCCTGCTTGATTAATATTGAAGATATGGGTAGTACAAGAGTAGATCTACCACGAGATCGTAGAGGCTAAACCCTAGAAGCTAGCCTATGATGGTATGATTGTAATTGTGATCGGCCTTCTAAGGACCAACCTCTCCGGTTTATATAGACAGCGAAGAGGGCTAGGGTTTACATGGAGTCGGTTACAAGGAAGGAAATATAATATCCGGATCGCCAAGCTTGCCTTCCACGCCAAGGAAAGTCCCATCCGGACACGGGTCGAAGTCTTGAGTCTTGTATCTTCACGCTTCATTAGTCCGGACGATGTATACAGTCCGGCTGTCCGGATACCCCCTAATCCACGACTCCCTTAGTAGCCCCTGAACCAGGATTCAATGACAATGAGTTCGGCGCGCAGTCTTGCCTTCGGCATTGCAGGGCGGGTTCCTCCTCCGAATACTCCAAAGTAATTATCGAACATTTAGATCGTGTCCGGATCCACACCGTTTTAGGGAACATAACATAAATCTGATCCACTGGTAATCTTCGTATGCCGTGCCTTCGCATTGCGGCCCGGTTCAACACAAACCGGTGCTTCTCGCCTCACCTCGACCCGCGCTGCGAGGCGGTTTTATTGGCACGTCCTGTCGGGGCAGAGATCGTGTTCCTCTTATTACGGGATCTTCCATTAATGAGGGCGCGTGTAACCCTATGACGGCCGTTGGTATGACTCCATGTGCCGTAAGGTAAACCTCAAGCGGTCAGCCTAAGGACTCTTGAGATTCTCCCCCTTTATAAAAGGGGCCGAGGACTATGCCTCTTTTCCACCTCCCTCGCGCCTTTCGGCACCTCGAGTTCTAACACCCGAGATCTAAGCTCCAACACCCCGGATCCTTCAATATGTCCGGATCCGGCCCTCAAGGCTGGTGGGGTGGCCTCCTCGATTCAAGCGGAGGACATTGCGAAGCTTACGGAAGTCAGATATCTGACCGCCGACATCCAACACAGGCTTCCTGCTCCAGGGCAGGTTATCCCTACGCCGGAGCCTAATGAGTGCATCGTGTTCGTTCCTCACTTCCTCCGTGGCTTAGGCCTCACCCTCGATCCTTTTGTGAGGGGCTCATGTTCTATTATGGGCTGGATTTTCATGATCTAGCTCCGGATGCTATCCTCCATATCTCGTCGTTAATTATAGTGTGCGAGGCCTTCCTCCATCTCAATCCACACTTCGGCTTATGGCTCAAGACCTTCAATGTGAAGCCGATGATGATCGAGGGGCGACACGCGGAGTGCGGAGGTGCCGTAATAAGCAGGAATGTTGATGCCCCATGGCCAGAGGGTTCTTTCCCAGAAGTATCTGATATATGGCAACGGAGGTGGTTTTATGTCACGGCTCCCAGAGGCACAAAGTGGGTGGCCGCCCCCGAGTTCCGTTCGGGCCCTCCATCACAACTAGCGTCTTGGAGCGACGAAGGGCGGAATTGGGGGCCCGGTGATGTTCGATCTTTGCGAGAACTGCATCAGGGAGCTTGTTGAGAGGGACATTAACCTTGTCAGCATAATGCAAGTGATGTTAATCCGACGGATGTTGCCGTGCCAACGCCGGCCTCTCTGGATGTGGGAATTCAATCCAGAGGGTCCGCGGACTGTCAAGCACTTCTTCGGCCTGAAGCTCGAAGGGATGTGCAGATTATTCTTTGAACCAAAAGTGAAGTGTCCGGACACCACCGAGGATGCGGGCCTAAGCTGCAATCGCCTAGATACCCAAGTAAGTAAACTTGATACCGGACATCTTGTTTAGTATTTGTCATAATTGTTTATTCTGAATATCATCCGTGGCCAGGAATGGCTCGGAAAAGCGGAGAGAATCAGGTGTCCGGCGCCACTTCCCGAAGGCTCTCCTGGTCCCACCATGGCCAAGATGCTCTACCGGGTACTCAGCAGAATGCCCTCAGGGAAAGACAAGGGGAAGAACGAAGAAACCAAACTTCACACGCTACGCATCCGAACCGGGGGAATTGTTGCCTCCCCTGAGGAGGATAGTCGGGAAGGGGAGACTGAGGCCTCCTCCCCGCGTGGGAAGAAAAGAGCTGCCTTCGAAGATTTGGAGACGGAGATGCCCAAACCAGGGAAAAAGATATCACCAGGGGGCTCTGCCGTGACGGGCACCCTCACCGCGTCGTGCCCACCAACGGGCCAGCCCTCCACCGAGCTGTAAGTTAATTTTTAATTCGAAGGTACTGTGTTCCTCCTAGATAAATAACCAGGATTCGTCTTTCGCAGTCCGACTAGCAGCCCTTCTCAACAGAGTTCGTCTTCGGGGGATCTTCCTCTGGAGATGATGGAGAGCGAGACCCCACCCACCTCTCCGGCTCATGAAGCGGGTGACACCGAGGTGTCGTCACGGAGGAGTCCGGATCTGCCAAAGCCGGAAGCCAATGCGTCAGCCGCCCTGAGCCCGCAGCGTTTGGCTCTCACGAGGGGCGATGGGAAGGGTCCGGCATAGTTTGATGTCCGGCCGGACGTACTGACGGGCCTACTGGAGCGAGTTGCGCTCTCGGAGGAGCACCGCTCATTAATGAGCACGGTGCTCAAGAAGATTTCATCCGCTACAAGCGGTTTGAATGAAGCATTTACAAGTCTGATCAGAGGCTTTGAGTTATGTTTGTGAAGAATACACCTTTTTTGGCTGTGAGGCACGCGTTAGGTGTGCTCCATATAGATAGTAGCCCCTGAGACTCTGGTTGCCCGCCCTAGGCGGCAAACGGGGGATCATAAATCAATGATTACGCTGTAAATACGTGCAGGTACCTATAGGTCCGGCCGCCGACCAGTCCGTTGAAGTTGCCGAACTAATCAGGCAGATTGACCGATTGATGCCGATATCACGCTGGTGAATGAGCGGCTGGACAAATCACAAGGTACGTGCTCTGTCGTCCTTTGTATAGGAAAATATGGAGGCGGTATGATATTAATGTAACATGTTCGGACTGCAGATGGTGCTGCTGCCGTGGAGGCCCTGAGGGCAGAACTTGCCCAGGCCAAGGAACAAGCTCGGGTTAGCAGTGCAGCTGCCCTAAAGGCGGCCGAGGAATTGATAGCTGAACAGGCTGCTCATCGCTGAAGCGAGGAAAAGATAGCCGAAATGGCTTTGGAGTTAAAAAATGTCGTCGACCGGTATGAGCTCCTTAGAAAGGAGCATAAGGATAGTTTGGCCGATCTGAACAAGGCACGTAATGACACCAAGGAAATACGGACCGAGCTCAGGGGTGCGCGGGAGGAGCTTCAGCAGGCCGGAAAAATCGCGGCTGGAGGCTCCTACTTGCTGCGGACGAAGTTTTTCGATCCGAAGTACGTTCCCCTGGATGGACGCTGAAGTCCTGCAGACGCGTATGCGGATTTGGTGAAGAGTACAGCTGACGCTGCCAAGTTCTTCAAGGGTCAGGGTGATAAGGAAGTGGAGAAGCTTTCCTGGTCGCAATTCAATGCTCCCACTCGCCCGCTGTTGTTAAGTGACAAGATGGCTGTTGTGGCGGAACTTCACAGGCTGTCCGGTCTTGCAATGCGGTTTGTGATAGACCATCTTTGGCTGAAGGGGCCTAAGCCGGACAGTTACTTTGGCTTGGTGCAGCAATTCCTTGGGGCCGTGCCTCGGATCGACGCCATGAGGAGGTTGGCGTGCATAGAGGGTGCACGAATGGCTCTTGCCCGTGTTAAAGCCTATTGGACGTATATGGAAGCCACCATTATAGCGACCCAAGATCCGGCGGGGGGCCAATATCCGGCCGAGCACTACATGGCGCAGGTCACAGAAGGTGCTCGCCTAATAGAGGCGCAGTGCTCGAAGAATGTCTTATTCGAGTGATGAGTCGAATCATTGTAAGAACAATGTTATTTTGCTTATAAGGCTATATTTATACTTTTTGCCCGAAAGTATTATTGTGTCCCCTATGCGGCCGTTTACACACACACACACACACACACACACACACACACACACACACACACACACACACACACACACACACACACACACACACACACACACACACATATATATATATATATATATATATATATATATATATATATGAATGTAATCCGAAATATAGCAGTCGTTGGCTTCAGCCCCCACGCAGAACAATGCGGGGTGTTACATAAAAATATGCTTAATCACACTTGATCCAACGTCTTGGTCCATTAAGGAGGTGATCGCACGTCGAACTAGGCAACCGGACTATATAGCTGTAACACTTTCGCTTAGCCATGGGAGTATAATGTTGGGGCTACTATGTAGCCTGGTACCTTCAGCGTGCATCCGAATACGGGCGTGTGTACATGACCGAAAGCGGTTCTTCGTTATCTGGAGGATCCTAAAGATTCCGATAAGTCTTGAGTGGTTGAACAGTCTCTCATTTGTATCATGATGATCAGTTTTCGGCTTTCTCTCTTGAGGTGCTCATCCGAAATAACCAGGGCACAATCGCAATAATTCTCCTTTGGCCACCTTAGCCGATAATGGCCGGAGCGTAAAGGCGGCAAACCCAGAGCCGGGCAAACCCAACATTTGACCAAAGACATGATTGAGCTGCTGCATATAAGGCCAAACTCGTGACGCCGAACACTCCCGAAGGTATTCGGACTTTTATAACAAACGATGGGCTCAAGAATTCCCATTCATTATAAACCATGTGTTTCCAGGTACGTGCGTTAATCTGTCGTGGCGAAATGCCAAAAAGGCAGTATCCTCTGTGGGTATAGAACCCATGGGATGGTTGAACAACAAGAGGCAATAGAAAAGGTTTACACAGGGGCTTAATCTAAAAAGAAATCTGTTGAACGGGGCCTGCTTGCGTCTGCGCCTTTGTCTCCGTTGTGCCGTATCCTGGAAGGGTATCGCGCGAATGTTGTCTGTGAAAAAAGGAAAACTCGTAGGAGAGTACAACGTTAGTATGCGATGGATAATAAAAGTGTAAGATGTTGGCCTGCCAATAAGGTTGAGCCAAGTGTGGGGCTGTATCAAGTTTATATAGCCCTTGGTGCCTGATTCAATCTTATCCGGGCGACCGGACTCGTCTAACCGTGTCTGTGGTCTTAATGACCAGTCATGTTTTCTAATATTGGAGGCCGCTTATAGTCCGGCCACTAGGGCCATCGCGGGGTTCTCTGCGCGTGAAGAGCACTCTGTGATTCTGCTAACTATGATGACGCCATGTGGTCCGGGCATCTTGAGTGTAAGGTAGCCATAGTGCGGCAATGCATTGAAGCGGGCGAAGGACGTTCTTCCAAGCAATGCATGATAGTCGCTTTGGAAGGGTGCAATGATGAAGAGCAGCTCTTCGCTTCTGGAGTTGCCTGGAGAGCCGAATGTTACCTCTAGTATGACGAAGCCCCTGCTGTGGGCTACAACGCCTGGTATCACCCCTTCAAAGGTGGTGTTGCTTTGGTTAATTCTGGATGGGTCTATCTCCATCCTGCGGACAGTGTCCTCATATATTAAATTGAGACTGCTGCCGTCGTCCATAAGGACGTGGTGAGATGGTATCCGTAGATTATTGGGTCAAGCACCAAGGCCTTTGATCCTCCGCGCCGAATACTAGTTCAGTCGTCCAAGTGATCGAAGGTGATCGGATAAGGCATCCAGTGGTTAGGTGTGAGTACGATGGGCTCTATATCGAGCGCGTCTCTATGTGCGCATTCGTGCCTCCTCATGGATGTGTGAGTCGCGTGGATCATGTTCCTTTTTTTAACCTCTGGCGGGAATTTTTACGTCCCTCGGTGTTGGTGGCGAGGTTCATCCTCGTCTTCACTTGGTGTTTCCCTTCCCTTGTGTTCGGCATTTAATTTGCCGGCCTGCTTGAAGACCCAGCACTCTCTGTGCATGTGGTTCGCAGGTTTGTCAGGGGGGCCATGAATTTGGCATAGTCTGTCTAGGACTCTATTCATACCAGATGGTCCCTCTTTACTGCCTTTAAATGGCTTCTTTCACTGATCAGGTCGAGAGCCCCTGAATCCGGCATGAACTGTTGTGTTATCCGGGCTCTCTTCCTTGTTTTGGCATTTGTGTTTATTACGTCGTGGCTTCCCGTTGCCATCCCTTATTTCGGATGTGCTGGGGTCATTGGTGCCTTTACGGGCTAGCCAGCTATCTTCACCCGCGCAAAAGCGGGTCATGAGGCTTGTTAAGGCTGCCATTGTCCTCGGCTTTTCTTGGCGAGGTGTCAGCGAAACCACTCGTCGAGGATCTGTGTTTGAAGGCCGCTAAAGCTTCAGCATCCGGACAGTCGATGATTTGGTTCTTCTTAGTGAGGAATCTGTTCCAAAGCTTGCGAGCGGACTCTCTGGGTTGTTGGATTATGTGACTTAGATCGTCAGCATCCGGAGGCCGGACATAGGTCCCTTGAAAATTGGCCCTGAAAGCGTCCTCGAGTTCCTCCCAACTCCCAATTGAATTTTCGAGGAGGCTTTTCAACCAGTGTCGGGCTGGTCCCTTCAGTTTGAGGGGAAGGTATTTGATGGCGTGGAGGTCATCCCCACGAGCCATGTGTATATGCAGGATAAAATCCTCAATCCAGACGCCTGGGTCTATCGTTTCGTTGTATGCCTCTATATTCACAGGTTTAAAGCCCTGTGGGAATTCATGGTCCAGTACCTCTTCGGTAAAGCACAGGGGGTGAGCAGCCCCTCTGTATCTGGACGTGTTGTGGCATGTCGTCGGTTGTTGTTGTGTCCGGCGTTTATTCCGAACTGGTATTCGATTGGCATAATCGTTTTGGTGACCATAGTCCCTCACCGGGGTGTGCCCTTTGGATCCATAAATGGACCTGGTCACGTCAGCTTTCTTATCCAGGTGCTCACATAGATCGTGCGCGGCGTTGGTAACCGCTTTGTTGCGGTTATGAAGTGGCACGGCTTCGTCGTCGAATTCTGGCAGTAGCTTGCGTTTTGGATAGCTCTTTGTATGGCGATCATCGCCGTATCTTTCTTCAGTGTCTAGCACTTTGTTCCATCTACGGTTGAGCATTTACTGGCCGGCTTTGAGCCGTTGCTTCTGCTTCTTTAGACTTCTTGTGGTGGCCATGAGCTTTTTGTGGAGGTTATCTCGTTCCACGTGTTTTTCTGGGATTGCATCATTATCCGAACTCTTTTCCTGTGCTGACTCAGTTTGATGACCTTGTCCGGGGTCATTGTCCTCGGGCGTCTGCTCCGAACTGTGTTCGGGATGACCTGGTTCGCCCTGCTCCATCGCTGGGTCCATATGGTCGTTGTTGCCTTCGGAGTTGATTGTAGTATCGATCCCTCTGGCGCTCTTGTCGCTATTTTTACTGTTGCTGGACTTAGAACGGTGTCTGCTCCGTCGCTTTGGCTTTTGTCCGGGGGTTTTGTCGTCCGGATTGTCTTCTTTGTCCACTTTGGGCGTATCTACCATGTATATGTCGTGTGACGAGGGAGGAGTCCAGCGCCCCATAGATGTCGAATCTTTTCCTGCATCGTCGTCCATACCATCGATGCCTTCGGAGTCGAAGTCAGGCACGTCGGTTAAATCATCGACCGTGGCTATGAAGTGGGTGGTGGGTGGGCAACGAATTTCTTAAATCTTTGCTTCCCTCGAGCTGGACATAGTTTGGCCCAGAATTTTCATCAAAGAGAGTTTTTAACAAGTTCAGCATGTCACCAAAGGGCGAGTGCTGAAAGATATCCGCAGCGGTGAACTCCATTACCGGAGCCCAACCTGGCTCGACTGGCTCGGGAGTGCACGGATCGGGACCAACATCTGGATACGAATCCGACGGTCCGTAATCACAGGCCACCATAGAGGTAAGGCCCGTGTTTGTCTCCATCGCCGATGAGTGTGCGACCTACGGGGCGGGGTCCAGCCCTCCGTCTTTAGGCAACGCGGCCTGTTCCGGATTTAGGTCTGAGGCTATTGCGGGGGTGATACCCCGAGCTTTGTCCGACAGCAGGTCTAAGCCGTGCTCGTCGTGAATGTCCGGTGCCCCTGGCATGGGCACGAGTCCATCGGCGATCCGATCTCCGCAGATATCCACCGTGTAATTCAGGTTTCCGATCCTGATCTGGTGGCCAGGGGCGTAGCTATCGATCTGCTCCGGTGTGGCGAATTGGCCCGGGACGGAACCGCCCGAACACGAAGATCTTTCCGGGGGGGAAGGTCTCACCCGGGACCGTGTTGTTGATGATGGTTGAAGGATTCATCAAGCCCTGTAGCGACGACACAGAGGAACTCTCAATGAAAGCACCAATGTCGTTGTCAAAACCGGCGGATCTCGGGTAGGGGGTCCTGATCTGTGCGTCTAGGCTAATGGTAACAGGAAGCAAGGGACACAGATGTTTACCCAGGTTTGGGCCCTCTCGATGGAGGTAAAACCCTACTTCCTGCTTGATTAATATTGAAGATATGGGTAGTATAAGAGTAGATCTACCACGAGATCGTAGAGGCTAAACCCTATAAGCTAGCCTATGATGGTATGATTGTAATTGTGATCGGCCTTCTAAGGACCAACCTCTCCGGTTTATATAGACACCGGGGAGGGCTAGGGTTTACATGGAGTCGGTTACAAGGAAGGAAATATAATATCCAGATCGCCAAGCTTGCCTTACACGCCAAGGAAAGTCCCATCCGGACATGGGTCGAAGTCTCGAGTCTTGTATCTTCACGCTTCAATAGTCCGGACGATGTATACAGTCCGGCTGTCTGGATACCCCCTAATCCAGGACTCCCTCAGCGCACAAGAGTAGTATATTGGTTTCATATCATGTACTGCTATGACGCCACTAAGTGTAAACCTGAGGGCGATCTTAATCCTACACAGCAGGAAGCTTTTGAGAACATGGATACCCTCTTCAAAGCCGCCCTGTCGAGTGTTCTTGACGATTCCATTGTGGATTCATATATGTCGTTTGACAGCGGCAAAGACATGTGGGCTACGCTCGAGGCCGTGTTTGGGGCCTCGGGTGCTGGCAACGAGTTGTGGAGCAATGATGTGACTACAAGATGACTGATGAGCGCTCTATTGTTCAACGGACTCATGAGATACAGTCACTCGCTAAGGAACTTGAATACTTTAAGTGTGTGTTGCCGAACAAATTTGTTGCTGGGATCATCATTGCCAAGCTTCCACCTTCGTGGAACGATTTTGCTACTTCTCTGAAAAACAAGAGACATGAGTTTTCCATTTTGGATCTCATTAGCACTCTTGATTTTGAAGAGAAAGCGAAAGCAAAAGACACTGCGTGCTCGAATCGCCGAGGGAGCTTCTAGTGCCCACATGGTACACGAGAAGCACTTCAGCCCAACCAACCCCAAAACAACAAGAACAAATCTCGGGAAAAGGCAAGTTTGATGCAAAGAATAAGCCGTCACATTCTACCAACTTCAAGAAGAATTCTCATAGCGGAAGGGATACAAACCTCAATTTTGGTAGCACCACACAAAATTTATATGGCTGCATCTACCTTCATCATTAACCTCATGGTGCTCTAGGTATTCCTACATTAGTAACTAGGTACAATGACCACGGAAGATGAAATAAGCTTATTAAATGCGTTGACTTGTTGATTGCGGTCTTGGAGCGATCCTGTCATGTGTGGAGTAGCAAACAAGAAGTGCAGTCGAAGGTGGAAATCAACCAAGGACTTATGAAATTATATATAATCTTCCTCAGGTAGGTCAGTATCCCCTTCGTCCAGATGATCGTGTTTTGTCATGCCGAGCTATTGATATGTGCTACTGTTTTGCAACACCGTTTAAGTATAGCTATTGTTTTCCTATCTTTTCAGATTCAGGACAGTGAAGATGATTTCAGGGGAACTGCACAATATGGACTCATGTTGAGTCATATCTATTGCCTCATGTGTTTGGCTGTAGATGTGTCAGCATCAATTGCAAGATGAGGCAGCTAGCTAGCTGTGGAGTTGCCAACATGCTCAAAGTGCTCGCAACATTGAGAAGAAACAAGCATGCCCAGAAATTAATGCGTGCTTGAGGAGGCCCTTTTGCTCGGAGAAGCATCGACCGATTTTCTTTATTTCCACACCTTCTCGAGCTTTGTATTGGTTATAGTATGGTGAATCATTGAGATGCATAAACATGTTGAACTTTTGTTCTTCTGAATGTTAGTATGCATATCGTATCTTCTGAAGCTTAGTTTAATGTAAATGTTGACTAGCCTATGAACCTTCACAATCTAGTAAGTATATTGTAGGCATGTTATTTGACACCTCACTTTGCCGCGCTACGCGACCAGTGTGAGTGTCTGCATCCAGTACCACATCCTCCAATTTGGTGGATGCCAAGTTGAAAAAGGTTACCGATGAGTAGCCATAAGCTGGAGGCGTCTCTTTTTTTCTTGTGAATGGGCAATAAGCTGGAGAGTGTCTCGGGCTGCCTCTAGCACAAGGCCCTCCAGTACGAAACACGGGCAGCCGACTGGGCCGATACAAAAGCCTATCCATCTTAAAGCCCATTTGTTTTTGTTTTTTGCGAGGAGAAGCCCATATTTCTTGAAGAGGGGGCGATCCCAGGAAAACCCTCCTTCCTCCACGCTTCCACTTACGCTTCCGTCTCGCCCCAATTCCCCCCGCTCCCCATCTTCCTCACTCTTCGAGAAAACCCCCGCTCACCATCTTCCTCACTCGTACAGAAAACGCCTTCTCCTCTTCTTCCACTCCTACAGAAAACCGCAGCCCTCCTTCTTCCCCACTCGCACTACCACTAGGCTCGTCTCTGGCTACTCTGCTCAAAACCGTGAGCTCGGCGCGACGCCCACAAGGAAAATGGAGTCGGCTGGCCCCAGCGCCAAGAAGACGAGGCTCCCGCCAGCGGCGACGCTGATTGTAGATCCCGCACCCAGCATCGCGGGGAGAAACGGCGACCCCCCCTCCCCCACCCGGATCTGAGGAACCGGTAGAATCTACGGTGGACCGCATCAGCGATCTCCCGAACATCATCCTTGAGAAGATCATCTCGCTTCTTCCCACCAAGGATTGATGCCGCACACAAGTCCTCTCAACTCAGTGGCGCCCTCTATGGCGCACCGCGCCCCTCAATCTCGATTGTCGTCAGATATCTGTCCTTCCTGAATTTGATCTCCTCAGAGCCATCGTCTCCTCTCACCAGTAGGGCCCCGTTCAACGCCTCTACATCCCTACACACTACTTGATGTCCATACCCGGCACGGTGGACACTTGGCTGACATCCCCTGAATTCAGAAAACTCCAGCAATTGAGTTCTACCATTACCACGAAAGTTTCATACGACGAACACACCAAGAATTCGTGCCCACACCACCGTTGTCCATCTCGTGGTTTTCCTCCTCTCTCCACACCATCACCTTCGCGCGGTGCCATCTACCAGACGATCTGGTACAAATGCTTCGGCTCCCACTACTAAAAAAACTTTCGGTTATGGTGGTTTATCTGTCGGAGGCCTCACTGCACAGCATCATCCACTCCAGTTGCCCTGCCCTGGAGCACTTGCTGATTGTTTTGGGAGTAGAAATCCCTATCTGTTGTCTCCAAATAAAGTCGCCTCACCTTAAAAGCATTGGAATTTGTTTTGAAGGACAACAGCTCATCATCGAAGATGCCCCTTCACTTCAAAGGTTGCTCCTTCATCATTGTTATAAACCTTCGCAAATAATTGCCGTCTCTGTGCCCAAACTGGAGACCTTGGGCCTAATTAGTGTTCTAACTAGTGCTCTGTTTGATGATCACAACAAGTTGGTGTTTGGCTCCTCACTTTTTCAGGTACCGTATATTGTCATCTACACATTTGTAATCATAAGCTGCATTTTTATTCTGTGTGCATAAGTTTTATATCATCTCGGAGTACACTTTGGGTACTAATATTATGTTATATGCTCAATGAAGAGTTCGTCCATGGATAGCCTATCAATGCTGCTGGATTCTGTCATGAACTTATATATCGGAATGCATAGTTATGATCTGAACATAATTATTGGCTTGCTGCGATGCTTTTGGTCTCTGGAGAATTTATATATAAATGTGATGATTTCATGCACACTGAAAGACCATATATATTGTACTAGAATTAATCGTTCAGTTGTTGCTCTTTCGACATACTCTTTTTTCAAACCTTAACAGTTTTCAAATCTTAATGTCTACTTAGGTACTACAACCACATGGAGAAAAACGTATAACCAATCGGTGGTGTAATAAGCACAAGGATTTTCTCAGTTCTCATGACATTCGTTTAAGGACAATAATGATGGAAGGATATGCATCCAACCAGGCAAACAGAAGCTTTATCACATTCTTCCTGTTGAATGCGAGGTTACTATTGTCCATGAGGCTTAAGTTTTACCGCAAGAGATTTCTCATGGACGGACACGTTGAACAACAAAAAAAGAAGTTTCAGGTGCACAAATGGGCTTCTAAGCATGCTCGGCTTCTATTTACAACAAGTTGTAGTCATCCTGAAATATATTTTTTTGCACGGGATGTTGATTTTATGGATCAGACTGATCCATTTGTTTGTGACTGCGAAAAAGAGTGGTTGGGTTAGATGTTACTGCCATGTTCAATCTGGGTTTTGTCTAAAAATTTGACGAACAATTAATCCTTGGGCTTTTTGTACCGTTTGTAAGCTTGAGTTGCATGTTGTTGCCCTCGTACTCCCCTCCACCTGCCACTACACTGCCGCATCTTCCACGGCTGTTGTTTGTTCCCGTCCGAGGCCTCGCCGTTGTTCTCCATGTGGTTACGCTTCATTGTGCCCGCCGCCGTCTGGCGTTGTCAACATGGTCAACAACCAAGAGGAATCAGGAGATGACTATACGTGGAGAGGCTGACAGTAGGGACCCACCAGGGTCATTACATTACGCAAGAAGGTGCCTCGTTATTACCAGCCAAAAAAAAATATTTCCTCCTAATTGTTTGACAACTAGGTCCCACGCCATTGTCAATGTAGTCAATAAACGAGAAAATTACACAACGAGCGGATAACACCAGGGACCCAGCAGCTCGCCCAGTTTTTTTTTTAGTTTTAGAGATGGAGCTCAACTGCGCGCTGTGTGGGGGCTGTGGCCCGTCTAGCCCACGCTTACGCGTTTATTTAAGCACATGACGAGCCCAGTTGATATCTTTTTTCTTTCTGAAAATGGCTAGCCCAGTACTTTTTTTTGGAGAATACCAAAATCGAGGCCTACTTGCTTTTCTCAGCCCTGCTGGGCTGCAAATCTTTCAAGACGAGGAGGGATGTAAGTAGTAAGAAATGGTCTTCCCCAGAAAATGGGCTATAAGTTGTAAAAAATGGGCTGTAAATTTTTAAACCAAAGCCAACTGGCAATTACATTAAAATATAATTTTTTTTCTGGTTTTATCTACTCTCTACTCTTATAAAAACCAAAGCCAACTGGCAATTACATTAAAATATCGTCTTTTCTCCCACAAGTAAACTACTCATACAAATGCATCTTCATGTTCCGTGCAACGCACGAGCATCTTGCTAGTTAAGATTTTAAATTTCGTTCATTTCTTTTGCGGAGAATTGTTTTTTTAATTTTCTTTTGATATATTTTTTAAAATTATTTTTAACGTGACTCAAAATTTCGTGATTAAAAGAGTTCGGACCCCACGGAAATATGCAAAATTTCGTTGAATTTTTTAGCAGTGCCCAGAACATACGGTCTGTAATGCTAATAAAAAGGATGTGGGCTTCAAATATTCTTAAGAATTAGCAAATGGGCTGTAAATTATTGAAAATAATGGCTAATGGGCTGTATGTTGTTTTCCACAGATTTGGAGGCTGACTTCTGGGCCTACTAGGTTGACGATGATGTTGTCCTAAAATTTTTTTTACGTGTACGCAAGTGAAAGCACAAGTGCTCCCTAGGTGGTTTTGGTAATTAGTGTCAACATATCTCTTGTTGGACTAACATTTTTATCTAGTATGTTTCAGACAAGTTCAACAATGAAGTGGCATGGACTAAAGGATGTGGAACTCCTTCAAGATGCTAAGGACAAAGGATTGGCTCAAGCTTCAAGCTCAAGACTCTTCATTTTACATTTTAGTGATCCAAGATCACATTGAGTCTATAGGAAAAGCCAATACTATCAAGAAGGGATGAGGTGTTGCTTAATGAGTTTCTTGCTCCACAGTGCTTAGTGATATGCTCCAAAACCCTCAACTACTTTCCCACTTCCACACATATGACCTAAACCTAAAGTCAAACTCGGCCCTACCGATTCTTTCTATTCGGCGCCACCGAGTTCAGATGTCATAGCCACTGCCACAAACCCTAAGCAAATCGGTTTCACCGATAGGGATCTCGGTCTCACCGAGATGGGATTGTAATCTCTCTGTGTATGTCCATTACCAAAATCGGTCTCACCGAGTTTGTGCAATCGGTACTACCGAGATTACAATGCAAACTCTCTAGTTAACTTATTACCCAAATCGATCTCACCGAGTTTGAGTAAGCGGTCTCACCGAGTTTGCCTGACCAACTCTCTGGTTAGCTAATTACCAAATTCGGTCTCACCGAGATTACGTTATGCCCTAACCCTAACCATATCGGTCCTACCGAGATGCATATCAGTCCCACCGAAAACCCTAACAGTCACTAGGTTTACTAAATCGGTCCGACCGAGTTTTATGATTCGGTCCCACCGAGTTTGGAAAATTGTGTGTAACGGTTATATTTTGTGTGGAGGCTATATATACCCCTCCACCTCCTCTTCATTCGTGGAGAGATCCATCAGAACAAGCCTACACTTCCAGCATCCTATTTCTGAGAGAGAACTACCTACTCATGTGTTGAGGACAAGATATACAATTCCAACCATATGAATCTTGATCTCTAGCCTTCCCCAAGTTGCTTTCCACTCAAATCTTCTTTCCATCAGATCCAAATCCTATGAGAGAGAGTTGAAGCACAAGAGCAAGGAGTTCATCATCAACACACCATTTGTTACTTCTTGGAGAGTGGTGTCTCCTAGATTGGCTAGGTGTCACTTGGGATCCTCCGACAAGATTGTGGAGTTGAACCAAGGAGTTTGTAAGGGCAATGAGATCACCTACTTCGTGAAGATCTACCGCTAGTGAGGCAAGTCCTTTGTGGGCGACGGCCATGGTGGGATAGACAAGGTTGCTTCTTCATGGACCCTTCATGGGTGGAGCCCTCCGTGGACTCGCGCAACCGTTACCCTACGTGGGTTGAAGTCTCCACCAATGTGGATGTACGATAGCACCACCTATCGAAACCACGACAAAAACATCCGTGTCTCCAATTGTGTTTGAATCCTCCAATCCCTTCCCTTTACATTCTTGCAAGTTGCATGCTTTATTTTCCGCTGCCTATATACTCTTTGCATGCTTGCTTGTTATGTATTGAGAATGTTAAACTTGTGCCTAAACTCCACTTAAACTTAAAAGAGATTAAAAACTGCAACTTTGGTACTTAGTGTCTAATCACCCCCCTCTAGACACCTCTTCTCAAGATCCTACGGCAAGGCTTTGTCAACTAAGTCAACACAGAGCAGTGACTGTTGGATGTCCATCCAACGGCCGCCGTGCTTCTTCAATCTCTGATCTTCCTGCTCCAGCCGCCCAAACCAGCACCGACGGGACTGTCTGCTCCCTCCTCCCGTGGCGGGTCTGTCTTGCCGCCAAATCCATCCCTCTACCCACCCGCACATCCTGTTATTTTCGGCGGCGTCGGCCTCACCCATGACCGACCAGGTCAGCGTTCAGTACTCCCCTCGGCATGGGCATCCATTGCGGTGGCCGCCCGGCTCGAGTCGTTCCTTCTGGGCCTCGCCCTCGTCCACAGCGTTTGTGCTCTCAACAAGCGAGGTCAACATGGTCAACAAACAAGAGCCATCGGAAGAGGTGACGGTGAGGGTCCACACAAGGAAATGCCTCCTTATTACGCGCAAAAATAATGATTCCTCCACGGCAATTTGGGACCCACCGGAAGGGTCTCTGTATTTCTTGAAAAAATGTTCCCCATTGTCATTTCGGACCCACCAGCTATATCTTACGCATAGCAACGTGCCTCCTTATTACGCACAAAAAAATGAATACTCCCCACCTTTGCCGGGACCCACCATTGTGGGAGGCTGACTTGTGGGCCTACTAAGATGATGGGGATGGAGGGCTTTGTCAACTTAGTCAATATGAACAATTCTAGATCCAGTGACTGTACGATGTCCATCCAACAATCGTAGTGCTTCTTCAACCTCTGGTCTTCTTGCTCCAGCCGGCCAAACAAGCGTCGGGCGTGCCACCTGCTCCTGCCTCCCGTGTCCAGCTGTGCTGCCACCTTTGGCCATGCCATCCCTCTATACTCACCCACACCTCCTATTATTCTCCGGTGATGGCAGCCTCACACCGCAGCCGAAGCAGTCAACCCACGTACTCCCCTCCGCGTGGGCATCCACTACCGCATCTTCCCCAGCTCCGCGTCCTCCCCTTCCTAGGCCTCGCCGTCGTCCACCGCCCTGTTGCTCTCGGCACGGCGTGGTCAACGTGGTCAACGAACGACTTCGATCAAAAGAGTATTGTACGTGGAGAGGCTGACAGCTGGGTCCACGACCGCAGCAAGGAAGTGCCTCCTTATTATGCATAAAATAATGATTCCTCCACCTGACAGCAGGGACCCACCGGACGGGCCACCGTATTTCATAAAAAAAACGTTTCCCCTGACTGTGGGGACCCACCAGCTACATCTTCGCACGCAAGGAAGTGCCTGACAGTCGGGACCCACCCGGTCGAAGCGTACGTAGCATTGTCATTCTGGTCGCGAACGTGTACATACATACGATCGGTCTATCTGCAGGCTGCAGCGATGAACCGTGGCCGTGTAAGGAAGGGCACGTGTCGTAGTAGAGGCGCGCACATAGCATGTACACGTACTTACAGCAGCCAGGGTGCAAGAAAGTAAATACAGCCACGTACGTACATATGGGCGGGGTCTCGAACGCCTACTCGTGCATACGTACGGCCAGGGCTCGTGTACATGGCTGGGTCGGAACAGAGAAACTGCGTCATCATCGTGTTCATGGGGAGGCAACGAAATGCGTCGTGTTCATCGAGAGGCAACGGAACGCGTGCTATTCATCGGGAGCCAACCGGCTTGGGCGGAACAACCGATGGAAACGAGGCCTGGCGTATCATGGAACGGAGGAAACGGCCTTGTGTTCGACCGGCCATGGTCGAAACGGGATCCTATTCATCAGGAGGGGTCTGGAGTGCCGCAAAACGGAGGAAACGGACTTCTCTTGGTCGAAACGGGATCTTGTTGATCGGGAGGGGTGTGGCATACCGCAAAACGGAGGAAACGGACTTGTGTTTGATACGTCTCGAATGTATCTATATGTCGGGGGTTGGGTGCGACATATGCCAAAGGATGGCTTATCATGGAGGGGGCGAGTAGAACGTCGCCGGTGCCTGGAAACGGGATGAGGCGATGACATGCACGCCGGCGAATCTTACCCAGCTTCAGGGCTCTCCGGGATGAGGCTTTATTGAAAATCGCTGTCTTGGAGTCGGCTTGTCCTGAGGCCGTCTCTGGGACTCGGCCTAGAGGGGCAGTCGGCGACTCTGTCGCCGACTCTCTGAAGGCGGCCCTTCGTCTTGGGGTCTTGAGGGGCGCAATCTGCCCCGATGTTTTGAAAGGTCCAGGGCTCGGGTCTGCCTACCCGTGGCCCATTACTCCGACAGAGTCCCTCGGCCGGGAGGCGCCGAGGGCAACATGTCGAGGCCTCGGCAGCTTCATCCCTTTGGTAGAAGAATCTGGACTCGGCCCGCCGTCTCCATCTTGAGCCGACTAGCTGGAGTCGGCCTTGCCGGGGGCCGTCTTTCACTTCAAAGGTCTCGAAGGTCGCAGCAGGATCCGGGCGGCGTGCCTGATAAGCTTCCCGGCAGCCGCCCGTGGCGGGCCCGCCACGCGACGCCACGCGGCAGGGCCAGTCTGCCAGCCCACGCACGTGACAAGACAGGTCCGTCAGGCGGGGCCCGCCACTACCACACCCCGGCGCTGGCGGATCCGCTGCGGTCGTGCGGCGGTTGAGCTCCCGCGCCGTTCTGCGGCGCAATAACGTCGTGGGTTAAATCGTGGGGGCGTGGGGACGTGGGCGCAGTTAATCCCACGCCCGCCCCCTCAGCTTTGCAGCCTAGGCGCCTATAAGTAGGCGGGGGTAGGGAGGGGGCGGCGACGCACGCGCACTCTCTCTTCCCCGCTCCCTGCCTTGTCTTCTTCCTCGCTCCGCTGCGCTGAACCTTGTTTTCTTCCTCGCTCCGCAGCGCCGAACCTCGCCGCGCCGCGGAAATGAGCTCCTCATCCGCCGCCGCGCCTCCCACCGCGCGCTCCGGCGTGTGGGACGGCTCCATCATCGACGACGTCATCATCGAATTTCTTTGTCAAACGCGTCGCATCCCCGGCAGCCACCTAGTGCGGACCCGCGCCGCGCCGGAGGGCGAAATCACGCAGGCGCCGGAGGAGGGCGAGCGGGTCATTTTCCACTCGCACCTCATGCGCGGGCTAGGGCTGCCGGTGAGCGGCTTCTTCCGCGCGTTCTTGGAGTTCTTTGGGCTCCAGCCGCACCACCTCACCCCCAACACGGTGGTGCTGCTGGCCGCCTTCGCATCCTTATGCGCAGGCTTTCTCGGAGTTCTTCCCACCATCGAGCTGTGGGGGGAATTCTTCCAAGCCAAGCTCGGGACCCACGTCTCTCGCGTGTCGGCTCTATGCGGCACGTTCATCACCAAGAGGAGGCCGGTGCCCGAGAACCCTTTTCCTGCCATCTCCCTCATCAAGTCGGTGAAGATGTGGCAGCGTTCATACTTCTACGTCAAGAACGTCGTCCCTGAAGGCGATTGGGTCAACTTGCCGCCTTACGTGGGCGGCGAGCTGGCGGGCCGACCCACCAGCTGGTCCTATAGGGCCCGGACGCTGACTCCGCGAGCAACGCCGTCAGCGTCGCCTTGACTCAGCGTGATAATCTGATCGGAGGGCCTGGCGGGGCGAACTTGCTGGCGCCGCCGTGGCGCCGAGTTCTCCCTCTTCAAGGCCGACCTCATCGATCTGTCGGATGGCGGCCGCCAGAGACCAACCGGCTGTGCTCCATGGACATGCCCCACGCGGAGGTGGTGGACACGGTGAACTTCTTGGCGAACTGCGGCCTCACGGAGAAATGGCAGTTCGACAAGGAGCCATACTCATGCGCCAATCCCCGCCATTGGTAAGTCGTCTCTTGCTTCGTTTCCTTCTTGGCGGATCGGCTCTAATTTTCCTTGGTTTTCCGACTCGAGAATCCCCTCATGCCGCCTTGGCTGGCGCCCGAGGCCGGCTCGTGAATTGCCCCCGATCGGCGGAGAGCGGCGCCGATGACCCGACAGGTGTGGCGGCGATGGAGGCCGACGCCGAGGGAGGAGGAGGGGCCGACGACTTCAGGCCTTCGGCCACCTTTGCCGATTGGCCTGACGATGACGGCGAGAAGGAAGTCGTCCCCCGAGCTCCTCCGCCGCCTTGGGTGGTCGAGGTGGCGCGAAGAAGCGCCGGGCCGGCCCGAGTCTGCCAGGCGGCCGGGCCAAGAAATTCAGGGGAGCGGCCGCCGCGACCCAGCGCGAAGAGGCGGTCGCGAAGGCTAACCACTTCCGCAAGGAAGTGAAGAAGCCACCGCTGGTCTCCGCGTAAGTATTTTTTGTTCTGTCTTGTTTTCTTCTAGTCCGTCTTGTCCGAGTTTTCTCATGTCTTTTTCCTCATCAGGGCTCCCCTCACCTTGGAGAGGGTCGCCGCCGCCTCCGTCATGGGGTCAGTGGAGACGTTCGCCAATAGTCGGCGGTTTGACCCTGCGGCCGCCCTCCGGGAGGCAACGGAGCGGAATGCGCAGGAGAGGCGCGACGAGGAGGAGGCTGCCCGTCGGGAGAAGGCGGAGGCTGAGAAGGCGGTCGAAGCCGCCGCTGCAGCCAAAAGGCGAGCCGAGGAGGCCGCGCACCTTCACTTGGCGCTGCTCGTCACTCCGCTGAGCTCAGCGCCACCACCGCCGGAGTTCACGGGGCAGTCGGAGGGAGTCGGTGGTGAGGTCCCGTCGCGAGGAGGGAAGGCGGCGAGGTCTCTTCACCGGCGCGGCCGCCACCTCCGCCGCCTCCACCGCAGATCCGAGATCGCGAGGCAAGCAGCCGGACCCGCTGTCTGCCGCCGACCGACGACGAGGCCGTGGCGCAGCTGCTTCTTCAAGTCGCCTCGCCAGGCAGCGACGCCGTCTTGAGAAGGCGACCTCGGCGCCGCGCCCGCCAGAGACCGGGCGCCGCCACCGCCATCCACGGCCGAGGCGACAAGCGCCCGCACCGTTGGGTGGAGTGCGAGGAGGCGGCACGGCCCCTGAACACGGCGCCTCGGGCGTCCAGCGGCTGCGGGCTGAAAACAACGCCATCCGAACCTCTCCAAGGCGCACTGGCGTCGCGATCCGCCGTCTTGGCGGTATGTTTCTTTTGAACTTTTTCTGCTCTTCTCGTGGGGGCGTCAGCACCCACTGGATGTAGTCCCGAGTTTGGGCGGCTGCTGAGCAGCAGCCCGTAACATTATTTGCTTACTTCCAAGTTTTTACCTCTGTGCGGAATTCTTGTCGCAGGAGTATCACAACCTCCGCTATCGCCTTCAACATAGCGTTGAGGAACCGAGCAAGCGGGCTGCTGACTTGGCGAGGAGCCGAGGTGAGTTTTCTTCATGGGCGCGCATGGCGCACCCAGGCTGTAATCCCGAGATTGGGCCGATCACTGCTGCGATCGGGCGGATCTTCTGGCGACCTTCTTAGGCAGGCGACTTGGCGTCCTTCTTCTTTTTATTCTTGAGTCCAAGCCGCTCTTGGGGCAGCTGGAACGCCGAGACCTCTTTGCGCGCCAAATAGGAGGAGGCGGCAAGCTTCGCCCAGAAGCCTTGCCCTCTGCTACGCGCAGCTCATGGGCGAAGGGAGCTGCTCAAGGCGGCGCAGAGCTAAAGCGGAGAAGAAAGAGGCCGCTCTCTGGCGGGTGAGAGAGCGAGCTCCCTTTGGAGCGACGAGGAAGCGCAGCTGACCTCCGGCTTCCACGAAATCGAAGATATCGTTGATGGTGAGTTTGCTTTTACTTTTTCTTTTGGGTTGCCGACTATGGGTCAAGCCGACTCCTATTTTTCTGACTTGCTTCTTCTTCTTCTTGGCAGACTTCTTCCTGGTCACACGCAGCGTCCAATCAGCCATCGAGGCCGAGCGAGGCGCTGGAGGGCGGGTGGCGCTGAGATTGCAGCCAACGCCCCTCGGACCCTTGACGAGCAGCTCCTGAGCATTGAGGCTCGTCTACGGCCGGCACATCGGATGCTGCGCCGTCTTCAGCGTGTCGGTGCCCAAGCGATCGCTGCTGCGTGGCGGACATGCGATTCTGCGCCTCCCACCGGACCGCCGACCGGGCCGGAGGTCGCGGGCCGCCATCTTGAGGCTTGGAAGGGTTCCGCGGCTCGGCTGGAGCTTCGCCGAGCCACAGAGTTCGCTCAAGGCGTGGTATCGAGGCTCGACACAGACCGGCCGCCGCGCTCGGTCGAAGCCAGCGGAGCTGCTGGCGGCGGAGGAGCGCCCTCGTCGGCGTCTTGGCGGCGATCGCCGACTACACGGACACCAGCGTCTTCGTCCCTGGCGGGCTGAAGACGGTGGGGCGCACCGCCGAGTGGTTGGGATGAACCGGACTACGGCGAGGACTTCGGCGGAGGTGATCGACTCAGCGCCGAGATGAAGACGAGGCGGAGGACGGAGACGGCATGGGCGCCCGAAAGGCGGAGCGGGCGACCAGCCTCAGCTCAACAAGCGCCTCCAAAGAACGAGCCGTGCCATCTGGGCGGCTGCCGCCGAGACGATCAGCCGAGACCGCCCAGCCAGCCGCCCGGTGCTCGCGCGCCGCCGCCTCCGCCTTCCGACCCCATCCGCTGCTTCTTCGGCCGCTACCTTGCCTTCATTTTATCTGTTTGCTAGTCTTTTAAAAGAACTTGTTAATTTGCGCAATTCCACCCGCAGGGTGTATTCTGAACCTCTGTCCGAAGATCCGGCCAAGGGCCTAAGCTTGTGTAAATATTATTCTAATTTTATCTTTCCTTGCTTGTTGCTCTTGTGGCTTTTTCCTTTGCCGCCTTCCCTTAGATGCCGCCTTGCCCATCGGGCAACCGCTCTGCGGACTGCCGTCTAGGTCAAGTGCTTGGCTACTTTGAGAAGGCAAGTACTTGGCCATTTTTTAGAGTCGTTAAGCAAGTTGGGTAGAAAGCGGCAAGCCGGCTCCTTAGGAGTTGGATTTACGAAACGGGCTGGAAGCCGATTTAAACTATGTTTATGCTTTGGGTCCTTAGCCATTTTTTCGTGTGGGCGCCCGTTCTACCTTACTCCTTCCCACCAAACGATTAAACTGCGAGCTGCGGCTTCGACAGAGGCGGCTTAGGCACCGCACGTTACTTGTCGACTTGAGAAGCATTTCATAGCCCAAAGGCGGCGAGTCCCGGGCCGACTAGTCGAGCCCGGTGCCAAACAGCATAATCAAAGGGTAACATACTCAAAGGCATAAATCTTATCATACAGATAACAAAAGAGGGCAGTCCCCGAGCTCGTCTCGGGGGGCCCGGAGTCTTGGTACTTCAAATACAAAGGGTAGCGTGGTACATCTTGCATCAAGCTGTAAAATCTTGGAGGAGATTAGCATTCCATGGCCGCTCCGTCTCTTTGCGGAGTCGTCCCTCTTGCGTGCTCGGGGCTTCGGCGTCGATCGGTAGTAGGAGTCGTTGCCCAAAGACTTTCTTGATGATGAATGGGCCTTCCCAAAGGCGCCGACAGCTTGTGCTGGCGGCTGTTCGCTGGATCAGCCGGAGCACAAGGTCGCCCTCTAGGAATGATCTTGGCTTGACCTTCTTGTTGTAGTAGCGCGCAGCTCTGCTGGTAGATCTTGGACCGGTGAGTGCCAACAACCGCCCTCTTCCAAAGCAGATCGGCGCCGTCTTGACGTGCTTCTTCGCTTCCTCTTCGGTGTACATGGTGACTCGCGGGAGTCGAACTCTATATCCGTTGGGATGACGGCCCGGCACCGTGAGCGAGGAAGAAGGGTGTGAAGCCGATTGACTTGTTTGGAGTCGTACCACAGACTCCAGAGGACGGTCGGTAACTCCTCAAGCCAAAGAGCCGCCGAACGCTCCGTGGTTCGACCAATCGAGGCTTGATGCCGACGAGGATGAGGCCGTTCACTCGCTCCACGGCCGTTTGACTGCGTATATGGGCAACGGACGCTAAGTCGAGTCGGATGCCTTGCGTCGCGCAGAAACGGGCCAGGGCGCCTTTGGCAAAACTTGTGTCGTTGTCGGTGATGATGCTGTGTGGTACGTCGTACCGAGTCGTGATGTCGGCGATGAAAGTCACTGCCGTAGGACCATTCAACTTCTTGATGGGTTTTGCTTCTATCCACTTGGTGAACTTGTCCACCGCGACAAGCAAGTGAGTTAGGCCACCTCGTGCCGTTTTGAATGGTCCCACCATGTCCAGGCCCCAAACAGCAAAGGGCCAGCGATGGGGATGGTCTTGGCTGAAGCGGTGAAGCGGCTTGGAGCGGAACACCGCACCTTGCATTTTTGAACTAATTCCTTGGCCTCTTCTAGGGCAGTTGGCGTAAGAAACCGTGTCGGAAGGCTTTGGCGACGAGTGCTCTTGAGGCTGCATGATGGCCGCTTTTCATACGATGGATGTCTTCGAGAATTGCTTGGCCTTGCTCTGACTCGACGCAGCGCTGGTAGACACCGGTGACGCTGCGCCTGACCAGCTCTCTATTGACTATAGTGTAGGCTGCCGCTCGGCGTTGCACTTGCCGAGCCAAGGTTTCATCGGTTGGTAGCTCTCCGTTTACTAAGAACTTCAGGATGGGCTGGGCCCATGAGGGTGCTTCTATTTCTTCGACTGCCAGTACTGCTACTTGGACGAGGGCGGCTGGGCTGGGAGGCGGCGGGTTGGAGTTCGCAGCAGCTTGCTGGGTTGAAGAAGTCCCCGGGCCGACTGGCGCAGTCCCCGGGCCGAGTACTGGAGTCTTCGTAATGGTCGCCGTAGTCCCCGGGCCGGGTTCCGAAGTCCCCGGGCCGGCTTCGACAACCGCGTTCTTGGGGGCGTCTGCAAGGATTCTTGTGCCGTCTGCTGAGGCTTTGGAGTTGGATCCGACTTCTTCAGGGGGGAGCCGGCACAAAAATGGAGTCTGACTCTGGTGACGGCTTGACAGATGGCTTGAGGAGGCGCTGAAGGGCGACGCCGGATGGTATTGCCTGGCGGGTAGAGCCGATTCTTGCCAGGGCATTTGCTTGGTCGTTGTCGTTTCTTGGCACGTGAAGGAATTCGCATCCCTCAAAATATCCGCTCAGCTGCTGTACCAAAAAACGGTAGCTCGCCATATTTGCATCTTTGGCGTCCCAGTCGCCGGATGACTGTTGGACCACCAAGTCGGAGTCGCCGTAGCACAGGATCCGGCGAATGCCAAGCTCTTTGGCAAGACGGAGCCCGTGAATGAGCGCCTCGTATTCAGCGACGTTGTTGGAGGCGGCGAAATGGATCTGCAGCGCGTACTTGAGCTTGTCGCCCTTGGGGGAAGTGAGGACCACGCCGGCTCCGAAGCTGGTGCGCATCTTGGAGCCATCAAAGTGCATCCGCAGATGGGTGGAGTCGGGCGCTGGCGGTAGGTACTGGCTCTCAGCCCAGTCGACGAGGAAGTCGGCCAGTGCTTGTGACTTGATGGCGGTGCGGGGCTGGTAATAGATGGTGTAGGGGGCCAACTCTATGGCCCATTTGGCCACTCGGCCTGAAGCATCTCGGCTTCCGATGATCTCTGCTAGTGGGGCCGTGCAAACCACGGTGATTGGATGCTCTTGAAAGTAAGGCTTCAACTTTTTGGCGGCAAAGTGGGGGTAGTTCTGCTTGGAGGTCGATAGTACCTCGCTCAGGTAATACACTGGTCTCTGGACAGGTAGCGCCTTGCCTTCCTTCTTGCGTTCAACTACAATGATCTGTCTTGACTACCCTTTGGTGGCGGCAATATACTGAGAGCATGGGCTCCTTTGGAGTCGGAGACGCCAAAGATTTGGGGAGTAGTCAGATTCTCTTTAATCGGAGAAAAGCATTCGCCTTTGAGTTCCATTCGAAGAAGGTTGTCTTCTTCATAAGCTGGTACAGAGGAAGAGCTTTCTCGCCCAGCCGACTGATGAAACGGCTGATAGACGCCAAGTAGCCGGTGAACTTCTGGACATCTAGCAGTCGGCGGGGTACTTCCATCCTTTCGATCGGCTTGATCTTCACGGGGTTGCACTCTATGCCGTGTTCAGAAACCAGGAAGCCAAGGAGCTGGCCGGCTGGTACTCCGAAGACGCATTTCTCTGGGTTGAGCTTGATCTGGAATCGGCGCAGATTTTCAAAGGTCTCCTTGAGGTCTTCCAACAGCGTTCCTCGCTTCTCCGTCTTCACCACCACGTCGTCCACGTAAACGTGGGCGTTTCTGCCAAGCTGCTTGAGGAGGCACTTCTGCATGCAACGCTGAAAGGTGGCGCCATTGTTCCTCAAGCCGAATGTCATGGTCAGGTAGCAGAAGGCTCCAAACGGCGTGATGAAGGCGGTCTTCAATCTGTCGGCCGGGTTCAGCTTGATCTGGTGATATCCTGAATATGCATCTAAGAAGCTCAACAGCTCGCATACGGCTGTGGAGTCTATCACCTGATCAATTCTTGGCAAAGCAAACGGGTCCTTGGGGCAGGCTTTGTTGAGGCTTGTGTAGTCAATATGCATCCGCCACTGCTTGTTCTTCTTTAGTACCAAGACCGGGTTCACTAACCATTCTGGAAAGAACACTTCCATGATGAAGCCGGCTGCGAGGAGCTAGGCTATCTCTTCTCCAACAACTCTTCTTTTCTCTTCTGACAGGCGGCGCAAGGGCTGCCTGACGGGCTTCACATCAGATCGGACATGTAACTTGTGCTCGGCGAATTCCGTCGGTACACAGCATGTCTTTGGGGACCATCGAAGATGTCCCGATTCTCACGGAGGAAATCGACGAGCTCGCCTTCCTATTTGCTGTCGAGGTTTGCACCTATGACAACGTATCTCTCCGGGTGCTCCGGGTCCAAGGGTATCTTCTTGGTCTCTTTGGCCGGCTTGAACGAGCCCTCAGCCTCTGACTCCTTGGGGTCGGGCGATATCTCTGGCTGCTTGCCGGCCATTGCCACAACCCGATCCAGGAGTCGCTTCTCCACGATCACGGTGGACTCGGCCAGCCGGCTGCTTTCAACAGACAGGTGGACGACTTTCTGTAGTCGCCCGCCACGGTCGAAATTCCCTTGGTACTCGGCATCTTCATCTTGAGGTAGGCGTAGTGGGGACCGCCATGAACTTGGCGAGCAGGTCGGCCAAGCGAGCATGGTAGGGGCTTCGAGGTCCACCACTTCAACCAGACCGCTCTCGGCGAAAGTGATCCATGTCCCCAAAGAGGACGTCTATCAGAATCTTGCCAATCGGTGAGCAGGAAAGGCCAGGTACAATTCCGTGGAACACAGTCCGACTATCTGAAGCTGTCTTTGATTGATTCCTAGCTTCTCCATCGTATCCTTGTACAGGATGTTGATGCTGTTGCCTCCGTCTATCGGCACTCGCGAGAAGCGGCGCCCGCCTATCCGTGGCAAGGTGGCTCCCAAGACCAGGCGTGAGGAGCCGGGTTCGCATCACCTCGGGTGATCAGCCCGGCTCAACCGATGGACTTCTCGCACCGATGCATGAATTTCGAGTATCGATGCTCTGCATTCACTTCTTCTTTATTGCTGCCGCTTTCTTGCGGGCGATCGTCACCACACCGTAAACACTACGTGGGCACCATGCTCTTCGGGTAGTCGTCTTGTATTGCGCCGACCGGCTGACACCGGGCTCTTTGGGGGCGGTGGTGGCGGCGGCCCAAAGAAGCGGAGGAGGGCAAGGCCGTCTCCTTGGCGATCTGGTGAGCGAGTGGCACTTCGGGTGGTGTGATTTGATGGCTTCACGCCGCTATGGAACTTGCGAGGTCCGTCCGAGGTCTACTCGTGAAGAAGGCGGCAACCGATTGGACTTGCCGCCTTTACGCGCTTGGCGAGGCTGCCCTCGGCTGCTGGTCTTGATCGCGCCACCTGCCGGCTGTTGGAAGCGGCTGCGGGGCTTGCGCTTGTGATCATTCTCGTTGCTGCTGCCGATCGGCGTCGCCACCGGAGTTCTGGGAGCATGAGGAGCCACCTTGCGGTTACTCGACTTCATGGAGGAGTCGGCTGTGGCATATTTGTCTGCTATGACCAGCAGCTCGTCGAGGGTCTCCGGCTCGTCGCAAAGGAGCTTGTGCTTGAGGAGGGTGCCTTCTCTGCACCCGGCGGTGAAGTACTCGATTGCTTGCACCTCGTGCACTCCTTCGCAGGAGTTCCGGAGCTCGGCCCAGCGCGTGAGGTAGTCGCGAGTAGACTCGTTGGGGCCTTGCACGCACAAGGACAGCTGACGTGGCTTGGGAGGTCGCTTGTATGTGCTCGTGAAGTTGCGGACAAAGGCCTCGGTGAAGTCGACCCAGCTGTTGATGCTGCGGGGCTTCAAGCTGTTCAACCACGTCTGGGCCGTGCCCTAGAGCATGAGGGGAACATACTTTACGGCAACGCGCTTGTTGCCGTTAAGCTATCTTGACGGTACGTGGAGTAGTCCACCAGCCGGTCCTCGGCTTCCGCGGGCTGATGTATTTAGGCGTGTCTCGGGAGTGTGAATCCTGCAGGGAAGGGCTCGTCTCGATGCGAGGTCCAAACAGGCGAGCCCAACTTCGTCTTCTTCTTCAGCGCCGAGGATCGTGGAGTCGCTCGATCCGGTGGCGGGCGTCATTTTCTCCGACTCCTCTCGGCGGCCAAAGCGGTCGCCGAGAGTCGGATCTTCGATGAGTGGCGGGGAGACTCGCCTTTCTCTGGGAGGAGGAGGTGGTAGTCGTCCCGCCGCTCCACTTGCTCTCGGCGGCCGTCTTCGTCGCCGAGCGGAGATGTGAGTCCGGCTATGGCTGACAGCCAGATCCTTGTTTTTCTTCGCGGACGCCGCCGGTTGGCGTTCGAGACGTCGCGCCTTGATCTCGGCGGGAGGCAAATCGCCGTGTTGTCGTCATGGCGCCTGCGTCGGCAGCCGACCGTCGTCTTGCGGCGGCCGCGTCGAGGAGCTGCTGGACTCGCTCCGTCATTAAGCGGCGCTCCTCGCCCTCGAAGTTATCAGCTAAATGCGCCGCCGCTGGCGGCGCGGATATTCTCATGCGCGTGGCGTACATAGGCGATCGCCCCAAACAGATCGCGATGGCTACGCCGCTGCTGCTGGACGCGCGCTAAGCGGCTAGGCCCGGTCGGAGCGGTGAGCCGCCTGGCGATCCATCTCGCGCCGATAGGCTTCCGACAAGCGCCTCATGCTTGCCAGCTTCTGTGCGCCCACGAGGAGCTGGAGGCGGCGTGCTTCAGCGTTCAGCGTCGGCGTCTTCCGAATGGAGCGGTCAGTCTTGCGAGAACGCGTCGAGAGGTCGCGAGCTCCCTCGCCGGAAGGCTCGCCGTGACCGATGACGAGCACCTCCGTGGCGGTGCTTCCGCCGCTCTCCGCGAGGGAGAGGCTCGTCGTGAACCACCACGTTGGTGGGGAACGACGAGCGGCGGCGCGCGGAGTCGACCAGCATCGGGTCGGTGGAGCCTACGGACTCCAGGTCGACGGCGGGCTCGCCGGCGACGTGGAGCTGCTCGAGGAGGCCCGCAAGGAGGCTTTCGGGGCCGTCCGCGCCCGCGTCGGATGCAGGCTCGTCGGAGAGGCGAACCTCGCCGACAAGTTCGGCGAGGCAGCTCGCCGCGCAGGCGACCTCAGCGCCATGCAGCGCGTCAGCGCAGACTCCGTGTGGCGTGTCGGGCTGGCTGCGCTCGCCAGGGAGGAAGAGGGTTCCCGTCCAGAGCAGGTCTCCGGACGACGGTGCACCAGGCCCCACGGTGGGCGCCAAATGTCGGGGGTTGGGTGTGACATATGCCAAAGGATGGCTTATCATGGAGGGGGCGAGTAGAACGTCGCCGGTGCCTGGAAACGGGATGAGGCGAAGACATGCACGCCGGCGAATCTTACCCAGCTTCAGGGCTCTCCGAGGAGATAACACCCCTAGTGCTGCTCTGCGGGGTCTCCGCATGATCACTATGGCAAAGTGAGTACAAGATGCTCCTTGAGCTGTTCGGGGTGAGGAAGGAGAAGGGCACGGCTAGCTCTTCTCTCCTTCTATGTGTGTGTGTGTCAAACTACTAGGTTCCAACCCTTTGCATGGGTGCCCCGGGGGGTTTATATAGGCCTACCCCCCGGGGGTACAATGGTAATCCGGCTGGGTGCGGGTCCAAGCCGTCAGTCTCTTAATTCGCCGTCTTCTCCGCCAACTGGTGGGTCCCGCCGATGGCCCAGCATGGGGCCGACAGCCCTTGTCCGCTTGTGGTAATCTTCTTGCCAATCATGGATTATTGTAGCCGTGCTTCTAATGACGCGAAGCTTGGTCATGGGGTCATGGCAGCAGCAGCCGCCGCTGGGGGCGATCCTTCTGCCATTCCTTGTCTTGTCTGGTTAATGGCGCATGGAGCCCGTGGGAGGGGTCGGCCAACTCCCGGAGGCCGACTTCAACGGGTCCGTCTTTGGGGCGCCCTCGCCGTCTTCGGTACTCCCGCCGACAGGTGGGTCCCGCCGTCTTTGGGTCGTACAGACAGGCCATCGTGGGTACAGGGATCTCCCCACCGGGTTGATGTCAGGGCCGGCGTGGCAACAGTGCCGCGCCGGACGGAGATCTCCGTCAGTACGGCGCTCTGTGGCCATACCTGCCCTTTATGAGTGGGGCAGGGATGGGCCGCGAGGCGGCTTTATCCCATCCCGCTCGTAGTCGCTTAGGCGGGAGGTGGTTGGAGTCGCGGGCCGACTCCCTGTAGCCGGCTTTATTGAAGGTCGCCGGCTTGGAGTCGGCTTGTCCTGAGGCCGTCTCTGGGACTCGGCCTAGAGGGGCAGTCGGCAACTCTGTCGCCGACTCTCTGAAGGTGGCCCTTCGTCTTGGGGTCTTGAGGGACGCGGTCTGCCCCGATGTTTTGAAAGGTCCAGGGGCTCGGGTCTGCCTACCCGTGGCCCATTACTCTGACACTATAATTTTTGATTGTTCCATGCTATTATATTATCTGTTTTGGATGTTTAATGGGCTTTAATATGCTATTTTATATTATTTTTGGGACAAACCTATTAACCGAAGGCCCAGTGCCAGTTTCTGTTTTTTGCCTATTTCAGTGTTTTGCAGAAAAGGAATACCAAACGGAATCCAAACGGAATGAAACCTTCGCGAGGATCTTTCTTGGAACAAACGCAATCCAGAAGACTTGGAGTTGAAGTCTGGAACTCCGTGAGGCGGCCACGAGGCAGGAGGGCGCGCCCAGGGGGTTGGTGTGCCCCCCAACCTCGTGGGCCCCACAGAGCTCCACCGACGTACTTCTTTCGCCTATATATACTCTTATACCCTAAAAACATCAGGGGGGAGCCACGAAACCACTTTTCCACCGCCGCAACCTTCTGTACCCGTGAGATCCCATCTTGGGGCATTTTCCGGTGATCTGCCGGAGGGGGAATCAATCACGGAGGGCTTCTACATCAACACCATAGCCTCTCCGATGAAGCGTGAGTAGTTTACCACAGACCTTCGGGTCCATAGTTATTAGCTAGATGGCTTCTTCTCTCTCTTTGATTCTCAATACAAAGTTGTCCTCGACGTTCTTGGAGATCTATTCGATGTAATACTTTTTGCGGTATGTTCGCCGAGATCAGATGAATTGTGGATTTATGATCAAGATTATATATGAATAATATTTGGTTCTTCTCTAAATTCTTATATGCATGATTTGATATATTTAGCTAGATGGCTTCTTCCCTCTCTTTGATTCTCAATACAAAGTTGTCCTCGATGTTCTTGGAGATCTATTCGATGTAATACTTTTTGCGGTGTGTTCACCGAGATCAGATGAATTGTGGATTTATGATCAAGATTATCTATGAATAATATTTGGTTCTTCTCTAAATTCTTATATGCATGATTTGATATATTTGCAAGTCTCTTCGAATTATCGGTTTAGTTTGGCCTACTAGATTGATCTTTCTTGCAATGGGAGAAGTGCTTAGCTTTGGGTTCAATCTTGCGGTGTCCTAGGGGCAGCAAGGCACGTATTGTATTGTTGCCATCGAGGATAAAAAGATGGGGTTTATATCATCTTGCTTGAGTTTATCCCTCTACATCATGTCATCTTGCTTAATGCATTACTCTGTTCTTATGAACTAAATACTAGATGCATGTTGGATAGCGGTTGATTTGTGGAGTAATAGTAGTAGATGCAGAATTGCTTCGGTCTACTTGACACGGACGTGATGCCTATATCCATGATCATTGCCTAGATATTCTCATAACTATGCGGTTTTCTATCAATTGCTCGGCAGTAATTTGTTCACCCACCATAATACATGCTATCATGAGAGAAACCACTAGTGAAACCTATGGCCCTCGGGTCTATTTTACATCATACAAGTTTCCGATCTATAATTCTTGTTTCCTATTTATTTTATTTTGCAATCTTTACTTTCCAATCTATACAACAAAAATACCAAAAATATTTACGTTACTATCTTTATTAGATCTCACTTTTACGAGTGACCGTGAAGGGATTGACAACCCCTTTATCGCGTTGGTTGCAACGTTCTTGATTGTTTGTGCAGGTACTAGGTGACTTGCGTGTAATCTCCTACTGGATTGATACCTTGGTTCTCAAAAACTGATGGAAATACTCACGCTACTTTGCTGCATCACCCTTTCCTCTTCAAGAGAAAACCAACGCATGCTCACGAGGTAGCAAGAAGGATTTCTGGCGCCGTTGCCGGGGAGATTTACGCTCAAGTCAAGACATACCAAGTACCCATCATAAACTCTTCTCCCTCGCATTACATTATTTGCCATTCGCTCTCGTTTTTCTCTCCCCCAGTTCTAAAACGATTTTCAAAAACCTTTGCCTTTTCTTCACCTCTTTTCGCTTGCCTCTTGTGTGCTTGTGTGTTGGATTGATTGTTTGTCACGATGGCTCAAGATAATACTAAATTATGTGACTTTTCCAATACCGACAACAATGATTTTATTAGCACTCTGATTGCTCCTATTACCGATGCTGAATCTTGTGAAATTAATGTTGCTTTGTTGAATCTTGTCATGAAAGATCAATTTTCTGGCCTTCCTAGTGAAGATGCCGCTCCCCATCTAAACAACTTTTTTGATTTCTGTGATATGCAAAATAAGAAAGATGTGGATAATGATATTGTTAAATTGAAGCTATTTCGCTTAGAGATCATGCTAAAACTTGGTTCTCTTCCTTGCCTAAAAATAGTATTGATTCATGGAATAAGTGCAAAGATGCTTTTATCTCTAAGTATTTTCCTCCCACTAAGATCATCTCTCTTAGGAACGATATTATGAATTTTAAGCAACTTGATGATGAGCATGTAATTGCCCTACACATGGTTTGAATTTGTGGATGATTATACAAAAAATTTATGCCGGATTGAATTTTGCTTCTAGAAATCTTTTAGATTCGGCCGCGGGAGGCACTTTTATGGAAATCACTTTAGGAGAAGCTACTAAACTCCTAGATACTATTATGGTTAATTATTCTCAGTGGCACACCGAAAGATCCACTAGTAAAAGAGTTCATGCGATTGAAGAGATTAATGTTTTGAGTGGAAAGATGGATGAACTTATGAATTTTTCTCTAATAAAAGTGTTTCTTCTGATCCTAATGATATGCCTTTGTCCACTCTGATTGAGAATAATAATGAATCTATGGATTTGAATTTTGTTGGTAGGAACAATTTTGGTAACAACGCGTATAGAGGAAACTTTAATTCTAGGCCGTTCCCTAGTAATTCCTCTAATAATTATGGTAATTCCTACAACAACTCTTATGGAAATTTTAATAAGATGCCCTTTGATTTTGAGACGAGTGCTAAAGAATTTATGAATTCGCAAAAGAATTTCAATGCTTTGATTGAAGAAAAATTGCTTAAGATTGATGAGTTGGCTAGGAACGTGGATAGGGTTTCTCTTGATGTTGATTCTTTGAAACTTAGATCTATTCCACCTAAGCATGATATCAATGAGTCTCTCAAAGCCATGATAATTTCCATTGATGAGTGCAAATAAAGAACCGCTAGGATGCGTGCTAAAAAAGATTGCTTTGTGAAAGCATGTTCTTCTAGTTTTCATGATAATAACGATGAAAATCTAAAAGTGATTGATGTGACTCCTATTAAATATTTTTTTTCCAATATTAATCTTGATAAAGGTGGGACTGGAGATGAGTCAACTTTAGTTAAAAGGCGTCCCAATGATTCAGAGTTTTTAGATCTTGATGCTAAAATTAATAAAAGTGGGATTGAAGAGGTAAAAAAATTACATAGCAATGAACCCACTATTTTGGATTTCAAGGAATTTAATATGTTAATTGCTCTTTGATAGATTGTATTTCCTTGTTGTAATCCATGTTGAATTCTCCTCATGCTTATAATCAAAATAAAGCTTTCACTAAACATATCGTTGATGCTTTAATGCAATCTTATGAAGAAAAGCTTGAACTAGAAGTTTCTATCCCTAGGAAACTTTATGATGAGTGGGAACCTACTATTAAAATTAATATTAAAGATCATGAATGCTATGCTTTATGTGATTTGGGTGCTAGTGTTTCCACGATCCCAAAAACTTTGTGCGATGTGCTAGGTTTCCGTGAATTTGATGATTGTTCTTTAAATTTGCGTCTTGCGGATTCCACCATTAAGAAAACTATGGGGAGGATTAATGATGTTCTTATTATTTCAAATAGAAATTGTGTGCCAGTATATTTCATTGTTCTTGATATAGATTGCAATCCTACATGTCCTATTATTTTTGGTAGACCTTTCCTTTGAACGATCGGTGCAATTATTGACATGAAAGAAGGAAATATTAGATTCCAATTTCCGTTAAGGAAAGGCATGGAACACTTCCCTAGAAAGAAAACTAAATTTCCTTATGAATCAATTATGAGAGCCACTTATGGATTGCATACCCAAAATGGCAATACCTAGATCTATTCTTGTCTTTATGCCTAGCTAGGGGCGTTAAACGATAGCGCTTGTTGGGAGGCAACCCAATTTTATTTTTGTTCTTTGCTTTTTGTTCCTGTTTAGTAATAAATAATTCATCTAGCCTCTGTTTAGAGGTGGTTTTATGTTTCAATTAGTGTTTGTGCCAAGTAGAACCTTTGGGAAGACATGGGTGAAGTCTTTGCAATCTTGCTGTAAAAAAACATAAACTTTTGCGCTCACGAGATTAGATGCCATTTCTTATTGGAGAGTGATTTTAGGTTGATTATTTTTGCATATGATTAATAGACAAATTCCTCACGTCAACCAATTTATTTCAGAATTTTTGGAGTTCCAGAAGTATTCGTTTGATACAGATTGCTACAGACTGTTCTGTTTTGACAGATTCTGTTTTTCGTGTGTTGTTTGCTTATTTTGATGAATCTATGAGTAGTATCAGGGGGTATGAACCATAGAGAAGTTGGAATACAGTAGGTTTAACACCAATATAAATAAATAATGAGTTCATTACAGTACCTTAAAGTGGTGGTTTATTTTCTTATACTAACGGAGCTCATGAGATTTTCTGTTTAAGTTTTGTGTTGTGAAGTTTTCAAGTTTTGAGTAAAGATTTGATGGATTTTGTAATAAGGAGTGGCAAGAGCCTAAGCTTGGGGATGACCAAGGCACCCAAGGTAAAATTCAAGGACAAACAAAAGCCTAAGCTTGGGGATGCCCCGGAAGGCATCCCCTCTTTCGTCTTCGTCTATCGGTAACTTTACTTGAGGCTATATTTTTATTCACCACATGATATGTGTTTTGCTTGGAGCGTCTTGTATGATTTGAGTCTTTGCTTTTTAGTTTACCACAATCATCCTTGCTGCACACACCATTTGGAGAGACACGCATGAATCGGAATTTATTAGAATACTCTATGTGCTTCACTTATATCTTTTGAGCTAGATAATTTTGCTCTAGTGCTTCACTTATATCTTTTTAGAGCGCGGTGGTGGTTTTATTTTATAGAAATTATTGATCTCTCATGATTCACTTATATTATTTTGAGAGTCTTTTATAACAGCATGGTAATTTTCTTTGGCTATAAAATTAGTCCTAATATGATGAGCATCCAAGATGGGTATAATAAAAACTATCATATAAAGTGCATTGAATACTATGAGAAGTTTGATTCATTATGATTGTTTTGAGATATGAAGATGGTGATATTAGAGTCGTGCTAGTTGAGTAGTTGTGAATTTGAGAGATACTTGTGTTAAAGTTTGTGATTCCCGTAGCATGCACGTATGGTGAACCGTTATGTGATGAAGTCGGAGCATGATTTATTTATTGATTATCTTCCTTATGAGTAGCGGTCGGGGACGAGCGATGGTCTTTTCCTACCAATCTATCCCCCTAGGAGCATGCGTGTAGTACTTCGTTGTGATAACTAATAGATTTTTGCAGTAATTATGTGAGTTATTTATGACTAATGTTGAGTCCATGGATTATACGCACTCTCACCCTTCCACCATTGCTAGCCTCTCTAATACCGCGCAACTTTTGCCGATATCATACACCCACCATATACCTTCCTCAAAACAGCCACCATACCTACCTATTATGGCATTTCCATAGCCATTTCGAGATATATTGCCATGCAACTTACCACAGTTCTGTTTATTATGACATGCTCCATAATTACCATATTGCTTTGCATGATCATGTAGTTGACATCGTATTTGTGGCAAAGCCACCGTTCATAATTTTTCATACATGTCACTCTTGAATCATTGCACATCCCGGTACACCGCCGGAGGCATTCACATAAGTCATATTTTGTTCTACGTATTGAGTTGTAATTCTTGAGTTGTAAGTAAATAAAAGTGTGATGATCTTTATTAGAGCATTGTCCCAGTGAGGAAAGGATGATGGAGACTATGATTCCCCCACAAGTCAGGATGAGACTCCGGACAAAAAAAGGCCATAAAAAAAGAGAAAGGCCCAAACAAAAAAAAATAGAAAAAGAGAGAAGGGGCAATGCTACTATCCTTTTACCACACTTGTGCTTCAAAGTAGCACTATGATCTTCATGATAGAGAGTCTCCTATGTTGCCACTTTCATATACTAGTGGGAAATTTTTCATTATAGAACTTGGCTTGTATATTCCGATGATGGGCTTCCTCAAATTGCCCTTGGTCTTCGTGAGCAAGCAAGTTGGATGCACGCCCACTTAGTTTCTTTTGTTGAGCTTTCATACACTTATAGCTCTAGTGCATCCGTTGCATGGCAATCCCTACTCACTCACATTGATATCTATTGATGGACATCTCCATAGCCCGTTGATATGCCTAGTTGATGTGAGACTATCTTTTCCTTTTTTTCTTCTCCACAACCACCATTCTATTCCACCTATAGTGCTATGTCCATGGCTCACGCTCATGTATTGCGTGAAGATTGAAAAAGTTTGAGAACATCAAAAGTATGAAACAATTGCTTGGCTTGTCATCGGGGTTGTGCATGATTAAATACTTTGTGTGATGAAGATAGAGCATAGCCAGACTAGATGATTTTGTAGAGATAACTTTCTTTGGCCATGTTATTTTGAGAAGACATGATTGCTTTATTAGTATGTTTGAAGTATTATTGTTTTTTATGTCAATATTAAACTTCTATTTTGAATCTTATGGATGTGAATATTCATGCCACAGTAAAGAGAATTACATTGAAAATTATGTTAGGTAGCATTCCACATCAAAATTTCTGTTTTCATCATTTACCTA
This sequence comes from Aegilops longissima, assembly GCA_021605205.1. Lineage (NCBI taxonomy): Eukaryota > Viridiplantae > Streptophyta > Magnoliopsida > Poales > Poaceae > Aegilops > Aegilops longissima. Next base: position 161,076,944 of record CM038678.1, on the reverse strand, counting down.
CACGAGGACGAGCAGGAATTAAGCTTGGGGATGCTTGATACGTCTCCAACGTATCTATAATTTTTTATTGTTCCATGCTATTATATTATCTGTTTTGGATCTTTAATGGGCTTTAATATTCTCTTTTATATTATTTTTAGGACTAACCTATTAACCAAAGGCCCAGTGCCAGTTTCTGTTTTTTTGCCTATTTTAGTGTTTTGCAGAAAAGGGATACCAAACGGAATCCAAACGGAACGAAACCTTCGCGAGGATCTTTCTTGGAACAAACGCAATCCAGAAGACTTGGAGTTGAAGTCTGGAACTCCGCGAGGCGGCCACGACGCAGGAGGGCGTGCCGAGGGGGGTAGGCGCGCCCCCACCCTCGTGGGCCCCACGGAGCTCCACCGATGTACTTCTTTCGCCTATATATACTCTTATACCCTAAAAGCATCAGGGGGAGCCACGAAACCACTTTTCCATCGCTGCAACCTTCTGTACCCGTGAGATCCCATCTTGGGGCCTTTTCCGGCGATCTGCCGGAGGGGGAATCGATCACGGAGGGTTCTACATCAACACCATAGCCTCTTTGATGAAGCGTGAGTAGTTTACCACAAACCTTCGGGTCCATAATTATTAGCTAGATGGCTTCTTCTCTCTCTTTGATTCTCAATACAAAGTTGTCCTCGATGTTCTTGGAGAGCTATTCGATGTAATACTTTTTGCGGTGTGTTTGCCGAGATTCGATGAATTGTGGATTTATGATCAAGATTATCTATGAATAATATTTGGTTCTTCTCTGAATTCTTATATGCATGATTTGATATCTTTGTAAGTCTCTTCGAATTATCGGTTTAGTTTGGCCTACTAGATTGATCTTTCTCGCAATGGGAGAAGTGCTTAGCTTTGGGTTCAATATTGCGGTGTCATTTCCCAGTGACAGTAGGGGCAGCAAGGCACGTATTGTATTGTTGCCATCGAGGATAAAAAGATGGGGTTTATATCATATCACTTGACTTTATCCCTCTACATCATGTCATCTTGCTTAATGTGTTACTCTATTCTTATGAACTTAATACTCTAGATGGATGTTGGATAGCGGTCGATGTGTGGAGTAATAGTAGTAGATGCAGAATCGTTTTGGTCTACTTGACATGGACATGATGCCTATATTCATGATCATTGCCTAGATATTCTCATAACTATGCGCTTTTCTATCAATTGCTCGACAGTAATTTGTTCACCCACCGTAATACATGCTATCATGAGAGAAGTCACTAGTGAAACCTATGGCCCCGGAGTCTATTTTACATCATATAAGTTTACGACCTATAATTCTAGTTTCCTATTTATTTTATTTTGCAATCTTTACTTTCCAATCTATACAACAAAAATACCAAAAATATTTACTTTACTATCTTTATTAGATTTCACTTTTGCGAGTGACCGTGAAGGGATTGATAACCCCTTTATCGCGTTGGTTGCAAGGTTCTTGATTGTTTGTGCAGGTACTAGGTGACTTGCCTGTAATCTCCTACTGGATTGATACATTGGTTCTCAAAAACTGAGGGAAATACTTACGCTACTTTGCTCCATCACCCTTTCCTCTTCAAGGGAAAACCAACGCAGCTCAAGAGGTAGCAGTGTTGGAGCGCTACGGTCGAAAAGGGGGTCCTGTTCATCGGGGGGTTGTGGCATACCGCAAAACGGGACTCCACGGGATACTGTTCATCTCCACCGTCGACCTCCTCCAGCCTCCACGGGCTACTATTCATCCACCGTCGACCTCCACCAGGCTCCACCTGCGACTGTTCATCCACGGGCTCCTGTTCATCCAGCCTCCATCGCGCGCTCCTCCACCGGCTACTATTCAACCAGCCCTCTCCATAGGGTCCTGTTCAACCACCCCTCCACGGGCTACTATTCATCCAGCCCTCCACGGGCTACTGTTCATCCTGCCCTCCACGGGGTCCTGTTCATCCACCGGCTCGATCGATCGGGGTACTGTTCATCCAGCGGCAACGGCCTCTACTACCATGGGGTCCTGTTCATCCAACCCCCCACCGGGAATTGTTCATCCAAAGCCCCCAACAACACTCACTATTCATCAAGGGAAGGAGGCAACAGGGTACCATCGGCTTCAGTTAGCAGCAGTAGTGAAGGAATCGCTCGATCAGGTTCAGTTAACAACCATCGATCGATCGCTCGGGTTTAGTAACGCGTAGCCTACAGTGCAAACTCTCGGGGTTAGTAGGCGAATGCCGCACTCGGGTTCAGTTAGATCCCAACGCCTCGCACCCACGCGCCTACGTGTACGAGAGAAACGCGCATCGCTCGGGCCCCGACCACCCACCGTAACCGGGAACTCCCCGATATTTCCTCGCCCTCGCTTCTACCACGGTTTTCTCCGTCATGGACGGCCCAAAGAATGTCATGCAGCTGCGTCTCCGGCCCGCCAGGACGAAAAGCCCATTTTCTGTCATGATTTTTTGTCATAGAAGTAGGAGCCCACCACATCTATGATGATACCGGGTTTTGCCACAATTATCGTCATAGAAGTGTCATAAGCATGACAGAAAAAATTCGTTCGGCCCAAAATGTCACGGATGTGTCTTTTTTTTGTAGTGAATTATGGTACGGGCTTGAGATATCATGGGTTTAACTACAATGATAGTAATGCAAGAAAGCATACACATGCAATAGCAAGAGGTATAACATGGCATGAACTGTGAGAGAAAAGTACGAGACTTAACACTGAAGAGGTGAATGAAAAGACACAAGAACATCTAACAATAACTGATGAGGACGACCGAGTGAATAAATGCAACAAACAGAGTAGATCAGATAAACTATCATCACGGAGTATAAAAGTAAACTGCCAAAGGTAGTGCAGTAAGGTAGAGATCCAGTGGTGCTCGGTGGCGACAGATGGATTTGGTAGACCAGTTCGCTCTTCTGCCAAAGGACTACGTCTGGATGGAGGGGTTGTGACTTAACACAAAGGATAAACTCTCTTCGCCCTATTCTCCTTCAACTCGGAGCTGACCAGACTCCAGTTGATTTCACTCATGGTAGATACTTGTCGGCGATCTCCAAACCTTTGGTCGACCTTCGCGAACCACAATCACTCTTGGTTGCTGAAGATCTTGCTCGGTGAAGACAAAAACTCTTCAACACTCGAGCCGACACCTATCTGTCTAGAGAGTGCACAGCTCTCAAGAGTAATAGGTACAAGAACTCTAACTCAGAACTATTGTGATGCTCAACCACTGTCTAAGTTTGGGCTCTTGGTTTTTCTCTCGGTGGATCTTAAACTCAAATCACTCGGGGGGATGCTCAATCAATCTTCTCAGTAATCTTAAGCGGAGCAGCCAACGGGCAACGTTGGAGCGGGGTGGCTATTTATAGCTGCACCCTTCCTAGAAGGGAAATGACCAAATTGGACATGTGGAGCAGCCAATGGCCGAACGACACGAGTCCAACGATCGAAAATTTGAGCACAACAGTAACATTACTTGCGGAGCAACAGTTCGAGAGATATCTCCTGTGGCATGAAGAACAATGTCTACTGCTGCCAGGTAATCATTCGAAGCATAAAGTAATTTCTCTCGCATCTTTCATAGGTTTTGGGCTGAGCATCACAGCGGATCGAAGCTTCGAGAACCTATGCCCCTCTTAATAGTACGGAGGTCCTATGACTCAAATAAATGAAAGAACAACAACGAAATGAATACTACGTCTTCACTTTGTCTTCGAATTCCATTCGCTGCAGTCAATTTCTTCAGACAACAACACCAGATCAATTGCTTCGCTTCAGCAATAGAATTTCGAGGGGATATTTCCTTCGCATCAATCTTGTTCGTCTACATGTCTTCAACAGATGTAGCTCGTTCGTCTCTGCAACGCAGATATACTTCGGTGAAGTTCCTCGAACTTGGCACTGAAGACATCATTCTCTTCGGTTCTATATGAACTTTTTCTCTTTGTATGCACTAGCAAACAAATCAGTCCATACCTATTTCTGTCAACAATCTCCAGAACATAGGAGGGCAAATATTGCACCAACACGAAGCTATCACTGAAGGAGCTTGATCGACTGACGCGATAATCAGCCAAAAGGAGAGGCAGGAGGGTCGCTGCTACGGAGAGGAAAGCCATGGCCCAGGCCGCCCTTGAGGCCACCGCCGCACAACACAAGGCCACCGTTGAGGACAGCAAGGCCCTCATCGCCAAGGCCACGTAGGCAGCGCGGATACATTCCCTTCTCATGCTAGGGTTTAGCCGACACCCGCCGACCATTCTTTCCGCCACCGCCATGGCCTTCACTTTGTGTGTAGGCATTCCAAACTTTGGAGGCCTTCAAGGCCCGACATGCGAACAAGCCATTCACCCTCACACATTGTTGGACGCTCATCAAAGATTGCCCCAAGTTCAGAGATCAATATGCCGCTCTAAATAAGCATGGAGGGCCAGCGGTCATCGCTGGGCATGAAGATGGAGTGAAGAGGCCGCGGATAAGACCAACTCGAAGGTGGACGAGAAGTGTGATGCGACATCTTTCGCCTTGCAAGAAACTTTGCAAGGCATGAGGACCCAAAAGAAAACAAGGGACGAGAGGAAGCGACAAGAAAAATAAGAGCAAATGAAGGCCTACATGGAGCTTCAAACGAAGAAGCTCGAGATGGAGGAGGCCGTCAAAAGGAGGAAGCTCGAGATCGAGGAGGCCGCCCAAACGAAGAAGCTCAAGATCAAGGCCATCAATGCACACATCAAAGAAAAGGAGGTGGCGCTAGCTTTCATGACCGTGGACTTGAGCAAGATGTCCTCGAAAATAAAAAATTGGTTCGACAAGAATCAAAAGGAGATGCTCGAGCAAGACGATATAGCTATGGCCAAGAGCGACATCATTTTTGTAGGCCGGCTTGTGTGCCGGCATGAACTAGGGGGCCCGCGAGACATGAACTATGGTCCCTTTTTTTGTGCGACGGCAAGTGTATCGGCTGTTATCTTTTGTTTGCTGGCATGAAACTATGGGGGTGATCATTTTTTAGGCTGGGATGTGTGCTAGCCGTTGGCGCTTTGGCCGGCATGAACTACAACCACATGCCCTAATTTCCAGATTCCATTTCCTTTGTAAAAAATTCAGGCGGCCAGACGAAATGCGTCCGCCGGTTGTGCGCATGGCCAAAGCAAATGTAGAAACACCCAGACGCCGCCCCTTTGGCTGACCCAAACAGACAGAATCCGGACAAAACGCACGTCCATTTGGGTCGCCTGTTGGAGTTGGCCTTAAAGAAAAAGATCTGATTTTCCACTGTTTTTTGGGGCTTTTTTTATTTTTCTTCTCTTCTCACCACCTTTCTTCATTCCTTTCTTTGTTTTTACTGGTTTTTTTATTTCCTTTGTTTTTTTTCCACTAAATTTTTTTCTTCTTTCCTTTTCTTTGTTTTTTTCCTTCTTCGTTGGTTTTTATTTTGTTTTCTCTCGGTTTTTCATTGTTTTTCTATACACTTTTTGGTATATATATCCAATATTTTTATAATATAATTTTATTATTTTCTCAAATACAAGTTCAACATTTATTGAATACATGGTCATCATTTTGCTACATATATTTGACATTTTTCAAATGCTTGATTAACATTTTTCTAATACCAGATAAATATTTTTGAATATATGGTTAACATTTCTTCTATTCACATTTATTTTTTCCAATCCTTCATTAATATTTTTCAAATACAAGTTTAACAATTTTTCAGTACATGGTCAACATTTATTCTATACATGATTCACATTTTTTTGAATACATGGTCAACATCTCTTCTAGACACGATTAAGATTTCTTTGAATACATGGTCAACATTTTTCTATACATATTTAATTATTTTTCCAAATTCTTGACCAACTTATTTAAAAATACAGGTTTAACATTTTTCAATACATGGTCAACATTTTCATGCTTGATTAATATTTTCCAAATATAAGTTTAACATTTTTTAATACATGCTCATTTTCTATACACAATTAAGATTTTTAAAATGCTTGATTAATATTTTTAATACTTGTTTAACTTTTTTCAAATGCCTGGATTAACATGTTCTAAATACGATCGTCTTGTCCTACACACATTATATATTTTTTGTATACCTGAGAAATATTTTCTTTATGTACATTTCACATTTTTCAAATGCTTGGTTAGCATTTTATTTTGAATTTTTTTATGTAATGCGCTTTTTGCAGTATATTTATTTAGAATATGTGAAAGTATAAATGAAAGAAAAAAATGGTAGAAAAAAGAAAACGAAAACATGAAAAATGAGGCAGTAGCCTCCCGCTCACTGGGTCGGCCCATACACTCGCTTCAGCTAGCCGGAAGGCTGCCTCGCTATAAGCGAGGTATAGCCAGGGAGCCCCTATGCGCGGTGCGCGCCACGGAATGGAGACGGGCACGCCCCCCCCCCCCCCCCTCCCATAATTCTAGACGCACGGGCTAACTACGAAACTACGAAGGTTTTACGGGACCTCCTTTATAACTAATCTCATCCACCCCACCCCCTCCCCAATTCTCAGTTGGGTTGGGCCCTTCACCTGATTTCTACCCAATAAGAAGATCCCAGCTCAGCCTCTCCATTGACTCCGTAAAAAGCATCCCGTGTATGTAGCATCACTCCCCCCCTTGCCGCTCTCCCTCTTGCTACCGTTATGGGCCAGCCCACGTTGGGCGCGAGGTGCCCCTATTTTTTCGAGATTTAAAAAAAATTCTAACTTCCAAAAAAGTCCATGGATTAAAAAAAACTGTTTATTGAATTCAAAACCGCTTCATGAATTCAAAAATGTTCATGATTTCAAAAGAATGAATATTTAAGGAATTTTAATGAACAATTTTATGGGTATTTTTCAATAGATGAACATTATTTGGTATTCTATGACCAAATTTCAAATCAATGAATATTCCAGAACATTTTCTTTTGAATGTGGATGAACAAATTTTGAATTTTATGAAAAAATTTCTAAATCGATGAACAAATTTCGTAGTTGATGCAATTTTTTTAATTTGATGAACATTTTAAATATGTTGAACAAAATTTAAATTTGATGAACATTTTTTGAATTCGATGAACAAAAAAATGTTCGCGGATTGATAAGAAAATTCTAAAAAAAACGTAAAAGTAAAGAAGAAAAAAAGGAAAAAGAAAAATATAAAAGAAAAAGAAGAAGAAAGGGAAAAGAAAAAACGAAAAAAGAAAAAGAAGAAAAAACGAAATAAAAAACAGAAAATGGGCCGGGCCCTTGGAACAACCGCACGTGGGGGTGGAGAGGGGGGACGTACGCTCCAGGTCGCTCGCGGGCGACCTGCCCGAGGGGGATTCTATACAAAATGTTAAAAAGTTCTCACAGTTGAAAAAAATGTTCGTATCATCCAAAAAACTGTATGTGACATTTCAAAAGATGTTCACTGCTTCAAAAGATTGTACATGACAATTTTACAAAAGGTTTGCACAATGTAAAAGATAGTTCACATAGTATGAAAAATGTTAAGTACCTTTAAAAAATGTATGTGAAATTTTAAAGAAATATTCTCGTGTTCCAAAAAAAAATTTGCTACAATTTAATAATTTTTATACAATGTAAAAAAATGTGCATATAGTTTAAGAAAATGGTTCGTGCCAATAAAAAAAATGCTCAACATGTATTTCAAAAATGTTTAACATGTATTAAAAAATGTTCAAAACAAGTATTTTACAAATGTTCAACGTGTATATAAAAATGTTCCGCATGTATACCAAAAATGTACTGTGTATAATAAAAAAAGTTTTGTGTTGAAAAAAGAAAAGAAAAAAAACTCAAGCAAGAGGCACTCCAGTACTTGGCCGACCAAGTCCCTTGCACCTCAAGGCGAGATGGAGTTCCATCTTGCCCTGACGATATGGCCCGATCCTAGCAGTCAATCGACCGATCGATCGCCATGGGAGCCATCCATTGGGCCTTGGGCATGTCGATCAGATTGCCCTGTTGCGCATCCTCTTGAATTTGCTTCCCACGTCGCTCATGACACCGGCCTTGCACCCTCCCGCACCGTGCCGCCAGGAGGGGGCATTGCGGTAAAAGTCGACGGTAACAAGGGGCGCAAATCAGTTTGTAGCATTGCTTGACGTGGGCTCATAGCTGCGGCCTTGCACACAATGATAGTGCCCCTGTTCGTCACAGCTCAACTGCTCGCAACTATGGCGTGACCCTACCTTGATGTGTTGCGCAATTACCTGGGATTGGGGTTGAGCACCAACGACATGAGTGTGTGTGTGTGTGTGTGTGTGTGTGTGGGCGCGCGCGTGCGTGCGTGCGTGCGTGCGTGTGTGTGTGTGTGAGAGAGAGCTTGAAGGGGAAATGTGTGCCTATGTGAAAAGGAAGGAGGGATAAGGTATGGAGAGCGGTACATGGGTCCTATTGTGTAGCGCAGTGTCTTTCCTATGGCCATACCATTTCTATATCATTTGAATTTGCTCAAGATAACTTTTGTGATCACTAGCTACTACTCTTGTCGCGCTGAGTGCAAGTTAAAGAACACAATATTAACAAAGATGGCCCTTGAGCCCAACCATTTTGGCCCATTTGAAGCCACAACAGTCAAGTGGCAGGTTTTCTATTGGACATGCACTAAAACATATTTCACTAAAGATATATTGAAACACATTTTACTATTAAGAAGCCTGTGTCCCTAAATGCACCTTGTATTTATGTGTTTTTCAATGCTTGCTTTACAAAACTTAGACTAAGATTTCATTGACATATTTGAAACAACTGGCAAATGTACACGTGGGTTGCAATGGGAGAAACGAATGCGCTGCAATGGGAGAAACAAATCCCAGCATTCCTCTAGCGACCCATCTGTGTTGCCACTTTCCCTTTCCCTAAATGCACTAAAACATACTCTCTCCATTCTTAAATATAAGTCTTTTTATATATTCCAATAAAAAACTACATACAGAACAAAATGGATGAATCTACACTCTAAAATATGTCTATATACATCTGTATATAGTTTGTATTGAAATCTCTAAAAATACTTATATTTAAAAACAAAGGAAGTATTTCACTAAACATACACTAAAACACATTTTGCCATTAAGAAGTGTGTGTCCCTTAATGCACCTTGTATTTATGTGTTTTTCTATGCTTGCTTTACAAAACTTAGACTAAGATTTCATCGACATGTATGAAATAACTAGCAAATGTACACGCGGGTTGCAATGGGAGAAACAAATGTGTTGCAATGGGATAAACAAATCCTAGCACGCCTCTAGCGACACATCTGTGTTGCCACTTTCCTTTTTCACCACCGTCGTCAATGGTGGTCACGTTGTTCGCCTATTTCACGACTCATTCTCCAGGGTTTTCACATACCACCAACTTCCTCCTCTTTGCCACGAGGCCTAGAGCTTGTAACTCAAGAAATACATCTCTCTGGTGATCCTCTCAATCGCCAAAGAGCACTCGATCAATACAAATACCAAAGGAATGAGTAGGGTCTTACCTCCCAGAAGGTCCGAAACTGGGTAAACTCCCTGTCTCGCCTTACCATCTCGATCCGCTGCTCGCACCTCCTCTAAACAAACTCATTGTCGCTCAACAACATTGTTGGTTACGAAACACCGAGAGGGTATATCCGGGTCGGAAAGGTGGCAACACTCGTGTCCTTTTTACATATTGGGTGCACCATTTTGGAGTTGGTTCCGACTGAGGGAAGTCGTGTTTGGCGATTGGTAACTCATGTGGCAACAACTATATGTATGAGTGAGGGCGGGGTCATGGCAAGGTTGCGGTAGCCGACTCTTAGGTGCGTTCACAGGGCCGTTGTGGTCTATTTGTTTTTCCGAAAGGAGGATTACCCCCGGTCTCTGCATCGAGCAATGCACACAATCATCTTTATTGCATTATTCAATCAAGGCCTTACAAAATAAATATGTAAATTAACCCAAAGCCACCTTCCTGGCTAAAACTGCCGCCCTATCAAGGTTGTTGATGTGACCTGACCTCGCGTGAGGCACACCAAGAAATCCGGTGGCCTCACCAAGTAGCTCGCTGGCTAGCCGGAAGCACCAACCGGTCTAGCAGACCCTCGGCGTACACTGCATGTGGTATATCCAGTGGTCTACTTGTTGCGGGGAAGTCGGAGCTGCGCGGCGGAGTGGTCCGTGCGACAACGATGGCATTCTATAAGTGGCCTGGTTGAAGATCTTTCGTGGCCCAACCTTGCATTGTTCTCCGTTGTTGATCATTTTTGGATCCGGAGTTGCCTAGCTCCTAACATGTGTGGCTGATTGCTTGGCACAAGTCTTCATGTTGCTTCTCGTGATCTTTGATGTGTGGGCTTGTCGGTGGTCATTGCGGTTAAATTGGACTAACTTGCTCCGGGAGAAGTGATGACGCTGACATCAATGTGCATCCTTGGCGATGTTTTCTCCGCAATAGTGTATGTGGATTTTTGTGTGTGTGTGCGCGCGCGCTTAATTAGCATGTTCTCATGGTTTTTGTCCATTTTTTCCCTAAACCCTCTTCCTCTTAGTTAATGAAATGAAAAATTATTTCCTTGTTTAATATACAGTTCAAGCCTATCGATTTCCATAGGATAAATGTTGTCATTGATGTTTGCTAGTTGAACAGCCGATATGGCAGATGGGGTATCGGTATCAATCAGCCCTTGGTTGAACAATCACGGATAACCGGCAGATGGTTAGCTGTCATAGTCCAGCCATCTCTTCATCCTTTTTTTTATCTTCACCAAAACATAATAGTGGTGAAGTCAGATACGCCACCTGGAGTCATACCGATTGGCCTATCAACAGAAAGCACTTGATCACTCACAAGAACTGGCAATCATTTGGTACATGTTATGTTGGTTATACTCCTAAGGATATTGTATATAATTAGGACATGCACTAAAAGATGGAGTACTGTATAATCAGACAAGTACAACTGCTGGCCAAGCCTGTGCTGATGCCGACCTTTGTTCATTCGTCTCTAATTTTATTCTTCTTCTTGGTTACACGCGTCATAGACGAACACTATAGTTATACGTGTGATGAATTGAAGGACAATAGGGGAGCTGGCCGGCTGGAGCGCATCGGGTGCGGTGACAGGACGCCGCAACAGAAACGGAGATCGGTCTTCATCACCATTCATCAGTCTCACATGCCCACGAGATGGACGCAAAGCAACCGCCTCGCTGCCGACACACATGGTACCGCGCGCCAGCACACCACACCATGAAAATATATGCTTCCCCTCCCCACCACTCCATCAGTGTGTGCTCTGGCCTAGCTATAAAGTTCCCAGCTCCCAACTCCCGAAAGATATATGCGTAGCTAGCCAGCCCACGGCGCACTGTCGGCCGTCACAAGAGCATCTCTCCGGCCGCAACAGCTAGGCGGGCAACGGCGGCCGTAGCTTCTTCTCATCAGTTCTCTTACGGCCACTCGAGTCGCGCGCGCGCGATGCTGCAGCTTTGCAGTCGGCGCGTCCTCGTGGTCGCCTTGGCGGTGGCCGTCCTGGGCGCCGCTAACCCGCGCGCCGCCGTGGACGCGTACAAGAACTACACCGTCGGCGACGACAAGGGCTGGTACGACGGCCTCGCCGTCGACTACCAGGCGTGGGCCGAGGGCTACAACTTCACCCTCGGAGATTTCCTCAGTGAGTATACACACAGTTGCTTGCTCTGCATCCATCCATCGCTCCTTAATTACGTTGTACGTATCGTCCATGAAGTTTCTAGTTTTAAGGCCCACGTTTGCTTTGCCAACTTCAGTCAGCTTCTGAGACTTTTCTCTGCTCTTCTCGACGCTTGATTAGCGTGGCCCCTTAGGTATCGAAACTCGAAAGCAGCTACGTTTATCCATCGGTTTCCCTGTACGTGCACGTGCACATGGCTAGCTCCTGGGTGAAAGGTGCAATATCATGCTCCATTAATCCATTTCCCTGGTCGCTTTGCCAATCATGAACAGTTATAGAAACGACGGTGTAGATCTGTTGTCAATCATTGATCACTCAACTTTTTACAGCAACCGATGGCCATTATCAAGTACTATCACGACCTCTGTTTTTCCAGCTCACGCTGCCAAAAGATAAACTAACCGTTTCGCGTGTCCGTGATGCAGTATTCAACACGGACAAAAATCACTCGGTGGTGCAGACACGGAACGAGACCCTGTACAAGAGCTGCGACTACGACGACTCCGGCCTCGACGACACCGTCGACTGGTCTGCCGCCGCGCCGGAGTTCAGCAAGGATGCCGTCACCGCCGCCGTGCCACTTCTCAAGGAAGGCAACACGTACTTCTTCTCCGGGAACTACGACGGAGAGCAGTGCGAGAACGGCCAGCGCTTCGCCATAGCGGTCGCGCACGGCCAAGGCCTCCCGCCGGACCTCAGGCCGCCGGTGGCCGACGCGCCAGGGCCGGCAGCCGGGCCTGACAGCGCTGACAGGGGGCCGGCCTTCGACTTCAGCCACCCAAAGAACGTATCCACGCCGTCGGACAGCGGTGCTTCCGATGACGAGACGAGTACTCGTACTTCGGATTCTACTCTAAATCTAGTCAGCTTAGGGGCTGGCCTGATCGTGGCTCTCAGTGTGCTCTTTGTGGTGCAAGTATAAGATGTACATGGTGCTTTAGCTGCCCGCTCGTTTTGTGGTACCTAAATTATAAGATTTATTATTTTTGTAATTTAATAAATAGAGCAGTTCTATGCGTTCGTCGGGTGATAAACTGGTTAGATCAGCCGCCTCAGCAGCCGTCAGATGCTGCTAGAAATAGCCATCTGATCTATCGTCCCAGCTAACCAATGACCTTTGCAACAACTAGCTTGTTGCACTCAGGGGCTTTGCAACAAGGGCCTTGTTGCAAAGGTCCATCGAGACAACACGGCTGCCCCGCCATGGCCTGAGCGCCTCGGCTGCGGAGCACCGCCGGCCGCTGGAGTTGCCGCGCCTCCTCTGACCCACCACCCCGAGCAGCTGCCTCTGATGAAGCCATGTACCTAGGGTAGGGTTATAGGCCTGACCTAGACACCCTCCCCTAGGACTTCACCCTAAAACCAGAAGCAATCGAAGAGGAGTCATCATCCACTCGACCATGAGGCATTCCACTCGGAAGACTCGAAGTCACTCGGCCATGGAGACTGTCACTCGACCGCCAGAAGATCTAAAGCCACTCCGCATTGCAACGCTCGGACATTACATCACAGCTTTAATGGTCATTATGTCTCTTTATTACTAGCGTTACCAGTAACGCCCCCCTCTTGATGTACCTTAAATCCCTTGTAACGTGGCCTGGCTGAGGTCCTGGCGCACTCTATATAAGCCACCCCCTTCACATGCACAAGGGTTCGCACCCCTGTAAACACACATACGCATAATCCAGTCGACTGCCTCCGGGCTCCGAGACGTAGGGCCGTTACTTCCTCTGAGAAGGGCCTGAACTCGTAAAATTCGTGTGTACAACTTTGCCATAGCTAGGATCTTGCCTCTCCATACTACCCCCCCCCCCCCCATTCTACTGGCAGTCTTAGTACCACGACAGTTGGCGCCCACCGTGGGGCAGGTGTCTTAGCGACTTGTTGGAGAAGTTGCAATTTTTTCGATCCCCATCATCATGGTTTCTGGCTGAGGATTGGCTGAGGGCCGCGAGATCCGTCTCGGCGCGCTCGTGTTCGTCGCCGACGACTCCGCTTGGCTCCAAGAGGCTCCACTCAACGTCGAGGCGCTTCCCGTCCGCGGGGCAACGCACTTTCGCGCGTGCGTCCGCGCGTCCATCTGCGGCAGCCGTCGACTCAGTATCGGTCGGCTCCTGTGGCGTCCTCGCTCCCTGCTGCTGGCCGGCGCAAGCGCCCCGGTCAGTCTCGGCTCCAGCTGTGGGTGAGGCACGCGGTGGCTCGCCAGTCGGCCGCCCCACAAGTCGCGGCAATCGAGCCCGACGAAACTCTCTGGCTGTTCGACCGGCTCACGAGATCGCACCGAGTCGCGGCAATGACCCAGCGGCGAAGTCCTGATGGTCAACGGACCGCGCATTCCTCCTGGCTTCCCCCGCGGCGACGGTGGCGATGGCGGAGGCGATCCGTCGCACGTCCACGAGGAGTACCGCCCCGAGCCCCTCTCTTCGCAACAGAGGGAGGAACTTCGTCGCCGTAATATGGATGCTCTTCAAACTCCTATCATTGGAGAAACCCCCGAGGCCCGGGCCTTGGAGGAGGCGCGCCTGGCCAACTTGGCTGAGCGCACTCGACTGGAGAATCTCTAGCACACTCGGCGGCGTGCTCGGCGGCGATTCTGAGTCCAGATTGGCGACAACTTTTGCCGCCTCAACTCAGGTATATCGAACTCCGATCCAGAATCTCACAGCTGCAGCCCGAATAGCAGAGTCGATTCAGCCCTCCCGATCGAGAGTTGGCGAGGTTTGATGCAGATCCGGGCTTTACTTCGGCAGCGGAGAACAAAACACAGCAGATATCTCGATCGCGAATAGGATCCATAGCAGATCCGTGGTAGCGAACCTGATCAATCGGCTCACAGCCAAGATCGCCCCGGCGTGAGGGCGTGGAGACCGACGAGATCGATCTGAAACCGTGGCGGTATGATCACCGACTCGACCACGATGATCGTCGTCGAGTGCCCACGCCTCCCCCAAGGAGTGGGTCATACGTGCCTCGGCAGCACTATGACAGACGCCCTCACAGTGGTGGGCGAAGGATTCCAGTCGACCCCTGAGAGCCGGGCTTTGATGCAAGATCTAATCTCGTTCAGGGTCTGGTTGACAGGAACAGAGCTCACAGAGAAGGTCATGACAGAGATTATCCGACCGGCAGCAGAGTGCATGTCTCAGGGCCAGAGTGTTTCAGCAGAGCCATCAGGGCTGCAATGATTCCTCCCAACTTTAGGTTGGCAACTGGAGTCAGCAAGTTCACTGGTGAGTCCAAGCCTGACACTTGGCTTGAGGACTACTGAGTGGCTGTTCAGATTGGTGGCGGCAATGACGAAGTGGCCATGAAGCACCTTCCTCTGATGTTGGAGGGCTCAGCCAGAGCGTGGTTGAATCAGTTAGCACCTGGCAGCATATATAGTTGGGAGGAACTCGCCCGAGTGTTTGTTAGAACCTTTGAAGGTACATGCAAACGACCAGCAGGGTTAACAGAGCTGCAATCCTGCGTGCAGAAGCCGAATGAAACCTTGAGGGATTATATCCAGAGATGGATCATGTGGCACCACACGGTGGAGAATGTGTCAGATCACCAAGCAGTTTGTGCCTTCAAGGAAGGTGTCAAGTATCGAGAATTGAACCTGAAGTTCGGTCGGACCGGTGATATGTCTCTGAGTCAGATGATGGAAATTGCCACCAAGTATGCTAATGGTGAAGAGGAGGATCAACTCCGGAGTGTCAAGCACAAAATAGTCGCCCAAGAAACCGGAGGAGGGAACTCCAGTCGGAAGCAGAAGTGCAAAGCCGAGCCAGCTGCTTGAAGCCTTAGCCGTGACTCAAGGAAAGTTCAAGGGGAAGCCCAAAGGGTCGTGGAATCCCAAGAAAGTGAATGATCAAGATGGAAAGGATGTGTTGGATTTACCATGCCACATTCACACCAAAAAAGATGAAGAGGGTAATCTCATTTACCCTAAACATACAACTCGACAGTGTCGGCTCCTGATCCAGCAGTTTCGAGAGAAACAACCAAAGGAAAAGGAGAATGAGTCGGACAAGGGTGAGGATAAGGAAGAAGATGATGATGGTTTCCCCAACGTCACTTCCACTTTGATGATTTTTGCTGATGTCGAGAGCAAAAGTCGACTGAAAGTCATTAACAGAGAAGTGAACATGGTCGCTCTGGCGACACCCAGTTATTTGAAGTGGTCTCAGACTACTAATACATTCGACCAGTCTGATCACCCAGCGCGTATAGCCACCCCTGGGAGGCAAGCATTGGTGGTCGACCCAGTTGTTGAAGGCACTCGGCTGACTAAGGTGTTGATGGATGGTGGCAGTGGCCTGAATATTCTTTATGCTGAAACCTTGAAAGGGATGGGCATTCCGATGTCCAAACTCAGTGAAAGCAATATGAGTTTCCATGGGGTTATACCTGGCAAGAAGGCTGAATCACTCGGCCAGATCGCCCTCGATGTGGTTTTTGGTGATTCCAATAATTACCACAAGGAAAAGTTGACGTTTGAAGTCGTGGATTTCCAGAGTGCTTATCATGCTATTCTGGGTAGGCCTGCTTATGCACGTTTTATGGCTCGACCATGTTACATGTACCTCAAATTGAATATGCCTGGTCCCAAAGGAGTGATCACTATCACTGGCAAAGAGTGCTTCCAGAAGGGTTCAAAGATCGCCGATGCACAAATGGCAGTAGTAGAATTGCAAGAGTATCAGAAAAATGCAGATCCGAGTGATTTTCTACGAGCCAAGAAGCCTGCCACAGACTCTGCATTTCAGTCGTCTGGTGAAACGAAGCCGATTCATATTCACCCAACCGATCCCAAGGCTGCTCCGACTCACATTTTGACAATACTTGACTCCGAATAGGAAGAAGTGCTCATCCAGTTCCTCCGTGAGAACTGGGACATCTTTGCATGGAAACCTTCTGACATGCCGGGTGTTCCCAGGGGGCTGGCTGAGCACCGTTTGCGAGTCGACCCGAAAGTGAAACCAGTCAAGGAACATCTTCGACGGTCCGCTATACAGAAGAGAAAATCAATTGGTGAAGAAGTGGCTCGGCTCCTGGCAGCTGAGTTTATCCGAGAGATTTACCACTCCGAGTGGCTCGCCAGTGTTGTCATGGTCCCCAAGAAGGACGACTCACTTCGCATGTGCATTGACTTCAATCATATCAATCGGGCCTGCTCGAAAGATCATTTTCCTCTCCCCCGCATCGACCAAATAGTTGACTCGACTGCGGGGTGTGAGCGCTTGTCCTTTTTGGACGCTTATTCCGGGTATCATCAGATCCGACCGTATGGACCCGATGAGATAAAAACAGCTTTCATCACTCCATTCGGGTGCTTCTGTTATGTCACCATGCCATTCGGCCTGAAGAACGTTGGAGCCACATTCATGAGGATGATTCAGAAGTGTTTGCTCACTCAAATCAGTCGGAATGTGGAAGCATACATGGATGACATTGTGGTCAAGTCACGTAAGGGTTCTGACCTGCTGACTGACCTTGCTGAAACTTTTGCTAACCTCAGAAGGTATGATATCAAGCTTAATCCATCAAAGTGCACATTCGGAGTTCCTGGCGGAAAATTACTCGGTTTCCTCGTTTCCGAACGAGGAATCGACACTAACCCAGAGAAAGTTGGTGCTATACTCCGGATGAAACGCCCTGTGCGTGTGCACGATGTCCAGAAGCTTACTGGTTGTTTGGCCGCCTTAAGTCGATTCATTTCTCGCCTCGGGGAAAAGGCATTGCCTCTTTACCGACTGATGAAGAAGCCTGATAAGTTCGAGTGGACTCCTGAAGCTGATGCAGTGTTTGTAGAGCTCAAAGCCCTGCTTTCCACCCAGCCGGTGCTTGCTGCCCCAATCAGCAAAGAGCCTTTACTGCTTTACTTACAGCCACTTGACAAGTTGTCAGTACAGTACTTACAGTCGAGCGGGAAGAAGAAGGAAAAGCTTATAAAGTTCAGCGCCCAGTATATTATGTTTCTGAAGTTCTGACTCCATCAAAGCAAAGATATCCACATTATTAGAAGCTTGTTTATGGGATTTACATGACCACAAAGAAGGTTGCACACTATTTCTCTGACCACTCCATTACAGTCGTCAGTGACGCTCCATTGTCAGAGATTCTGAACAACAGAGATGCAACTGGTCGAGTGGCAAAGTGGGCGATTGAACTCCTTCCCTTGGATATCAAGTTTGAGACAAAGAAAGCTATCAAGTCCCAAGCAATAGCAGATTTCCTCGCCGAGTGGATCGAACAGCAACTGCCGACTCAAGTCCACTCGGAGCACTGGACCATGTTCTTTAATGGCTCCAAGATGCTGAATGGTTCCGGCGCTGGGGTAGTACTGATATCCCCCCGAGGAGACAAGCTCAGATATGTTCTCCAGATTCACTTTGATTCCTCCAATAACGAAGCTGAATATGAAGCACTCTTATATGGGTTACGTATGGCCATTTCACTCGGCATCCGTCGCCTCATGGTCTATGGCGACTCAAATTTGGTAGTCAATCAAGTGATGAAAGAGTGGGACGTCAGAAGCCCAGCTATGACTGGTTACTGTAATGCAGTGAGGGAGTTGGAAAAGAAGTTTGAGGGGTTATAACTCCATAATATACCCCTACTGAAAAATCAAGCAGCTGATGATTTGGCAAAGATAGGTTCCAAGAGGGAAGCCATTCCCATCAATGTGTTTTTGGAACACATTCATACACCTTCAGTTCAAGAAGATCCTTTCACTGAAGAGCCCCCGCAGCCCAAGAGTGCCACGGATCCGACTGAAGTCGAAGTCCCAGCCGTGGTCGACTTGATCATGGAGGTTTTGGTCATCACTCTCGACTGGACAGTGCCATACATTGCATATATCCTTAGGAGATAACTCCCAGAGGATGAAGAGGAGGCTCGACAGATCGTCCATCGATCCAAAGCCTTTACTGTGATAAGAGGACAACTGTTCAGAGAAAGTGTAACTGGAGTCAGCCAGAAATGCATAACACCAGAAGAGGGTCGAGTGATCCTCAACGACATCCACTCGGGGACCTGTGGCCACCATGCGTCCTCTCGGACCATTGTGGCCAAAGCATACTGAGCTGGATTTTATTGGCCACGAGCGAATGAAATGGCGAAAGATATAGTCGACAAATGTGAAGGCTGCCAGTTTTACTCCAACATGTCCCACAAGCCTGCATCAGCCCTGAAAACCATTCCACTCGTCTGGCCCTTTGCTGTTTGGGGGTTAGATATGGTTGGTCCCCTGAGGACTGGTAGGAGTGGCTTCACTCATGTGCTTGTAGCAGTCGACAAGTTTACCAAATGGATTGAAGCCAAGCCCATCAAGAATCTTGAAGCCAGTACTGTCGTCAGCTTCATCAGAGAGTTAACATTCAGATATGGGGTTCCGCACAGCATCATCACTGACAACGGTCGAACTTCAATTCTGATGAGTTTAGAGCCTTCTGTGCTTCCCAAGGCACTCGAGTCGACTATGCTTCGGTCGCCCACCCCAAATGAATGGACAAGCGAAAAGAGCAAATGGCTTGATTCTCAAAGGATGAAACCACGATTGATCGTGATCTCAAGCATGCAGTGCGCGCTGGTCAATGAACTTCCTTCAGTTCTTTGGGGCTTGAGGACAACTCCCAATCGGTCGACTGGCCGAACTCCATTCTTCTTGGTCTATGGAGCTGTAGCTGTTCTACCGAGTGACTTGCTTCACAATGCACCCCGAGTCGAGCTTTTCTCTGAAGATGAAGCAGAACAGGCTCGGAAAGATGCAGTTGATCTCCTAGAAGAGGAAAGAGAGATGGCCTTAATCCGATCGACCATTTATCAGCAAGACTTGCGTCGATTCCACGCCAGAAACGTGAGAGGTCGAGCATTTCAAGAGGGAGACCTAGTTCTCCGAGTGGATCAGCAGAAACCACACAAGCTCGCTCCTGCCTGGGAAGGTCCCTTCATTGTCACCAGAGTGCTCCACAACGAAGCGTACCACCTCTACAATGTCGAGCACAAGAAAGACGAGCCGCACGCTTGGAATGCGGAGCTGCTCCGCCCATTTTATACTTAAGTACTCATTCCGTCGAGATGTAATAAGAAATACCTTTGTAGTCTATTTATCAAAGACAAGAGCTTTACAGTCTTCTAAAATGATTGTAGTTGCTTATTTTTGTGTCCGAAATCCCCCAGTGGGTGGCTTAGCCGCGAATCCGTTTCGCCTAAGTTTAAAAAATTCTACCGAGTGGTGAGCAAGCCTCTCACTCGGGGGCTTAGCTGCGAATCCGTTTTGCCTAAGTTTGAAAAATCCTACCGAGTGATGAGCAACCCTCCCACTCGGGGGCTTAGCTGCAGTCCAGTACTCGCCTAAGTTTAAAAAATCCTACCGAGTGGTGAGCAACCCTCCCAATCAGGGGCTTAGCTGCAGTCCAAGCTACGCCTAAGTTTAAAAATCCTACCGAGTGGTGAGCAACCCTCCCACTCGGGGCTTAGCTGCAGTCCAAGACTACCTAAGTTTAAAAATCCTACCGAGTGGTGAGCAACCCTCCCACTCGGGGCTTATCTGCAGTCCAAGCTAGCCTAAGTTTAAAAATCCTCCGAGTGGTGAGCAACCCTCCCACTCGGGGCTTAGCTGCAGTCCAAGACTAGCCTAAGTTTGAAAAATCCTGTCGAGTGGTGAGCAACCCTCCCACTCGGGGCTTAGCTGCAGTTCAAGACTAGCCTAAGTTTGAAAAATCCTCAGTGGTGAGCAACCCTCCCACTCGGGGCTTAGCTGCAGTCCAAGACTCGATTAAGTTTGAAAAATCCTACCGAATGGTGAGCAACCCTCCCACTCGGGGCTTAGCTGCAGATCCAAGACTAGCCTAAGTTTGAAAAATCCTACCGAGTGGTGAGCAACCTCCCACTCGGGGCTTAGCTGCAGTCCAAGACTACGCCTAAGTTTGAAAAATCCTGCCGAGTGGTGAGCAACCCTCCCACTCGGGGCTTAGCTGCAGTCCAAGACTACCTAAGTTTAAAAATCCTACCGAGTGGTGAGCAACCCTCACACTCGGGGCTTAGCTGCAGTCCAAGCTAGCCTAAGTTTAAAAAATCCTATGGAGTGGTGAGCAACCCTCCCACTCGGGGGCTTAGCTGCAGTCCAGTACTCGCCTAAGTTTAAAAAATCCTACCGAGTGGTGAGTAACCCTCCCACTCGGGGGCTTAGCTGCAGTCCAGTACTCGCCTAAGTTTGAAAAATCCTATCGAGTGGTGAGCAACCCTCCCACTTGGGGGCTTAGCTACAGTCCAGTACTCGCCTAGGTTTGAAAAATCCTATCGAGTGGTGAGCAACCCTCCCACTCGGGGGCTTAGCTGCAGTCCAGTACTCGATTAAGTTTGAAAAATCCTACTGAGTGGTGAGCAACCCTCCCACTCGGGGGCTTAGCTGCAGTCCAGTACTAGCCTAAGTTTAAAAAATCTTACCGAGTGGTGAGCAACCCTCCCACTCGGGGGCTTAGCTGCAGTCCAGTACTCGTCTAAGTTTGAAAAATCCTACCGAGTGGTGAGCAACCCTCCCACTCGGGGGCTTAGTGAAGGAAATATGCCCTAGAGGCAATAATAAAGTTATTATTTATTTCCTTATATAATGATAAATGTTTATTATTCATGCTAGAATTGTATTAACCGGAAACATAATGCATGTGTGAATACATAGACAAACAGAGAGTCACTAGTATGCCTCTACTTAACTAGCTCGTTAATCAAAGATGGTTATGTTTCCTAACCATAGACATGAGTTGTCATTTGATTAACGGGATCACATCATTAGGAGAATGATCTGATTGACATGACCCATTCCGTTAGCCTAGCACTTGATCGTTTAGTATGTTGCTATTGCTTTCTTCATGACTTATACATGTTCACTGTAACTATGAGATTATGCAACTCCGTTTACGGAGGAACACTTTGTGTGCTACCAAACGTCTAGCGTAATGGGTGATTATAAAGGTACTCTCAGGTGTCTCCAAAAGTATATGTTGAGTTGGCATGAATCGAGATTAGGTTTTGTCACTCCGATTGTCGGAGAGGTATCTCTGGCCTTCTCGGTAATACACATCACATAAGCCTTGCAAGCATTGCAACTAATGAGTTAGTTGTAAGATGATGTATTACGGAACGAGTAAAGAGACTTACGTAACGAGATTGAACTAGGTATTGGATACCGACGATCGAATCTCGGGTAAGTAACATACCGATGACAAAAGGAACAACGATATATCGTTATGCGGTTTGACCGATAAAGATCTTCGTAGAATATGTAGGAACCAATATGGGCATCCAGGTTCCGCTATTGGTTATTGACCGAGAATGGTTCTAGGTCATGTCTACATAGTTCTCGAACCCGTAGGGTCCGCACGCTTAACGTTTCGATGATGGTTATATTATGAGTTTATGAGTTTTGATGTACCGAAGGAGTTCGAGTCCCGGATGAGATCGGGGACATGACGAGGAGTCTCGAAATGGTCGAGACGTAAAGATCGATATATTGGACGACTATATTCGGAGTTCGGAAGGTTCGAATGATTCGGTATTTTTCGAGTACCGGGAGTTACGGGAATACGGGGAAGAGTATTGGGCCTTAATGGGCTTTAGTGGGAAGGAGCCGGGGAGGTGGCGCGCCCCTCCCAAGCCAGTCCGGGTGGACAAGGGGTTTGGGCGCAGCCCCTCTCCTTCCTTCTCCACTTCCCCCTTTCCCCCTTCTCCTAGTTGGACTAGGAAGAAGGAGTCCTACTCCCGGTGGGAGTAGGACTCCCCTGGCGCCCTCCTCCTAGGGCCGGCCTCCTCCTCCCTTCCTCCTTTATATACGGGGGCAGGGGGCACCCCATGATACACAAGTTGATCTACGGATCGTTCCTTAGCCGTGTGCGGTGCCCCCCTTCCACCATATTCCACTTCGGTCATATCGTCGCGGAGCTTAGGCGAAGCCCTGCGCCGGAGAAGTCATATCGTCGCGGAGCTTAGGCGAAGCCCTGCGTCGGTGGAGCATCATCATCGTCCTGCGCCATCGTCTTGTGGAACTCATCCCGACACTTTGCTGGATCGAGTCCGGGATCGTCATCGAGCTGAGCGTGTGCAGAACTCGGAGGTGCCGTCGTTCGGTGCTTGGATCGGTCGGATCGTGAAGGCGTCGACTACATCAACAGCGTTGTTATAACGCTTTAAGCTTCGGTCTCACAGTGCGTGGACAGACACTCTCCCCTCTCGTTGCTATGCCATCACCATGGTCTTGAGTGTGCATAGGAAATTTTTGAAATTACTACGTTCCCCAGCAAAGGCATCCGAGCCTGGTTTTATGCGTTGATGTCATATGCACGAGTAGAACACAAGTGAGTTGTGGGCGATATAAGTCATACTTGCTTACCAGCATGTCATACTTTGGTTCAGCGGTATTGTGAGATGAAGCGGCCGGACCGACATTACGCGTGACGCTTCACGCGAGACTGGTTTCACCGCTTGAGCACTAGTTGCTTAAAGGTGACCGCGGGTGTCTGCTCTCTCTTTAGTTGAACTGAGTGTGGCTCGCCCGGTCCTTGCGAAGGTTAAAACAGCACCAACTTGACAAACTATCGTTGTGGTTTTGATGCGTAGGTTAGAACGGTTCTTGCTCAGCCCGTAGCAGCCACGTAAAACTTGCAACAACAAAGTAGAGGGCGTCTAACTTGTTTTGCAGGGCATGTTGTGATGTGATGTGGTCAAGGCGTGATGCTATATTTTATTGTATGGGATGATCATGTTTTGTAACGAGTTATCGGCAATCGGCAGGAGCCATATGGTTGTCGCTTTATTGTATGAAATGCAAAAGCCATGTAATTGCTTTACTTTATCACTAAGCGATGGCGATAGTCGTAGAAGCAATAGTTGGCGAGGCGACAACGATGCTACGATGGAGATCAAGGTGTCGCGCCGATGGCGATGGTGATCATGGCGGTGCTTCGAGATGGAATCACAAGCACAAGATGATGATGACCATATCATATCACTTATATTGATTGCATGTGATGTTTATCCTTTATGCATCTTATCTTGCTTTGATTGACGGTAGCATTATAAGATGATCTCTCACTAAAATTATCAAGAAGTGTTCTCCCGAGTATGCACCGTTGCTAAAAGTTCAGTAGTACCCGGACACCACGTGATGATCGGTGTGATAAGTTCTCGTCCATCTACAACGGGTACAAGCCAGTTTTGCACACGCAGAATACTCGAGTTAAGCTTGACGAGTCTAGCATATGCAGATATGGCCTCGGAACACGGAGACCGAAAGGTCGGCGTGAATCATATAGTAGATATGATCAACATAGTGATGTTCACCATTGAAAACTACTCCATCTCACGTGATGATCGGTTATGGTTTAGTTGATTTGGATCACGTAATCACTTAGATGACTAGAGATATCTATCTAAGTGGGAGTTTTTTAATATGATTAATTGAACTTTAATTTATCATGAACTTAGTCCCGGTAGTATTTTGCAAATTATGTTGTAGATCAATAGCTCGCGTTGTTGCTTCCCTATGTTTTTATATGTGTTCCTAGAAAATTGTATTGAAAGATGTTAGTAGCAATGATGCGAATTGGATCCGTGATCTGAGGTTTATCCTCATTGCTGCAGAAAGAATTATGTCCTTAATGCACCGCTAGGTGACGACCTATTGCAGGAGCATATGCGAGGCGTTATGAGCGTTTGGCTAGCTCAATATGAGCGATACATACGTTATGAGCGTTTGGCTAGCTCAATATGATGACTACTTGATAGTTTAGTGCACCAGGCTTAACGGCTTAGAATCGGGACTTCAAAGACATTTTGAGCGTCATGGACCATATGAGATGTTCCAGAATTGAAGTTAATATTTCAAGCAAATACCGAGTTGAGAGATATGAAGTCTCCAACAAGTTCTATAGCTAAAAGATGGAGGAGAATCGCTCAACTAGTGAGCATGTGCTCAGATTATCCGAGTACTTCAATCGCTTGAATCAAGTGGGAGTTAATCTTCCGGATAAGATAGTGATTGACATAATTCTCTAGTCACCATCACTAAGTTAGTAGAACTTCGTGATGAACTATAGTATGCAAGGGATGACGAAAAAGATTCTCGAGCTCTTCGCGATGCTAAAATCGGTGAAGGTAGAAATCAAGAAAACATCAAGTGTTGATGGTTGACAAGACCACTAGTCTCAAGGAAAATGGCAAAGGGAAGAAGAGGAACTTCAAAGGAACGGCAAGCAAGTTGCTGCTTGAGTGAAGAAGCCCAAGTCTAGACCTAAGCACGAGACCGAGTAATTTTGCTGCAATGGAACTGGTCACTTTGGAAGCGGAACTACCCTGAATATTTGGTGGATAAGAAGGATGGCAAAGTGAACAAGGTTATATTTGATATACAGGTTATTGATGTGTGCCTTACTAGTGTTTATAGTAGCCCTGAGTATTTGATACTGTTCGGTTGCTAAGATTAGTAACTCGAAACAGGAGTTCTGAGATAAGCAGAGACTAGTTGAAGGGAAGTGACGATGAGTGTTGGAAGTAGTTCCAAGATTGATATGATCATCATCGCACACTCCTATAATTTCGGGATTAGTGTGGAACCTAAATAAGTGTTATTTGGTGTTGAGCATAAATATGATTTGATCATGTTTATTGCAATACGGTTATTCATTTAAGTAAGAGAATAAAGTGTTGTTCTGTTTACATGAATAAAACCTTATATGGTTACACACCCAATGAAAATGGTTCATTGGATCTCGATCATAGTGATACACATATTCATAATATTGAAACCAAAAGATGCAAAGTTAATAATGATAGTGCAACTTATTTGTGGCACTTCCGTTTAGGTCATATTGGTGTAAAGCGCATGAAGAAAACTCCATGCTGATGGACTTTTGGAATCACTTGATTATGAATCATTTGATGCTTGCGAACCGTGCCTTTTGGGCAAGATGACTAAAACTCCGTTCTCCGGAACTATGGAACAAGCTATTGACTTATTGGAAATAATACATACCGATGTATGCGATCCAATGAGTGTTGATGCTCGTGGCAAGTATTGTTATTTTCTGACCTTCACAGATGATTTGAGCAGATATGGGTATATCTACTTGATGAAACATAAGTCTGAAATAATTGAAAAGTTCAAAGAATTTCAGAGTGAAGTGGAAAATCATCGTAACAAGAAAATAAAGTTTCTGCGATCTGATCGTGGAGATAAATATTTGAGTTCTGAGTTTGGTCTTCATTTGAAACAATGTGAAATAGTTTCAAACTCACGCCATATGGAACACCACAGCATAATGATGTGTCCGAACGTCAGAAACGCACTTTATTGGATATGGTGCGATCTATGATGTATCTTACCGATTTACCACTATCGTTTTGGGGTTATGCATTAGAGACAGCTGCATTCACGTTTAATAGGGCACCATCTAAATCCGTTGAGATGACACCGTATGAACTATGGTTTAGCGATAAACCTAAGTATCGTTTCTTAAAAGTTTGGAGTTGTGATGCTTGTGTGAAAAGTTTTCACCGATAAGCTCGAACCCAAATCGGAGAAGTGCGTCTTCATAGAATACCCAAAAGAAAATGTTGGGTACACCTCCTATCACAGATCCGAAGGCAAGTTTTTGTTGCTAAGATGGATCCTTTCTAGAGAAGAAGTTTCTCTCGAAAGAAGTGAGTGGGAGGAAAGTAGAACTTGATGAGGTAATTGTACCTTCTCCCTTATTGGAAAGTAGTTCATCACAGAAATCAGTTCCAATGATTCTTACACCAATTAGTGAGGAAGTTAGTGATGATGATCATGAAACTTCAGATCAAGTTGCTACCAAACCTCGTAGGTCTTCCAGAGTAAGATCCGCACCAGAGTGGTACGGTAATCATGTTCTGGAAGTCATGTTACTAGACCATGATGAACCTACAAACTATGAGGAAGCGATGATGAGCCCAGATTCCGCGAAATGGCTTGAGGCCATAAAATCTGAGATATGATCCATGTATGAGAACAAAAGTATGGACTTTGATTGACTTGCTAGATGATCGCAAGCCATGTTAAATAAATGGATCTTCAAGAGGAAGACGGACAACGATAGTAGTGTTACTATCTACAAAGCTTGACTTGTCACAAAAGGGTTTTCGACAAGTTCAAGGTGTTGACTACAATGAGATTTTCTCAAGCGTAGCGATGCTTAAGTCTGTCCGAATCATGTTAGCAATTGCCACATTTTATGAAATCTGGCAAATGGATGTCAAAACTACATTCTTTAATGGATTTATTAAAGAAGAGTTGTATATGATGCAACCGAAGGTTTTGTCAATCCTAAAGGAGCTAACAAAATGTGCAAGCTCCAATGATCCATCAATGGACTGGTGCAAGCATCTCGGAGTTGGAATATGCGCTTTGATGTGTTGATCAAAGCATATGATTTTATATGAGACTTTTGGAAGGCCTGTATTTACAAGAAAGTGAGTGGGAGCACTACAGCCTTTCGATAAGAATATGTGAATGACATATTGTTGATCGGAAGTAATGTAGAATTATTCTGCAAAAGCATAAAGGAGTATTTGAAAGGAGTTTTTTCAAAGAAAGACCTCGGTGAAGCTGCTTACATATTGAGCATCAAGATATATAGAGATAGATCAAGGCGCTTGATATGTTTTTCAATGAATTCATACCTTGACAAGATTTTGAAGTAGTTCAAAATGGAACAGTCAAAGAAAGAGTTCTTGCCTGTGTTACAAGGTGTGAGATTGAGTAAGACTCAAAACCCGACCACGGCAGAAGATAGAAAGAGAATGAAAGTCATTCCTATGCATCAGCCATAGGTTCTATAAAGTATGTCATGTTGTGTACTGACCTATTGCATACCCTACCACTAAGTTTGGGCAAGGAGTGCAATAGTGATCTAGGAGTAGATCAATGGACATGGTAAAAATTATCCTTAGTAGAATAAGGATATGTTTCTCGATTATGGAAGTGAAAAAAGGTTAAATCGTAAAGGGTTACGTCGATGCAAGTTTTAACACTAATCTAGATGACTCTGAGTCTCAATCTGGATACATATTGAAAGTGGGAGCAATTAGCTAGAGTAGCTCCGTGCAAGAGCATTGTAGACATAGAAATTTGCAAAATACTTACGGTGTGAATGTGAGCAGACCGTTGACTAAAATTATCTCACAAGCAAAACATGATCACACCTTAGTACTCTTTGGGTGTTAATCACCTAGCGATGTGAACTAGATTACTGACTCTAGTAAACCCTTTGGGTGTTGGTCACATGTCGATGTGAACTATGGGTGTTAACCACATATAGATGTGAACTATTGATGTTAAATCACATGGGATGTGAACTAGATTATTGACTCTAGTGCAAGTGGGAGATGAAGGAAATATGCCCTAGAGGCAATAATAAAGTTATTATTTATTTCCTTATATCATGATAAATGTTTATTATTCATGCTAGAATTGTATTAACCGGAAACATAATACATGTGTGAATACATAGACAAACAGAGAGTCACTAGTATGCCTCTACTTAACTAGCTCGTTAATCAAAGATGGTTATGTTTCCTAACCATAGACATGAGTTGTCATTTGATTAACGGGATCACATCATTAGGAGAATGATCTGATTGACATGACCCATTCCGTTAGCCTAGCACTTGATCGTTTAGTATGTTGCTATTGCTTTCTTCATGACTTATACATGTTCCTGTAACTATGAGATTATGCAACTCCCGTTTACCGGAGGAACACTTTGTGTGCTACCAAACGTCTAACGTAATCGGGTGATTATAAAGGTACTCTACAGGTGTCTCCAAAAGTATATGTTGAGTTGGCATGAATCGAGATTAGGTTTTGTCACTCCGATTGTCGGAGAGGTATCTCTGGGCCTTCTCGGTAATACACATCACATAAGCCTTGCAAGCATTGCAACTAATGAGTTAGTTGTAAGATGATGTATTACGGAACGAGTAAAGAGACTTACGATAGCGAGATTGAACTAGGTATTGGATACCGACGATCGAATCTCGGGTAAGTAACATACCGATGACAAAAGGAACAACGATATATCGTTATGCGGTTTGACCGATAAAGATCTTCGTAGAATATGTAGGAACCAATATGGGCATCCAGGTTCCGCTATTGGTTATTGACCGAGAATGGTTCTAGGTCATGTCTACATAGTTCTCGAACCCGTAGGGTCCGCACGCTTAACGTTTCGATGATGTTATATTATGAGTTTATGAGTTTTGATGTATGGAAGGAGTTCGAGTCCCGGATGAGATCGGGGACATGACGAGGAGTCTCGAAATGATCGAGGCGTAAAGATCGATATATTGGACGACTATATTCGGAGTTCGGAAAGGTTCGAATGATTGGGTATTTTTCGGAGTACCGGGGAGTTACGGGAATACGGGGAAGAGTATTGGGCCTTAATGGGCTTTAGTGGGAAGGAGCCAGGAGGTGGCGCGCCCTCCCAAGCCCAGTCCGAATTGGACAAGGGGTTTGGGCGCAGCCCCTCTCCTTCCTTCTCCACTTCCCCTTTCCCCCTTCTCCTAGTTGGACTAGGAAAGAAGGAGTCCTACTCCCGGTGGGAGTAGGACTCCCCTTGGCGCGCCCTCCTCCTAGGGCCGGCCTCCTCCTCCCTTCCTCCTTTATATATGGGGGCAGGGGGGCACCCCATGACACACAAGTTGATCTACGGATCGTTCCTTAGCCGTGTGCGGTGCCCCCCTCCACCATATTCCACTTCGGTCATATCGTCATGAGCTTAGGCGAAGCCCTGCGCCGGAGAAGTCATATCGTCGCGGAGCTTAGGCGAAGCCCTGCGTCGGTGGAGCATCATCATCGTCACCATGCCGTCGTGCTGACGGAACTCATCCCCGACACTTTGCTGGATCGGAGTCCGGGGATCGTCATCGAGCTGAACGTGTGCAGAACTCGGAGGTGCCGTACGTTCGGTGCTTGGATCGGTCGGATCGTGAAGGCGTCGACTACATCAACAGCGTTGTTATAACGCTTCGCTTTCGGTCTCACGAGGGCGTGGACAGACACTCTCCCCTCTCGTTGCTATGCCATCACCATGGTCTTGAGTGTGCGTAGGAAATTTTTGAAATTACTACGTTCCCCAACACTTAGCTGCAGTCCAGTACTCGCCTAAGTTTGAAAAATCCTACCAAGTGGTGAGCAACCCTCCCACTCGGGGGCTTAGCTGCATTCCATTACAACGTGCGCTCCATCCCTATCTGCAAGGACGATGAGGTGCAGGTCGACTGCAACCTTCTCCTTCGGAGCTGACGATGAGGTGCAGGTCGACTGCAACCTTCCCCTTCAGAGCTGCACCACAAGTACAACATGCGCTCCATCCCTATCTGCAAGGACGACGAGGTGCAGGTCGACTACAACCTTCTCCTTCAGATATGCGCCACAAGTTCAACGTGCGCTCCATCCCGATCCGCAAGGACGATGAGGTGCAGGTCGACTGGAACCTCCTACTCAGAGCTGCATCTCAAGTACAAAAATGTTCCAAGTGAAGAATAAATTCAACTCGAAGGCAAGCACAAGCATATTCAGAGATAAACCAAATCTAGATGAATCCTAAGGTTCCGACCGCGGACTAAAGTACTCGGGCATCAAGCCTGAAGGAGTTTAACGGTTACAAAAATCACTCGGCATCCCGAGGCAAATTTAAGGAGCATAAAAGTTTGTTCACTCCGCAGGAGGAGGGCTGGCTGGCTCGACGAATTCGTCCAGGTCAATTCCGTCGGCAATCCGAGTGGCGGCAGCAATGAAGGTCTCCATGAAGGATTGGAAGTCATGCTTCTTGGTGTTGGCAACCTTGATCGCTGCTAGCTTCTCTTCTCGCGGTTCCTTGCAGTGGACACGAACCAAAGACAGGGCCACATCACCGCCGCACCGGGCAGAAGACTTCTTCCATTCTTGCACTCGACCGAGAATTTCATTAAGTCGAGTCATCAGAGACTCGAGGTCATTCTGGAGTGTTGCCCCTGGCCAGAGTGCTGTGTCGATCCGCGACATCGCGACC
Source organism: Aegilops longissima (assembly GCA_021605205.1). Taxonomy (NCBI): domain Eukaryota; kingdom Viridiplantae; phylum Streptophyta; class Magnoliopsida; order Poales; family Poaceae; genus Aegilops; species Aegilops longissima. Next base: position 161,046,183 of record CM038678.1, on the reverse strand, counting down.
TTCAGTCGAGCAAGATAATCAACAACACCAGTGATGCGAGATTCCAATCGGAGTACATTCACGGCAGCTTCATCCTTCACTGGAGAGTTGATGGGTCCAAGCTTGTTTCAATTCGCCCGTTCTCTTCCTCGAAGTTCCGGCAAAATTCTGCATGCACAGTTCAAGGATGAGTCATCGGTTATATGTTGAGTCGACAGGAATAAATCAGTCGGGTCAAAGAAAATACCTTCAAGCATGACGAACAGCTTCTTAGCAAGGCTTCCTAGATAATTCTCTAGGTCGTTCCTCCTGCGAGCAATGCCTTCCATCTTCTCGTTCAGATTGTCCTTATCCTTCTTCAGGTGAGTTACTTCCTTATTGGCTTCGTCAAGGGCAACTTTTAGCTTGGCGTTTTCTTCCTCCAGTTTGCCGACTGAAGCCAACTTCTGTTCAGCGAGTGCGGTTTTCTCATCAGCTGTTTTCTGCGCGGCCGTCAGATCTTGATCCTTTTTCGCCAGAGCTTGGTTCAGTTTCTCTAAAAGAAACAATGCTTGATTCGGAAAAAGCGGAATGAAATCCGGTTCAGAGATAAATCAGTCGACAAGTCTTTCTTACCAGCGGCGTCATCCTTGGCTTTCTGCAGATCTGTCTTGGCCAGCTCTAGATCGAGGTTGAGTTGAATCTGCTGCATCTCCAGGTCAGCAAAACGAGCTCCAAGATCACAAGATTTTTGCAACCAAAGAACAAGTCAGTCGACAGATGAAAAGATTGGTTATTTTGGAGAGATAAAGTGTTAAAATCAACAAATTCTAAGACTACTGCCGAATCAAACATCCAACAGTAGTCTCGGGGACTACACCCAGTGGGTGCACTTGGCGTGCCCCCACTGGTCCAGTTTCCACTCGACACGGTCTGCCCAAGTGGAGTGTAAAAAAGGTTTCTCTCAGACCATAGTCGACTTCCCGCAGTCAACCACGGTCTCAGGGACTACACCCAGTGGGTGCACTCAGCGTGCCCCCACTGGTTCTGGTTCCACTCGTCATGGTCCGTCCAGGCCGAGTGAAGAAATTCCGATTCTCAGACCACAGTCGACTGCCCGCAATCAATTATGGTCTTGGGGACTACACCCAGTGGGTGCACTCAACGTGCCCCCACTGGTTCAAAGATTCAATTGACAACAACATAGTCAGCTCAAAGTGCGAGTTTGCTCAGTAGCAAATCAAAACACCCAGTGGGTGTATAGATGCGAAGCGCAGACAAATGAAAAGATTATTTGAAAGAAAGTTTTCAGGTACCATATCCTAACAGAACAAGCCAAAAGAGTCAGTCGACAATCTGCTAACCTGGACGTTGCTCTGGAGAGCGGAGCTGACATCATAAGCAGCTTGGCTGGCCTCCCGCACCATCTTCATCTTCTCCATCATAATGAACGCCTGGCGTATAGCCTCTTTTGCAGCACCCACTTGGTCCTCTGGGACGTGATGTGCAGCAAAAAGTGATGGTGGATCGGCGGGAGTCTGTGCGGCTGACGCTAAAGGCTGAGCACTCGACAACGATATGGAGAAGGAGACGGAAGTCCGATTGGCATCGCCGGCATCCTGAATTACCAGTTCCGCCACCGGCGTCGACTGAGGCGTCTTGCCAGCGGACGTTTTCCTGTTTCTTCTCCCCAAGGGCCTCTGTGGCTCGTCCTTGTCGTCATCGGGGAGGTCAATGACATTGAGAGGAGCTGTAAAAAGATCAGTCGCCAAAATATCATCTTCGATTGGTTATATCGCAGTTCAATCGACAAAGCGAAGACAAGATCGCAAATATTATACCTGGGTTGGAGGTGACCGCATCTTCCATGTCCTCATCCTCGTTTTTGTAAGCAGAGGTCCCAGAGGTAGCGGCACTGCTAGTTTTAAGATTCGATCGGTCAAACCAAGGAAAAATAGACAACACAGAATTCCGGGTAAAACTGAAGACAAGACACTTACGTAGAGGCGACATGGATGTCGATTTTGATTCTGGGCAGCGCCTTTCGGGTCTTCTGCGGTATGACCTTGGATTGTTTCGGAGCCTTTTTAGTCGGCGCCGGAGAAGACGTCTGAGGACGCTTTGACGACTGCCCAGTCGGAGCGGTTGCCTTGTTGCGGGTGCTTGCGGGATCGTGGGTGAGCTTGGATCGCCTTTCCATGCGGGGAGGTGAGTCGACCTCTTCTTCATCACTCGGGTTGTCGCTCTCCTCGTCCCCTTCACCGTCAGAATGCCACTCGCCACTTTCACCTCCGCTTGCCTCCCCTTCCGGGTTGTAAGTGCATCTAGTGCCCCTTAGTGATTTTGGTGTATTGAAGACTTATAGGTTAAGTAACTAATGCGTTTGTCAGTGTACACAGGTCTATAAGTCTATGAGGAGTTTGATATTCTGAGAGAAAGTCGACCCTAAAAATGAAGTTCTTCAATGAAGACTTTGATATTCTGAAGACTTTCTGAAGACTTTGAAAGTGAAGAAATTGGTGTGACCTTGAAGACTTGGTATTCATTTGAGGAACATGAAGCGTGAAGACTTTTGTTTTCGTAGTTCCATTTTCTCTTTCTTGAGTCATAGGAAACACCGTACTATTAAAGGGGGTCGAGGAAATACTAAGGAAAAATTTCCATGTGATGCTCAACTCAAAATCCTACACCTACCAATCCCTTGAGTGAAGCTTTTGGAAATCTCATACAGATTCAGTCAATTTCTTGATGTGATGAGACGTAGCTCTTCTAGTCGCCGAGAATTTGTTACGGCGAGGAGTTAGGAATTCGCCGATCTGATTGCCTACACAATGAGGAACATGATAGCCCCGAGGAATTTGATGTTCAAATTTCCGACCGTTGCTATCTTCTTGCTTGACTGTCCCAAATATCTTATCCACCTAACGGTCATATCATTGAAGGGCATTTATGTCTTATCATGTCGGGCTGCTCCCTAGGCTATAAATAGCCGCCCCTACAACCACTAGTTGGTTGGCTGCTCGAGAGAACTTGACACTTGTCATTTAAGAGCAACCCATCCTCCGAGGACTTTGAGCTGAAAATCATCAAGTGAGGAAAAACCAAAACCAAACCCCAACAAACCCAAAGTGATTGAGCATCATCAAGAAATTGATCCTGCGTGGATCCGGCGCTTTTACCTTTGAAGACTGTGCTTCTTCCAGACGGTTAGGCGTCAAGGTCTAGAGCTTCAAGAGGAATTGTGGATCGCCGAGTGACCAAGTATGTGAAGGTTTGGAAGTCGCTGAAGACTTACCACGAGTGATTGGGCGAGGTCTGCGTGACCTTAGTTCAAGGAGAATACGGTGAGGACTTGGTGTCTGAGCTGCGTGCTTTCGATGGATCGGGTGTCTGGGGCTGTGTGTCCTCGAGTTTAAATACTCAGCCGCTCCAACCAGACGTACAAGCCGAGACAGCAGTTTGGAACTGGTCTACCAAATCATTGTCTTCACCAACCTAACTGGTTCTATTTCCTCAACCCTTTCATTTCCTCATTCTTGTGTTGAGTGTTTGTTCATATCTGTGTTTGAAGACTTTGGTGAAGACTTTCTCAATTTCCTCAGTTCAATTTCTTGATCTGTTTGTCTTCATCTTGTGTTATCCTGTGATTACGCTTTCGGTACTCTGTGATTGTCTTCATTTCATCATGATGACTATGCTTGTAATCTGCTATGCTTACTTGAGTACTTATTCCGCTGCAAGTATTTCTTAGCTAAGGAATTTCCTCACCGCAAATTCCTCGATGAAGAATTCATAAAATCGCCTATTCACCCCCTCTAGTCGATATAACGCACTTTCAATTGGTATCGAGCAAGGTACTCCTTGTTACGTGTGATTTTGGTTTAACCACAGGAGTTTTAGTTATGTCGATGCGCAGTATGATCAAGGTCTCAGCAGGTGTCCTACCTTCGATGGGACGGACTACCCCTCTTGGAAGAACAAAATGCGAATGCATCTTGAAGCAATTGACAACGATCTACGGTATGTTGTGACAAAAGGTGTTTCCTCAGTCACACCTTCTCTGAATGATGTTGATGTGAAGAAATTCAAGCAACTCGATTCTCAAGCGAAGAATATCATATGTGGCCATCGAGCAAAGGTCAATATGGAAGAGTGAGTGCTTTGGAATCTGCCAAACTCATCAGGACAGGCTGTCCAAAGTAAATGAAGGCGTCTCAACTCAGCATGACTCTCGAGTCGATGTTCTTGGAATCTCTTCAACGCTTCAAAAGACTCGACAACGAAAATGTTCAACAAACCTTGATCGCCTCACCGACATCTCAAATGAGCTTCAAGCACTGGGGTGCCACCGACATCACCGACCATGAGGTGGTGAAGAAATTGCTAAGATAAACGATTCCTCATTTGATACTCCGCACCGATGATACAAGAACGAGCTGATTACAAGTCTCTTGATCCTGCTGATATCCTCGAAGGCTAAATACTCACGAGTTCGACTTGCTGAAAGAGAGATCTCTATGGTTATGGCTATGGAAAAACACGTGCCACGAAGGCCAAGGCTGTGTCCGAATCGAGAGTGAAGACTCGGTAGTAGCCTAGGAGATCTGAAGAATTTGGCCAGAGCTAGCACTTTCGTGAAGAAATTCCAGAAATTCTCAAGGCGTGGTCGCTTTGGAAAATCCTCAAGAAGCGGTGATTCCTCATCTAGTGACTATAAGAAGACTTTGTCACAAATGCAAGAAACCTGGTCACTATATTCAAGATTGTCCTCAGTGGGAAAAGGAATTAAGGAAGAAGAAACACAAGGATTACAGTTCTGATGACGTGAAGAAGAAGAAGAAACCATCAAAATCTTCATCATCAAAATCCTCAAAACCTTCTTCTCACAAGAAGAGCAGCTCCAAAAAGGCTCGGGCATTCATTGGCAAGGAAATGGACTCGAAGCTGAATCGAGGAAAATGAGGAAGAGGAGGAGTCCAAGAATCCGAATCTGGTGTGGCTAGTCGGCTCTTGCTCTCGCCTTCGTTAGCAAGTCCATCTTCAACATTGAAGAAACTGACTCCCGACAAGCTGATGAGGAAAATGATGACTACGCTCCCACCTATTGCTTCATGGCAAAAGGTGCCAAGGTACTCAATTTTACCTCCTCTGAATCTAGTGAAAATGAATCTGATGAGGATCTCAAGCCCAGCTACTCTAAACTTGCTAAGATTGCTATAAAACAACAAAGGGCTTTTGAAAAGGTTCAAAACATGCTAGATAAGAGTGATGATATGTTAGGTGAAGAAATGGATCGCACTCAAGCCCCGATTGAAAATCTTGAGAGACTTGGTCTAGGCTTGACAACCTTCAAGGTCATCATAACACTCTCTAATCGATCATGAGAAACTTTCTTATGAATTTCTTCAAAGAAAGCAAGATCTTGAGAAGCTAAGAGCGAGTTATGAAGATCTTCAGAAGGAGCGCGATTCATTACTTGCTCAACAAATCAGCGCTTCTCAAGAAGAATTTGTTCCTCCATGCTTAAAGTGCATTGAGCGTGAATCGCTAATTCTTCACCGAATGTTCAAATGCTTCAATCTGTTACAAATTCTTCACCTGCCTCTGCTATCACTAATTCCTCATCGAGGACATTGCTAGTATCCTTGACGATGCAGGGTGAAGGAATTGTACATGACAGGCATGTACAAAAGCCTCAAAGGGCATCGACTCTTTGTGATGTGCTTAAAAGCAGATCCTCAACAGAACCCTAGGAAAGAGGGTATTGCCTTTGAGAGGAAACTCAATGCTTGATGGAGCGTCTTGGAAGCTTTGAGCGGTATCCCAAAACCTCATGGGTTGCTGCAAAGGGACCTCCAGTTGATCCATCTAACTTATCTAGCTTTACATGCGAATCTCCTCATTCTGCTGATGAGTCATTTGACTCCAACTATAAACTGTTTAAAAATCAGAATGGTGAAGTATTTGCTAGATATGTTGGTACTAACTGCAGGAACGGTTCCCCTATGAAGAAAATCTGGGTTCCCAAGAAGTGCCTTGAAAGTCTTCAGGTGAATGTCCTCATGACACCACCAGTGAAGAATAGGAACCCCAGATCAAATTCTTCATATGGACCAAACTCTTCATATGGATCCAAGTCCTCATACGGACCAAATTCCTCACGTGGATCAAATTCCTCAAAAGGATCAAAGTCCTCATATGATTATCATCGTGCTAACAACTCTGTTTCGCAGGGTAGAGCTAAGGGCTATGAATATGTGCATTATTCTTCAAACCAATATGTTCATAAGTCCTCGAAGAATTTCTCTGCTTATTCATATGCTTACCCTAACCCCTCTTATGTGAAACGAAATGGTTTGGCTTCTATGCCACCATTCTCATATGGTGCTTTCAGAGTGATGAACTCTTTGCCACCCCTTCGATGTGGGTGGTGAAGAAAAGGACTAATCTCTTCTGCGGGTCAGGTCTCGGGCGTGCCTCAACGTCTCAAGAATTTCTTGGGGCACGACAAAATTCCTGAAAGGACGCAGGCTAATCATGATGAAATGAACTTTCATTTCACACGTCCTCATCTTGCTTATCGATTGATCTTGACCGATGAAATTCATCGATGAACTTGATATCATATTCTTCAGATGAAGTATATGAGATCGTAAGTTGTACTAATTCATCTGCAGGATGATCAACCCAAAGCCACCGAGTGGGTTCTCGATAGTGGATGTACAAATCACATGACCGGTGACAAGAATCTATTGATGGATGCTCCTTATCACCGTCACATCTGAAGCATATCATCTTTCTTGATAAAGGCAAAAGTCGGTATTGGGACTTGGTAAGGTTGCTATCTCTAAGGACATGCACATGGACAAAGTCATGCTTGTTGAGTCTTTAGGATATAACCTCATGTCGGTCTCAATGCTTTGTGATCTTGATATGGTAGTTATCTTTGGCATGTATCGTTGTGTTGTGATTATGGAAGTGACAATTCCAAAGTCTTGAAGGCTTTAGGAAAGGAGACTTGTATATTGTTGACTTCTCTACAGGACCACAACCAGCCGTGTGCCTACTTGCAAAAGCTTCAGAAGGCTGGCTATGGCATCGACGACTTGGTCACGCAGGCATGAGGAATTTGCACACGCTTGCGAAGAAGAAGCATGTCATTGGCATTGAAAATGTCAAATTCCTCAAGGATCACTTATGTGGAGCCTGTGAAGCTGGAAAAATGACCAAGGCCAAGCATCCAACGAAGACTATCATGACCACTACTCATCCCTTCGAATTGCTTCACATGGACCTCTTTGGTCCCAATCATTACTCAGTTGTCGTTAATGAAGCATCACTATATGGCTTTGTTATTGTTGATGATTACTCTCGTTACACATGGGTACACATTGTTACTTACAAAAATCAAGTGCAGGAAATCTTCAAACGATTTTCCTCGAGGGCTTCAACCAACTTGATGATTACTCTCGTTACACATGGGTGTGAAGATCAAGCACATCAGGAGTGACAATGGAACTGAGTTCAAGAATTCCGGTCTTGATGACTATCTTGATGAACTTGGTATTACTCATGAGTTATCTGCTCCCTATACTCCTCAAAGAAATGGCGTCGTGGGCGCAAGAACAGAACTCTGGTTGAGATGGCTCGCACTATGCTTGATGAATACAAAACGCCTAGTCGTTTTTGGATTGAAGCAATTGACACTGCGTGCCACATCATCAACAGTATATCTTCACAAATTCTTCAAAAGACTGCCTATGAACTCCTCACGGACAAGAAACCTAATGTAAGTTATTTCAAAGTCTTGATTGCTAAATGCTGGATTAGAGATCCTCACCACACCTCTAAATTTGCACCAAAGCACATGAAGGTTTTATGCTTGGTTACGGAAAGGACTCGCACACCTCTGAGTCTTCAACATCGCACTTCACAAGATTGTTGACACTTGTAGATGTGCGGTTCGATGAAACTAATGGCTGCAAAGAGAGCACCTACCTTCATGTTAGATTAACCAGCACCGAGGACCCTATCAGGTTCAAGGCAACCGAGGATGTCATTCCCTCTTGAAGAAACTGCTGAAGAATTCATTCCTGTCTGTGAAGAACGTCGAGTGATGCACTGAAGATAATGTTTGAAGAAAATGGTGCCGAGGAAAATGATCAAATTCCTCGAAGACAACCAGCTCATCCTCGCGTTGCAAAAGAAGTGCAAGTGGAGAAGATCATCGATGACATTAAAGCGCCAGTCCTCTCACTCGCTCAAAAGCTTCACATTTATCTAACTTTTGTGGGCACTATGCTTTTGTCTCTATCACAGAGCCCACTAAGGTAGATGAAGCATTTCGAGCGGAGTGGATTCAGGCCATGCAAGAAGAATTACATCGATTCGAGCTCAACAACGTCTGGAACTGGTCAAACGTCCAGATCCTCGCAAGCATAATATCATTGGCACAAAGTGGATCTATCGCAACAAGCAAGATGAAAATGGTCTTGTGGTGAGGAATAAGGCACGACTAGTAGCTCAAGGCTACACGCAGTTGAAGGAATTGACTTGATGAAACTTTTGCACTGTCGCTAGACTTGAGTCTATTCGCATATTACTCGCCTATGCTAACCATCACAATATCACTTTATATCAAATGGATGTGAAAAGTGCATTCCTCAATGGTAAGCTTGAGGAAGAAGTATATGTTGCTCAACCCCTGTGTTTTGAAGATCCAAAGAATCGACAAAGTCTTCAGACTAAATAAGGCCCTCTATGGCCTCAAGCAAGCCCCTCAAGCGTGGTATGATACATTGAAGGAATTCTTCGTGAAGAATGGCTTCACACCGGTTCACTCGACCCTACTCTCTTTACTAAATCTTATGATGGTGAACTGTTTGTGTGCCAAATATATGTTGATGATATTATCTTTGGCTGTCTTGACCAACGTTATAGTGATGAATTTGCCTATATGATGAGTGAAGAATATCAAATGTCTATGATGGGAGAGTTGAAATTCTTCTTAGGTCTTCAAATTCGCAACAACACAATGGCATATTCATATCTCGGAGAAATACCTCAAAGATGTCCTGAAGAAATTCGCATGCAAGATTGCAAAGGTGTCAAAATTCCTATGCCCACAAATGGCCATCTATGCAATCGATGAAAATGGTATTGACTTGATCACAAGGTATACCGCTCCATGATTGGTTCTTTATTGTACTTATGTGCATCTAGGCCAGATATAATGCTTAGTGTTTGCATGTGTGCCCGATTTCAAGCTACACCAAGGAATCACACCATAAGGCAGTGAAGCATATTCTTGATATCTAGCTCACACACCAACACTAGGATTATGGTACCCCAAGGGCTCTACTTTTGATCTCATTGGATATTCTGACTCGACTATCTTTGGTGATCGTGTGGACCGCAAGTCAACATCTGGTACTTGTCATTTCCTCGACGATCTTTGGTGCATTGGTCCTCGAAGAAAGCGAACTGCGTATCACCGTCCATCGCGGAAGCTGAATACATTGCTGCTGGCTCGTGTTGTGCTCAATTACTCTGGATGAAGCAAACTCTCCAGGACTACGGCATCAACGTGAAGAATGTGCCTCTCTACTGTGACAATGAGAGTGCCATCAAGATTGCTCACAACCCAGTTCAGCACTCGAAGACAAAGCACATTCAAATTCGTCATCATTTTCTTCGTGATCATGTGTTGAAGGGCGACATTTCCATCGAGCACGTGAAGACTGAAGAACAACTAGCTGATATCTTCACTAAGCCCTTGGATGAGAAGAAATTTAGCAAGTTGCGGTGTGAGCTAAATATCTTAGAATCTTCAAACGTTCTTTGAAAAGGCACACATCCTAACACTTATGCAAAATTGATGACTTAGATGTGCAACACATGAAGAAACGTTTACCTTCAATCAATGAAGAATAACACTCTAAATGTGAAGAAATTAATGAAGAATTTGATTCTCAGAACCCTACGACAATTGTACGCGGTGTCTGAAATCATCATTCTTATACGGTGGGTCACGCCACCACCAAAGTTGAAAATCTTCAATTTGAGTTTTTCCTCAGTTTTTGAAATTCTTCAACTTTGCAAAATCTTCACTATTTCCGTCGTCTTTCTTCATTGGCTATATATATATATATATATATATATATATATATATATATATATATATATATATATATATATATATATGGGTTTATGTCCTCTACAACATTCACTTATGGCTAATTCTTCAAGTCGTTTTTTCTGCTAAGTGAATGTGATCGGACCCTTCCCCCTCTATGCTATACTCAACCCAATCCATTCACAAATTCTTCATGTGCGTTCTACTTTGAAACTCGTTCAAAATCTTCACTGTGTCCTTGACAGCTGAAGAAATTGCAACGGAACTTTTAAAACGAATCTTATCCAAACCTTCGTTTTTGCCGCTCAAACCGTTCCGCATCCCACGATGCATTACTTTACTCACCCACGATCGTACACGATCTCCACTACACAAGATCGTGGGTGACACATGTCGTGAGAAGGAAGCGGTCAGGCATGTTCATCCTAAATCTTGAGGCGATCCGTTTTTCACCGTGTCTATAAATACCCTCTACCCTTCCTCACTCTTTTACTCCGCCGACCTCTCTCTCCGCCGAGCTCCTCAAACCCTAAGCGCCGCCGCTTCTCCATCGTCGCCGGTGAGGAAAAGCTTCACTGCCTTGACCTCGTCGCCCGACGTACTCGCGCCGACATGGAAATCCTCACTCCGCCGCCGTAGCTGATTTCCTCTGCCAAGTTAGGGCGTGGAAGATCTGAGCAGACGAACTTCCCAACTGTTCTTCTCGGTTAAATCGTGTTCTTCACTTGAGTAATTAAAAGTAACTTTTATTACTCGCTTTGATTCTCAAATCTTCTTCAAATTCTTCAAAGGTTTTATTCTTCAAATTCTTCACATATATGAACACCTCAAATCTCTTGATTCGTTTCTCTAAGCAATGATTTTCTTCAAGATTCCTCAATTGTGTGGATCCTCGATCTATACAACTCGGAACCTAAGACAAAGAACGCTTAGTGAAATTCTTCAAAACTCATCTGGTCAAAATCCTCAAAACTTGTTCTTTTGAAAAATCTTACGAGAACGCATATGACCTCTCCAAATTCCTCGCACCTATACTCTGTTCACAGTACAAATGTCCGCTGCTGAATCCCTAGGTTCTCATCAACTTAACTCATTTGCAGCGTTCCTCGAAGAAAAACTGCATACTTCTTCGAAAACTCAATTGTTCAATTTCCTCAATCAAGAAAATGGCGACGGTAAGAAGCCGCGGAAGGGAGGAAAGAAACCTGAGGTTATGACAGCGTTTGAAATCCACGAGGAAATATATGCTGACTCATCGCACACCGGATGAAGAAAGCAAAAATCAACGCAAGGTGCGTATTCGTAAGATTGAGCGGAGATGGGCACGGAATGGAAGGAATATAGATATGTAACTCCTAAGTACATGAAGAAATTCGCTCTAAATCCTCCATGCCCAAGAGCTCCTTTGGCACCTGGCCAAGTAGCTGATCCCACAAGCATCAAACGAGGTGAGGACTTTCCTGATGAATGGGCTAAACGCCAAGAAAAATTGGCAAAGCAAGCAAAGGAGGCAGTGAAGAAATTCAATGAGGATTCTGCTGCTGCTACTGCCACTGAGGTCTCGGTCAAACCGAGGAAATCAATGCAAAAGAAGCCTGCTCATAAGCCAAGTGCTTCACCATCTGCGCCCTCACGGCCAAGTTCCTCGTGACACCCTCCAAGCAATTTCTCACACCTGCTGCTGCTCCACCAAAGTCCTCAACAGCTCTGTCAAAACCTTCAGTTCTGTGCACTGCTACTTGTCAAAGGACCACTGGTTTCTCAATTGCCTCGAGCATTTCGCAAGTTCCTCACCTGCTCCCATTTCCTCATCGGCCCGGCTCACCAAGACCAAAGCAACAGTGGGCGAGGTCCTCGGCCTAGTCCAAGGAAGAAACATGTTGTACTCCATGTGCCATCCGATGATGAGGCATCGATGAAGAACTTGAAGAAATCATCGAGACCGTCAAGTGAAGGCCGCTAGAGCCAAAGGTACATCTGTGCCACGCTATTGGATCGAAGAAAGTCCTCGACTTTATTGATCTCGGCACAAGGATCCCAATACCCTCTGCTTGATCTTCATCGACACTGGTCAAAGTCATATACCGCGTGACTCACTTCATCGCTGAAGAAAATGGAAGTTTGAGAAGGCAAGGGAAATCAAGAAGGCTCAATACAGGAAGGAGAAGTTCTCGAAGAAAACGTTGTCAAGATGACACCGAGGAACTTCTCCAAATTCAAACTGAAATTCAAGACCTCAAAGAAAACTTCGATACCCACTATGCTGATTGGCAAGGAGTAAGACCAGATTCGTCAACCCGACGAAGAAATTCACAAGTGTTGCTGCCCGATGCAACATGAAATTCCTCAGTGGAGCCTCGGCTCAGCCCTCTTGAAGAAAATGCCAAGACCTGCGATGACATTCAACTCTTTGAAGAAAATGCTGATTCGGGGCTGATGATCCCATTCCAGCCATTGAAGAAATTGCGGGGCACCCACTAGTGGTGCGCTGAAGAAATCGCTCAAGTCGAGGCAACTGCATCGATTACTGAAGAAATTGCTCAAGACAGAACGCATCGGTTGCTCTGAAGAAACTGCACCAAATTCCTCAGCTCCTCCTGCGCCAACTCCAACTCCAATTCTTCCATCTGCTTCTGATGTGAAGAAAACCAAGGCTGCAGAACGAGCTGCTGTGAAGAAAAGGAAAGCATTAGCTGCGTCAGATTCTTCAGCTGCGAAGAAAATGAAGCCAATGACCAGCTCATTTGAAAACCCGATTGATGTTGTTCCAATTTCCTCCATACCATCAAAGGAAGTTGTTCCTTTTGGAGAAGACTATGAGATCCCAATCGGATCTGATGAAGAACATCAGTCTGTTGCTTCGTCAGAGCAGCTTGATGAAGAAATTGAAGTGGATGCCATCCCTTCAACCCCAGTTATTCCCTCACCAGACTATGAAATTTCTCAAGCTGGTGCTGAGGAAAATGAAAATGAAGATGTGGATATTGGATGCACCACTCCAGTGATAAATGATGACTTTTGGGAAAGTCAAGATCCCAATACTCCTCTCTTCACCCGCTCCAACAAGTTCCTCACTCCCTGCACAAACAGTCCAAATGGACTCAAGAAAATCAACCCATTGGTTACGTGCATGAAGAAATTCCAGCCACTAGTGCCGATGAAACTGCTGCTTCTTGCTAATCCTCGATCGCACTGTTGAGGACAAGGAATTCCTCAGTGAAGAACCTGAACTTGTGATTCTGAGGTGGTGATGCAACTCATCGACACCCTCTGCCCAAGCAAAAGAATCCGTTCTCAACCAAGCAAAAGTTCAAGGCTGAAGATTTCTTTGCCGAGCACGTGTTCTTCATCAATATAATCCTTATGATTCTGCTCGCATTAGGAAGAGGCGCTTACGGACTGCCACCAAGCCAACTTTTATTCCTCGGTGCTTTTCAACAAGGATAAAATCTTGATCATGCTCATATTCCTCATGTGGATATGGAGTCGCTGCCGGGCTTTGAGCCGTCCTCGGTGTTCTTCACGACGCAGACTTCTAAACTTCTGACCGATATTTGTGATTGGAATGAAGAGCTAATTCTTGATTCTATGCAACCTCGCACATCACGGAGACGCTGAAGACGTAAATTCATGGGTCTTAGATTGGATGACTGAAAACACTCACTACAAGGCACCAAAGAAGTGAATTGCTTCGTGCCCTACCACTCGATCCTCCGCTTGATGGTGCACGTCGTATCTCTGAAGAAAAGAACTTTCAAATCACTATATGCAAGTCTTGATGAAGCCTTTGAAGCCAAGGCAGGCCCCAAGAACCAAATTCCTCGTCAAGGAATTATTATATGTGCCTCGGACAGTCTATCGAATTTTGACGAAGACTATGAGTCCTATCAAAGGCCACGACTCGAACGATGAAGAAGTCGTTGGCATCATGAAGAATATGCTTTTCAACATCATCCATGGCGTTCCCGTCAATTTCCATGATTTCTTCATGAGGACTCTGGCTAACATTGCCATGTCACCTTTTGAGCTGAAGCCTTATCGCCTTGGATTATGAGATTCATCGGTCAAGGTCTTCACTAAATTACAAGGCGATACTTTGAACCACTGCAGCTACACGCCTCGATTGAAGTCCTCAAGCGGACAATTACCTCGGTGATGAAAAGGGCAAGGCTATGCTGTGATAGATGAAGGCATTCGTCCATTGGATGGACAGTTTAGCAAGCAGATCCTACTCCACCAATGATGACTCGCCACACATGACTCAAAGAAGAAATACCTCGGTCAAGCAAAGTCCTCAAGCTATCGCACCTGTGGTGATGACTGATCGTGAATTACTCCTCGGTCTTCATCGGAAGGTTGATCGCAATCATAAGTGGGTCAAACGTCGGTTTGGTACTCTTCTTTACAACATGACCTCAACACACAATGCGGTGAAGAAAACCACTACTACCTTCATGAAACCTTCAAGCGCTTTGGCTGTTCTTTCACATGTCTACAATGAAGAAGAACTGACTTCAATGGGACTCAAGGAAAAATTTGACTGGTGCGCACCTCCTCCAAGAAATTCAAGAAGGTCAAAGTTCCTTCCTTGGTGGCCAGCTCCTATTCTTCATCTCGCGACATCGATGAAAATGAAGATTTGGAAGACACTTTGCTGGTCCTACTTCAACAACCGACCCCAACAATGCTGGCGCTCCGTCTTCAACTTGAAATTCTTCAAGAGCGTTAGTCCTCAGTTTCGATCCTTTTGGTCATTTGATGACAAAGGGGGAGAAATTTGAGTTAGTCTTCAAGCGGGTCTAGTTTTTGTCTATATACAGTATTTTATTAAGTTACAACTCTCGTTCTTCTGAAACCGTTTATTGGATCGAGTTGTAATCTTAAACCCGATGGTGCTTTGATACTTTTGATGCATTATGCTCTTGCTCTATGCTCTGATTACAGTAGTTATGCTCTGATTCTCGTGAGCTCCTTGAAAATCTTCATAGCAAATCAATTTGGCCTTTGGGCTCTGATACTCTTGATGCGTTACATTGCATAACATCAAGCACCATATTTCATCATGCATTTCAAATTCTTCATATTATATGTTAAATGCGTGTATGAATTACAAGATATAGGGGGAGATCTCCATGATTCAATTCTTCAAATGTGCATTGCCTCAAAAGCAAATTCCTCACTATGCACATCTTCAAGGGGAGTTCTTCTATATCTTGCAATCAAATTCCTCATTATCAGTATTTACACTTCATATGTTTATCCCCGTTGAAAACTTAACCTATATTTTCATCAATCACCAAAAAGGGGGAGATTGTAAGTGCATCTAGTGCCCCTTAGTGATTTTGGTGTATTGAAGACTTATAGGTTAAGTAACTAATCATTTGTGAGTGTACACAGGTCTATAAGTCTATGAGGAGTTTGATATTTACAGAGAAAGTCGACCCTAAAATGAAGTTCTTCAATGAAGACTTTGATATTCGAAGACTTTACGAAGACTTTGAAAGTGAAGAAATTGGTGTGACCTTGAAGACTTGGTATTCATTTGAGGAACATGAAGCGTGAAGACTTTTGTTTTCGTAGTTTCATTTTCTCTTTCTTGAGTCATAGGAAACACCGTCTTCGTTAAAGGGGGTCGAGGAAATACTAAGGAAAAATTTCCATGTGATGCTCAACTCAAAATCCTACACCTACCAATCCCTTGAGTGAAGCTTTTGAAATCTCATACAGTTCACCAATTTCTTGATGGAGAGATGTAGCTCTTCTAGTCATTGAGAATTTGTTCTGACGAGGAGTTAGGAATTCGCCAAAGTCTGAATTGCCTACACAAATGAGGAACATGATAGCCCCGAGGAATTTGATGTTCAAATTTCCGACCATTCTTTATCTTCTTGGCCACCACCTGTCCCAAATATCTTATCCACCTAACGGTCATATCATTGAAGGGCATTTATGTCTTATCATTTCGGGCAGCTCCCTAGGCTATAAATAGCCGCCCCCTACAACCACTAGTTGGTTGGCTGCTCCGAGAGAACTTGACACTTGTCATTTAAGAGCAACCCATCCTTTGAGGACTTTGAGCTGAAAATCATCAAGTGAGGAAAAACCCAAAAACCAAACCCCAACAAACCCAAAGTGATTGAGCATCATTGAAGAAATTGATCCTGCGTGGATCCGACGCTTTTTACCTTTGAAGACTGTGCTTCTTCCAGACGGTTAGGCGTCAAGGTCTAGAGCATCCAAGAGGAATTGTGGATCGCCGAGTGACCAAGTATGTGAAGGTTTGGAAGTCGCCTGAAGACTTACCACGAGTGATTGGACGAGGTCTGCGTGACCTTAGTTCAAGGAGAATACGGTGAGGACTTGGTGTCCTAAGCTGCGTGCTCGATGATCGGGTGTCCGGACTATGTGTCCTCGAGTTTAAATACTCACCGCTCCAACCGGACATACAACCGAGACAGCAGATTGGAACTGGTCTACCAAATCATTGTCTTCACCAACCCAACTGGTTCTATTTCCTCAACCCTTTCATTTCCTCATTCTTGTGTTGAGTGTTTGTTCATATCTGTGTTTGAAGACTTTGATGAAGACTTTCTCAATTTCCTCGCCTCAATTTCTTGATCTGTTTGTCTTCATCTTGTGTTATCCTGCGATTACGCTTTCGGTACTCTGTGATTGTCTTCATTTCATCATGATGACTATGCTTGTAATCTGCTATGCTTACTTCTGAGTACTTATTCCGCTGCAAGTATTTCTTCGCTAAGGAATTTCCTCACCGGCAAATTCCTCAGTGAAGAATTCATAAAAATCGCCTATACACCCCCCCCCTCTAGTCGATATAACGCACTTTCACGGGTCCTGCTCCTGATCTCCGTTGGGCATCGAATACATCTCAGTAAGAGCCTAGAAGAAAACAAGCAAGACAAAGTCAGTCGGTGGACCACAAACAGTTACATGATAAATCAAGATAACACTCGGTAATTCAGAGTTGGGCCTTGTCTGGTTCATAGGATTGGTTGAGTGGAGGAATTCTCCTGGCCCCCCTGGGGTTATCTTTGTTGCCAGTGATACCCTGCTACGTCTTGAGCTTGCGTTGGTTTTCCCTGAAGAGGAGAGGATGATGCAGCACAGTAGCAAAAGTATTTCCCTCAATTTTTGAGAACCAATGTATCAATCCAGTAGGAGACCACGCACAAGTCCCTCGTACCTACACAAAACGATAGCTACTCTCAACCAACGCGATTAGGGGTTGTCAATCCCTTCACGGTCACTTACGAGAGTGAGATCTGATAGAGATAATATTTTTGTTATTTTTGATAGATAGATGCAAAGTGAAAAGTAAAAGGCAAAGTAAAACAAAGCAAGCAAATAAAGTGATAGAGATTGATATGATGAGAATAGACCCCGGGGCCATAGGTTTCACTAGTGGCTTCTCTCAAGAGCATAGATTTTCTACGGTGGGTGAAGAAATTATTGTTGAGCAATTGACAGAATTGAGCATAGTTATGAGTATATCTAGGCAATGATCATGTATATAGGCATCACGTTCGAGACAAGTAGATCTAAACAATTCTGCATCTACTACTATTACTCCACTCATCGACCGCTATCCAGCATGCATCTAAAGTATCAAGTTAAAAACAGAGTAATGCCTTAAGCAAGATGACATGATGTAGAGGGATAAATTCATGCCATATGATAAAAACCCCATCTTGTTATCCTCGATGGCAACAATACAATACGTGCCTTGCAACCCTTTCTGTCACTGGGTAAGGACACCGCAAGATTGAACCCAAAGCTAAGCACTTATCCCATTGCAAGAACTACCAATCTAGTTGGCCAAACCAAACAGATAATTCGAAGAGACTTGCAAAGATAACTCAATCATACATAAAAGAATTAAGAGAAGAATCAATTATTTTCCATAGATAAGCTGGTTCATAAACCCACAATTCATCGTTCTCAACAAACACACCGCAAAAAGAAGATTACATCGAATAGATCTCCACGAGAGAGGGGGAGAACATTGTATTGAGATCCAAAAAGAGAGAAGAAGCCATCTAGCTACTAGCTATGGACCCGAAGGTCTGAAGTAAACTACTCACACTTCATCGGAGAGGCTATGGTGTTGATGTAGAAGCCCTCCGTGGTGGATGCCCCCCATGTGAGCTCAGGACAGGCCCCAAGATGGGATCTTGTGGATACAGGAAGTTGCGGCGGTGGAATTAGGTTTTGGCTCTGTTCGATCGTTTGGGGATACGTGGGTATATATAGGAGGAAGGAGTACGTCGGTGGGCGTCGAGGGCCCACGAGGTAGAGGCGCGCCTGTGGGGCGCCTCCACCTCGTGACCGCCTCTGCACTTCTTGGAGTAGGTTCCAAGTCTCCGGATCACGTTCAGTTGGAAAATCACGTTCGAAGGTTTCATTCCGTTTGGACTCCGTTTGATATTCTGCTTCTTGAAACACCTGAAATAGGCAAAAAACAGCAATTACAGGCTGGGCCTCCGGTTAATAGGTTAGTCCCAAAATAATATAAAAGTGGAAAATAAAGCCCAATATAGTCCAAAACAGTAGATAAAGTAGCATGGAGCAATCAAAATTATAGATATGTTGGAGACGTATCGCATCCCCAAGCTTAATTCCTGCTTGTCCTCGGTAGGTAAATGATAAAAAGAGAATTTTGATGCGGAGTGATACTTTGGCATAATTTCAATGTAAATCTTCTTAATCATGGTATGAATATTCAGATCCGAAAGATTCAAGACAAAAGTTCATATTGACATAAAAATAATAATACTTCAAGCATACTAACTAAGCAATTATGTCTTCTCAAAATAACATGGCCAAAGAAAGTTATCCGTACAAAATCATATGGTCTGGCTATGCTCCATCTTCCCCACACAAAATATTTAAATCATGCACAACCCCGATGACAAGCCAAGCAATTGTTTCATACTTTAACATTTTCAAAACTTTTTCAATCTTCACGCAATACATGAGCGTGAGCCATGTATATAACACTATAAGTGGAATAGAATGGTGCTTGTGGAGAAGACAAAAAGAGGGAAAATAGTCTCACATCAACTAGGCGTATCAATGGACTATGGAGATGCCCATCAATAGATATCAATGTGAGTGAGTAGGGATTGCAATGCAACGGATGCACTCGAGCTATAAGTATATGAAAGCTCAACAATAGAAACTAAGTGGGTGTGCATCCAACTCGCTTGCTCACGAAGACCTAGGGAATTTGAGGAAGCCCATCATTGGAATATACAAGCCAAGTTCTATAATGAAAAATTCCCACTAGTATATGGAAGTGACAAAATGAGAGACTCTCTATCATGAAGATCAAGGTGCTACTTTGAAGCACAAGTGTGGTAAAAGGATAGTAACATTATCCCTTCTCTCTTTTTCTCCCATTTTTTTATTTGGGCCTTTTCTCTTTTTTTTTGGCCTCCTTTTTTTATTTGTCGTCCGGAGTCTCATCCCGACTTGTGGGGGAATCATAGTCTCCATCATCCTTTCCTCACTTGGGACAATGTTCATATAATGATGATCATCACACTTTTATTTTTCTTACAACTCAACAATTACAACTCGATACTTAGAACAAAATATGACTCTATATGAATGCCTCCGGTGATGTATCGATATGCAATGATTCATGAGTGACATGTATGAAAGAATTATGAACGGTGGCTTTGCCACAAATACAATGTCAACTACATGATCATGCTAGCAATATGGCAATGATGGAGCGTGTCATAATAAACGGAACGGTGGAAAGTTGCATGGCAATATATCTCGGAATGGCTATGGAAATGCCATGATAGGTAGGTATGGTGGCTGTTTTGAGGAAGGTATATGGTGGGTGTATGATACCGGCGAAAAATGCACGGTATTAGAGAGGCTAGCAATGGTGGAAGGATGGGAAAAAGTGCGTATGATCCATGGACTCAACATTAGTCATAAAGAACTCATATACTTATTGCAAAAATCTAGAAGTTATCAAAGCAAAGTATTACGCGCATGCTCCTAGGGGGATAGATTGGTAGGAAAAGACCATCGCTCGTCCCCGACCGCCACTCATAAGGAAGACAATCAATAAATAAAATCATGCTCCGAGTTCATCACATAACGGTACACCATACGTGCATGCTACGGGAATCACAAACTTCAACACAAGTATTCTGTAAATTCACAACTACTCAACTAGCATGACTCTAATATCCTCATCTTCATATCTCAAAACAATTATCAAGCATCAAACTTATCTTAGTATTCAACGCACTCAAAAGAAAGTTTCACATATCTTGAATACCAAGTATATTAATATTAAGCAAATTACCATGCTATTAACGACTCTCAAAATAATATAAGTGAAGCATGAGAGATCAAGTTTCTTTAAAACAAATCCACCACCGTGCTCTAAAAGATCTAAGTGAAGCACTAGAGCAAAAAATTATCACGCTCAAAAGATATAAGTGAAGCACTATGAGCAAAACTATCAAGCTCAAAAGATATAAGTGAAGCACTAGAGTATTCTATCAAATTCCAATTCATGTATGGCTCTCTCAAAAGGTGTGTACAACAAGGATGATTGTGGTAAACTAACAAGAGAAGACGCAAATAATACAAGACGCTCCAAGCAAAACACTTATCATGTGGTGAATAAAAATATAGCTCCAAGTAAATTACCGATGGAAGTGGACGAAAGAGGGGATGCCTTCCGGGGCATCCCCATGCTTTGGCTTTTTTGTGTCCTTGGATTATCTTGGGGGTGCCATGGGCATCCCCAAGCTTAGGCTCTTTCCAGTCCTTGTTCCATAATCCATCAAAAGAATTCACCCAAATCTTGAAAACTTCACAACACAAAACTCAACAGAAATCTCGTGAGCTCCGTTAGAGAAAGAAAACAAAAGACTACTTTAAGGTACTGTAATGAACTCATTATTTATTTATATTGGTGTTAAACCTACTGTATTCCAACTTCTCTATGGATTATAAAATATTTTACTAGCCATAGATTCATCAAAATAAGCAAACAACACACGCAAAACAGAATCTATCAAAAACAGAACAGTCTGTAGTAATCTGTAACTAACGCAAACTTCTGGAACTCAAAATATTCTACCAAAATTAGACGACCTGGACAATTTGTTTATTGATCAGCATAAATTGGAATCAGTATTTTATCACGTTCTGGTGATTTTTAACAATTCGGGCACTGAGCACAAAGTTTCTGGAAATTACTGCAAGATCAAATAACTATCATCCAAGAAGATCCAATAGGTTTAACTTGGCACAAACACTAATTAAAACATAAAACCACATCCAAACAGAGGATAGATGGATTATTTATTCCTAAACATAAGCAAAAACAAAAAACACAAAATAAATTGGGTTGCCTCCCAACAAGCGCTATCGTTTAACGCCCCTAGCTAGGCATAAAAGCGAGGATAGATCTAGGTATTGTCATCTTTGGTAGGCAATCCATAAGTGGCTGTCATGATAGATTCATATGGTAATTTTATTTTCTTTATAGGGAAGTGTTACATACCCTTATTTAAGGGAAATTAGAATCTAATGTTTCCTTCCTTCATATCAATAATTCCACCAATCGTTCTAAGGAAAGGTCTACCAAGAATAATAGGACATGAAGGATTGCAATCTATATCAAGAACGATAAAGTCTACGGACACATAATTCCTATTTGCAACAATAAGAACATCATTAATTCTTCCCATAGGCTTTTTAATAGTGGAATCCACAAGATGCAAGTTTAGAGAGCAATCATCAAAATCATGGAAATCTAGCAAATCACATAAAGTTTTGGGAATAGTAGAGACACTAGCACCCAAATCACACAAAGCATGAAACTCATAATCTTTAATTTTAATTTTAATGGTAGGTTCCCACTCATCATAGAGTTTTCTAGGGATAGAAACTTCCAACTCAAGTTTTTCTTCATAAGATTGCATCAAGGCATCAATAATGTGTTCGGTAAAGGCCTTATTTTGACTATAAGCATGAGGAGAATCTAGCACGGATTGCAACAAGGAAATACAACCAATCAAAGAGCAATTTTCATAATTAAATTCCTTGAGATCCAAAATAGTGGGTTTAGCAACATCTATATTTTTATTTATCTCAATCCCACTTTTATCAATTTCATCATCAAGATCTAGAAACTCCAAATTCTTAGAACGCCTTCTAGGTAAAGGAAGATCATATTCAGTTTCATCAAGATTCATATTGCAAAACAAAGATTTAATAGGGGACACATCAATAACTTTTAGATCTTCATCTTGATTTTCATAGGAATTGGAAGAACACGCTTTAATAAAGGCATCTTTGGAAGCACGCATCCTAGCGGTTCTTTCCTTGCACTCATCAATGGAAATTCTCATGGCTTTGAGAGACTCATTGATATCATGCTTAGGAGGAATAGATCTAAGCTTTAAAGAATCAATCTCAAGAGAAATTCTATCAACGTTCCTAGCCAAATCATCAACTTTAAGCAATTTCTCTTCAAGCAAAGCATTAAAATTCTTTTGTGAATTCATAAACTCTTTAACACTACTCTCAAATTCAGAGGGAATCTTATTAAAATTTCCATAAGCGTTGTTGTAGGAATTTCCATAATTATTAGAAGGATTACTAGGATAAGGCCTAGGATTAAAATTCCCTCTATACGCGTTGTTTCCAAAACTATTCCTACCAACAAAATTCACATCCATAGATTCATTATTATTATCAAGCAAAGTAGATAAAGGCATATCATTAGGATCAAGAGGAGTATTTTTAGGAGCAAACATCTTCATAAGTTCATCCATCTTTTCACTCAAAACATTGATTTCTTCTATAGCATGCACTTTTTTTTGGAAGATCTTTCGATTGTGCCATTGAGAATAATTAGCCATAATATTGTCAAGCAATTTGGTAGCATCTCCTAATGTAATTTCCATAAAAGTGCCTCCATGCGAATCTAAAAGATTTCTAGAAGCAGAATTCAATCCGCATAGAAATTTTGTATGATCATCCATAAATTCAAACCATGAGTAGGGCAATTGCGAAGCATTAATTTCATTCTTTCCCAAGATTGGGCAACATGCTCATGATCAAGTTGTTTAAAATTCATGATATCGTTCCTAAGAGTGATAATCTTAGCAGGACGAAAAATACTTAGAGATAAAAGCATCTTTGCACTTGTTCCAAGAATCAATACTATTTTTAGTCAAAGATGAAAACCAAACTTTAGCACGATCTCTAAGTGAAAACGGAAATAACTTCAATTTGACAATATTGTTATCCGTATCTTTCTTCTTTTGCATCTCACACAAATCAACAAAATTATTCAGATGAGTAGCGGCATCTTCACTAGGAAGGCCGGCGAATTGATCTTTCATAACAAGATTCAGCAAAGCGGTATTGATTTCACAAGACTCATTATTAAGAGGAGCAATCGGAGTACCAAGGAAATCATTATTATTGGTATTAGAGAAATCACACAATTTGGTATTATCTTGCGCCATGGCAACAAGTAATCCAACACACAAGCAAACAAAAAGGCAACGGGGAAAAAGGCAAACGAGAAAGAGAGGAGGAGATTGGGAAAGAGAGGGCGAATAAAACGGCAAGGGTGAAGTGGGGGAGAGGAAAACGAGAGGCAAATGGCAAATAATGTAATGCGAGAGATAGGGATTGTGATGGGTACTTGGTATGGTTGACTTGCTTGCGTGAGCCTCCCCGGCAACGGCGCCAGAAATCCTTCTTGCGTCGGTTTTCCCCGAAGAGGAGACGATGATGCAGCACAGTAGCGTAAGTATTTCCCTCAGTTTTTGAGACCAAGGTATCAATCCAGTAGGAGACCACGCACAAGTCCCTCGTACCTGCACAAAACGATAGCTACTCGCAACCAACGCGATTAGGCGTTGTCAATCCCTTCACGGTCACTTACGAGAGTGAGATCTGATAGACATAATATTTTTGGTATTTTTGATAGATAGATGCAAAGTGAAAAGTAAAAGGCAAAGTAAAAGAAAGCAAGTAAATAAAGTGATAGAGATTGATACGATGAGAATAGACCCGGGGGCCATATGTTTCACTAGTGGCTTCTCTCAAGAGCATAGATTTTCTACGGTGGGTGAACAAATTACTATTGAGCAATTGACAGAATTGAGCATAGTTATGAGTATATCTAGGCAATGATGATGTATATAGGCATCACGTCTGAGACAAGTAGATCGAAACGATTATGCATCTACTACTATTACTCCACTCATCGACCGCTATCCAGCATGCATCTAGAGTATTAAGTTAAAAACAGAGTAACGCCTTAAGCAAGATGACATGATGTAGAGGGATAAATTCATGCCATATGATAAAAACCCCATCTTGTTATCCTCGATGGCAACAATACAATCGTGCCTTGCAACCCTTTACATCATTTGGGTAAGGACACCGCAAGATTGAACCCAAAGCTAAGCACTTCTCCCATTGCAAGAACTACCAATCTAGTTGGCCAAACCAAACGGATAATCGAAGAGACTTGCAAAGATAACTCAATCATACATAAAAGAATTCAGAGAAGAATCAAATATTTTCCATATATAAGCTGGATCATAAACCCACAATTCATCGGTCTCAACAAACACACCGCAAAAAGAAGATTACATCGAATAGATCTCCACGAGAGAGGGGGAGAACATTGTATTGAGATCCAAAAAGAGAGAAGAAGCCATCTAGCTACTAGCTATGGACCCGAAGGTCTGAAGTAAACTACTCACACTTCATCGGAGAGGCTATGGTGTTGATGTAGAAGCCCTCCGTGGTGGATGCCCCCTCCGGCGGAGCTCCGAAACAGGCCCCAAGATGGGATCTCGTGGATACAGGAAGTTGTGGTGGTGGAACTAGGTTTTTGGCTCCTATTCTGATCGTTTGGGGATACGTAGGTATATATAGGAGGAAGGAGTGCGTCGGTGGAGTGTCGGGGACCCACGAGGTGGGGCGCACCAGGCGCCCTCCACCTCGTGACCGCCTCAGCACTTCTTGGAGTAGGGTCCAAGTCTCCTGGATCACATTCGGTTGGAAAATCACGTTCCCGAAGGTTTCATTCCGTTTGGACTCCGTTTGATATTATGTTTCTTCGAAACACTGAAATAGGCAAAAAACAGCAATTCTGGGCTGGGCCTCCGGTTAATAGGTTAGTCCCAAAAATAATATAAAAGTGGAAAATAAAGCCCAATATAGTCCAAAACAGTAGATAAAGTAGCATGGAGCAATCAAAAATTATAGATACGTTAGAGACGTATCATACCCCTCAACCACTTCTCCACCGTATCCTCATCGACTTCTTCTGGGTGCACCCAAGTGGAATCTTCAATGCCCGAATACATCGACATCGGATGGTCACGGCCCTGAAGTGGCTGAATACGTCGTCTGAGGAAGACTTCCAGCAGATCCATACCGGTCACGCCCTCATGAATGAGGTAGACCACTCGCTCAACCTTCACCTCCGCTTTCTCCCCAGGGGTCACTTTCAAGGCGGAGGGCTTCTCCACGCGAGCCATAGAAAAGGGAGGAAGTCCGGTCGACTGTCCTGGAGTCGGCTGGTCTTTGCAGTAAAACCAGGTCGACTGCCACCCTCGGACTGACTCGGGAAAGATTATGGCTGGGAAAGAGCTCTTACCCCTCATTTGAATTCCAAGACCCCCACACATCTGGATCACTTTTGTCTTCTCGTCTTCGGATTGGCATTTTTGACCGACTGGGAGCGACACGTGAAAATGTGCTTGAAGAGGCCCCAGTGTGGTCGACAACCCAAGAAATTTTCGCACAGAGACACGAAAGCAGCAAGATACACGATGGTGTTGGGGGAAAAGTGGTGAAGTTGTGCCCCAAAGAAGTTCAAGAAAGCTCGGAAAAAAGGATGGGGAGGCAAAGAAAACCCGCGGTCGACGTGGGTGGCGAGGAGGACACACTCACCCTCCTGCGGTCGGGGCTCAGTCTCGTCCGCCGGGAGCCGCACGGTTCCGTGGGGAATCAATCCCTCCTCGGCCAGATCGTCGATGTTGTCCTAGCGAATCGTTGACCGGATCCAATCACCCTGGATCCAGCCGCGCGGCAGACCAGACCTCGAGGAAGATCCGCCCCGGCTGGACTTCTTCCCCTTCGCCTTCGCCGTCACCTTCTTCGCGTGCTCTAATGCCACCGTCTTCTCCTTCCCCATCGCAGCGGACAGAGCTCGAACAGAGCAGCGGCGCCAGGGCAGGAGCGAATGCGGTGTAGAGAACAGAGAAGGAAGAGGAAGAATGGGTGCGCACTGTTCAAAAACCCCGGACCGACGCCTTATATGAGGTCGCTTCCGAGTGACTGACTTGTGGACCCGGGCGATCTTATCAAATCCCGCAACAGTCGCGCGAGCGATACATGGCGAAAAAGGCGGCATGGAAATCGAGGCGGCTCTGCCTTTTCCAGCCCGATTGTTGCGACCTCCTCCACCCCGCGCGCTTCCCAAAAATTCAAATCCTGCGAGATCCGCGGACAGCAGAACAACCTGTCATATAGAAGATTTTCTCCATATCAACACTCGAAGCTTAACAATGAAATTTCACTCGACAAAACCAAGAATGGATCAAGGCGACTGAACAAGAAGTTGAAGTCATCATGATTGTTCATTTAATCCCAGGACAAGGCATTTCCGAAGCGCAAAAGTTGAGTCGGAAAGATTATCAACTCCTTCTCCACTCGAACCCTGAACCATTCGTGGGCTAATGATGAAGCCATGTACCTAGGATAGGGCCATAGGCCTGACCTAGACACCCTCCCCTAGGACTTCACCCTAAAACCAGAAGCAATCGAAGAGGAGTCATCATCCACTCGACCATGAGGCATTCCACTCGGAAGACTCGAAGTCACTCGGCCATGGAGACTGTCACTCGACCGCCAGAAGATCTAAAGCCACTCCGGATTGCAACGGTCGGACATTACATCACAGCTTTAATGGTCATTATGTCTCTTCATTACTAGCATTACCAGTAAAGCCCCCCTCTTGATGTACCTTAAATCCCTTGTAACATGGGCTGGCTGGGGTCCTGGCGCACTCTATATAAGCCACCCCCTCCACATGCACAAGGGTTCGCACCCCTGTAAACACACATACGCATAATCCAGTCGACCGCCTCCGGGCTCCGAGACGTAGGGCTGTTACTTCCTCTGAGAAGGGCCTGAACTCGTAAAACTCGTGTGTACAACTTCGCCATAGCTAGGATCTTGCCTCTCCATACTACCCCCCTTATTCTACTATCAGTCTTAGTACCACGACAACCTCTACTCCAGCACAACAACATCGAGCTCTCACACCGGACACTCCTCTGGCGATTTCTGCAACTAGAACTATGTTTTTGAAACAGCCATCGTGTTGCAATGCTTGGCCTTGTATGCTCTAACACCGGGCGCTCCTCCGACGCTTTCTGCAACCGGGGATATGCTTCTAAAACAAGAGCCATGTTGCAGAAGAAAAAAATCACCATCGAGCCATTTTTGTTCTTTCTGAAACAAGTCCTCTGTCGCAGAAACTTTCAAAAACTGGACCATGTTGCTAAAAAAAAATTCACCATCGAACCGTTTTTTTAACAAGACCTCCGTTGCAGAAGAAACAATACGCTTGTTGCAAAAAAACTAGTTGCACGAGACACGGAGCGTCTGTCGCCTGTGTAGCCTGTGTAGCGCTTAATCAAAATTGATCTGACGGCTACACAGGCGGCGGACGCTTCGTGTGCATCAGTCAGCTGAGGGGTAGCGTTTAGCATTTAATAAATTAGTTTTATGTATATAAATTCACAAGGGCACTGCCTAGCCATGCCAGGATTCTTAAAGTCTTGGGATCCCGCACGTGGGTATAACAAAGTTTTAAGTTTGAGATAAGTCCATATTACAACCTCGAACTACCACCGAAGTCTAAAACACAACCCTGAACTGGGAAAACATCTAATTTACAACCCTCAACTTTCAAAATCGGACAAAAAACAACCTTGGGGTGGTTTTTGACTGGTTTTGACCAGTTAACAGCCTAATCAGCGCCAAGTCATACGACATGTCACCATCTCAATTTGAGAAAGTCTCAAGAAGTTTTGCCAAGTAGAAGAAAAAAATTACAGCGAAAATTCAAATTCAGAGCAATTTTGGGTCCAATTTTGGGCAAAAAAAAGTTTCCAGAATTTTTTTGAAACGAGTCTCAAATATCAACACAACCCTTAGATTCAATATATGAAGGTCTCAAGAAGTTTTGCCCAATGGATAAGAAATAGAAGAAATTTCAAATTCAGGAGATGGTGTCATGGCATATGACTTAATTCCATCATTAGGAATCCAGTTATTAGCTATTTTGAACAAATGTCTAAAATCTAAACTACTCCCTCCGTTCCACAATACATGCCTTCCATTTGTCAATATATAAATGTATCTAGACATGTTTTAGTATATAGGTACATCCATTTTTGGACAAATGGAAATCTAAGTATTTTGGAACGGAGGGAGTACCTGTTAGTATCTTTCAGTATCTAAGTATAAATACTGGAGATTCACCAGTCCAAGCCGCACGCTCCGCGTGATGGCTCCTACGATGTCGCGCCCGCCGGCGGCGGCGCCCCATTGATCTCCTTCCTCCGGCCACCATTCCAGCCGGCGAGACCAGATCCGGGATGCTCTCCGCGTCCTCTCTCAGCTGCACTCCCTTCTCCCCTCCAGGCTCTCGCTGAGCTGCCATGGCCCTCGCGTCCGCGTCATCGTCTTCGGCTCCATCGGCCGCCACGCTGGCCGCGACTGCACTTGCCGCCCGCAGGGCCGCCCTGGCAGCTGGTGGCCGTATGTCCCGCACCGGACTCCCGCCAAGGCCGGATGTGGTAGCATCTCCGACGGCGCAATCCGGCTTGCGCTCCATGCCGAGCCCCCAGACGGCCGGCTTCGCCACGTTGTCCGCCCTAGACATCGAGCATGCTGCTCCAGATCGTGCCCCTGGCCTGCTGGATGGAGAGCTTGGGTGTCTTCCGTCCTCGGCCTCTGCTGACGCTTCTCGCCAAATACCTTGTGTCAACAACCCTCATCTCTGTCTGTGGCACCGACGGCGGCCACTCCAGCGCCACCGGCCGCCGCCCTTGCTTCCCTGGCTGCGGTTCCCTCTACTGGCGCCTCCGCCGGCTTGCTGCTGCCGCCCCCATCGTCGGGCCCTGTTCAGACGGATCTGGAAACAGAAGCTCTGCCGCACCCCTCCTACGGGCCGCTGCGTGCCCCTGCCCAGATGGATGGGGGCCCGGCTCCCCAGACGCTGCTGCTGCCTTCGACGCCGGTCGTGCCGGCGCTTGTGACAGATGAGGCGAAAGGAGTGCAGGGAGCTCCCAATGCTCTGGTAGAGGCACCAGAGAAGTTGGGCTCTCCTCTGCTTGGTCCGTCTTTAGTGTCGGCATGCAACGGCCTCTCTACTGCCACCGCCGCTGTTGTAGCCGGGGCGGGCTTTGTGCATGTGGGTCGGGGGCGACATTCCGGCCGACGCGCTCCCCCCGAGCCGTCAAGGGAAGGTCTCGAGTGTAGCCTCGCCTTCAAGCATTGGGCTCGAGGAAAGTGCTTTCGTTGCCTCGAGCGTGGCCACCAAGTCGGTGCATGCCATGAGCCTTTCAGATGCATTCGCTGTCGTCGCCCTGGTCATTGGGAGAGGTTCTGTCGTGCTCTCTCTCCGGTTGCTTGTGATCGCTCTCTGATCGCTCGCGGTGGCTCTCCGGTCACTTGTGCTCCTCGTTCGTCCAGCCTTGTCCTTTGCTGGCCAGGAGGCTGAGGTTGTGGGCCACTCGTCGCTGTGTGTGTCGGTGCCGCCAAGGTCCCAATTTGGGTGTTGCAAGGATTAGAATGTCTGCACCTCTTTGGTCTCTTCTTTGGAGTCGCAGCTTGCCCTGCTGCGCACGGAGCTCCTTCAGGAGGTTGAGCTGCTCCGCACTGAGCTTAACGACGCTCTAGTCAAGTTTGAGGTTGCATCGGTTGTGCCTTTGTTTACTGAGCTCCAGGATGGTTCCATTGATGAGGATGCTGAATGTTGCTTTGGAGATTTTTCTCCTCGTGCTCTGCATGTGATGCCGCTTGTTCGTGGGAGTGCGGTTATCACCGAGGTCGTAGCTCCAGTTCTGCAGATTATGCCTGAGTTGCAGGAGCTTTGTGGGGAATCATCTATGGTATTACCGATGGACTTGAGCGCATTGGAGTCCTTGGTGGTGGCCATGACACCTTCACTAACACCGTCAGAGTCCTGTCAGCCGCCCGCCATTCTGGGTTGTGGAGACTTGGTTGGTTCTATCAATGCCTCATCTATGGCCATTGTGCATGTGGCATCTTTGAGTGGCGAGGTTGATGAGATAGGTGTGTTGGCACCTAACTCTGAGGCTCTATCACTACAAAAAAAATACACTTCCGTCATGATACGTGTTTGTCACAGTAGGTCGCGTTTTTTGTCATGCATGTACATGCATGAAAAATTTATGACAGAATCAAGATAGTCATACTGTCTTTGTCGAGAAGTGTTCCATGACATTACCAAAATTATCATCACGGAAGTGTCCACTTCCATGATGATAAATCCTGTGTCACAGAAGTGCTTTTGTCAAGGGTGACCGACACGTGGCATCCACCGTAACGGAACGCCGTTAAGCTATCGGGTCGGATTTTGGATCCGATAACCCGTTAACAGCCACGACCAATGCCGATTTTCCACGTGTAAAATTCTCATTGGCTGACGGATCCATGTGTCAGCTCCGTGTTGGGACAAGTGTCACTCATCCAACGGTCGAGATGGGCCTATGATATGTTGACACGTGGACCGGCCCAAAAGTGGCCCACAAATTTTAATGGGCCGGCCCAACCGAAGGCCCATAAGATTTAGCGGACCATAATGGGCCGGCCCAGCTAAAGGCCCACAAAAATTAGCGGACCATAATGGGCCGGCCCAGCTAAAGGCCCACAAGATTTTGCGGACCACAATGGGCCAGCCCAGCTAAAAGCCCACAAGATTCTGCAGACCATAATGGGCCGACCCAGCTAAAGGCCCAACATTCTCTGTCAAATCGGCCCGTCAACGGCCTGGTCTAAACTTGTCATCAATGCGGCCAATGGTCAGTTCTGGCCCGTTAATAGTCCGCTAAGTAATTGGGCCGAATTACGGCCCGGTGTATTTCCGGCCTATTAAAGGTTTGGCTTCATTTGGGCCCATTTACAGGCCATCAAAACTTTCAGCCCATAAACGACCGTGAAGGATTTGGGTCATATTCGGCCATGTCTGTCATTCGGCCTGTTAGAGGCCCACTATAGATTTGGCCCACTTTCGGCCTGTTGTCATTTTCGGCCCGTTAACGCCGAACGTAAACCATGGGCCATATGTGGCCCAACTCATACCGGGCCCATTAACAGCCCATATAAAAATGCGATAATCTAGCCCGACCGAAGTTCCGGCCTGTTAAAGGCCCGTGTATTAGGTCGGCGCCTTTAAGGCCCGTCCGAATTTCGGCCTGTCAAATATTCGCATGGTAAATGGGCCACCATTTCGGCCTGCTAAGTCCAGTGGGTTATTTGGCACAATCAGGGCCCAATCTCACTTTCGGTCTATTAAAGGCCCATGTTTTTTATGGGCTCGACATATTTACACCTATAAACGGCCTACTTTTACTGAGGGCCCAAATTATGTTTAGGCCTATTAAAGGCCCACTATGGGCACATGCCTACCAGAAAAATTTGAAAGCTTATGCTAATTTAAGCCCAGATATTTTTAGTGGGCTACATGCCAATTCGGCCCAGAATCGCTTTTAGCCCAATTGGAATGGGCCCGATTAATGTTGGCATGTTGGGCTCCTCTGAAGCTTTCGTCCGAATACATTACTAAGATAAACCTACACTATACAAAAATAGCGTCATAATTATCGCAGCTTTGTGGCAGCATCATAAATGTTGTATCACAAAAAATAAATTACAATCATACAACAAAAGGCCTGTTGGCATAAAGTTTACAGTCCTTCCGATAAAAGCACCATCGATGTATAGAAGCACGATCATTTGACCTGAGTGCTAATGTTTGAGCTATAGAATCTGATGGAGCAGACGATCTCCACCTTTTTCCGCCATTGCTCTTCAACAACGGGCGAATGTCTAATAGTCCGGTTTCAAAACCATTCATATCTTGACGACATTTCTCAACCACTATTCTTGTTTACGAAACAACGTCCATTAGGGATTGGACTTGTGTCCGAGCATGATATATCACTGTCTAGCAGGAAGATTTTGTTCAAGAGGGCGATTTGGACGAGGTTACCTTGACAACCAACCCGAATTACGCAGAAGGTGCTTTTTGCATCGTTAGTGGAGAGATCTTGACGACCGCAAAGAAGAGGTGACATTGTGCCCGTAGTAGCCTCGCCACCTTCGGTGGTTGTGGCTGTTCAATCATTTGTTCCATAGCTTCCTCGAAAGTTTGAACTTGTAGATTAGTGTACCAAAGTGAGTTACTAATGAGACAAAACAAACAAAGTAGGTTAAACGTTTATACATAACTTATTTTGGTGAACTACTGTAATACATTAGCATGTATTGTAGTGCCAACTACATAATAAAATCACTTTCGAACATATGTCCATGTAGCATGCCTGCTGTATTGTCTATT